>JAWNNU010001903.1:0-604221 GCA_035044585.1 Scaptomyza polygonia | reverse complement strand
ATAAGCATATTCATGGTTAATTCAACTATTTTCGTACATAATTTCATTCCTAATATGAAATTGCTTAACTTGACATGTGCACATGTTAAATCAAGAATTACTATAAAATAGAAAAAATCAACATTTTTCATAGTTGATTTAAAATGTTAACGTATTAATATTGATGCACAAAAATATTAGATTTAACGTTTTATTATAATGGAACTGAACATGAGATTTCTTATTTTAACATTTCGAGTTCATCAAATCCAAGTATGCCATGTGCCAGTTTTTATTCACTCGCGGTAATTGTTATTAACTATTAAAATTGCTAGAAACACATCGAAATCTTATTAAATCAAACTTACCGATTACGAAATATGATGGGCCTAAACCGGGATTCGAACCTGATGTCTGTTCACGAAGCGGATGCCTTAGCCATTGCGCTGTTTTGAACTAAAGCAAACGCTTCGGAAAGAAAGTAAAATGTCTGGTCTTTAATTTAAATTGGGAACATACTCATTGTTAATAACAATAAATTTAGAATTAACTATGGTGGTATTGAATGGAATTTTTGTTTTGTTTTTTGACTATGCGTTAATAGTTGAATTAAATATATTTCAACGTTAAATTGAACATGGCATGTTGTTTTAAAGTGCACTCACTTTGAATTAACTATTTTTATACCCTGATCCCATATAATGGGTAAATCAGGGTATAATGGTTTTGTAAAAAAGTATGTAACAAGCAGAACGAAGCATCTCCGACCTTATAAAGTATATATATTCTTGATCAGTATCAATAGCCGAGTCGATATGGCCATGTCCGTCTGTCCGTCCGTCTGTCTGTCTGTCCGTCTGTCCGTCTGTATGAACGCGTAGATCTCAGAGACTACGAGAGCTAGAGACTTCAGATTTAGAATATAAGTTCTCCTATACCATGAGCAGAACAAGTTTGCTTTAAATTATCGATAACTACTCTGGTTTTCGATATACACATGGAATCGATAACAAAAAATATCGAATTTGGAAAATGTAAAAATGGGGTTTGGTGTAATAGGTAACGATAGAACTTTTCTCAAATTTTGTCCAAATCGGTTAAGAAACACCATAGATATCGTAAAGTTAAGTCAGTTTTGAGTTTTGTTTAAAGTGATCATTATTTGAAGCATACTTTTAGGACGCAAGGACTGCAACTGGGTTCAGGGTATCTTCTGGTCGGGCTATCCCGACTAGAGCCTTCTTACCTGTTCATGTTCGATTTGCTGTTTTTATTTGAATCAACATTTTCTATAGTTAAATTTACTACGTTTCATAGTGAAAACTCGCATAGTAAAATCTACTATATTAATAGTTGATTTTCGGATTAATTTTTCTGAGTGTGAGAATGACTGCGAGAGGCTGACTTGGGCCGACTTACTCGGTGTAAGGTTGTCCGACTGGGATCGACAGACTGACAAATTGCATATACATACATATTCATCTGAGAAAGATATTATTAGTGTAGCGACTAGAGATGGGATCGGGATAAATGCTCCCATTTATTGCACTTGCGATATATCGTGTCACTAAAAAATGCAATCGGTGGGTAATTTCGACAAAAGCAGAATATTTATCGAGTACATTTTGCTTGGGTCCCGAATGATTTTTGGGTCCTGACAGGTTTGCCGGGACCCGCGGGAATTTCGGGATCGACCACATATCCCGACTTTCACGTTTTTTTTTTTAAACCGTTCGCGTCCCGCCCGATCCCGATAATTTTTTCGGGACCCGCGGGATTCCCGAAAATCCCGATCCCGACGCCAATCTCTAGTAGCGACAGCTAATAACTGTAAAAGACGAAGTCTTGCTACTCGTAAGCTAAAGAACATAATGCGATCTGTCTGCTGCTTTGCTTTCGCTATGTTTTGTTTGCGCTCAGATGCAGAGAAGCAGCCTAATGAGACAGTTGAGCCACGTAGCTCTGTTGAGTATTTTATGACCATAAACAGCAACACAAGAAATAAAGACAAAATTATATGTTCGTACAAGCTTATTAATTTGCAAGTGCAGGGTTTCAGAGCTGGCAATATTTGTATGTTGGCAATTATTTTATATATACATAGCTTTAATATATATTTATTTTATTTAACAAATTAAATCTAGTATATAATACTAAACTTAATATAAGTTTCGAAAGAACTGGCTAGGGCCTTCGACTCGAGCTTTAATATATAAATATAATGGTCACAGAAAATTATTTTTTCAAAAAATAAGCTATTTACCAATAAATTTAATCACACTGATATTAGCTGACTCATCCAGAAATAAGATATATCTTGATGATCTTATATTATGTATGAACATTTTTTTTTATTTTTCTATTATCAAATATGCTAGATCTAGGCTGAAATGAGCTAATCTGGCAACACGGCTATGAAGTGACCCAAAATTAACAATAGTACAGAGCTATGCTAACTAGTTCATTTAGGTGAACAACTTTTCGGCTCACTCACTCATGAACTAACCAACACTACTCCAGCACAAAGAACAAGAAAATATCAATACAAGCTACAACAAAACAATTTTAAAATAAATTTTGTATATAATGGCAATTTAGGAGATTCAACGAAGGTTTGACAATGACTCCATTTATAGTAATAAGCAGTGGGCACCGGAAATCTGATCGACAGTATTAACACCATCGAATTTGCTATATATAGCCATGAAATCTATGCGAGTACGTGTTAAAGATACAATAACTTTTGCATTCAAAAACAGCTGCTTAAAATTTTCAGTGTCAAAGAACAGGTGTTAACACATCGCCCTTGAGTTCTAACACTTAAACAATTTTATACGGCCAAAATACGGGACTGTTTACTTGCAGATATTGGCCTTAAATGGTTTTGTCAGTCCTGTAACGAGGTTGAAAAGGAGTCTACTCAATTTATGAGACAGACATATGCAGGTTTTAATACAATGCATTCTGCATTTAATAACCTGCATACTTCCTTTAAAGAGTTGCAGTCAAGCAATCTTTGAGGAGGCGTACACCCTTGCCGAACCCGCTTACCCTTTGCAATCAGGTCTCTTTTTTACCGGTTTTATGACTTATATCGAGTCGGTTGCGTCCGACTGCAACGTTTCTACTTGTTAATTATTGAAAAAGTTTATGTCCCTGTGTATTATTGGTTGATTGAAGAATTTAACTGAATTAATTCTAGCTTATTATATATATAGAAACTCTTGAAATTTTTATACTCGATCCCGAAGGAGCCACGCTCACCTTTACCGCCCCCAGCCCCCCGCAGTTTTAAACCACAAATGCCTATATTTCCTACAGTTTTTGAGCTAGAGCTACCAAGTCTGGTGCCCAGAAAGGTGTTGACGACCTCCGACCAAATCCTTAAAAACTTTGAATGCCACGCCCATCCGTTCTGCCCTAGCCGCCCCCAACCACCCCAACGCTTCGCTAAAAGCGGTAATGCGTGTATCTTCCAAAGTGTTTGAGCTAGAGTCATAAAATTCGGTAATTAGATAACAGTTAACGATCCCCAAAAAACTTCATCAAAAATTTGGAGCCACGCCTACCCATTCCGCCCCCAGTCCCCCCCCTGGCTAAAAAACAGAATTGCCTTAGTCTTCCACAGTTTTAGAGCTAGAGTCACCAAATTTAGTGCCAAGATTGTTGATGAAGAGACCCAAAAAATTTGGATGCCACCCTCCACCCATACCGCCCTCAGCCCACCTTCCACCATATTCTACTAACTTTGAGCTAGAGACAACAAATTTGGTTGGAGGATAGCAATTTACATCATAAATAGATCTGCAGTAAAACTTTGGTGTTAGGCCCCCATACCACCCACAGCCCCCCTTTCCCTACCATTACCAAACTTTGAGCTAGAGTCACCAAACTTGGAAGGAAGATAGCTTTTTGGCATCCCCATCTGCACCAGACAATCTTAGAGGCAGCGTACACCCCTCCCGTAGCCGCACCCCATTGCAATCAGGTCTCTTTTAATCTGTTTTATTACTGGTAATACTTCTGTACAAAATAGGCGACAAGCTTGAATTGTGCACTAAGGTAACGGTTGCACTTGAAAATATAAGTTTTGATAATGTGACATGTTCATCTCGCCGTTTAATAAGAATGTTCTGGCAACGAGCTTAAATAGTTGATTCTATGCTCGTTTGTAAAGGTAGAAAACATTTTTTTACGTAAATTCACTCACCTGATACCGGAAAGCAAGTTAACTATGTTGAATAGCCACACGCTTGTTACAAACATTAAAATAAACTGGAGAGCATTACTAATAAATATTCCGTAAAGCAGAACTGTACGACGACCGATAGCATCGCTGATATATCCCCATACATAAGTTGAGAGAAAGATACCTATGGTGATGTAAAATTTATTTTGTTGTCAATCATTTAATATGTAACAGCACCGTCTATCTAAACGTAATTTATAATAAGCTGAGCTTTAAGATTTATTTTTAAAATGAGCTCTATTTTTATTTAAAGTTTAAAGCTATTGATTTAATTAATTTTTTAAAATTCATTTTACTTGCGAAAAAGAAACAAAAAGGAACGTTGGTGTGCATATTTCCTATCAGCCGAATAAAAGCAATATTTTATCAAGGTAGCTTAAGAACTAACAGATAAGTCATTTACTTATGCCGCCTATCAAAAACATAATAAAAATACAATGTTGAATTTCGAAGAGTTGAGAGCATCTATTATATTGAGATCGGAAATGTTGTAAGCTGGTGTGATATGCAAACTAGCTCACGACTTACCTGCAACGCTGGCCGCCATCATGACTCCCTTCTCTACTTCTGTTGTATGAAACTCACAGTGGGATGCGATTACGATAATACTCATTGCTTGTTGAGCAGCCACAGAAGTTATTGTTAAAAGACCACTTACAAGCAATAGGACCCACTGGGTCTTACCAAAACCTGCACCAAAAAAATACTCATTTATGAAAGCATTGCAAGCGATAATTGGACATTTTACCAATCTTCTCCAAGACTTCGTCATATTCCAAAGAGATTAAATCACCAATTTCTGAATTAAGGTATGACATTTTAAAGTTGCAAGTGCTAAATTCTAACTGATTCTCGTGCTCAAACTGCCTCACCTTATAAGTTTTAAAATCTTGTTCAACGCATTCCACTCAACTCACAGCTGCGCCTCTTGAATACTCAAAACACGTTATGAGAACAGAATAATATTAATAATGTAGAACGGGGAAGCTCAACAAGAAGATACCCTAAACTCTAAGCCTAAGAAAACCTGCATTATTTCCCTTCTTTATGTTTCAATTTTCGGACAAACGGACATGGCCATATCGACTCGGTTGACGCTGACTAAGAATATATGTTATATAAGTTAACAAAAAATTATGTCCTTTCAGCTTTTTTAAGTGTATAAAATAAAATGAGAGCTTCTTATTCTTTAGTTTTCCTGACTTAATTTTAAATCGAAAGTGGGCAAAAGCTTTAGGTACGGTTTGTATACCAGCGGCTTTTGCTAAAACTGTTTTTTATCATCTCCAATTTTTCTAATTAAATCTCAATTTTAGTACACAAGACCTCAAAATAAGCCCGTCTGGCACTTATATAAAACCCAATGCAAGTTTAAATAAATCCCTAATAACATTACTGCAATCTGAGTCCGAAGCGAATATCAAATCTAACACTCAACTACAACAATAATGCATCCTGTTAACTTGCGATAGGCCTAACTCCAAAAGGCGAACGATGAAATCATTACAAGTGGCTCATATGTCGATCCATATCCGTCCACAACGATGAAACAAGTTGCAGTGCATTCAGATGGGATGTGCAAATACTATTATCAGAGTGTGAAGGAATATAGGAACAAGTAATATACAGTGAACGGCCGTAAAATAATATTCTAACACATAACAATTAGAAAGAGGAGACATCTTACTTTCGTCCCGAAGCTTTTCGTTTTACTTAAAAACTCACTGCATACAAAATATGTTTGGCAACAGCGCAATAGGAAAGGGATCCGAGTAATGAAAATTAGAGCTCAAGATCGAAAACCCGAGATACTTGCCGGGGCTGCTTGTCGAGGTTTTTGACATATCTGACATTTTTCCATTTTGTGTGTCGGCGGCAAACGACTTCGACAAATGCACTACTGAACTACTGAATATAATTTCGGGATTCGTGTGCATATTTACATAACTGTATGGTAGTTGCGATGGCAAAATTGTTGACTAATATCATAAAACTGAAAACTTGAAATAGTTTTAACGTATATGTAAAGAAAGAAATTTGTGTATCAAACACTTGAGTACAAAAACTTACAAATTTACAAATATTTAACGTTTTTGATTGTCGTACGATAGACGACCAGTGGGAAGGCAAGTGAAACAAAAACGTTTGCAACATGCTATTCGATTTCGCGCTCGCTCATACTTACTGAAGCGAAGGCAAAACCAGTCAAAACTACTAGAAGTTCCCAAGTGCAGAAACATGAGACGCGAAAGCTCTTGTTAGAAAATGAACAGTCGAAAAAAAAGACTGTCTGTGGTTCAAGTCTCTTCTTTTGTTCCACATGGTGGCGGAATTTTGTTATACTCGATACCGAAGGTAAAGAGTACAAAAGAGTACATTTTTTGAATTTGAATAGCAATAAATGTATTATTTGTCTTTTCATAGAAGTTACCCTTTTTTAATATTTATATTCTTGATAATAAACCATCAGGTAGTATTGAAAAGGTTAAATATTTGGGAATCCTAATGGAATGGGAATCCTAATCATCGCAAACAAGTCGCGCTTTTTAACTTAAAATACATCATTTGGCATGTTATGGGTGCAATTTGAATTCAAAATTTTTGTGACCATTTTCACCGTGTTCATTTTGATTTTTTATACTTTATTCAAATGAAATCTCATTTATATAGTAGTTACTTGAATATGAAAGCCTTCGATCAGTATATTAAGTATAGTATTGCTACATATAAAGTTTTTGAATATAAAACTAAATAAAACTTTAGCGCAATAAATTTTTCATAATTTTTCATATGCGCGTTAAATTTGTACATATGTATGTTAGCAATAAGTGCAAGCGAGCGCGATAGCAATAGCGGGTAGAATGTGCATACAGTTTTGTTTCATATTCGTGACGCTGCCACTGCGGATATTCGCTCTGGAAAAAAATTATCGCGATCGATCAACTTTATAATTTTTACAGGGGATTCGCATTAACAATTAGTTAATTTTAGGATATGTGAAAAATTAATAAATCACAGTTTTTTTTGGCAAAATGACCCATAGGCAAACAATAACAGTAAAAATTTGTGAGTGTTCATAAAAGAAGCAACCGCACTTCATTTCTCTTGTCGTCTCAACTTTTGCCCTAATCTGTTTGATGCAATCCAACTTAGAATGGTAGTATACATTTTATATGAACTTTCTGCAATTGAATAGTAAAACATGAGATTCTTCAATATTATTTCTGTTTAATATGATTGTTTATATTTTGGCAATAATGTAGGGCGTTCATAATCAATAAAACAAGTTGTATATAATTAATAAACTAACCTCAAATCACAACACTTTTTTAAGAAACGAATTAAAATATAATATCTATATATTAAATTATATATTCTAGTTTTATCGACTATTGTTATATATTTGTACAAGGGGCATTTTTACTTTGTGCATTTTGTGCGTCTCTGCTACAACAAGCCACCACGTGCTTTTGTTGGTTTTCGTCTGTCTAAAGGCCCAGTTACCCGAACTTGAATTGACGTGAATTGCTACATGAAAACCAAGCGATTACCCAAAGGTGAACTAAGCTTTAACCTAAAAATAAACATGAACATGAATTTGTAATCGAACCGATTACATTAAAACTACGAAAAGCTGTTTGTCATTGTTTGATATTTATTAAAAGCCAAGCAGCCTTTATTTTTTGCCGGATCCTTAAAATATTTGCTTGCTTTATTGTAGAAGAAATCTGCCCCAAACAAATAAGTCATGCACGTCCATTTTAAATCAGCTTTTCAACTTAATTTGAACGTAACTTGAACTAAAAGTTCTGTTTTCTGCAATTTTCAATTCAATTCAAATAAGTTCGAGTTGCGGGTAACGACCAAACTGTTTTTCACAGATCAGCTGTTTTCTAAGCTCTAATTCAATTCAGCTCAAGTTCGGGTAACTGGGCCTTTACTCGCATGGTTCTCTATATAGAGCGAGTTCGGCGGTGTTACTAAGCGTCGATCAGATTTCTGTAGCTCACTGCTTGTTCCCATAAATGGAGTCACTGTTAAACCTTCGTTGAAACTAAACTGGCATTTTACACAAAATTTATTTCAAAATTTTTTTGTAAAACCGTTACAAGCGGTATTTCTTGTTCTTTGTGCTTAAGTAGTGTTGTTTAGTTCATGAATGAGTGAGCAAAAATGGTTAAGGCCTAGTTACCCGAACTTGACTTGAACTTAATTTGAGTTGAAAGTGAGCGTAAATTGGTATATGAAAACAAAGCGATTACCCAAACGTGAACTAGACTTGAACCTAAAAATGAACCTGAACATGAAATTGAACCGATTACCCTGAACATTCAATTATCGAACAGCTGTTTGTCATTGTTTTGATAATTTCACAATTGCGCGCGAACTTCTGTTTACACAAAAAAATATTAAACTTATTAAAAATGGATGATATGGTTGATGTATATTACATGTACTTAGTATAAATTGGCTCCAACCGAACTCTTAAAAAAAATTTAAAATTAATAATTAATTTTTGAAAAAAACAAATTCAGATTTTTATTGAGAAAAAAATTTACTTAGTAATGCTCTCTAGGTGCGCATCTTGCAGCACCTTCATGAGGCTCATAATTGTTTGCATTTTTTTTACAGGGCTTAATTTAGATAATATGGCGTACGCTGTTGTGGTTAAACCAACGGCCACTTCATCCTCTCGATTGTTCATAGCATTTTGCACGTAACTATTAAACGTTTTGTTAACCTCGACCAGCATTTCCGACAAGTCACTTTTTTTTTGTCGTTTTAAACGCGATTCCGCTTGGCTATTTGGTGTAGGTGACTCAAATGGCAACGTCGTTTGCCTTTGTGTACATGACGAACCGGATGACTGCATGCACACATCATTTGTCGGCTTCAACACTTCTGATGTCGCATTTAGCCATGAAT
Organism: Scaptomyza polygonia; assembly: GCA_035044585.1. Taxonomy (NCBI): domain Eukaryota; kingdom Metazoa; phylum Arthropoda; class Insecta; order Diptera; family Drosophilidae; genus Scaptomyza; species Scaptomyza polygonia. Next base: position 595,067 of record JAWNNU010001903.1, on the reverse strand, counting down.
CGCTGCTGTCAAAAGTTCCAAAACATGGCGAATTGGGTGCTGGCGCTGAAGCCCAGTCGCACCACATTCCAAGGGCACGTTCAACAAAAAGTTCGCGCTTTGACTTCAAAAAGAATAAACAATATTAGAATTTAATAAAAAACACAAGAATTCTTTAACCTACTTGCGCTTCTGCAAATGGGCTCTTAAAAAACAATTATGTAAATACAAATGTTCCCAATTCCGCGGCAATTGATATCCAAGCTGCCCTTTTCTTTGCCGGATCCTTAAATAGTTTGCTAGCTTTATTTTACAAAAAATCATTTTCCTGCACCAACCAAATGAGTTTATGCTCGTCCATTTTAAATGAGCTGTTCAATGTAAATGGATCGTTACTTGAACTGAAATATGAACTGGAACTAAAAATTCTGTTTTCTGCAGGTTTCAGTTAAATTCAGTTCAAGTTTTGGGTAACCACCAAAAAGTGTTTGCCGTTTAGTTGAACTGATCAGCTGCTTTCTAAGTCCACGTTCAATTCGGTTCACGTTCGGGTAACTGGGCCTTTATTCACACAATTGAACTAGTGAACAATGTTCTGTACTATTGTTCATTTTTGGTCACTTCAGTTTTGCAGTGCTGCCAGATTAGCTCATTTCAGACTAGCTCTAGCATATTTGATAATAGAATAATATTAAAATTTTTGAATATTACATAGGATCATCAAAAGCAACAACGAGTCAAAGCATCAACGAAAAAGCAAAAACAAAACATAGCGACAGCAAAGCATGACGAAATAACATAAGGTACCGTCCGCAGCCGAAGTTTTACGAAGTATACACTTACTTTCTTGTTCATTAACCCTTAAGCGTGCACTAACATGAAATATTGCAAAATTTGCTGCAAAGTTGTGGTGGGAGTAAGTCTTGTTCATGTACCGAAGTTTAATATGAAAATAAAATTGTGGGAACAAAGCCTGGGGTACAGCCTGGGTAGAGCTGGATAAATTTCTAATTTCTTTTTATTTTAAAAAAAGACTAAAATTTAAAGTTAAGTACTTGAACAAAAAAAATTGTATTAAGAATCAAAAGCAGCGTTTAATTGGTAATTCTAAATTATTAAAAATTAAACATTAAAAAAGTGTCCCGTCTTTTTATTTTAAGGGTTAATCAACAATCACATTGCCACCTCACTCACACTCAAAACGACAGTATACTATGTTCTTTTCACTCGCACTTATTGCAGGAATACATTAAATGGATGTCTGTTGCCGACTGGACCACAAATTTGTTTGTCGGTCAATCTCAGTCCAGGACGCCACTCGAAATTTAATTATATATATTTAACTGAGACATTTAGCTACCCGCGCCTAAAGATGTTAACACATCAAAAACTTTGTATAAATTTATTGTACGTCTGATTTTGGACTATGGATCTTGTATAAGGTTCCCCAAATTCTGAATGAATCCTTGTAGAATAGAATCGGTACAAAAACAATTTCACATTTTTGCTCTTATGGGTTTTAACTGGGAAAAACACATTGACCTACCTCCTTAAAATAGTAAACTTTTATTTGTAAGCCTTCCATTTCTTCACAAACTACATAATCAATGGTGAAATTGATTTAACTGCTTGCTTAAAAAATTAGGCTTTTGTTACCTGTCTTCATGTTCGCGATCTTCGTAACCGCAAGCGCAGGTGAGCGCTCCTCGGACTTAAATTAGCCATACAGCGATAAAATTTACCATGAGCCGAGCCTGCTAGCCGACAGCAGCCATTAACAAACAAAGCATAAGCATCTGAAGTAGAAATGGGCGTGTAAGTAATTTTACGCTCACGTAACGCGCGCTCACGCAATTTAAATTTGAAAAAATCATGTGACTCACGCATATGTTATAATGATTAAAATAAAACTAATTGAAATACGAAAAACAAAATAATGAAATGTCAGATATTTTTATTTAAAAATTAAACTTTGTCAAGATTTTCGGGTAACATCTCCTTCGCTCTTCAAATATTCTACTTCAATCTGAAAAAACCCTTTTGCTTGTAGCGGAACTGGCTGGAATATTTAAAATATGCGAGCTCAATGTTTGCAGCAACGGAAGTTCCACGTGATTTGCGTGATTTAACTACAACCACTAAGCAGAAAATAATATAGAGCAATTATTCAGTACGGCGAATCTTATCATTCAGTACCAGTGCGACCAGATCCAGGCAAACAAAAGAGCGCTTTGCAGAACTCTCTCGCCTCAAATTTTTGCAGACAAAGTTTGCAGCGCAGAAACTGCCAGTCATTCCTTTGCCTGCTTTACTTGCGAGCGGTGAGCAACAGCAGACTCGAGAAGCTGAATTTTATTATTTTCTGCTTAGTGCTACAACTCACGTGAATCACGTTGCGTGATTATGAAATAAAAAAACTCACGCACATGCCTGATCACGCACTGTCACGACAAAAAACATATCACGCGCCCATCTCTAATCTGAAGTGAGTTCTTGGTGTAGAGCGAAAGTTCTATTATGTTCTAGTGAATTATTAAATAAATCCATACATGTATTAAAAACCCAAAATAAGTTTAAGTGTGCATTAACTTTATTTAAAACCGCAACGCCTAACGACTTAAGACTGCATTAAAATTTTGATTGCATTTGTTTTGTAAATATATTTATACTGACGATGTGTTTGTCATAAATTGTTAACTTTAAAAAAAAGTGATCCAATAAATCAATCAAAAAATTGTTTTTGTAGCTGTTAAAAACACGTTCTCTTGCAACAGTCCAATTTACCATTCCAATTACATTGGAAGGAACAAGGTTAGCACTGCACAAGCTGTAAAGAAAAATATTTGTTTAGTTTTAAACTATTCTTTGAAGGCAACCTATTGGTAGCACCAATGTATAGCTCAAATGTGACACTAAACTCACTTAAGAATACTATAAATTTAATTTTAAATTCGAACACTTACCCAAAACAAATCCCGAAAATACTCCAAAAGTTATGAAGCAGTACGATTCCAAAAGTATTCCAATGATGTTACTACCAAAAACGCTACCTGTACGTCCAAGCATTAAGCAGATGCAAACCGCTTTTCCCCTTAAATTTGTAGGAACAAGATCCACAACGACACCGCTTAAGACCGATACACATAAGCCTGGTAATACCAGGTAGAAACAAAAACAGATCATAATGAGAGTATCATTTTGTATCCAAACTAATAAAATAGCAGTTGTAGCAGCTATGGCTAAACTAAGTGTGACAGCTACTTTTCGCCCTATCCGATCAATAACAAAGCCCATTACAATATACCCCAAAATTAGAGCCAAGCCGTAAGTCATTGTGTCTATATAGCTCTTCGTGTTTATTTCATCGCTGCAAATCTGAAAGAAAACCAAATAGGCATTTGTTTCGTTATATGTATTGCATGAGTAGTATTTGTGCTTATACATTTCCTGTTACGTTAAAATGTGACTGATTAATTGATGCATCGATTACGTCGCAAATTGTCATATCGTCCTTGGCAAAATTCGATCTCAAGCGATTTAGTATTTCTGGGTACCAAAGTCCCATACCCGATGAGCTGGAAGTCATCGCAAAATTTAACAAAAGTCATTTGTGATTGTTATACAGCCTACCTGAAGAACAGACCACACATAACCAAGCAGCTTATGCTAAAGTTCGTTAAATGCGGCTTTGTGAACAGCGGTAATGATTCCCTCCACATATTTTTAAAAGATACCATTCTAAAACGATGGCAAAGATGTATTGAAACATAAAAGTATAGCACAACTTAACTACTCACGGTGAGTTGGAAACATTCAATATATTTTCCTTGCCAGTTAAAACATCAGATTTCAGTTTCTCAACTTTAAGTTCTTGAAGTGTTTTTCCCGTGTTTTTCATAGCAATCCAGTTTAATGCGGCGTAGGCATCATCAGTTTTACCCATTGATATTAAAATTTTTGGAGATTCTGGCATTTTTAACATCACAATAGTACCAATAACTCCAGGAAGCAAATAAAATATGCTCAATAAACGCCAGGGGCGAAATGAAATGCCCTCTGTCACATCTATACTCCAATTCATTGACATAACAGCCCAAGCAATCGCTTAAGAATTCAAAAATTTTAAGTTAACAGTCACATTAATTACGGATGAAAAAGTTACCAGGCACGTAAACAGTTGATATACCGACAAACAAGCTAGCGTAATTGATTACAATCGCTCGATGACGCGACGTAAAGAATTCTCCAAGATATGCATATGTTGTAGAAGACGCGCCCGCTATGCTGTGAAAAAATAATAACAATATTTTTATGCTAACATTCCAAAGAAGATGAGTATTACAATATATGTATACTATAATTGAATTGGTTTAATGCTGATCTTGCTTTCCGCTCGTCGAAAAAAACATTAAATAATGGCAATTACAAAAGAGGAGGAAGAACTAAACCGAATTTTTCTTTATTCAGATACATATCCCTTAAGATTCTCCATGTTAAGAAAAAACAAGTGAAAAGTTGCAGTCGTACAGAACTGACTGCGGTATACTCTGACACCTCTTACCAAAAATTAAGTAAGAAGAAGCCTAACTGCTAACGGGAATATGGCTGTGGCATTGGTGTACTCTGCTGTCAATGATAGTACGATCTTGTATGTCGTTTAAACTTGTTAATTTTGTTAAATTACCCTGTATAAGTTTTCTGAAGGGATAAGACTTCATTGAGCATGTCACTTTAAAAACAAATTAGACAAACTCTAAACTTTGCTTATTTAAAAAAAAGGCCTTAAATTTATAGCACACTTTTTTACTCTTCTTCCGAAGATAAAGAATGTGTAGATTTTGTGAAATGTTCGTCATGCTGTCCGTTATGTAAGAACGCAACTTCCGGCGTCTGATTTCAGCTTTAACAGTCATTTACACTACATTGTATGTGTGCGTATGCGGGTTAATTTAAAAATATAATCTTAATAAAACATTTAATACTTATTAATTGCTATTATGAAGTTGATAAACGTATAAGTGGTAAGTTAGTGGCTGAAAGAGTACTCACAAAAATCCGACGAGAAATCGGGAAACTACATAGATCCAGTAATTCGGTATAAAAATTGAAATTAAAGATATTATATTTCCAGTTAACGTTGTATATATTAGAACTGGTCTTCGTCCAATTGAGTCGCTAAGATAGCCCCAGAAATATGAAGAACAGAATATTCCTGTTGAAAAGTAAATCAGATTTAATTTATTGTGTGTAATATAGTTTGGGCCACAGAATTCAAAACCAGAGTCCGTTTGTTAATGTTGGTTGGGTTTTTTTTTCTGAAAGAAAAATTTTACGAGAACATCGTGTGAAAATTGATTTTTTGAGTTAAAACCGCGATTTTCACTTTGAAGGGCAAAATAAAAACTCTTCGCGATAACCTCGAGAAATTTATCACCTTTAAAATGCAGTGCACTTTCTTTGTTTCAAATTATCCGGTAGCGAGGTATGATGAACACCGCCAAACCATTATTTTTCAAGGCGCCTCAGGAGATTCACCGTCACTGGCTGATTTTAAATATTTTTCTTTCAAAATCTACACAAACATTCTTCAAAAGTTAAACAGCTATATGTAATTAATCTCAAAAAATAAATAAAATATTATTAATCATGTCACCGCAAAAAATTTGTTGGCTCAAAAACACGGATTGAATTTTTTCTTTATTTTCTGAATGTTGTCGGTTAATATATAAATGTTAAGCCTTGAAATCAAGCTTACCGACAAAACTAGCAGCACTCATAATGGCCTTGTCCACTGAATCAGTTTCAAAGTCACATTGTGAAACAATTGTAATGTATGACATTCCCATTGTTTCATTAATTACCATCATCAGTAAAAGCCCTGATCCAAACAGTACAAACCACTGCACACGGCCAAATCCTTTAACGAATATGTATTTGGTAAGCAAATATACATAAAAAAATCATTTAATAAAGTACCGATCAATTTAAGCACTTCTTCGTATTCATGACCAGCACACCCGACTTTTTGAAATGGGTCCGCTGGTTTTGATTCAATGTCTTGTTGGTCTACGCGCGTTGACATAGTTAAAATTGTTGTTTTATTTTTAGAAAAATTCCACAACAAGGCACGATGCAGTCGAGAATGTATCTTAAAGCCTACTGATAGCTTCTGCTCGTTCCAAACGCGTACTACTCGTCATCGTTGGAGCTTGGGTTATCGGCGCACAATAAAGATAAAAATAAAAAAAATGGGGATGACATCTGGTTAATTTACTAATTGTGTATCACGTACTTCCGGCGACCGAGAATCTAAATTATCAACAGCAACTTCCATCTTGTTTACTATTTTAATACATTAAAGCGATCAATACACCAACTTGTATTGCAGTTAACAAGACTGGAGTGATCGGGACGAAAACCAGTTGATTTCCCCCTTAAGGTTAAAAAAAAGGTGTTAAAACCACAGGCAATAAAAATTAATTAATCGTTTGGAACCCAATTAAAGCTGAGAAAAAGAAAAAAACTATATTAAAATTGAAAGGATTTTGCTTGTTCACAAACAATGTACTTAATTTACAATTGACTAAGAATACCAAACAATTAGAACTTTTGCAGAGCCATATCTTTACTTACAATCTAATTTTATTCTAAAATTTTCCGCACCGAGCAATAAATAATTTAGTTTCTTTGGGTTTTTTAGATTGTTTTGGTTGACATATGAAAAATATGTTACTTTGTTTGTAACTAATTCCAAGTATGGTCCAGAACTCTATGCAATCCAATATAAAATTTTAAGCCAGTGTTACCTTCTGTTGGATAAGAGATTGAGCAAAGAACACGAAAACAATACGGCTAATAATGCAATAAGACAAATAATCAAAATAAATGTGATGTAAGGAGATCGAAAACGCATGAGCATGAGTTGTAAAATAGGGGGAATAATAGGGAATTTCGTTATATGGAGAACAAAACACACTGAAATTTAAATAAAATGCAGTGTTCTGAAAATGTATTCGTTAAACTATGTACATATGTATATACAAAAATTCGTTGCACGGAAGTCCTTAATTGTCTCTTCAAATAAATGTTTAAAAATTCGATTTTTTCAATCCATGCAAGAAACATTAAAAGTAGCTTGCTATTAAGCAGCAGTTAGCTGACAGATGACACCAACGAAAAACAGTTTTAAATGTGAAAATAAAAATCATGAATTTTTTCTTGGGCAAATGACTTATCAGGCGTCTCTTGTAAACACAATTATGCTCTAATCAACAAAAAGTTGTTACAACTTTTATGGGATCCACAATTCAAAGTGTGAAGTCATAAAACAAGCTTGCCGTGTAAAGAATTTTGTTTTATTATGACATTTTTGTATTGTCAACTTGTAGAAAAAGGTAGCAAAACAAGTGCTCGTGTAAGAAACGTTCCACACTACTCATTGAGTTTAACTGGCAATTAACGAAGTTGCTTAGATTTTTTAACTACATACATACGTCACACGATATAAATTACCCTTAAAACATTATATAACATAGTTGCTTGAATTAAAAAATAAAGCTTTATGTAATATTTAAAAAAAGCTTTATTTACCTGATTGTATAAAAAATATATATAACAAAAAGACCTTATTATTTTAAAGCAATTTGATTCACAAAAACTTTTTTTCTTAAAAAAATATGTATTCAGATTTTTTTTATTTACCTTAGGGTACCATTATGGAAATAAAATGAACATCAGGCCAAATGTTTGAAAACTCGTTTACTTGAGCTTTCACTTAGATTTTTGATAGGAAACTGCACAACAGCGCTTCATCTCTTTGAAATGTAGCAGGCAGCTTTATGTTGTACACATATGTCAACATGCTGATCCATACCAGTCAGCTTTCAGCTGCGCAATAGCTCTGTTCTTGTTGGAACTAGCTATTCGATAGACCTGTTTTAATGAACTATCTGAGGTAAATTTACAATGATTTAATTCATTTAAAATCAGCCTCAATGACCAGCCTTCCTGGGGAAAATATAAATTGTTAAAAGAATTGACATTGGGAAAATTTTAAAATACTTGAATCGTACATGGTATTTATATTTTGTTTATTTTAATGTTTTTGATGACTTCACTGCTGCCCTGATATTTTGTCACTGTTTAAAAAGTTGTGACAAGACACTTTCATCTCTAATATCATACGGCAGAACTAAGGAAGAAGAACAAAAATGGCAGATTTTCAAGAGCAGCTGAGACAATATCGACAACAAAAACATAAAAGGGATTTATTAACCGCGTTTAAAATAAAAGTTAAAAAATTCTGGATGCTAGGCACAGGCGCAGACTCTGCTCAACGCAAATGTCAAACTATCATTGAAGTCAAGGTATTAATTGTGTTAACATATGTTTGCAATTTAATGATAAACATAAATGTACGACACATGTTCTAGCCAGAAAAAACGCTTTTTACGGAATCTGCCGCAATTTATGAAACTGTTGATGATAATGTAGCATCGAGCGATGATGATGAGCTATTGCCAAAGGATAACCGTCATGCTATTGACAAAAATGAGAGCAAGGGCCTTAAATACACTCTTTGGGGAGTTTATTTTCTATTCTGGGTTACTTTGTATGTGATAGCTATCGAGCTTAAATTCGGCTTGGTCTTTTTAATGTTCTCAGCATTGTTAGGAATATATTTCAACACGAGAACTGGTCCAAAAAATTCAAAGGAAATAAGTGCCTATAGCGTTTTTAATAAAAATTGTGAGAGTATAGACGGCACCCTAAAAGCGGAACAATTTGAAAATGAAATTCGCTTCGGCTCTGGTGCTGTGCGTTAGCTAGCTGGACCCACTGTTAAAAAGAGTAACATTTTCTGCAGCCATTAGGCAGAATCTTTATGTAAGTGATTGTTAAATCAAATACATTTATGAATGTACATTGATGTTACTTAAGCTATAGTCACATGTAATTTTTGAATGAGTCATTCGACATGTATAACGAAAAAGTAAATCTAAATTTTAAACCCTTGTGGATCTTTTACAATAAAATTATAACGTCGCCATCAAGTTGTGAGTTTAATCCTATACAATAAATGGGTCTATAAGCCAAGACAGCAGCTGTCGTACTTTGAACTCGTAGAATTTCTCTGTTTGAAAGTTTCGTACAATGAAGCATAAGCTGAGTTGATTTCAACAACACTGCAATGTGGTTCAATCAAAAATCCATTCTATCGTTACGAATGACGAAGACATTTTTGCTTTGAGATTTACTGAAGTTTGAAGTTAAAACAAAAATGCTTTCTTTCTTGTAATATATTTCCATTATCATGTCTTCTGTTTGTTTTAGTGTCTATTTAGGTTTTTTTTTACAATATATTCTTATAACAACTGTTAATCTCTTGATTGGGTATTGTACATTACATTTTACTATAGTATTATGTATGTACATATTACTCGTTTTATTACTTAAACATACCTTTTCATTTGTGGCTTAAAGCAATAATTTATGCATTTTTTGGGCAATAAACATTATTTATTTAATATAACACATTATTTGTAAAGTTAATAGTTTACTGTTGCAGAGCCAGGTGCAAGGATAATTATTTTCTGAAAATGTTAGGTACACTAGCTATAAAGTGAAAAAAAAACGCATCAAGCTCAGTTTAAACCAAGACGCTTATTTCATATCAAGCTTCTTCTATAAATCAGAATGCTCATTTTTTGGTATAAAAGTCTTGGGTGCGGGCAGCAAGCACATAATGCTTAAGGCCATTACCATATGCCAAATCGAGTGCACAACGTGATAGTTCTGCTTCGTTTGAAGAAATGCGTAACAAACCAGACCAATCATTACCAGGGCCATACCGAGCGGCATAAAAATTATTAGATATTGTCGCGCAGGAAAGCACTCGCGAAATTTTGAACAGCGAATTCCCCAACTTGTTGAAATGAGACAGATGCCAGTTAAAGTTGGAGCTAGAAATACCCATAGGCTCTGTTTGTCGAGCTCTGTGCCAAACGCTAGTAAAATGGCCCCGAACATGTGAAGAAATGACTCAATCCGCTGAGGTGTGTGGGCCATGGCAATAAGTGTGACCCAAATGGCTAATAAGCCACAATAGAAATCACAGAATTGAAGTACACCAATCTTGACCAAACAGAAACTATATTCATCTTCACCTGAGTCGCATGCGTGATAAAAAATTGAGAAGAACATAGCAAAGAAGTATATTAGACCTTCAGTATAGAACCGTCGCTTTACGGCCAAGTAAACACTCGGAATGAAAAGGAGATTGCTTAACGTTAAAAGCAGCAAGGCTAAAAGAATAGACATACTCGAAGGCACCTGCGATTCTTCCGTACAATCCCAGCCACGGTATCCTTTCAAACATACGCATGTTGAAAATACAAAACCACCGGACATATAATTATAACAGCGTCCAAACCGGCCACAACGCCCTGCTACGCAAGGACTCGATGATATGGAGAAAATCACTGAGGTGCTGCAGTTATCCAACGCAAAATGTTGTTCTGTCGCTGACTTGTGATGTGTTTCGAAGAGCTGTGTCATTTTTATATAATCATCATTACATTTGAAGTCCATCATGCATTCCATAACTTTTAGCGTTTCAGTTTCATTCATGCTGCCCAGGCAATCTTTGGACGTAATGCACCCTTCAAACCGCTCAGCATTTGCAGCGCAGGCACAGGGACTACGCATCTCTTGCAGCAAAGTTGAGTGAGTCCGGATTAATTCCTTGACACTGTCAATTATGGTAGCACGTGCGGTTTCTGCTTCATGACAGAAAAGACCCATGGTAACGTACCTATAGATGAAATCAGAAACTAAAATTTTAGAGGCTTGGCTTGCATGTTTAAAAATACATATATGCTAAATTATACATGATCTCTCTTTTAGAATTTTTTACATGTTAACAATGATGAGTCTTATGTAGTTGGGGCTAAATATATTGGTTTATTTATAAATATCTCGGCAGACTTACCATATACCACTTTCAGGAAACGGTACATGGACTAGGCCCATGACATCTGTGTTGTTAACCACACTTGTAGCTTTCATAAGGCGTTGACCATATCGGCATTTGTCCGGCCATGTGGGTACGCCTGAAACACCTTGATGCATGCAGACAATAATTTGCATGCTTTGATTTGTTTGAGCAATTTTGTTTTTCGGTAATCCAGTGTCATTTTGATCGCCCACTAACTTCTCAGCCAAGATTCCTCTTTCTGATGAAGATGTCGTGGGTGCAGTCGATTTTAGTTCGCTCCTAAAGTGCGAATCGTGGTTCATTGAAACGGCAAAGGTGAGCGTACCACCAATATCGTACACCTCTCCAAGTTCAAAGGCAAATCCCACAGTTGATTGTGCTGTTAGGTTAAGAAGGGCCGGAACTGTACCGTTTGCATCCGGCTGCAAATCATAATCGAACATAAAAAATTCGTGATAGCTCTGACGTAATAATGAATAGAAATCCATTTCGCGATAGCTTTGTTGTGGTTGCCAAGGATTTTTAAGCTCAGATAGTTTAGCTTTCGTTTTGGTAGTTGTATTCTGTGAGTTTATCTCCTTATAAACTATACAAAGCTTAAAGGAAACTTTGTACTCGGGCATACTCGCATTATCTTTTGCATTTTCTTGTCGATGTGAAGTTTCAGCATTTGATTTGTTGACAAATTTTAACAGCGCATAGTGCCATGAATTTGGCTGAACATAAAACCCAATGGAAACTTCTTCTGTCTGATTTGGGCGAATAAGAGCTCTGTGCATATAGTTGTATTCGTTGCCTTCTAGTATATTTTCACCTTCTATAGCAATAAGCGGAAACGCATTGACTTGAGTGTAGAAGCCGATATCTGGGCAGTTATCGCTCACCTCTTTAAACGCTATTACTGCGGTAGCCACGTTAACACCTGCGGGCACATAGAATTTATAAATGACTTCATTATGTTGTGCAGCTTCGCTTTTTCCATCTGGCTGCCTCCTAAAGTACTCCTTAAAATGCGTTGAAACATTGCCGTCAAAAATTTTACCATTCAATGCGTCAGTGCGTTGTTTGACATTGTTTGGGTTTGTTTGTTTGGTACCTGAGTCGGTGTTGTTTTTAAAAGAATTAGTTTTTTTCTGTGGCTCAAAAGGGCTTAATTGACTAGTAAGATTGCCGATCTTTACTTGTCCATCGTTGACGATAGTCGAAGAAAAACGTGACACAGATAATTCTCCCAAGAGCAACGTGTCGCATGACGCGGAAAGTCCTAAAATAAATAAGTAAAAAAAATAATTGGTTCAATAAAGAAGATAGGTCAAAAATTTTACAAAAAATGCGAGAGTTTAACTGGCAATGAAAGAAATCACACTTTAACAAACTTGGGTTCAAACACAATGTGCTTATTTTAACAGTTAAAAGATACATTTATAAATTTGTGAAAAATATTTTTTACAAGCTTTCAGAATATTTAAATAACAAGTAGAAATGTTGTAGTCGGACGCAACCGACTCCGGTATACTAGATACCATAAATAAAACAGACAGGTGCGGATACGGCAGGGGTGTACGCTGCCTCAAAGATTGTCTGGTGCAGATGGGGATGCCAAAAAGCTATCTTCCTTCCAAATTTGGTGACTCTAGCTCAAAGTTTCTTAAAAGTTGGAAATGGAGGCTGGGGGCGGTATGGCGGCGTGGCATCAACATTTTTGGTGCAGATCTTTGGGGGTCGTCAATTGATTTCCTCCTACGAAATTTGGTAGGAGAAAGGGGGCTGGGGGTGGTATGGGAGGGCGTGGCAAAAAACAAAAAAACAGACACCATGACGGACATTGCACAAACCCAAAATACTCTATACCTTCGGTATCGAGTATAAAAAACACATGCAAACGTTTAAGGAGGACGCAACCGAATGCGGTATACTTGATACCTTTATGAAAACCGGTAAAAGGAGGCCTGATTGAAAAAGGGGTGTACGCTGCCTCAAAGATTGTCAAATGGAGATGGGAATGCCACCAGTTATCTTACTGCCAAATTTTGTGACTCTAGCTTAAAGTTTTTAAGTTTTTGTGCGAAATAGGTGGATTTATAGATTTTTGGCTATCGATTTATCGATTTTGCGGCCCCCCAGCCATCTAAGAGCTCCAATCTTGAAACTTATCCGGCCATAGATAAAGATATTTGGAAAATTTTAAGCCTCTAGCTTGAAGGTTGTCAACAAAACTTGCGTTCGTACAGACGGACAGACACCATGTAGAACATTGCACAAACCCAATATAAACTTATATCAAAAGCGAATTTTCTAGAAAACTGAACATTATTTAAGAATTAATTAATAAGATTCCTTAAACACAATTTTTACTTAATTTTTATACTCGAAACCGAAGGTAAAGAGTATATTGGGTTTGTGCAATGTTCGCAACTTTTTTCCACACCCTTCAAGCTAGAGACTTGACACTTTGCAAATGTCTTTATCTATCAATCGTTTGTCTTTCGTTGGTGATGGTTGTGTTTTTGAGTGATCTCAGTAATTTATTATTTTCCTGTGTTGTTTACGGTGTTTATTTCGGCTTTATTTGGTAATAAATACTAGTAGTGATTGCAGATATACTTTGTATATGTTTTCGTGTGAATAACAAAATATTGCAAACTTAATAGTCATTTCAATTTGCAGCTGAACTGACGCTGCATTGCTTTAAAATAAAGAAAACATACGTACTCTGTGTATTCGTCCACTAACAACAAACAGCTTGTCTATTTTTCTTGCTCTCGCTCCCCAGCATTCAGTCTGCTGCAGCTTTCGACCGCTCTTATCCGGCGTACTTGCCGTTGCATTTGCCTAAACGCTCACGCTCTCTCGCCTATCTTTTTACCGTTTTGTCGCGCTCATTGCCTTTAAACTGTCTTACTCTTAAATTTGCACATTACCTTGTTTTGATATTGCATATCAATTGTTATAAATAATTAATTTAATTTTTATTTTTATTGTATAAAATCATAATGCTGGTTTGCTGCAGTACCAATTGCAAGTTGGTTGGAACAACCAACCAAGATTTTATATTGTGTAGATTGTGCGATAACATGATACACATGAAATGTGCTGGCTTTACAGCCAAAATTAGGGACTGCTTGGCCTGAAATGGTACTGTGAGCCATGCAACGAGGTGGTGAAGGAAACTTCCCAATTTATGAGGCAGACTCATGCCGGTTTTAAGGCTATGCATGTTGCATTTAGAAATCTAAACTGTTAGAACTGTTAGAAATCTAAACTCGAATCTAACAACATAACTCCCGATCTTCCTGTTTCAACAGCCTGTGTGCCAACTGATTCTACTTTAGGTACAGCACGGGTCCACAAGCCTCTTGTTGTTGTACCCGTAAATAAGTTCATATTCGTGTCAAGGCTTGCCTCCGATACTTCGTTGGAAGATGTAAATGCCTACGTTAAAAGTAAAATTGATTCCCCGCGTATTACTGTGGAAAAGTTTAAATTTAAACACGCCCGAAGCATATCTTCTTTCAAGTTGAGTGTTCCGCCCGAACTTTTCGCAACAATTTGTTCTGAAAAGTTTTGGCCACCAAAGCTCGTGGTAAAGGAGTATGTTAACAGGCGAAACAATGTTAATAATGGCATAAGAATGAGTAGTGCACCACCTGTTATCCATCTTGTTGCCTCAACTTCGACGGCAAAAAACTAATAAAAGTAGTTAGTTTGGCCTATAAAAATGTCCGAGGCCTTAACACTAAACTTTCTAAACTTTATGTAAACAGCTTATCCTTTGATTCACAGATAGTTGCACTCACAGAAACCTGGTTAAAACCTAATATATCTGATTATTCCGTTTTGCCTAATAAGTATAACTTGTACAGATGCGATCGCACCTCCCGCAAGGGGGGCGGTGTTCTCATAGCTGTTGACTCTTGTATTTCCTCTGAACAGATTCATTCTCATGATCATCCCCTCAACTTTCCTTCAAGTGAAAATAAAACCACCTTGGTTTACGAGGGAACTATCAAAATTAAAAAACGTGAAGACAAGATCCTATAAAAAATTTAAAGAATCTGGAAATACTATAGATTTATCCTCGTATATAATTGCAAAGTCAAATTTCATTTCCGTAAACACTTTTTGTTATAACCATTATCTCAATCGTTGCAGATCAAACTCTTCCCGCGATCCGAAACAGTTTTATAAATTTGTAAACTCAAAACGTAATTCTTCATGCTTGCCATCCTCGGTTTACCTTGATAATACAAAAGCAAGTTCCGATCAAGCAGTGGCTGATCTATTTGCGGAGTATTTTCAATCAGTATACTCATCGAGTTTGTATAGTCGCAATAATTCCTAACTTTTTCAAGCGCAAACGTCAAATTGCATATATGTCCCAGTTATAACTGAGTGTACGCTGCTAAGTGACCTTAACTCTATCAAACCAGGCTTCTTGCCTGGTCCAGATGGAGTGCCAGGATGTATACTTAGATACTGTGCGGATTCACTTTGTAAACCTATACATAAATTATTTAACTTATCGGTTGACTCAGCTGTGTTTCCTGGTATATGGAAAGAATCTTTTATTATTCCACTTCATAAAAATTCTTCTAAGTCTAAAGTTAAAAACTATAGGGGTATATCCAAGTTGTCTGCCATTCCGAAAGTCTTTAAAAAAATTATATGCTCTCAATTGCAGCACTTATGTTGTTCAATTTTATCCCCTTATCAACACGGTTTTGTTAGGCGAAGATCTACTACCACTAACCTTCTTGAGTTCACCTCAATTGTTATCAAAGAGTTTCAGGCTAAAATGCAAACTGACGTCGTTTATACAGATTTTAGTAAGGCATTTGATTCTGTAAGTCATTCTTTGTTGCTCGAAAAATTAAATATGTCGTGGCTTTCTGAGTACTTGTGTGGCCGAACACAAAAAGTGGTTTTTAAATCTTCTGTATCCAAATCTGTTTTTGTTACCTCCGGTGTCCCTCAGGGGAGTCACCTAGGACCATTGCTATTTAATCTCTTTATTAACGATCTTCCTGCTGTTATTACTAATTCTCGTGTATTTATGTTTGCTGATGATGTAAAGCTATGTTTCACCTATCATGATGATTCTCTATGTAACCTACTACAGTCGGACTTGGGTGCACTGTCGGCTTGGTGCCGTTATAATTTACTAAATTTAAATTGTTCAATATGTAAAATCATGACTTTTTGTAAAGGTACCCCTAATACTGCTCACTATGTGCTTGATGCTTCACCACTTGTCCGCGTTTTCGAAATTAAAGATTTAGGCATCATTCTTGATAGCAAATTAAAACTTGATTCTCACATATCGTCGATGGTCAATAAGGCCATAAACGCTCTTGGCTTCATCAAGCGGTGGTCAAAAGAGTTTAATGATCCGTACACCACTAAAACGCTATATACATCCCTAGTACGTCCCATCCTGGAGTATGGATCTTGTGTGTGGTCTCCGCAATACGGGATTCACCAGGATAGAATTGAATCTGTGCAGAGGAAATTTCTTCTGCTTGCGCTTAGATGTTTTAACTGGGTTCCTGGAATAGACCTACCCCCCTATTCAAGTAGACTTCTTTAAATTAATCTTCCTTCCCTGTTGAACCGCAGAATTATGCATAGTGTAGTATTTATCACTAATCTACTTAATGCTGAAATCGACTCATCAGTTCTTCTAAGTCGAATAAAATTAAATGTTCGTAATCGTAACAACTAATCACTAATCTACCACTGGTCTGATTGGGTTTTTCTGGGTTTTCCCAATCCACGCAACAAATGTTGGGCCACTTATTTTCTTGTTGAATTCCCCAGAGCTATAACGATAGCTTTATAATTATTTCAACCTTAATTTACTTTCAGAACGACATATAATTTTAAATTTTACTTTAAACTTAATTATTTTTATTAGAATTATTTTAAATTAGTTTTATTTTCATGTCAGCTGCTCATAGCTGACAATAAATAAATAAATATTTATCTTTAAGTGGGCGGCTGGCAAATCGATAACTTCGATAACTCAATATCGATAAAGCCAGCTATTTCACACGCCCTTACAACTAGAACTACCAAATTTGAGGAAAAGGTAGCTACTAGCAACTCCAAAAAAACTGCATAAAAAATTTTGGAGCCACGCCCACGCATTCCGCCCTCAGCCCCTCCGCAGTTTTAAACCACAAATGCCTATATCTTCTACGGTTTTTGAGCTAGAGCTACCAAATTTGGTGCCAAGGAAGGTGTTGACGACCCCCAACCAAATTCATCAAAACTTTGGATGCTACGCCCATCCACTCTGCCCTAGACGCCCCCAACCGCCCCAACGCTTCGCTAAAAACGGTAATGTGTGTATCTTCCATAGTGTTTGAGCTAGAGTCATCAAATTTGGTAGTTAGATAACTATTAACGATCCCCAAAAAACTTCATCAAAAGTTGGAGCCATTCCGCCCCCAGCCCCCTCGCAGTTTAAAAACAGAAATGCTTATATCTTCTACAGTTTTTGAACTAGAGCCACCAAATTTTGTGCCAAGATAGGTGATTACAACCTCCAAAAAAATGCATAAAAACTTTGGATACCACGCCAATCCATACTGCCCAAGCTGCCCCAAACCGCCCCAATGCTTCACTAAAAACGGGAATGTGTGTATTTTCCAAAGCGTTAAAGCTAGACTCACCAAATTTGGTAGGAAGATAGCTGTTAACGATCCCCAAAGAACTGCATCAAAGTTTTGGCGCCAAACCCCCCCCCCCCTCTTCTCCAGCCCACTGCATTTTGAAATCAAAAACGCCTATATTTTCCACAGCCTTTGAGCTAGAGCCGCCAAATTTAGTGCGGAATTTTGTTATACTCGATACCGAAGGTAAAGAGTATATTGGGTTGGTGCAGTGTCTGTCATGTTGTCCGTCCGTCTGTATGAAAGCAACTTTTTTCCACACCCTTCAACAAGAGACTTGAAACTTTGCATATGTCTTTATTTATGGCATAGTAAATTAAAGTGTCAAGATTAGGGCTCAACGATAACTGGGGGGCTAGCAAATCGATAAATCCATCTATTTCGCACGCGCTTACCAAGTTTAAGGAGAAGATAGCTACTAACAACCCCCAAAAAACTACATCAAAAGCTTTGGAAACACCCACAACCCGCCCCCCCCCCCTCCGAAGTTTAAAATTTAAAATCGCCTATATCTTCCACAGTTTTTGAGCTAGAGCAACCAAATTCGGTGCCAAGATTGGTGATAAAGAAACCCAAAAAAAGTGGATGGCGCCCCCCACCCATACCGCCCCCAGCCAACCTTCCACCATGTTCTACTAACTTTGAGCTAGAGTCACCAAATTTGGTATGAGGATAGCAATGAACATCATAAATAGATCTGCAGCAAAAGTTTGGCTGCCACGCCTCCCCTTACCACCCCCAGCCCTCCTTCCCCCAAATTTTACTATTTTTGAGCTAGAGTCACCAAATTTGGTATGAGGATAGCTATTGACATGATACACAGATCTTCAGCAAAAATTTTGATGCCACGCCCTCATACCGCCCCCAGCCCCTACCTTTAACAAACTTTGAGCTAGCCACCAAATTTGGAAGGAAGATAGCTTTTTGGCATCCCCATCTGCACCAGACAGTCTTTGATGCAGCGTACACCCCTGCCGCATCCGCACCCCATTGCAATCAGGTCTCTTTTAATCTGTTTTATTACTGGTACCGAGTATACCGCAGTCGGGTGCGTCCGACTACAACGCTTCTACTTGTTTTTTAAGCTTTAATGGATGAGGGTATTTAATTTGTATTACCTTGTTGTTCAATGCGTTCTTTACTTGGATTTGTCCAACTGACAAAAGCTACTGCAAACCAACTTCCCATCTGGGGACCCTGTACATCGATACGATGCTGCTGACTATTCGACTCAAATTGCAGGTTATATATCTTGAATCTGGAAAAAATTTATGGTTACAAATGGGACCCTTTCATAATTTATAGAAGTAAAGCGTAGAACGCTAAAGGCTAAAAAGCACCCCCTAGTAACATCTGTTTAAAGTATAAAAATAAATATATAAAGATAATATAAAATAAAAGCGTAATAATACACGGAATTTTAATTTCACAAAATATGTAAGTTAATTTAAGGAACTTTATTTATGGTCTACACAAGATTGTGTTTTTTTTTTTTTTTAGAAAAATAAATTTACCTTTGTTCGGGGCTTAAAAAGTTGTTGGCAAAGGTAATGTTTTCAGGACTTATCACAGGTAAGCTGTTGGCCTTTAAATGCACGGTAACATCCTTAGCTTTGCATTTTCTTCCTATAAAAGTATAAAAGCAAATCTATGTTAGACTAAAGGGCAGGAGAAAATATTTTTTAAAAATTTACTTACGAAATGGGCTTTTTGATTCTTCAACAGCTTTGAAACTAAAATACGCTACTCGGGCATCCGATGGAACTCGAAAGTGCAATATAGAAACATCTTTATAGGAGCTGTACTTCAGTAGGGTGTTTGCTGGCAACCTTACAATAATTTCTTGATCCGTTGGTAATGCCACTCGATTAATTTTATTTTGATGTGCTTCGCTTAAAACGAATTCATTTTCTAGAGTCTGCTGATGAAATTGTTGACTAGCATCATTCCCGTAAATTTTCTGGCAAATATGTAAAATCGTAAAAATTACAAATACATCACACCGGGTCCGATATGTGCATTTATTGGTCATGTTTGCATTTTTATCACTCTTCCAAAAATGCCACTAGAAGATTGAGCAATAAGCCAGATAAGTTTGTACTTTGGATCACATTGGCTCTATAAAGTAAAACACAGATGAAAATGATATAGGTCTCGGCTTAGTATGTACATTTAATAATATAGCTGCTCGCAAATCACTACATAGTATAAAGTTTATTTGAAGAGGAAGGGTTATATGCAAATAATCATTAAAAAATTAAGAAATACTGTAATTTTTGAGGTTTCTAATGTTATGTCGTAAATAATTAAATTTGTTCCACTTACATTGCAAACGCAAAGTGAACCCAACGAGATTTATCAAAATAATGTTCTAAGTATTGTACACAGTGAAAAGGTCTACAGAATACTCCACGATGGTAAATGTCTATCTCTTATGGATATCCCACAATTTTTTTCGTCAATTACTTTTTACGACAATTAATAGATAATTTTCGAAGCGTTTTAACCCATACAGCATTAATCCTTATCCATTACATATGAATTTATGTAAATGACAAATATAAAACGCAATAAACGCGCCTTAACAAGACAGCGTTTGTTGCGTGCAAATTTAACTGCAGATGAAAATCGTTTGAGTTGTTTCGAATGTGATCAGCGTAATACGAGAATTAATACAACAAAATGTATCAAAATCAATGCTGCATTCAATTATAATTTTGCACAAGCTATGAAAACAATCCCCAAATGATTTTATGAAATAAGTCTGTTGTGTGTCTGTTTTGCTCTGCTTTGGTGAGCGAAGCATGCAAGGGGGACCCCTCAGTTATTAATAAAGAAGTCAAGAACTTTATACTCGGTTTTAAGTTACATCTCAGATGTAAAAAATAGTATATTCTTCTCAAAACTCAGTTCGAAATATAATAAAATAAAATTATTTTTTTGTAGACAAATGAAAGGTAAGACAGACTGGCAATACACTTAAGAAACCAGATTGATCCACTTTTTCACTCATTAAATATTGAGCAGTTGGTTTGTTTTGGGCAATATCTTTTTTTTTAAAGCTAGAGTCACAAAAATGTACAACCCACTCCGACCTTAACTTTCCATATCGCTGCACCGATTAAAATGCAAAGAATATAACGAAAAAGTTGCAGCCCGATTTTTAATATTCTTCAATACGTATTCCGGATTTCCATCGCGTTAACATTTAGAGTAAAATTATAATACGATGCTAGTTCGAAGTTTATAATAACAGCATTCTTTGTTTTTACTTAAATACGGTAAACAACGCTTTTTGGATAAGTGCTTTAAAGCATACACATTTTGCTTACAAAGCGTGTGAAGCGCTCCAGTTAGTTAAACTGAATGCTCAATAATCAGTGTTTGCTTAACCTTTCTTCTTATCGGCTCGTTTTGACTAGAAAATCAAACGACTCTTATCACACAGTAAACATAATAAATGCTCGACTCCAAAATACCGTGTACTAACATATTCTCTCTAAGCATTTTAGCGTTTTCAACGCTGAAAAAATCAATTAAGCACAGATTCTTAATAATTTACAAGAAAGCTTTTGTTATAAATGTCCGTTATGCTGTCTGACCGCCCTTACAGACTGTGAATAAAAGTTTTTGACACCCTAAAATTGTTTTACTACGCCCACTGATGGGCTTTGAAATCAGTATAACCAAAAGCTGAAAATCGATTAAACCAAATATTTCAAAACGGAAAATCCTTATAGCCTACAAAGTTTTTGAACTAGACTCATCGAACTTGAAGAGTAATATATTGCAAGTAGTAACAATTAAAGTGCGAACAAAATTCAAATTCCACGCCCACTCGCACTACCAAAAATTACAAAACAAACGAACGCAATACAATACAAGATTGAACGGATAACAGGGCGCACATATGTATAAAAACACCAATTCAAAACTAGTTTATTTCTTCATGTAGAACAGAGCTAAAGTGTAAGAAATTGCAAGGAAAATTTCAATGTGAAATTCATGTTATTAATTTTTTTTATGTATAATACATACAGTTTTTAAAAATGTTGCAGTTTACCCTGATAATGCCCAATAAGCAGTCAAAATACATCGAAAAACGAAAAATTTAAAAACACTAACCAGCTTTCTTGTTATTTCATTAGCCCTCGACTTTCTTATTCAAAGGTTGATCTTCGCCTGCAAGCTACATTCACCAGTCGCCTAGGCAAGCCGACGCTCAAGCATATGCTCTTATACTTGTGTAAGAGTGTTTTGTAGTCGGTTGTGTCCACACAATACCCTATAAAATGGACAGACACCGTTTGCAAACCACAACCCCTGTAAGCAACGTTGTTTACATATACCGTTGGAGAGAAATTTAATTGAATGTAACAATTATATGTCACAAATTTTGAGTTGAAACATCTTGGTGTGTGACTATGCCTTTGTAATACGACCTTTAGCTAGTGTAAATGTTTATTTGTTCAATAATATACGCACTTGCTTGAATGCATTACATTAATGAAATTAACATTGACATTCAGTTCTCAACTAGCAGCCGAACCGATCGGTCGTGTCAAGCAAGCGCGGAACACCAACGCAACTCAACGTAAAGAACCGTTACTGTGTATACCATCAGATTCTCTTTACCCCTGCCTTCGTTTTTTGCATCACGTAAAGCAAAACAAATTGCACAAAACATACCAGCAAAAACCATTTAGACAACGCGCTTAGCGCAAAAAATGAACCCTACAATGGGTCAACCACCAGATCCACCCGACCTCCCAAAATCAAACGCTCAAACCAATTCGACGATGGAACTCACTATTGGACCTAAATACTTAATAATGGAAAGAACAAACACCAATGAAAATAAAACTGAATCGCTAGAAAATGTCTCCCCGTTCTTAATAAAAAAAATGATCGACTATACCTGCAACGGCGAAGTGGAATTTTGCAAAAAAACAAGAAACGGTGCCATACTGATCAAAACAAAAGACCACAAGCAAGCCACAAAACTACTAAAACTCACAACATTATCTCCGCAAATAACAGTAAAAGTAACGGAACACAAAACACTCAACTCTTGCAAAGGCGTTATTTACTGCAACGATTTACGAATGATCTCAGAAGAGGAAATACAAAACGAACTACGCTCCCAACATGTTTTGGCAGTAAAAAAAATAACGAAAATGAAGGGAAGCGAACGCGCCGAGACTGGGCTGATTATTCTTACTTTTGCTTTACACGATCTTCCTGAGTGTATTTACATCGGATACCAGAAAACCAATGTTCGGACATACATTCCGCTTCCCATGCGCTGCAACAAATGCTTGCGTTTTGGGCACACAGCTAATGTCTGCCGATCGACAAACACAATTTGCTCTAAATGTGGTAAAAATCAACACTGCGATATCGAGACAATGGAGAAGTGCACCGATGTAACTTGCTGCGTAAACTGTAGCGTTAACAATTTAGACACCAATCACTCCACGTTTGACAGAAAATGCCCAATCTTCTTAAAAGAACAAGAAATAATTGCCATAAAAACAACATTAAAAATAGACAATAAAGCTGCTCATTCAGTCTACAAATCCAAACATCAAGGTCAACAGACATTCGCAGCAACAGTCAGCCAAAATCCACCAACAGTCACACCATCATCATCTCAGAAATCCACAACAAGAAACAACTCAACAACAACTACAACCACCGAACGTTCATTAACCAATTACGATGACATCAACGATCTAATAGAAGAGAACAACATAAAAAAAAAGAACACGGCCAACAAACTCAAAATCGCTCCAAGGAGTACCTCAAAGCGTACCCTTCGACAACTCAAGATGACAACAAAAAAAACAAGAATAAATACAACAAACAATGCCAACAGAAAATCTGATATGGAAGACTCAATGATTGATGAAACCATAGAAGACTTCACTTAACTTAACTTAAGTAAACTTTAACTCAAAACGATCTCGTTTGGACTGGCGGGAGCTTTGGCCTGGCCTGCTCGTCCGTACACCTGCGCAATGTGCTGTTGTGCGGAGGGGCTGGATGGGCCCTGCTTCCGGCGGTCCAACCGAGATCGTTTCAATACACACTTAAACTAGCTCACCAAAAATCAGCACCCAAAAATGTATATTTCCTACACTATACCTTAAATCCATAATTTCAACATGTCTTTAAAAGTCCTGCAATGGAATATTAAAGGATATGTCAATAACTATAGTGAGCTACTAATTTTAATCAAAGAACACAAACCTCAAATAATTACGTTACAAGAAACCCACATATTTGATAAAAACAATTTCCCCGTCCCTGTTAATTACAATATAGTAACATGCCCTGCCTCCAACCGATTCGGTGGAGCTGGAATCCTAGTGCACAATTCTATTCAATATTCTAAATTAGGTTCTACAAATGACTTTGAAAACGTCGCGGTAGAAATAACATCAAAACAAAAACTCTCAATATTTTCTGTTTACATTCCTCCAAGCAAATCATTCTCCCATAAAAATCTAGAAAATACCTTTAGCAACCAAACTAACGCCCTAATAACGGGAGACTTTAACAGTTGGCACACCAATTGGGGGTCCCTCCGCAATAACAGAAGAGGTAATATTTTGGCTAAATATATCGATCAATCTCAGTACCTAATTCTTAACGACAAATCGCCCACACACTACTCAACTCACAATACATTTACTCACATAGACTTGTCATTATGTTCTCCACAAATTGCGCCCTACACAAATTGGAAAATTTTCAATGAACTCTGTGGTAGCGATCACTTTCCAATCCTCATATCCCTGTTCCCAACCCCCACTACAGAAAACATTTCTAGGCCAATCTTTAAGACCAAAGAAGCAAACTGGGATTCCTTTTGCTGCATGACCAACAAAGTCAATGAAAAATTTGCAGTTAGCAATAACATCAACAAAGAAGCCGCTTCTATAAACAAAATCATTTTAGTAAGTGCTCACAACACTATCCCACAGTCTACTCCTAAAAAATCAATTCGTAACGTTCCCTGGTGGAGTAAAACTTTAACCGAGCTACGATCAAAAAAAAATAAAGCATGGAGAATTTTAAAACGCCAAATAAATACTGAAAATATAATAGAATACAAACGCGCCAATGCGGTCTTCAGAAGAGAATTGAAGTTAAGCAAAAGGGAATCTACCCTTAAATTTACTTCGACAATCGACCCTTCAACACCAACTGCCAAAATATGGTCAAATATAAGACTTTTCTGCGGATTAAATCCTAGCAAAAATATCCACTGCCTACATAACCCATTTAATAACCAAATTAAAACATCCAGAAGAACAATAGCCGATGTTTTCGCTAAACACTGGTCAGATCTCTCAGACGACAACAAATTTAGCAACAATTTTGTAGTTCACAAATATAATACTTTCAACACAAACTACCCGCTCCAACGTCCAGCACAACTTATAGAAAAAAAAATCACACTTATTGAACTCCAAACTAGCTTACAGTCGCTAAAAGGGTCAACGCCAGGGCTTAATAGAATATCATATGAAATGATTAAAAATGTTTCGAGCTCACTTAAAGAAAGAATAGTTAACCACTTTAACAATATATTCAACAACTTTATTCCCCAGAACTATAAATCCAGCTGTATTATACCCATACTTAAGCCCAGCCTTAATAAAACAGAAATATCTTCATACCGACCAATATCACTAAACTGCTGCTTAGCCAAGACATTAGACAAAATAATAGCCAAAAGAATTTGGTGGTTCACAACCCAAAAGAATTTACTTCACCCAAACCAATTTGGGTTTAAAAAAGGAAAGTCAGTCACTGAGAGCCTTCTCTTTGCTGATTTTCTTATTACTAAATCTTTAAGCGCCAAACGGCACTCCTCAATCATCACTCTAGACTTTTCAAAGGCTTTCGACCGCATCGGAGTCCACACAATAATCGACCAATTAATAGAATGGAAAATAGGACCCAAAATAATAAAATACGTTAAAAACTTTATGTCAAATAGAAAACTTGTCGTGAGAATAGCATCTCAAACTTCCAACAGTTTTCCATTAATGAACGGTATACCACAAGGCTCACCCCTATCAGTTATACTTTTTCTCATAGCATACAATAAACTCGCTACCCTAATATCAATTCAAAAAGATATCAAATTCAGTGCGTATGCAGATGATTTCTTCCTTTTAATCAATTTCAACAAAAACAAAAATTTATGCTACAGCTTAGACGAATTGTTTCAAAACATAGAAAATTGGTGCTCATACTCTGGAGCCATACTATCACCAAACAAGTGTCAACACCTGCACATATGCAGAAAAAAGAATTGTTTATGCAACATTTCTTTTAACAACACGCAAGTCGCTTCAGTCGAATCTGTGAAAATTCTGGGACTAACAATAAACAGAAGATATACATGGCATACCCACGTGAATAGGCTTAGAGCACATTTGCCTAGAAGTTTAAATATTGTTAAATGTCTTTCTAGTGCCAGATTTAACTGCAATTATCAATTTTCGGAAACAACAATCCATTAGATATGTTAGGAAACCCATCAGAAGAAAACATTCACAAAATCATCAAATTTTTAAGGAAAGCAAAATTATACAGCGAAATATGAACAATGAATTAAAAAAAAAAAAAAAACTCTTACTCTTACAACATTGTATACAACTCCTTATAAAAACTAAAATTACTTTATAAAACTGTACACATAGTCATAAACAAAACGCTTAGTAAAAATTAAGACATAGATAATATTATTAAGTTAATAATTTACTTGACAATCGAAAGGCTCTTTTAATTTAAGCACTTAAATCTAGCTGAAGGCCACGGCAGCCATTGCTAGTTAATTTCACTTATCACAAGGTTTTAACCTTATGATTGGTTTTCAATAAATAAATAAATAAATAAACATTGACATTGCCTGTGGCTTTAGCTAGTGGTTTATGATTCAATTGATCTAAACTGACGAATTGCAGTGCTGGGAAGTACATAGTCACTTAGTTTTTATACAGTGAATACCTAGTTTTAGTAATTCGTCCATAAAGACTTATTTGTTTTTTATACACGATACCGTATGTTCGCAACTTTTTTCCACCCTCTTTAAGTTAGAGACTTGAAACTTTGCAAATGTGTTAATCTATGGCATAGTAAATTAAAGTTTCAAGATTGGGGCTCTACGCAAACTGGGTCTGGCAAATCGATAAATTCGATAACACAAAATCGATAAAACCCCCTTAATTCGCACGCCCTTACAGCTAAAACCATAAAATTTGGGGAGCAGATAGCTACTAACGACCCCCAAAAAACTTAATCATAAATTTTGGAGCCACGACCACCCATTCCGCCCCCAACCCCACCGCAGTTTAAAATTGGAAACGCCTTTATCTGCTACAGTTTTTGAGCTAGACCCACCAAATTCGGTGCTAAGAAAGGTGACGACGACCTCCCAAAAAAAATCATCCATACTGCCCTAAGAAGATAACTCTTAACGACCCACAAAATACTGCATCAAAGTTTTTGAGCCACGCCCTTCGAACGCCCCGAGCCTCCATTTACCCATATTTTACAAACTTTGAGCTAGAGGCAGCAAAAATTTGGATGCCACTATCAAGAAAATGCAATTGTCAAAAAGCTTAAACAAATATTCAAATTATCGGTTTTTTGACGGGAATAGAAGGTGTGACCAGAATGTGTTAGATAACATTTGCAAAAAAATACAAAACGAAAAATTTTAACCAAAATATGATTCCATTCATACAGTTCCACCATGATGGATTCTACACGCAAATCTAATAGAGCATAGCTATTGTAGACTAGGCCACACCACACACTAGAGACTTGAAACTTTGCAAATCTCTTTATCTATGGTATAGTAAATTAAAGTTTTAAAATTTGAGTTCTACGATATTTAGGGGGCTTGCAAATCGATAAACTCGATAACGCAAAATCGATAGATCCAGCTATTTCGCAAGCCCTTACAGCTAGAACTACAAAATTTAGGGAGAAGATACCTACTAACAACCCCTAAAAATCTACATCAAAAACTTAGGAGCCACGCCTACCCTTTCCGCCTACCGCCCCCCCCCCCGCAGTTTTCAACCACAAATGTCTATATTTTCTACAGTTTTTGGGCTAGAGCCACCAAATTTGGTGCCAAGATAGGTGTTGACAAGCCCCAACCAAATTCATAAAAACGTTGGATGCCACGCCCATCTATACTTCCCTAGCTGCCCCCAACCACCCCAACGCTTCGCTAGAAACGGTAGTGCGTGTATCTTCCAAAGTGTTTGAGCTAGAGTCACAAAATTTGGTAGGTAGATAACTGGAAACGACCCACCAAAAACTGCATCAAAGTTTTGGGGCCCCACCCACCCATTCCACCCCCAGCCCCCTCGCAGATTAAAAACAGAAATGTTTATATTTTTACAGTTTTTCAGCTAGAGCAACCAAATTTTGTGCCAAGATAGGTAATAACAACCTCCAAAAAAAACGCATAAAAACTTTGGATGCCACGCCAATCCATACTGCCCAAGCTGCCCCAAACCGCCCCAAGGCTTTACTAAAAACGGGAATGCGTGTATTTTCCAAAGTGTTAAAGCTAGAGTCACCAAATTTGGAAGGAAGATAGCTTTTTGGCATCCCCATCTGCACCAGACAGTCTTTGAGGCAGCGTCCGCTCCTGCCGTATCTGAAACCCCATTGCAATCAGGTCGGGTGCGTCCGACTGCAACGTTTCTACTTGTTTTAGAGCTAAAATAGTGAAAAAAGACTTAGATCCAATGACCTGTAGATTGTTGGCAATATTTTACAAAAAATTAAAAAGTACATACCAAAATAAATAAATTTTTTTTTAAATATTTCTAAAATTAGTTTTAAATTATAAAAGCATTTCAAACAAAACATAATATATCAAAAGTTTTAAAAAATTATTTTTTTTTCGTCTCAGAAAAATGATTTTTCCACAAATTTTAACTTTGCTTACTCATAAATAGGCAAAAAAAATGTTAATTTTATAGGTTAATTAATTATCATTTACTATCATTTGCTTTTAAAATTGATCGGTTATCTCATTTGGTTAAAAATTTATGATTTTTGCAACGAAAAATCAGAAAAAGCGCCACTGTGCGACGTATGTCAGTGCTTTACGTTACTTTTCATTATGTTCCACAAAGAGTCGATCAAAGAGCAAGAGTTGGAGTGAGTTTCTTGCTGTTCAGGTTTGTTGTCTTTAATGCTAAAACAAGTTTTTCGTTCATTGTTATGCTCAATTGATTAAGGCAAAGCTCCAACTGAATCAGTTGTTTATACACAGTGCTGGCATACACATCGTATCACTCGCGTGTAAATTTTTAGTTTGTCGAATCGAAAATTGTGAAAGTTTTAAAGGTATATTTTATGTGTTTGCTTACAATGTAACTTTTGCAACGTGCATAGCACAAAAAGTTTGCCAGTTATTCACCTAAAATATATGAATATAAATATCATATATTTACTTGCTAAGTCTAGTATATTACTTTGTGCATAAAAAAAAAAACAAAAAAATTACAAAAGTGCAGAGAGATGAGAAAACAAAAATGAGTATTAATACAAAAGTTTTCTTGCACATTTATTTATGAATATCCAACAAAACTCAAAATTGTGGTTGTGCAATTGGGTGAGTGACGTCATCGCCAAAAGTGAATTTTTTTTATTATAAATTAAGAATATAAAGCCTTTTGCTGAGCTACCAAAAACTCTGAAAGGGCGGAAGATACGTGTTTATTACTGCTCTACCTTTGAGTACCACATTAATACTTGTTGTTTAGTTTGCTGATTGGGTATGCCCAGCGATTGCGCCATGCATCCGTATATGATAGGAAGAGAAATCGCTTACCATCTTGCTTGCTTGCTTTGCCGCATACCATCATAAGCTTTGTTGTAGTATAACTTGTTTAATGTGCGTACATGTGTGTACTCACAACATGACCAGCACTTATAATAGCTAACAGGATCTTGTAGTAAATTGTTAATCTGGTCTGAATCTCATATCACAAATTATAGATATATGAATTAGTCGCTGTGAGGGCTTAAGTAAATATAAAATAACTTAATAATGACTAATACTTGGCTGTGCTAAATAACGTTAAAAGTGAATAATTGGAATTGTGGTTGAAAAGGCATAGTCCGGTTAGATATAAATGCTTACACTGTTTTGCAGTTAAACTGTGTTACATTTAATTTCATAACCGACTTGTGTCCTTCGTGCAACAGGTTTGCCGCTTTTGCGATTTATTACACAATGGACTTTTGCACTGAGCGACATTTCATCTGCAAGCATAACTTTTTGGGAACTTCGAAGCGACGCAGCAGCCACTTCGCTATTTTACTGATTACAGCGACAATTAATTTATTCTTAACATATGAAGGTAAGTTTTATTTATAAAAATATATTCTTCTACTGTTAATATTTTTAAATTCAGCAAAACACTACACTTTAAAAATAATTAAGGACTGTGCCTTATTTTTTATATCCAATCGCGTTGAAGTAAAAACTCAATTTTTTGCAGTATGCTATAGGGTGTTTTCGATTATGTGCCAATAACCGACCCTGATATCAACGGAACGGTTACATAGAAGCAGTCACTGAACTTACACCTACTTCACTTTAAATTCTTTGGAATGTTCAAGCACTTGCCGTGTCAATATCCACATTTACGTTCATACATAAATTACTAAAGTAATCTCCGAATAAAGTTACAAGTAGTCACGGTCAAGGCAATACACCTTCACTACTTCAGCTCTAATTGTTTCACCCACTGAAAACATATATTGTGTGGGCTTCTAAAACAAAAAGTTATTATTATACGCACCGGTTGCGCATTTGTACGATCTGGTTGGTTAAGCTGCGCAACCATCAATTTTAAATTTTTTCTGCGGTGTGCTTGAAGCTAGAAACCTAACACTTTGAATGAATATTTGTACACAGTGCTTGGAATTGTTTACTGTGGATATATCAAGCCGCAAGAGCAAGAACAAAGAAACAGAAGCTGCGCTACTAGGGTTGATTTTCAATTGAACAACAATTACAAGGAAGTGATAATACTCTAGTCAGGAGTGCAACTAGGATATTGCCTGTACTCAACAGTTAAATATACAAAATGGAAAGACAGGCAAATTATATCTAAATACCATAAATTTTCTAAGCTTAACATGTAAAAAGGAGCTTCTCTAACTTCAGTCTTCGATTTCACGATGATAATTTGAAACAAATCCCAAATCTCAAGTCTCTTGGCCAAACTCTTTTTTTCATTTGAATAGTTTTAAAGTTTATTGTAGGGGATGTTTCGGGCTTATCAGGCCGCCATATGTGTACATCCATATATTCTTAAATCCTGAGGTGACACGCATATTCTGTAAGCGGGGTCTTATTTAGCGAAAAACCTACTAACTTAACTACTGCATGAGTAGCTTAAGTTGAATCTTCGAAATCCCTGATGTTTCTTAACTGATTTCGATGAAATTACAGATTATAACAACTTCATAGCCAAATCGACTCGATATTTGCTGATCAAGAATATTTATATGTACTGTATGGTAGCTTAACTTTACTCATTTCATAGAAACCTGGTTACAAAATAATATTATTTTGCAGACCTATGTGGTTGTGTAAATAAAATTAGAATTATAAAATTTTCTAAAATATTTTACCTAGTCAATACAGCTTACATCATACAAACAAACTAGTATCAACTATATCTTCTGCATCATTAAGCTTAAACCTATTTCAAAAATGGGTGTTTTTTAACTAAACATATAAAAACATTTCAGATGGACAGAACCTACTGCGGAATACACTGATACTCTGAGATATATACTTCTCGGATGCTACAAGTTGAGGGCTGGGTGGGCATTCATTTGATGCAGAATTTTGAAGGAGATCGTTAGAGACCTTATTTGAATCAAAATTAGCTCAACTACTTTAAAATGTATATTTAATTCCAATTTAAAAATGTGGAGCTGGGTGTGGAAAGAGCGTTTGATGCTTTTTTCGAGAAACGCTAGATGATATCTTTTCGCTTAATTTGATAACTCTAGCCTAAAATATTATTTAATTATTTCATATATTAATTTTATCGATGTTCCAGCCTTGACAATCTGACACTTTTTCTAACGCACAGATAGCCACGATATTTGCAAAGCTTCAAGACACATACGTTGAACGAACTGCCGTTGCACAAAACCATTATTCTCTTAACCTTCGGTTTCAGACTATAATACCAAACAGTAAAATCGAGAGAGCTTATGCGGTCGGAGATGTTTTCTTCTCGCTGTTTCATACATATGCACAGAGCTATTACATTCTTTTTCTTATTTTAAGAGGTATGTAGCTGTACTAAAACCAGTTTGAAAAAGCTTTACCAACTGTTAGCCTATTAATTCTCGGAAAGTGTTGTCTATTTAAACGAAAAATTTTGACTTTTTGAAAGTTCAATGATGGAAATAATCAAGTATTTCGGACTTAAAGCCCAACATTACTAACTTGATTTCTCCCTAAGTACAGAATTCTGAAACCAAAAATGTCGTTCTTGATTCAAGTAAGGTTTTTTAAGTTCATTTTGAAGTAGAATACGTCTCACCTTTCGGTAATGAGTGTGCTATCCAAAAAAATGCTTGTTGTATAATGATTGCTTCACAAAATCACGCATTGCTCATGAACTAATGGATAAATTTTCCTCAAATTCGTTTTAAAGTCAAGGCTTCAAACTTTATTGTAAATATATATATATATATATTTATATATATATTTATGTAGTGCTTACATTTTCTATTAAAAAAATGAGACCAAAAACATGCAAAATTTTGCAACATTAAATTGAAATTTTGAAGACATTAAATTGCTCTAGCAATCTCAATAATCCATCAATTACTCTGATTTTTTAGAATTTAAGTTGGGATGAGGTAAAAAAACATTCTCATATTCAAATTTTTAATACTTTTGCCAAATATATTACTTTTTAATGCGAAAAATCAGTGCAAAAATTACTACCCTCAAAAAATCAACGATGATACCGATTTAATTTTTTTCAAATAGAAAATAGACTTGATTTCCTTTCGTTTGATAGCTTCTAAATAGTGAAATTTCATTAAGATATTCGGTCATAATTACATTTTCATACACAAATTTTCCGTGCCAGGGGTGTAAATGAACAAGTTCAGTTTATGCATAAGTTCCAAACAAAAATTGTATCACAATAAAATATGTTTACCCCAATTATATAAATTCAGAAATTTGCGTGCAAGTTTTGCAATACCATAATTCATATCGGAATTATAAATGCACAAAGCTTAGTTGGACACTCTTTAGATATTGCAACAGATAATAATTTATGCAATGTAACTTTCTT
Organism: Scaptomyza polygonia; assembly: GCA_035044585.1. Lineage (NCBI taxonomy): Eukaryota > Metazoa > Arthropoda > Insecta > Diptera > Drosophilidae > Scaptomyza > Scaptomyza polygonia. Next base: position 562,026 of record JAWNNU010001903.1, on the reverse strand, counting down.
GCGTTCAGCGAAACATGGATGGATATGAACCAACCAGTAGCTAAAGAAGGCTTCCAATTAATTTATCATTTTAATAATTTACAGCAACGTCGTCGTGCATCTGGAGTAGCAATCTACGCAAAGCGTTCACATATTGTACTCCAATAGATATTCCAAACAGGCAACTGATCGATAACGATAAAGGCGACATTTGTCTGACTGAAATTAAAATTAAGAATCAAATGTATTCTTGGCTCTGTTTATTTTCATCCAAATGACGTAATGAAATATTCTCAATTTACAACACTCATAGACAAGAATTTCACAGTTGACACCGAGGTGGACATTCTCATCGTAGGTGATATTAATTTAGAAATGACATCTGAAAAGCTCAAATTAACGTATAATAAAAATGAAGCAACCACCTTAGCTCTAACCAATATAGATTAAATACTTGCAAGAAATTTAAGTGTATCATTAATGAATTACATATCGTACTTTTCCTTCCAGAAAACAATCATATCAAAAATCACATATCAAACATTACATAAAAATACAATTTTAGATTTTATCTATTCTAAACTTTTTTATTGATTAAGTTCTCCTTAAACTTGAAGTAAGTTCTTGCATTCTTGACTCATTGTACTGTTAGAACTCGATTTTAGTTTTTGAGTACTTAAAATGTAAATGCACAAAATTTACAAAATAAGTCTTTATATTCTTGCTCCAAGTATCAAAATTCTTCATCCAAGTATGACAATACTTGATTTTATTAATTCATTAAATTCTAAGATAAATACGTAAGAGGCATAATTAAATTAATTAATTAAAAAAAATTTTCATTTATATCTAAAATAAAATTCAAATATATGCGAGTCAAACTTTAATTTACGATCAAGAATAATACCTAAATCTTTAAATTCAAGGACACGGTCAAAAGGTGAAGCATCAAGCAAGTAGTGAGCAGTATGAGGGGCTCTTCTACAAAAAGACATGACTTTACATTTGAACAATTTAAATAGCGTAAGTTATAACGGCACCAGGACGACAACGCACACAAATCCGACTGAAGTGAGTTACACAGAGAAGTATCGCTGTAGGTAAAACAAAGCTTCACATCATCAGCAAACATAAATACACGCAAGTTAGTAATAACAGTTGGAAGATCATTAATAAAAAGATTAAATAGCAAAGGTCCTAGGTGGCTCCCCTTGGGTACACCAGAGGTAACAGAAATAGGTTTGGATATAGATGATTTAAAAGCAACTTTTTGTGTTTGACCACACAAGTACTCCGAAAGCCAAGACACGAGTTTCTCTGGAAATCCAATAATATTTAGTTTTTGAAGCAATAAAGAATGATTAACTGAATCAAAAATCTGTGTATACCACGTCAGTTTGCATTTTGGCTTGAAACCCTTTGAGGTGAATTCAAGAAGGTTAGTGGTAGTAGATCTTCGCCTAACAAACCCATGTTGATAAGGGGATAAAATTGATCTACATATGTGCTGCAATTGAGAGTAAATAATTTTTTCAAAGACTTCCGGAATGACAGACAACTTGGATATACCCCTGTAGTTTTTAAAGTTAGATTTAAAAACATTTTTATGGAATGGAATAATAAATGATTGCTTCCATATACCAGGAAACACAGCTAAATAGCAAGTTAAATAATTTATGTAAGGGTTTCCAAAGTGAATCCACACAATATCTAAGTATACAACCGGGCACTCCATCTGGACTGGGCAAGTAGACAGGTTTGATGGAGTTAAGGTTACTTAGGAGCGTACACTCAGTTATAACTGGGACATATATGCAATTTGACGTTTGAACTTCAAAAGGATAGGAATTACTGCAACTATATAAACTCGTTGAGTATACTGATTGAAAATACTCAGCAAATAGATCGGCCACAGCCTGATCAGAACTTGCTTTCGTACTATCGAGGTAAACTGAGGATGGCAAGCTTGAACATTTACGTTTAGAGTTGACAAATTTATAAAACTGTTTGGGATCACGTGAAAAGTTTAATCTACAACGATTAAGATAATTATTATAACAAGAAGTGTTAACAGAAATAGAATTAAACCTTGCCACTATATACGAAGAAGAATCTACAGTAGTTCCGGACTTTTTATACCTTTTATAAGCTCTTGTCTTCACGTTTTTCAATTTTGATAGTTCCCTCGAAAACCAAGGTGGTTTATTTTCACTTGAAGGGCAAGTAATAATCTAGGTATCAAGGTATCTTTTAGTCGAGCTTTCTCGACTAGAGCTTTCTGCCTTGTTTTTGATTAAGCTTTTAAAAATACAAAACGAATATTATGAGTGAGATGTAAATACTTTATACTTTATTCTGTACTTTTCACACATTTGTTTACTGTATTGTTTAACAAACTAAAGTTGCTTTTAATATATAAAATAAAAATTAACCAAAATATTAAAGTTTGATTATTAAAGTTTCTTTATTTCATTAAAATTCATTGCATTTATCTCGTAAAATTTGAACAGCTGTTGCACAGGAGCAAAATGCACCGCCTATTTTATACGTTCGAGAGCGAAACTGGCGGATATCAGAAGCCGAAGAGGTGGGACAAGTTATTGACCGAGTACATGCCGAAGATGCGGATGGCGATAGTCTGGTTTTTGGAATTGAGCCACGTTTCCTACCTCAAGCTGGTCAACAGCATGGCAACTCACAGCACAAACTGCCCTTTCGCATTGATCCCGAAAAGGGTGTTGTCTACCTCAACGAGAGTTTGTCAGGCCGCGTAAGTGCAAGCTATTGAATTTATAAAGAGCATCAGGCTTTACCATTCTTTGTATAAATGTTATCAACCTAACTGAAACATTACAACAGCTTGAGTCGTTTAAGAATTGTATTCGCACGATCTCCAAAGCATGTAGATGCTGTGTAAGTTTTTAGAAATACGTGCTCCAAAATTAGTAGCCACTTTGTATTTTTATAGCTGTGGGAGATATGGTATTTTAGGTTTTTGTGTCACCAGGTACCTTCGCAAAAATTTTGTGGCTCTAGTTAAAATATTGTAGGGAGTTTGTGTGCTTAATAACACTTTGGTGCAGCTCGATTTAAATGATTTGTTCCGAATATTGTACTAAATTGTATCTTTTTAAATAAGCAATATTTTATATTCTTTTTTTGTTACAGGCCGGTGAAAATTTTTTAATTTACATAACTGTGTCCGACGGACGTTACACTGCAAAAAATGAGGTTTTTATTAACATACTTGGGAAAAGCGAAAGCAACGGATTTCACGGTTTCGGGTCTCGCCCGCCGCCATCGATATCAAACGTCGTGCAAAACATTTCGCAGTATTTACCCTCATTTGATCAACTGCCTGGCGTGCAGTCCATTAGAAACGGCTTGCCAAATCGACGGCCGAGCATCAATTTGCCACCAGGATTTCCTTCAAACAATGGTGCCAATTACGTATTGCCGGCATATAATAATTTTTATCCTCCACTTTCAACCACTGCTGTAAAGCCAACGCTAACACCTAACCAGCCTCAAACTCAAACAAATATTACTTTGACAACGCCTACAAGTCGCACAAAACTCACTCCAATAATAAATCATATGTCAGAAAGCTCGGAAGGATCTCAGCGAGAGTCGCCAACAGAAACAAAGAATGAACAGGGCGGAAATATGAACACTATAATGCTTTTCACCGTCAAGTCTTCCTCCATTCCGTTTATTATTGCAGTTTGCAGCATATTTGCAGTTATTGCCGTTATTTTTGGCTATCTTTGTCGTCGTCGATTGTGCGCCATTAGCAAAAGTTTGAAAAAAGCTACGGAGAAAGAGGAGCTAGCAAAAAAGTCTAATCCGAGCAACATACTTACTGATGACAGCCGCAATTCAATGGTTATGCAACAGTGGCAAGGACCGGTCGCCTTTGCAAATCGATACGTTCCGTGGGAGCGCGATCAACAGCTTGCAATAACGGTAGTTAGAACATCTATGAAATAATCACATTTAAAAAAAAAATATTCAAAATATTTAATCACTGCTTGAACCCCTTGGCGATGTGTTAACACCTTTTTGTTACACGGTACCTGTTAAATTGCTATGAACACATTAGTATGAATAACTATATCTTTGATGTGATAGTTGATGATTGCATTTAAATGTCAATATTTTTGCTCACAAACATCGACAAGAAAATACTATGTATTACAAACATTCTTGTTTGCTACATTAACAGGTTCGCGGCTCCACTCGTAAATATCATTGGAAGACAATATGTTATTAAACAATTTTTAGTAATTTTAAGCTTATGCTTATTTAAATATGCAATCATTCCAACTATATTGTTGAACTACATATCCACAATATAACTTTTATATTAATGAGGTATCCAACATTCCTTCTCTTATTAAAGAAGTCCGCTATGTTAGTCTGTAAGTGTGTGTTATTAAGTGTACTCACACTCATGTAAACAGCAGAGCTGTGTGCCTCGACCGTGTCAGTCATCTGCTTCTCTACATCTAAGCGCAAACCAAACAAAACAAAGAAAAAAAGAAACAGTCAAACCTGTTATGTTCGAAAGCTTACGAGTAGCAAGACTTCGTCGTTAAAGATAACTATTCTCTACTTCTAGACCAAAACCCATCATACTCATTTTCAGGCAGAGACTATTGCTGTACAATAACCACACACAAAACTGCAATTCTACTGTCTGTGATGCCTTCTTTGTGTGAATTACAGCGTATCTTTTACACGTCGCGGTTTGTAAGTGTTCACTTTGTGTTTTTTCGCTACCCGTGCCTAAAGATGTTAACAAATCAAAAACATTTTTTTTTCAAATTGAGTAGCCCTACTTCTTTTTAAGGGTCGGCTTAAAATAAACGGCTTGATACAAAATCACTTCACACTAGGCAGGATTGTACTTTTTTTTTAAGTTTGATTAATTAATAATAAAATAAAAGCGAATTTAGGAGATGTTAAAGACAAACATTTTACGTTAAAAGTTCAATCAAAGAAATTTCATATGGATTTTTATATCTTCAACCCATAAAAAGATTAACGATAACTCTTTTCGCTTCCGAAACAATATTTAACAATTTAATATTCAAAGTTTGAATAAGCTTTTTTGATATTATGATGAAGATCTGTTTAATGTTCACCAGAATCGGTGTAAAAACACTGAAGATATTACAGACTGAAAAATGTACATAAGCTCATATTAGTAGCCGGCTTCGCGACAGCTTACTTGTTTTTTTTTTGTTTATTGTTTATAGTATGTAAATAACACTAACAACAATTCGGACCCTCACATTAAGAGTCTATCAACCGATTACATGGCAAATAACGACCAAATTAAAATAAAATTTTAATACCCCAGTCGATATCAACAAGTGCCGTAAACAGTATTGATGCTTCTATTCAAAATTCTGGTGACGGACCCAATAGCTCGAGCTCTGTGTTACCTACCGGCCGTACCGTTGTGACAGAAGGTTGCATTGGGAACGACTGCACGTCTGACAAGTGGGAATTCCCAAGACACCGATTAAAGTTTTTCAACATTTTGGGAGAAGGAGCGTTTGGACAAGTTTGGCGTTGCGAAGCCACCGACATAAATGGTAAGCAATGAAATGTTCTTCATTAGTTTTTGGTAAAATATATATGTACATATGTACGTATTCAAATAATAATAAGTTTGTTACCTTTACGACATTTAAATTCAGAACTAAGGAAAAGTGGCTGTGAATAAAAATAAGAAATTCTCCATAAGCCCAAATAAAAACGCAAAAATTTAGCTTCCAATTTTATACTTGCAGATAGTGGTGGCGTTACAACTGTTGCAGTAAAAACTTTAAAGGAGAGTGCAGGCGAAATTGAAAAAAAAGATCTTCTGTCTGAATTGGAGGTAAGATACATAAATAAAACGATTATATTGAATATTATAATTTAAATCAAATAAAAAAAGACGACGTTATAACGTTTGTGAGCAAGACGAACACGTTTACTGTGGATTTTGGATTTTTTTTCATGGTATATTTGTCAAACTCTTTATACAATATATCAATAAGTATATATGTATATATTTTCAGAAGATGCTGATATGCATACTAGACTTTATTACTTAAGGGCGTCAACTAGCAACTAGCCGAGTGCAAGTAAAATTGTGTGTCTATCTGTTTCTATACTTAAAGATGATGTTCACAACAAATGATTATTTGGCGAAAGCTTCGACACGCTGTTATTGCTTTTTCAATACAAGTGAGAATGTACAATAAAACGTAAATCAACCGTACATTGTAGGAGGGCACCAGCACTTAACGAAACACCACTTTCAACCGAAATTCATTGAAGCATTAGGAACGTATTTAACGGAGATCTTTGTCTGCCCGCAGCCATTATGAATTTTTCACAATAATTACTATAAAGTACGAAACGGTACAACGCGGTGCATGAACTGACTGCATTTTGGAAAAGACATGCATTCTACAGCCTTTGCACAAACTTATTCCTGTTGCTGTGCACAATTATTACTTTGACCAATATGTTGTCAAGTGTATGTTGTGGTTGATTTTCGACACCACACATGCGCACATCAACTTTTAGAATCCTGTTCAGCTGTTCACAAGACACAATGATAAAACCCAGTACTCACTCGGAAACCTTCTAGGGTTGCTAATGGTTGAATCGAAGCTTAGATAGTTCGTTTCGTCTTCGAGGTAATGCGAGCAAGTGACAAGCGCAAACAATTGTATGATACTAGAACAAGCATCTTAGGTTTTTATTTTTTAAAACGCCAAACAAATAAGTTTATGCTCGTCTATTTTATATCAGCTGTTCAACGTAATTGGAACGTAACTTGAACTCAAATATGAACTGGAACTAAAAATTCTGTTTTCTGCAGGTTGTCAATTTAATTCAATTCTGTTCGAATTGAGGGTAACTAGCAAACAGTGTTTTACGTTTAGTTGAACTAATCAGCTGTTTTCTAAGTTCTTATTCAATTTACTTTAAACTGGGCCTCAAGGCTTAGAAATAAGTTTGCTTCGAACGGACGGACATACAGCAAGCATGAAGGCGTGCACAGAAAGTAAATTCTACACTGTGCTACTGATTACTTGAACTAATTAGGGTCTTCTATACATCCAGTGTATCTTACCTAATATAAACGAAATTTTTACGTATGATAATTTTTTTGATGTTTTGGAATACTTTTTAAAATTTGTTCAGATTACAAATTGTGTTGTTTTTGATTACTAGTGTATAACGGAAATCAGAAAACCTATCGATAGTTTGAATGAAACTTGACCTCCGCTTGAAATAGCACGTTGGCTATATTTTACCCCAGAAAGATATATGGTTGGTATAAGTAGCAGGCAGAAAGTTGAAGGGTTTTAGGAATGAGTTGCAAAATAATATAGGCTACAAGCTATGTATGTATATATAGACTTTTTAGAACAAAAACCACCGCCAAAAGAAATTATAATTTGTTTCTTCGTTAGCGGGTTCGGCTAATTATAAATTATTATAAATAAAACAGCTAAAAATTTAATTATACACAACCTAATTTCCATACAAGCTAAGACACAAAAAATTAGGTTTGGCGCATTAAAGTTAGGATAAATATATACTGTTGTACACTTCTAATACGTTGACTGTTTCAGGTAATGAAGACGCTGGAGCCTCACGTTAATGTTGTACGCCTATTGGGTTGCTGCACAGAAAAGGATCCAACTTTCGTCGTACTAGAATATGTGGTCCGTGGAAAGCTGCAAACTTATTTGAGAAATTCGCGGGCAGAAAGGTAATTCGCTGTATTTCAGATTTCTTGTCCAACAATTTTTCCAAAGTAAGATTGCTAGTTATTTAAAGGGTTATTTTTAAACTATTTTAAAGTACACAAGAAGTACAATAAGCATCTAATTTGTAAAAAATGTTAAGTTAATAATAATAATGCCTAGAACTTCCTTCAAAGGTAGAGTATAAGATTTAATCGACACAGTGATTTGAAATTGTTTTTATTTTTCTGTATTGAAAAAGTCGTAAAACAATGCGAAAGAAATAATAGCACCATTAATGCGAACTTCGTGTAAATCGTTGTGTTAATCAAATATACCTTTTGAAAAGGTATCTTGTTGCTTTTATTTTAATAAAGGCAAAAACTTTTTGTAAAAAAACGAAATCATCAAAAACATTATTTGAAAAATTTTTTTTGAACTACATACGCTTCGATCAATAGTTTACAATCGCAAGACTTTTTTCAACCGATGCATGTTGGAATATTGTAGAAACAGATACGATTGAGGTTCGTTTGATAAGGCCCAAAGTCATTTTCACCAATAATACCAACTTCATCTGTCCACAAAATATTTCTTTAAGCATCGGCTGACCAATTTACACCAATTTTTCGAACTTTTTGAGTTAGTAAATTATGGACTTAATGTGTTGAATTGAAAAACCCATAATAATAATTTCTAAGATATTAGCCAACCATTTTCGCTATCACAATAATAGTTAGGATATATCGTTGCTTTGTTGCAGTCCTTAAAGGGCCTCAACTGCTTTAGCAGATACATTTTTAAACAAGTAACTAGGTTAAAACACATTATTGTTGACTTGTGTATAAATATTTTGTTTTTTAAGATTTTAGAGTTTTGTATATATATATATATATATGTATATATACATATATATATATACATATATAGTTAATAAAAAACTGAACTAATCGAATAGATGCAAGAAGGCTAAGCATAACGATGTTTACGAACCTTGGTGCTTAGTATTACATATTTCTTTGTCCAAAACACAAAAATTAAAAGAAAATGTTCCAACTATCGTATCAAGTAAAACTTATACTCTTAGGTGAAATTCAAGGCATTATAAATTAAATACTCATTAGAACAAAGTTAGCTAAACTTGATGTTTGTTTTTGGGCCTGATAGAAAAATTAGTTAGGTGGTATCTTAATTTTCGCAGTTATCCATTAAGAGTAATTTTGTTTTGTTTCACTGCTAATTATGTGTTAATACAAAGGTTTCACTAGTGTTCTACTTAGTTCAATTGTTCAGAAGTTAATTTTTGCTTAGTCAAATTAATGATAATTCATTTCATTCGTTTATTTTGGTCACTTCGATCAACTGTTTATTCATTTATTTATTAAAAGCTAACTTATTATTAATTATATGCCTAAGTATGTTGGTTAGTCTATGTGTATACATGTGCATAATTACATGAGTCCTCAATTTATATTTTATTTGAGTATTAAAATAGTATGTGTAAGTGGTGTTATTGCTTTATAAGTTGATGTACGGGTTAGTGTTTTTGAGATATTGTGGAATTCTTTGCTTGTGTGGGGGTGTGGAGGTTAAGAAATATAGTTTTGAGTAGGTTTTTGGAGTTCTGGGGAAGCTGCGATGGAAAGTAAGTGTTCTGTTGAGATATTTTGGTTGCAGTACGGGCAAGTCCTGGCGGTGTGGTCAGTGTAAGACATGTGTTAAATTTTTTTGTGTTCGAGTCTGAGTCTCGTTATTTGGATTGTGTGTTCGCGTGTTAGGGAAAGGTTATGGTTTTTTATTTTGGTACCAAGGGAAGTTTCTCTTAGCTTGTTTTAATTCTTGATTGGTGTGCTATGTATGGATGTAGGGCCGTGCCAATCTCAGACAATATAATATTACACACAAAAAACAATTGTTAAATCGCATAACTTACACTTAGATTCTAATATTTTTCTGAACGATTTTGGGTTGACACCGTTTTTAATTAAACTCAAGAAGTGGAATTTTAAATTCAAATTTAAAAAAATATATTTATATTTTATTTGACAATAGTTAATTTAAAAATTATATATTGCCTAAGGTCATAATTTCTTAAACTAAGCTTGAAACAAGGCGCGCGTTTTAATCCATGAAGTGGTTTCAATACTTGTATTCAAGTTTGACAATATGTACTTCGTTTTATAATTTCCTGAAATTCCGGTATACATACATAGCGCCACTAAAGCAGTTTTCATTTGAGGTTTGCGTAGTAAAGATGTATCACTTTTATTCAAAAATATATATGCTTAAATGTAATATTTTTTGACTTAAAATCTAAAATGCAAATTTTGCAGTATCTGATTCAAATTAAACACAAAAATATGCGATTTATAAAAGTATACACTTAAATTCTAAAGCGTTTAAAATGATTTCTAAAATTTAAATTATCGATTTAGATGTGGTCGTTTAAAATACATATTTTATCATGGCGCATTTATAAATTTAAAATTTTTCGTTTTACGTTTGAGTAGTAATTATTCAAATCGAAATTCCCATTGATTTTAATACGAATCGTTTTAAGTTTGATATTTTAATTCAAATAATATTAAAATCAAAAATTTTTGTTTTAAATTTAAAAACGGAATTTTAAAATCTGAATCTAAAACTAAATTTTAGATTTTACGTTGCATTTTTTTTTTCTGTGTAGGAATCTAAGCTCTCCTGCACTGAACCAAAAAATCATAAGATATACTAAATTTTCTACGTTTTTATACCCTGAACCCATAAAATGGGTAAATCAGGGTATAATGGTTTTGTGCAAAAGTATGTAACAGGCAGAACGAAGCATCTCCGACCCCATAAAGTACATATATTCTTGATCAGTATCAATAGCCGAGTCGATATGGCTATGTCCGTCTGTCCGTCCGTCTGTCCGTCTATATGAACGCGTAGATCTCAGAGACTACAAGAGCTAGAGACTTCAGATTTTGAATATAAGTTCTCCTATACCATAAGCAGAACAAGTTTGCTTCAAATTATCGATAACTACTCTGGTTTTCGATATACACATGGAGTCGATAACAAAAAATCAGTTTTATTACAACAGTAATTCCTTTCAAAATTACACTGGAACTGTACTATCATGTACATTATTTTCCTATCAAACTTACATAACTACTTTCAATTCTGTGTTTGATATGATCCTAACACTTCTTCTACGTTCGGCACTTTCAGTCTTTAAAGTACACAAATATCAATAATGATAGTACGACACATCGGATCAAAACTAATACGAAACAAGTAAGAAGGCTCTAGTCGGGAGAGCCCGTCTAGAATACACCCTGAACCCAGTTGCAATAAATATTTTACTCCCTGCGCCCTAAAAGTATGCTTCAAATAATGATCACTTTAAACAAAACTAATAACTGACTTAACTTAACGATATCTCTAGTGCTTCTTAACCGATTTGGACGAAGTTTTTAGAAAAGTTCTATCGTTACCCATTACACCAACCCCATTTTTAAATTTTCCAAATTCAATATTTTTTGTAATCGATTCCATGTGTATATCGAAAACCAGAGTAGTTATCGATAATTTGAAATAAACTTGTTCTGCTCATGGTAAAAAAGAACTTATATTCAAAATTTGAAGTCTCTAGCTCTTGTAGCCTCTGAGATCTACGCGTTCATATAGACGGACAGACGGACGGACGGACAGACGGACGGACAGACGGACATGGCCATATCGAATCGGCTGTTGATGCTGATCGAGAATATATATACTTTATGGGGTCGGAGATGCTTCCTTCTGCCTGTTACATACTTTTGCACAAAACCATTATACCCTGATTTCCCATTTTTATGGGTTCAGGGTATAAAAATGGTCCCGTACACCGGCCGCACCAACGAGATTTTATACATATAGAGGGTCCAAAAAGCTATATTCCAACTAACTTAACGTTTCTGTTCAGTGGCTTTTTTTTCTCTCTCGTGGGACTGCCGTTTGTTGCTTCGTTAATTGTGGGCGAATTCGATGTCATTCGGCATGCTGGGTTCGCTACGACATGAGCTGCCGTAGCACAGTCGATCGCTGCGTGCAGTAGCTTCTGAAATCGGCAGCGATCCCGCTCACACACACAGTACGGCTGGGTTGGCTGTGCTACGGCAGCTCATGTCGTAGCGAACCTAGCAAGGCGAATGACATCGAATTCGCCCACAATTCACGAAGCAACAAACGGCAGTCCCCCGAAAGAGTTGAATCGCCAGATTCCAGAGCTGGTAAGTTAGTTGGGCAATCGCTGTTTGAACCCTCTATAAGTATGGATTCTTGTTGTGTCATATCAATTTAACAGTATAATTAACAAACTAACGTAGAAAATAGCGCTGTCATATTAATTTAACAGTATTATTATCAACATTTTAATTGATAGTACAAATTGTAAGTACAACGCAAAAAAAATACTGTTGATTTTACGGGAAATCCGTTCAAAACAACGTTTTTCCTATTAAATGTCAAAGTACGACGCTTGATGGGAGACAATCCACTTTTACTATAAAATTTTTCGGTTCAGTGTTTATCAAACAATTTGTTTCAAATTATTGATAGCTTTCCCAACATCGGTGTTAACATGATATCGATTGCAATGAAAGCTTAAAATGTGTTTTAAAAAATATAATAAGAAACGCCGGAAACATTAAAGAATGAAGTTTTACGCGTGACAGCTTTGGTTTCAGGGTCTTCTAGCCGAGCTTTTTCGGTTATATTCTTTGTATTTGTTTGAATTGCACAATGTATACAATTAACCGGCTTTGATATTGCAGGCATTATGGAAACACGCACGGGAAATCAAACGTATTGACTTCAGGAGACCTTACATCATTTATGTATCAAGTTGCTAGAGGAATGGAATATCTAACGTCACGTGGGGTAGGTCATGCTAAATAATTTGTTTAAGAGCAAAGTAAAATGTTATTCTAGTTTTAAGCAACGCATTAGCAGTATACACAACTAACGCACTCACTTCAATAGGCGTGCTCGATAGCTGTACTAGGTTGCGCTAGTGTACACTAGTTCACACAAAAGTGTTCGATAGCTGCACTTTTCAATGTGTGCTCTCCCACTTGTGTCGCGCGTTACTTAATACATAATACGTATAGGGACGTCAAAACGAACAAAAACATATTTCCAATTAAAGTGTTGTTTCAGGGCCACGCAGTACTTCTTGCGCTGGAAGCAGCGAGCAGAACGCATTGCGTCACATAAACTAATCAACCATAAAGCCGTTCTCTGGTATACTTCAAAAAAGATATAGGCACGGACCGTGCTTCCGATCGTGGCACGTTGTGACACTATGCGCTTGTATTTAAGCAAAACTTCATTAACATTTCTTTCCTGCTTATGTCAAGTATTGACAAAAGTCCAGTTGACATTGAAAAATAACTTAACTTGGTTGCTGATCCCAAGACCGATGTGTTGATATTTTGGAAAGATAAACTGTTTCAGAATTTTTCTTAAACTATTTGGGCAATTCTTGTCGAAAAAATAGGTCTCTAGCCCATGAAATAGGTAACAGAAAAAATAGAATAATGCTTTTATGCAAATGTGTGCACCAGGCAGAAGCAAGCATTTCCTGCCGCATAAAGTATAATTATTCTTGATTAGCTTAAACAGAAGAGTCGATGTAGCTTTGCCCGTGCATCCATCTGTAAGTATCACAATAGCTTAAGAGTTAGAGAATTAGATAACAATAAAAAACTAATGAGTGTTAGAACTCACGAGCGATGTGTTAACACCTGTTTGTACCTGTTTGATTACTATATATTAGCATAAAAAAGAAAAGAATAGTTAATTGAATTTAGTTATTTTTGCAATAAATAAGATTCTTGGATATGAACGATAGCTTGCCTGCTTTACGTATTCTATGATCTTTTGATACGTGTCCTATTCCACAAAACACATGCACTAGCAACTGATATGCACCTAGCCAACCAAGTATCTTGAGCTTAACACTAGGCTTCTCCAAACACTTGTCCACAAAACTATTTTTCTTTCCCTATATTTGCGCTTGAGTTAGAAAACGAGATTTTGTCTTCCAAGGCAGTCAAATACCAGTTTTGCTATTGCTGATCATACATACTCTTCCCAATTTTTACCTTATGACACTTTCTAACAATCCTTGCCATACAGTTATGCAAAGATGTACACAAATTACGAAAGTGTATTCAGTAGTGCATTGGTACATATGTAAGTGATATCGCGCGTTTGCTGCCGACACAGAAAAAGGAAAAATATCTAAAATAACAAAAACCTCGATAAGCAGTCACAGCAAGAAATATATGTATGTTTCAAACGCACTTGCATACAATATGTACCAACAACATTTTACCGTTCTTGATAGATACCCGTGCCTATAGATGTTCACACATCAATATCTTTTTTTTTAAATTTTGTAAATACATTTTTTATGTGTCAGATGAGTGAAGATCAAAAAAAATAAAAAAAATGCAGGCTTTGCAAGTATCTTGGTCCATGTCTGTGTGAGACAAATTTTTCATGTGGGGGCACTTCGTCCACTGGTAAAGAGACAAGTCGAAACATCTTGACGTACAAATAAATAAAACATAATAAAAATAGTCCCATCATTTTAACAACTAGAGTCAGCAAATTTGCTGGTAAGTTAGCTGATAACTTGCGTTAAATAAATGTTGACAAAAATGTAGATGCCAAGATGTAGGCGCCCATTGTAAAATTGGAATTGCCTTTATTATGCATAGTTTCCAAGCTAGAGCAACTTATAAAAGTTAGCTGCTTGTAACCAAATCAAACTTTAAAGTTCCTCCAAGATCAATTATATATATGTGGAAAGAAATTTTTTAAACTAGCATTCCTGCATCAAGTATTTTATAATTTTTTGGCGTTCAAACGATTTTAAGACTCTCAAAACTTTTTCGGGTTAGCTTACTGTTTAGTTTATTTCGCCTATATCCAAACCTTACTTTATCACTGACAAAGCAAACTGGGAAAAATTCTCACAACTTACAGAAGAGTACTCCTCACAGATACCAAATATAAACAAAGAAGCAGCTACAATACACAAAATAATTATTTCCAGCGCGCACAGAGCAATCCCCCAAACACACCCCATGAAACACAACCACAAAGTCCCCTGATGGAATAAAGACCTACAACAACTCAGAGTCGAAAAAAAAGAAGATGGCACAGACTAAGAAGAGAAATTACTACAGAAAACATCATACTATTTAAAAGAGCCAACGCATTATTTAGACTAACGCTTTAATTTATTTTTTTTATTTATTTATTTAATTAAAAATTGTTAACAAATCTAGAGTTAACTTAAAAAAAATATATTATTAACAATTAAAAATAGTAGAAGTAAAAAGCCTAAGCAGATATCAAAATTGTCTAATAACATCACCGACCGATGGGGGTGTTTTATTTGCCAGTCCGGCTAGCTATGCCCCTTCCCACAGCTTAGATTGTCAGTGATATTATCAGACTCTATGCTAACGACAGTGATGTTAGTAGAAAATAAAAAGAAGAACTTAAATGTGAAAACTGTTGGAGGTACAGAATTTAGCCATTCCAGCAAGCTATGCCCCGTTCCATAGCTAAGAGCGGTCATTAAATTCACGAAGATATTCTGAAAGCAATGATTTGATTAAGGAGAGAGAGGTCTCATTAGAGAACACGTGGTAATGGTTATTAAATTTAACGCATAAAATACGGAATGGGTTGTGCATAGCGTAATCTGTTGTGCACGTTTTCAAGAATAACGGGCGAAAGTTTCTAGTGGGTCTGGAAGGAATGGAGAAATGGAGTTGACCTAAAAGAAAAGAAGAATCTATATCGCCAGCAATCAACTTATGCAGGAAGGCAACACCAAGGACTATCCTACGATTGTTCAACGACGGGAGGTTAAGGAGAAGAAGCCTACTTGAATATGAAGGCAAGCGAAGGTTGTTATCCCAATTTAAGCCTCGTAAGGCAAAAAGCAGAAACTGCTTCTGAACAGATTCGATCCGATCCTGGTTATTTCTGTATTGAGGGCTCCATATGCAAGAGCAGTATTCTAGGATAGGGCGGACAAGGGAAGTGTACAGATTTTTCGTAACGTAAGGATCGTTAAACTCTTTAGACCAACGTTTAATGAAACCAAGAACACCTTTAGCCTCATTAATAATAGTAGAAATATGAAGGCCGAATGAGAGTTTGGATTCAAAAAGAACACCAAGGTCCTTGACTGTAAAAATACGTTGCAACGGAGTATTTTCAATTGAGTAGCTGGTAATGAAGGGACTATTACGGCTGAAAGTCATAAACATACATTTAGAACAATTGAGAGGCAAATGATTAGTCTTACACCAAAGTTGCAATGAATTTAAATCATCTTGTAAGCAAGTATGGTTCAGAGAATAACAGTAGGAGAAAATAAGTTTCACATCGTCTGCGTACATGAGAATGCGAGAATGTGATAATACAGAGGGAAGATCATTTATAAAAAGAGTAAAGAGTAGAGGACCAAGATGACTACCTTGAGGTACTCCAGAAGTAACCTGAACTTGTTTCGAGGTAGCCAGTCTTAGGAGGACTCTTTGTGTCCTACCCTTTAAATAAGAAGAAATCCAAGATAAAAGTGTGGGAGGGAATCCAATACGGACAAGCTTGAGAAGTAATAGGTCATGGTGTACAGAGTCGAAAGTTTTACTGAAGTCAGTGTAAATGACGTCAGTTTGCATTTTCGAGAGGAAAGCAGCATTTACCAAAGAAGTAAATTCTAATAAATTGGTCTTGGTCGATCGATTTTTTACGAAGCCGTGTTGAGCAGGGGATAAGACTGATTTGCAGAAATGTTGCAAAGACGAAGTGATCATTTTTTCAAATAATTTAGGGATAGCGGACAATTTTGCAATGCCCCTATAATTTTCAATATTAGACTTTCCACCTTTTTTATGAAGAGGAATGATAAAAGATTCTTTCCAAAGAGATGGAAAGACAGAAGATTCAAGGGATAGATTAAAAAGCTTAAGCAATGGGCGAAGAAGAGAAGCACTACACTCCTTAAGAAGACAACTAGGTATATTGTCTGGTCCAGGAGGGTAAGAAGACTTTAAATAATTTAAGGTTGAAAGCAGAGTGGACTGAGAGATGATAGGGACAGGAATATAATTTGTAGAAGCAATGTTATAAGGGTAAGGTACGTGAATAGAGGATGCAGAAGCGTAAGTTGATTGGAAAAAATTTGCAAAAATATTAGCTTATCGCTAGATTTATCCATCCCTAGCATGAACGAGGACGGCAAATTGGAAGATTTACGCTTAGAATTGACAAAATTATAAAATTGCTTAGGATTTAGCCTAAATTGACTTTTGTAACGAATAAGGTAATTCTCATAGCACTGAGAATTTAGGAGAAGAAAGTTTGACTTGGCTATAATGTATTTTGACAAGTCTGCATTCAAGCCAGACCTATTAAATTTTTTATAATGTTTAGACTTTTTATTTTGTAAAGTTGATAGTCTTGGAGTAAACCAAGGGGGCTTTGAAGAAACAGACAACGGAACAGAGTTAGGGACACATTCGTCCAATAGAGAATTTAAGACGCTATAAAAAGATTTGAGAGCAATATTTATATCAACCGCATCATATAACAAGTAGAAACGTTGCAGTCGGACGCACCCGACTGCGGTATACTCGATACCAGTAGTAAAACAGATTAAAAGAGAGCTGATTGCAATGGTGTGTGGATAAGGCAGGGGTGTAGGCTGCCTCAAAGATTGTCTGGTGCAGATGGGGATGCCAAAAATCTATCTTCCTCCCAAATTTGGTGACTCTAGCTCAAAAATAGTAAAATTTGTGGGAAGGGGGGCTGTGGTTGGTAAGGGGGGCGTGGCATTCAATCTTTTGCTGTAGATCTATTTATGATGTCAATAGCTATCCTCATACCAAATTTGGTGACTCTAGCTCAAAGTTAGTAGAATATGGTAGAAGGGGTGCTAGGTGCTGGGGGCTGGTATGGGGTGGCGTGGCGTCCAAAGTTTTGCTGCAGATCTGATTGTGATGTTAATTGCTATCCTCATACCGAATTTGGTGACTCTAGCTCAAAGTTAGTAGAATATGGTGGAAGGGGGTCTGGGGGCTGGTATGGGGGGGCGTAGCGTCCAAAGTTTTGCTGCAGATCTATTTATGATGTTAATTGCTATCCTCATACCAAATTTGGTGACTCTAGCTCAAAGTTAGTAGAATATGGTGGAAGGAGGGCTGGGGGCGGTATGGGTGGGGGCGCTATCCAAAATTTTTGGGTTTCTTCACTTCCAATCTTGGCACCAAATTTGGCGGCTCTAGCTCAAAACCTGTGGAAAATATAGGCACTTTTGATTTCAAAATGCAAGGGGCTAGGGAACGGGGGGGCGTGGCTCCAAATTTTTGATGCAGTTTTTTGGGGATCGTTAACAGCTATCTTCCTACTAAATTTGGTGACTCTAGCTTTAACGCTTTGGAAAATACACGCATTCCCGTTTTTAGTGAAGCATTGGGGCGGTTTGGGGCAGCTTGGGCAGTATGGATTGGCGTGGCATCCAAAGTTTTTATGCATTTTTTTGGAGGTTGTAATCACCTATCTTGGCACAAAATTTGGTGGTTCTAGCTTAAAAACTGTAATAGATATAAGCATTTCTGTTTTTAAGCTGCGAGGGGGCTGGGGGCGGAATGGGTAGGTGGGGCCCCAAAACTTTGATACAGTTTTTGGGGGGTCGTTTCCAGCTATCTACCTACCAAATTTTGAGACTCTAGCTCAAACACTTTCGAAGATACACGCAATACCGTTTTTAGCGAAGCGTTGGGTTGGTTGAGGGCGGATATGGCAGTATAGCTGGGCGTGGCATCCAAAGTTTTTATGAATTTGATTGGGGATCGTCAACACCTATCTTGGAACCAAATTTGATGGCTCGAGCTCAAAAACTGTAGAAGATATGGGCATTCTTGGGGTTAAACTGCGGGGAGGCTGAGGGCGGAATGGGTGGGCGTGGCTCCAAAATTTTTGATGCTGTTTTTTGGGGATTGATAGTAGCTATTTTCTCCCCAAATTTGGTAGTTCTAGCTGTAAGGGCTTGCGAAATAGCTGCATCTATCGATTTTGCGTTATCGAGTTTATCGATTTGCCAGCCCCCTAGTTATCGTAGAGCTCCAATCTTGACACTTTTATTTACTATGCCATAGATAAAGAGATTTGCAAAGTTTGAAGTCTCTAACTTGAAGGGTGTGGAAAAAAGTTGCTAACATACGGACGGACAGACGGACAGACGGACAGACACCATGACGGACATTGCACAAACCCAATATACTCTTTACCTTCGGTATCGAGTATAAAAAAGACCAATCAGTTGCCAGAATAAGTTGATTTAATAATGAGTAATTTCCTTTGCGAAAGCAACGGCGAGGCAGGTTAGACACTGGAGGAGAAGACATGACAGGATTGCTAACAGACAATGTAACTTCTAAGGTAGGATGATGTGCATCTTCAGGGACAGACAGAGGCGATGACCTAGAGACATTGGCAATGCAGTGGTTGTTAATAAATACAAGATCGAGTGTTCTACTCAAACGATTAGAAATTGAATTGATCTGAAACAATGGAAGATCAAGCATGGCTTCTAAGAAGTCATGGTTGGCAGCCGGTACTAGATAATTTAAGGTGTCGGATGAAGACCAAGGGATACTTGGTAAATTAAAGTCACCTAGTACGATAAAAATATCATTGTCACGGATATGAGTAGAAACTTCTTTAATACAGGTTAGGTGGTGAATATAAACTTCAATGTCAGAAGAAGGAGGGATATAAGAGCAAGTAATGTAAACAGCATGAGAAGGGAGAGTTACTTTAACAGAGATAATCTCAGCACTATTAACGGAAGTAAAATAGAACGGTTCCGATTGGAAAGTAGCTTTAACAGCAATAAGTACCCCACCACCTCGGCGAGTCGGTCGATCAGCTCTATAGACGATGAAATTATTTGAAAAAAGTTCACAATTAGATATATTTGGATTTAACCAAGATTCCGTAAAACAAATTATATCTGAATGGAATGAAAAACTACTCAAAAACAAGTTTTTAATTTTTGAAACCAAACCCCTAACATTCTGATAAATAATAGATATTTCGTCAGGATTTAGTTTTTTGGGTCATCAGAGTTCTTGGTTGAAAAGGTTGAAGCTTGGAGGTTAATAGGTAAAGGCAGATTTCTTTTTTTTTTGCAGAAACTCATGAACAACCGTATAAGGGGGCCAAAATTTGGTATCACAGATGATTGGAAACGATTCTTGAGCTATATTAATTTTAAAAGAAGATATTTCGCGAGGCGAAGAAAAGTTAAATTTTGTAATTGAGACGCTAGCATTAGTTTTGCTAGCAATATAGGCAGCAACTGATTCACAACTTGTATCAGCGGAAAGTCGCGACACAAAAACTTGCTTGCGAGGAGCCACTACTGTTAAAATAGGAGGTGGCTGGGGTACAAAAATCGATATATCAGAATTCAAGACAGGAACAGGAACAATAGTATTAATACTAGGTGAAACAACAGGAGATATATTCGGACAATCGCTTGGGGTTGGAGATAAGGATAGCATTGGAGACATGTCTACGTTACCAGGCATGGATGAAAGTGAAGAGGTTGAATGGGCAGAAATTAATGGAACATTCAAAAATTCTGACTCCAAACGGCGAGTAGACAGTGACTCAAATTTAAAATTATTAAGAAATTCCAAACTCGAATCAATGTCAGTAAATAGAATATTTGCCGTCTTTTTTAGTTTTAAAAACTGATTTCTCACAGAATTGTACAAACTAGAGAAATCAATTTGCTTTTCGATACACCTAGGGCATGACCAACGCACGCCGCCACAGCCTTTCTTGGCTACAGCAGTGATCTTGTCACACTCACGCCCAGTAAGACCTGCACATTTAGCATGCAGTTTTTATGAATTTGATTGGGGGTCGTCGACATTTATATTGGCACTAAATTTGGTGGCTCTAGCTCAAAAACTGTAGACGATATAGGTATTTTTGGTTTTAAGCTGCGGGGTAGCTGGGGGCGGAATGGGTAGACGTGGCTCCCAAACTTTTGATGCAGTAGCTATCTTTTCCCAAAATTTGGTAGTTCTAGCTGCAATTACTTATGAAATAGCTGGATTGATCGATTTAGAACTATCGAGTTTATCGATTTGCCAGCCCCCTAGTTATCGTAGAACTCTAGTCTTAACACTTTAATTTACTATGCCATAGATAAAGACATTTGCAAAGTTTCAAGTCTCTTACTTGAAGGGTGTGGAAAAAAGTTGCGAACATAAGTACGGCCAGACGGACAGGCGGACAGACAAATCTCGACAAAAAAACAATAAACAGAATTATAAACATACCGAACGCCATACTAAACAACTACATTCCCAAAGCCTACAAAAACAGCATAACAATCCCAATCCCAAAACCTAGCTCAGACAAAACCTCACTTAACTCCTACCGACCCATATCACTAAATCCATGCCTGTCAAGAGTTTTAGACAAAAAAGTTGCAAAACGACTGTGGTGGTTTGTTTCTAATGATAAACTCATCCATAGCAGTCAAACTGGTTTTAAAAAGGGGAAATCAGATTTAGACAGTCTACTTCTAGTAGACCGTCTACTAGCTAGAAGTATCTCCACACACCACACATCAATCATATCGCTTGACTTTGCAAGAGCCTTCGACAGGGTAGGAATCCACCCAATTCTCGACCAATTGACAGAATGGAAAACTGGAAAAAAATACTAAACTACGTCAAAAACTTTATGAACAACCGTAAAACAACAGTACGCATTCATACAATTTTCTCATCCTTTCACCCCCTCCCGAACGGCATTCCCCAGGGATCGCCGCTCTCGGTAGTTCTATTTGTTATAGCATACAACAAACTTGCCGAACTGCTCACCCACCGCCCAAATTTCAGAATCGCTCTCGGAGCCTTTAAAAGAACTCCCATCCAAAACACCCTATATGAAGCACGAGCTGCCACATTAGAGGATAGAAGAGAACTCCTAACAGCCAACCTCATTAAACCCCTGATCACAGCAAAGAATTCACCAATCAACAGAACACTAAAATCATATCGACCAGCAAAAGGACAGAAACTCAACTCCACAATAGACCACATAATAGACTATAGCAAAGCCCACAACTTACCCTTCCAGCCCATAACCCTACGACCCCAAACCAAACCATCTGGAACACAAAACAATTAAACACACTTAGAAAACTTAACAAAAATAACACACTTCCAGAAATATACCGCACAGAATTCAATCTCAAAAAATCAAAAGACAAAAACAAATACACATATGTATATACTGACGGATCCCAAACCAACTCAACCACCAACTTTGCCATTACACTGATAGAAAAAATCAAGTATTCCGTACTTAAAACCCAACAATTCGAACTTGATTTCTCACTAAGTACGGAATTACAGTAACCGAGAATGTCGTATTTGATTCAAGTATGGTTTCTTAAGTTCGTTTGTTCTTGATATAAGTTCTCTTTAAACTTGAATTTAGTTCTTCCAATCTTGATTCAAGTACTGATTGAACTCGATTTAAGCTTTTGAGTTCTTAAAACGTAAGTTCATAAAAAAAAGTATTTTTATTCTTTCTCATAGAATTTGTGTAGTTGATCCAAGTGTGACAATACTTGATCAAAGTATGACTATGCTTCATTTTATTAATTCCTGAAATTCTAAGATATATTCAAAGCGCAGCTACGACATTTCAAAGCTGCCCAACTATGTCATAATTATGCTGGAAATGTAGGAAATTAGATACAACCATAGAAAAATTGTTTGGTTTATGCTTACCCCCTAGGATTTGAACCTTAGATCTCTTGTAACGGCGTCGAGTGCCTTAGCTGGTGAGCCAATTTAAAACACATTTTTACTGCAGTTAATGTTCATGTTAGGTGAACTTGATTGAGATCAGCTTTTATGAAACTTGTTAGCTAATTACAGATTTTTAACAAAATTATAACAAAAGTTACTTGTCACATGTAAAAAATTTTTAGTAGCAAAAAAAAAATTATAAAAATACCCTGGGGGGCTTGAACCCGAAACTCGTACTTGAATCAAGAATTTCGTACTCGATTTCAGTATTCCTTTAATTATACTTGATTCAAGTTCACTTTTTCTTATTTAAAGAACTTTTGTACTTGAATTAAGTATTTTTACACTCATTTCAAGTATTCCATTCTTGATTTAAGTATTTGTGTATTCATTTCAAGTATTCCATTCTTAAATCAAGAACGAAATACTTGAATCGAAAATACTTAATTCATGTTCATTCGTACTTAATTTTAGCACGGCTTTTTTCTATCAGTATACATACGAAACAAGTAGAAACGTTGCAGTCGGACGCACCCGACTGCGGTATACTCGATACCAGTAGTAAAACAGATTAAAAGAGAGCTGATTGCAATGGTGTGTGGATACGGCAGAGGTGTATGCTGCTGCAGGGGTGTATGCTGCCTCAAAGATTGTCTGGTGCAGATGGGGATGCCAAAAAGCTATCTTCCTTCCAAATTTGGTGATTCTAGCTCAAAGTTAGAAGAATATGGTGGATGGTAGGCTTGGGGAGGTATGGGGGGGGGCTTGGCATCAAAATTTTAGCTGAAGATCTGTGTATGATGTCAATTGCTATCCTCATACCAAATTTGGTGACTCTAGCTCAAAAATAGTAAAATTTGGGGGAAGGGGAGATGGGGTTGGTAAGGGGGGGCGTGGCATCCAAACTTTTGCTGCAGATCTATTTATGATGTCAATAGCTATTCTCAAACCGAATTTGGTGACTCTAGCTCAAAGTTAGTAGAATTTGGTAGAAGGGGGGCTGGGTGCTGGGGGCTGGTATGGGGGAGCGTGGCGTCCAAAGATTTGCTGCAGATCTGTTTATGATGTTAATTGCTATCCTCATACCAAATTTGGTGACTCTACCTCAAAGTTAGTAGAATATGGTGGAAGGGGGGCTGGGGGCGGTATGGGTGGGGGGCGCCATCCACTTTTTTTGATTTCTACATCACCTATCTTGGCCCCAAATTTGGCGGCTCTAGCTCAAAAAATGTGGAAAATATAGGCGTTTTTGATTTCAAAATGCAGGGGGCTCGGGATCAGGGAGAGCGTGGCTCCAAAACTTTCATGCAGTTTTTTGGGGATTGTTATTAGCTATCTTCCTACCAAATTTAGTGACTCTAGCCTTAATGCTTTGGAAAATACACGCATTCCCGTGTTTAGTGAAGCATTGGGGCGGTTTGGGGCAGCTTGGTCAGTATGGATTGGCGTGGCATCCAAAATTTTTATGCATTTATTTTGGGACTATAATCACCTATTTTGGCACAAAATTTGGTGGCTCTAACTCAAAAACTGTAAAAGATATAAGCATTTCTGTTTTTCAACTGCGGGGGGGCTGGGGGCGGAATGGGTGGGTGGGACTCCAAAACTTTGATGCAGTTTTTGGAGGGTCATTAGCAGCTATCTACCTACCAAATTTGGTGACTCTAGCTCAAACACTATGGAAGATACACGCACTACCGTTTTTAGCGAAGCGTTGGGGTGGTTGAGGGCGGATAGGGCAGTATAGATGGGCGTGGCATCCAAAGTTTTTATGAATTGGGTTCGAGATCGTTACCACCTATCTTGGTACCAAATTTGGAGGGTCTAGCTCAAAAACTGTAGTAGATATGGGCATTTTTAGTGTTAAACTGCGGGGGGGCTGGGGGCGGTATGGGTGGGCGTGGCTCCAAAATTTTTGATGCAGTTTTTTGAAGATTGTTAGTAGCTATTTTCTCCCCAAATTTGGTAGTTCTTGCTGTAAGGGCTTGCGAAATAGCTAGATCTATCGATTTTGCGTTATCGAGTTTATCGATTTGCCAGCCCCCTAGTTATCGTAGAACTCCAATCTTGACACTTGAATTTACTATGCCATAGATAAAGACATTTGTAAAGTTTCAAGTCTCTAGCTTGAAGGGTGTGGAAAAAAGTTGCGAACATACAGACGGACAGACGGACAGACACCATGACGGACATTGCACAAACCCAATATACTCTTTACCTTCGGTATCGAGTATAAAAAATCACATAAATTCAAGCCTTCTGTCTCACTATTCATCGGTCTTTTCTGCTGAAATAATTGCAATTTCGAAAGCTTTAGAGCAACATAAAAACAAAAAGGGAAAATATTGCATATGCTCAGACGCTTTCCGCTTTCCGCCAAAGACGCAATAAGCAATGCTAACAACAGCGTTTACTACAGCTCACTCATACGCAATACCTTACAAAAAACGTTCCCCAAATTCAAACTATTATGGGTACCTGGTCATGTAGGAATAACCGGAAACGAACAGGCAGACACCGCTGCAAAAAACGTAGCGATGGAACCACTAACAATCAGAAACAACTACAACATAAAAGACATTTCAAAACTACAAACAAAAATAACAGAAACTTCACCTTCATACCAAAATATAAATCACATTAAATATAATAGCTACCACCCCTTTAAAAACAATCAACTTTCCCTAACTCGCGAAGAGCATATAAAAACAAGTAAGAAGGCTCTAGTCGGGATAGCCCGACCAGAAGATACCCTGAACCCAGTTGCAGGCCTTGCGTCCTAAAAGTATGCTTCAAATAATGATCACTTTTAACAAAACTCATAACTGACTTAACTTTACGATATCTCTGGTCTTTCTTAACCGATTTGGACGAAATTTTGAGAAAAGTTCTATCGTTACCCATTACACCAACCCCCATTTTTACATTTTCCAAATTCGATATTTTTGTTATCGATTCCATGTGTATATCGAAAACCAGAGTAGTTATCGATAATTTGAAGCAAACTTGTTCTGCTTATGGTATAGGAGAACTTATATTCAAAATCTGAAGTCTCTAGCTCTTGTAGTCTCTGAGATCTACGCGTTCATACAGACGGACAGACGGACAGACGGACGGACAGACGGACATGGCCAAATCGACTCGGCTATTGATACTGATCAAGAATATATATACTTTATGGGGTCGGAGATGCTTCCTTCTGCCTGTTACATACTTTTGCACAAAACCATTATACCCTGATTTACCCATTTTATGGGTTCAGGGTATAATAACGAAGCTCAGACTTGGACATACAAAAATCACGCACAAATCTTATATCGACCACTCCCCCTGGACATGACCATACTGCAACCAAAATATCTCAATAGAACACATACTTGCCAATAGCAACTCCTTCAAAACAGAAAGACAGGCAATATGTAAAACCAACAACCCACTTCAATACCTCTCTAACCCCACACCACCAAACATGTTACAAATTCTACACTATCTCAAAAACACTAACCTATACTTTAACATATAAAACTATTACACGTCTGAAAAATAAAATAATTTAACACTCAACTAAGAAACTGTATATACTCAAACCTAGACTAGACCGAGCTGAAGGCCACTGATGCCATAGCCAAAAAAAAAACACACGCTAGCATATAATTTTAATTATAAGTTAGCTCAAATAATAATAAAAATAATATCTCCAACTTGTATCTTACAGTTGCCGTGATATAGGCCTCGACTAAACTTAAACTGAAACCCGACAATACAAATAATATTTTAAATTAATAAATTACTAGTTTTAAGTAAAATATTTGACAAAAAGTTGCGTTATAAGCTGGTATAAAAAATATCCTGCGCTTTTAAGCTATGAAGCTAGCGACCGTCTTAAATCTTGCTGATATCATTAATAATTCAAAATACTCATGAATTACAGATTATTCACCGTGACCTTGCAGCTCGTAATATTCTTATAACCGAAGATCATACGTGCAAAGTAGCTGACTTTGGTTTCGCGAGAGATATTATAACATCCAAAATCTATGAGCGCAAAAGCGAAGGAAAACTGCCAATCAGGTAAAGCTGGTCAAAAATATTTATCTTTAAAGTTTTTTTTATACTCTGATACTGAAGGTAAAAAGAGTCCGTCCGTCCGTCCGTCTGGCCGTAGTTGCGCACATAACTTTTTTCCACACCCTTCAAGCTAGAGATTTGAAACTTTGCAAATGTCTTATCTATGGCATATTAAACTAAAGTGTCAAGATTGGGGTTCTACGATAACTGGGCGGCTGGCATATCAATAAATTCGATAACTCAAATTCAATAAATCCACCCATTTCGCGAGCTTTTACAGCTTGAACTACCAAATTTGGGAAGAAGATAGCTTCTAACAGCCCCCAAAAAACTCTATCGAAAATTCGGAGCTACGCCAGCGAATTCCACCTTTAGCCCCGCGCAGTTTAAAATAAAATATGCTTATATCCTCAACTGTTTTTGGGCTAGAGTCACCAAATTTGGTGCCAAGATAGGTAATAACGACTTCCAATTTATAAAAACTTTGGATGCCACGCCCATCCATACTGCCCTAGCCGTCTCGAATCGCCCCAACGCTTCACTTAAAACGGGATGCGTGTATCTTCCATAGTGTTTCGGCTAGAGTCACCAAATTTAATAGGAAGATAACTGGTAATAACCCCCAAAAACTGAATCAAAGTTTATACACATGGAATCGATTACAAAAAATATGAATTTGAAAAATGTTAAAATGGGGGTTGAAAAAATGAGTAACGATAGAACTTATGTCAAAATTTCGTTTAAATCGGTTTAGAAACACCGGATATAAGTCAGTTTAAAGTTTTGTTTCAATTGATTATACTTTGAAGAATACTTTTAGGGCGCATGGAGTATAAATTTTTGCAACTGGGTTCAGGGTATCTTCTAGCCAGCTCTCCTGACTAGAGCCTTCTTACTTTTTTTTGTTTTGGATAACTGTTTTTATTTATTGAACCTTCTTTACTAACAAAAAACTAACAATAAGTATAAAAATCTTATATTAACTTAACAAACACTTTATTTTTGGAACTAATTGTGCTTGCGCGTCCCTAAAATTCATCGCTGGGTTGGTCAGTCGTTGCGAACTCTTCCGAGATGATAAGGGTGCGATGAGAGCTTGCTAAAGTATTTTAATTTTTGTTCCGCTATTGCCTCTTTGACAGGATGCTTAAGTCTCTATGAACGTTTTCGTTTCGAACAAATCATGGGCGGGCTCTCTCTACAACACGATTGTAGGCGCTCCTTCATAACTGGAAACTATAGGTACAGATTGGTTTAGAACAGAGTTTTAGAGCAGGACTATGTAGTCCAGACTAAGGGAAGGGCGAGCATTGATAAGCCAATAGAGGCGACTGGCTTTCAGTTTCAAGTGTGGCAGCGCCATGTCTTCTGTCTAGATGTACGCCCAGATACTGATAATTGCGGTGTTGTTTAACGTGAGCGGTGGACAATCTTGCCAGTTAAGGGTGAAAGTTACTTTCTTGCTTTCATTTTTGTTCGTTTACCTCGATTCAGATAACCATTTTTCCACGTTCACGAGATAAAGGGCTAGTTGCGTGACTTGGGTATCTGAAGAGCTGAGAACAGCTGTATCATAAGCAAAGGTAGCGGTTGTCATTCGGCTACTAAAAGGGATGTCTGCTGTGAACAGCAAGAATTGTGTTGCCCTGTGGAACACAAGCTTCACTACTATGTTCGTCAGATATTGCAGTGTTACATCTTACTGCAAACTTCCGGTTGTATAGCTACGACTTAAGCTGTTTATGTGTGTTGTTTGGGAGCAGTGCAGTATTCTCGGTTTTCGAAGGCGCTTCGTATCTCTTATGTTATTCGATTGACTTGCTCAACTGTTCCGTGCTTTTCACTAACGCCAAATTGGTGTGATGGAATTATTTTGTGAATATTCAAAAATTAATGAATTTTGAACAGCAGACATTTATCAAAAAGTCTTGATAAGCACGATAATAAACTTCTAGGCCTGTACGACGAAGGAACTGTGTGATCTTTTCCCGGCTTTGGTATCATTATGATGATTGAAAGTGGCCACGTTTGGTGATGGTATTGAAGAGCTGGGTAATGTTGCAGACCGCACAGTAAGGAAGCTCAATAGTCATTTTTGGGGCTAATAGCTCAGATCCTGTTTCCGATTCCATTCGGTCGAAACTTTATTGGCTCATATTGAAGCTAAGATTCGTTTGATGCATTCGGTAGTTTAAACTTATTTATTGCAGGATTTGGTTGAAACACTTTTTTAAGGTGAGCAGCAGAACGTCGGTTAAATTTGTTTAAGTAAAAAAGGCTTTTTTGGTATTTATTAGTATTTGTTGGCAAAAAATAAATGAAATAAATTAATAAATACTCTTAGCTTGAGCTATCGCGGATAAAACACAAACAACCTCTATTATGTTTTCGCCTGAATTAAGCAGAAAAGTGTGACCAGATTGTGTAAACACAAAAAGTGATGGGATTTTCAATTCAATCGCTGCGAATAATGTGAATGCCAACATTTTTGGTCGGTTAAAAAAAGCTACAGAAAACCCGATCGTGTGTAGGGGGCTTAACTGCCAAGTCAATCAAATCGGGTACTTTTGGCATCTGTCGACCTGTATGTTGGTCTGCCAGGTAAAACGTGGTCGAGCTTGTCGTGTGCTTTTATATTTGCATTATAGAGCTGCTTTCCTTTTGGAATCACGAGACGGGTTCCCCAGTGTGTGTGTGTGTGCCTGGCATTATAGTCTTCTGCTGATATAAAGCGTTCTCCTTGCGAGTTAAAGAGCTCCACACTGATAGAAATTATTAGTTTTCTGTTTATGCGTCGATTACACATTTTGACTGAAGTTAATGTTTATCTTCAGTGATCTTGGTTAAGCTCAGCTT
The DNA here is from genome assembly GCA_035044585.1 of Scaptomyza polygonia. NCBI lineage: Eukaryota > Metazoa > Arthropoda > Insecta > Diptera > Drosophilidae > Scaptomyza > Scaptomyza polygonia. The sequence continues at coordinate 532,463 of JAWNNU010001903.1, read as the reverse complement.
ATTGAAATTTTTTTTGGTAAGTAATGACTCCAAAAAAAAAATTATATCAAAAGGAAGTTTTTCACATATACTAGAATCGCAAATACTTAATTCATGTTCATTCGTACTTAACTTTAGCACGGCTTTTTTCTATCAGTGCTTAAATCCTATTATATAACTTTGGGGGCAGTATACAACGGCTAGAGTAAGGTGGTTTTATTACTCTCCAAGTGTATTTTGAAAGATTAAGTCTGGATAACGTTTTCAGCAACCTCTTTATAGTAGTGGTGCTTGAGACGGCTTCTGATCAAAATACCAGTCCCAGTATTCAAATTATATGTGCTAGTAAGGTGATTCAGAAATTAACATTACGTCGTTGTGCTTGTCGAGTAGGAACTGAGTTAACTCAAGTTTGTCCCAAGTTTGTCATGACTTCTCCGAAAGATCTGCATTTAAAATTTGGATACATGAGCCTTTACCAACGAGATAGTTAACAAATTGATTTTCTTATATTACTATATAGAAATTTTGTATGTTTTCAGATGGATGGCTACGGAATCACTTTATGATAACATATTCTCGGTTAAATCAGATATCTGGAGCTTTGGCATACTTATGTGGGAAATTGTCACACTAGGATCAACGCCATATCCAGGCATATCAGCTGCTGATGTTATGCGCAAGGTTGAAATCATTTTAAAATGTTTGTCTTCATATAAATAAATCAATTTATTTGCATTGCATTTTAGGTAAGGGATGGTTACCGTCTGGAAAAACCAGAACATTGTCGCAGAGAACTGTACAATATTATGTATTACTGCTGGTCCCAAGACGTTAATGAGCGACCAACGTTTGCAGAAATTATAAAAATGCTTGATAAACTACTTCATACGGAAATGGACTACATCGAATTGGAGCGTTTCCCTGACCACAACTACTATAACATTGTGAATCTCAGCGGAGAGAAATTATAAAATCTGATTATATATTTGCAATCCACGCAGGATCTGTGTACTGCCACAAAGAGCTTTATTACAAACAAAAATAAGAAAAAAATAACTAGTTTTTAATACCATTGTCAGTGAGATTTATAAAGTTTTCAAAATGCATAACTTAAATATAAATATTTATACTTGAGTTTGTTGTATACTCTGTTGTGATAATGAACAGACTGACCGCCAATCGTACAAAAAATTAAAATAGCGGCCCTAGAAGTTGACATAAATGCATTTTTCTGAACAGAATTACCAGTTTGGCCATTTCAATCAAATCTGTTTGTCTGTATATCGTTCCGTCGCTTGAAATTGAAAGGAGAAGAATTTTAATTCGGGCTGTATCGATAAGTGTAACTCTTTGAATTATTTAAAGGCATAATTAGTTTTCACATCTGGCTATTACTGACACTTTTCATTACAGGGAACGGCTGAAAGTTCGAAATGGCGCCGGTTAATTACATATGAATAACCTTTGTGTGTGTCGCCATGCACAGAAAATCGCATTTACATTATTTTTATAGCATCAATAAAACCCACATTTTATTATTAGCGACACATTTGTCTACAGAGATCAAGACAGTCGACACTTTTATGGCTGGCGCTAGGATTTATATTCACTTCCTTTCATATTTAATAGACAAACCACTACCTGTTTGACCTATATACATTCATGAAACGTTCCGGCGCAACGATGTCGCATCAGTAGTGCTCATCATCAGCAGTGATCGCCTAAGTCAGCTCAATTGCATTTTGATTCTCGCGTGCGTATACAGTATCAGCCGAAGCCGCAGCCGCAATCGTCGGCGACTGGTGGTTGCGCTACCTGTCTGACTAGAGTGGATAAGCGCTAATTTAGATGTTCGGTTGCATTTTAATTACCACTCTTCTGGCGCTAAGTGTTACTTAGAAAAAAACAAAGCAAGCAATGTGCGATTGGCATATTTCCCTCTCACTTAAAAGCTGGTCTGACTAGGGCGTCCTTGCCTATAGATGTAAATTGTGAGTAATTTTGACTTCTTCTAAACTCCCGAGCAGAGCAGGCAAGGTAATGATAAATAACATGACCCATTGTAACCCCAGTGCTGTTGTGTTATTTAAGCAGGCAAAGCATAAGCGAACACGTCATTTGGAATTGTCCTGTGAGAGAAGCAAGAGGTTAACTTAATATGTACATGAGCACTCAATTACTTGTGCTTCTAGTGTTTATAACACACTACAACTGTTTGGGATTTTACATCAGGAACACCGTCAAATCCAACATCGATGAATGGGGAGTTTTTCAAAACCGGCTCGGATTATCTAACGAAAAAGGTTTGTTAGCGATTGCAAGATATTCTTATAATAGTTTTGGCATCATGATTTCAGAAAATAATTTAACATTTTGTTTTCTAACTTTTAGTTGAGCTACTAAAATCGCAAAGGGATCAGAAAGGAACAAAGGAGCTACTTAATCGATTCATCATAGAAAATCCGAAGTACTCAACAACTTCTATAACTAACAAAAAATATAAACGGCCAAGGAATCAATTTAAGCAACTTTTGCGAGCTTTAGTTGAGAACATTAATATGTCAAAAAGTACGCTAAAGACTACTTTTAAATTTGAGCTTAAAAATAGCCCATTAAAGCCGCTGAAACGTACTCGTCGCAGGATTTCGGTTAACATGGTATCTGACATGTCGTCTGAACGGGTAGAGCGTTTATTGCAAACGTTTTACCAGAAACATAATATTCAGCGATCGGATTATGAGAACGATAGGGTCGATCAACACAATGGCGATGAAGACTTTAACAATGCAAATACACCGCAACGTGCATCAATAGACACAGATGTTGAATCGGACTATGCGTATGACAATTTGTATGACGACGAAGGCGATGCTGGCCTAACCGCCAAATCACGACAAAACTCCGAATATGGTTCTTTTCAGGATCTTATTTTACAGGCGAAAAGAAAGCAGTGGGAACGAGAAAGTGAGGAAACCAAGTTGCACAGTCCAAGCAATGACCATTTTATATGAACAAAAAAAAAAAACAAAGTAATGTGCTTAATTACAGTGGCTTAAAGACTGTGCAATCAGTGTTCATATGCTGGCATTGAACCTGAACCACTTTATAAACAAATTTGTTTATGTTTTAATCTTATTTTTAGTGTGCCTATACTTATTTTAACATCAAGTGTCACTTATAATTTATTTGCTGATAGCAAAGTACGTATTTAAAATAAATAAATACTATATAATCATTTGAATGTCCAGCATTTTCTACGCGCAAAAGAGACTGCAAAGCCTGCATTGCATTGTGTGTGACTTGGCTAAATCGCCGAGAAGTACAGCGTGACGCCTAGCTCACACTTTTTGTTTTTAATAGTTTGTTTCTCTAAATGACAACTATTTGTCTTATATGTGTATGCTGAAAAGTTATTATACACATCATGCTTTTTACAATTGAAAAACAAGTAAGAAGGCTCTAGTCGGGATAGCCCGACCAGAAGATACCCTGAACCCAGTTGGAGTCCTTGCGTCCTAAAAGTATGCTTCAAATAATTATCACTTTAAACAAAACTCATAACTGACTTAACTTTACGATATCTCTGGTGTTTCTTAACCGATTTGAACGAAATTTTGAGAAAAGGTCTATCGTTACCCATTACACTAACCCCCATTTTTACATTTTCCAAATTCGATATTTTTTTGTTATCGATTCCATGTGTATATCGAAAACCAGAGTAGTTATCGATAATTTGAAGCAAACTTGTTCTGCTTATGGTATAGGAGAACTTATATTCAAAATCTGAATTCTCTAGCTCTTGTAGTCTCTGAGATCTACGCGTTCATACAGACGGACAGACGGACAGACAGACGGACAGACGGACAGACGGACGGACAGACGGACATGGCCATATCGACTCGGCTATTGATACTGATCAAGAATATATATACTTTATGGGGTCAGAGATGCTTCCTTCTGCCTGTTACATACTTTTGCACAAAACCATTATACCCTGATTTACCCATTTTATGGGTTCAGGGTATAACAAGAGCGCTCAACAAATACATACATACATACCTACAAACCAATAATCAAAGGCAATCCAAATTTGGCATTGCTCAAGTAAACAGCTGATTTCGTGACGTCATCTTAGACTCGAACGTATTCGTGCAGCATGAAGTTGTCATGCTTTTATACCCTGAGCCCATTAAATGGGTAAAACAGGGTATAATGGCTTTGTGCAAAAGTATGTAACAGGCAGAAGGAAGCATCTCCGACCCCATAAAGTAAATATATTCTTGATCGGCATCAGAAGCAGAGTCGATATGGCTATGTCCGTCTGTCTGGACGAGAAGGAAGATTATTAAAAGAAGTCTACTTGAATACGGGGGTAGGTCTATCCCAGGAACCCAGTTAAAACTTCTATGCGCAAACAGAAAGAAATTTCTTTTGCTCAGATTCAATTCTATACTGGTGAATCCCGTATTGCGGTGAAGCATCAAGCAAGTAGTGAGCAGTATGAGGGGTACCTCTACAAAAAGACATGACTTTACATTTTGAACAATTCAAATTTAGGCCGACAGTGCACCCAGGCCGACAGTGCACCCAAGTCCGACTGTAGTAAGTTCCATACAGAATCCTCATTATAGGTGAAACATAGCTTTACATCATCAGCAAACAAATAAACACGATAGTTAGTAATAACAGCAGGAAGATCGTTAATATTAAATTGCAATGGTCCTAGGGGTCCTAGAGACTCCCCTGGGGAACACCAGAGGTAACGAAAATAGATTTGAATACAGAAGATTTAAAAACTACTTTTTGTGTTCAGCCACACAAGTACTCAGAAAGCCACGACAAGAGATTTGCTGGAATTACAATAATATTTAACTTTTCGACACATATGCAACAGCTCCACAACACCTTTGAAGCAAAAACATTTCATGGGTTCAGGATATAAAAAAATATTATATTTGTATCAGTGATTCTTATATTCAATACCGGAGGTATTGATGCTTTCTGTCCATCTATCTGCCTATATGATCGCGAATTTAAAATAGTATCTAGGTCCAAGTCTGGGTGAGACAAAGTGTCAATAAAGGGTCGCTACGCCTCTTGGAAACAAGTCAATAACAGGTTGATACACTTCGCGGTGCAAATCGATAAAAATACTCATCTTACGCACATGTCAATAAATAGAGTAACCAAATTTAAAAACGGGCAACATTAATCGATCACAGCTTGTGAGTTGAGTCCTCAAATTTGGTTAAGGGACATCTGGTGAAACTCCGCAAAATCTGCATTAGAAATTTGGATGCCGCGCAACCAAAACAACGCCCCCATAAATAAATTAACAGAAAGACGGGTTTTAAGAATTTTTGATGTTAACATGCTTGGGAACCAGGTCGCAAGCTCCAAGCGGACACGTAACGAGTGAAAAGTTGGTTCCCCTGAACGCCGCTCAGCTGTGCTTGTTTTGATTGTTGCTTCTTTGTTTACAATACACCAACAGATATCCATATTAAGGAAGTGTTCACTGGCCCAAATTCTGATAGTTGATATACATCTGCGTTTTTAACTGTATGCTTAGCATTTGCCTTGTCATTCATCGGCCTGCTTCGATCATTATGAATGAGGACAATTTAAATACAATTATGTTTTTATAAATTATAAATTTATTTTAATTCAATTTCATGATCATTATTATACAATTGATACGCCTTCTCGCTCAAAAAACATGTGGGCAAGGTCATATCACTTGCTAGTGCAAGTGTTTTGTGGGTGGGGCAGGTACATAAAAACGTAAGGCAGATAATCTTTCATTCATATCCAAGAACCACATTGATATGAAGAAAAAATCAGAATTCTGCAAACACTTGTCCACAAAAATCGTCTTCTTCGCTCATTAATGCGTTTGAGTAATAAAAACACAAGATTTCGTCTTCCAAGGCAGTCAAAATTCTTATTGCTATTCGTCCACATGCTAAAAATTAATTTGCTTGCGTACTACAAATTTAGCGCCATCTACCAATAAAATATCTTACATTTGATTTATATTTTCCCATATGAATGTTGCTTAAAAGTATTTTTATTCATAGAGGGCGCTTTATATTCAATCAATCTAACCCAATTACTACACCTGCAATAACCTAATGACGGGTCTTAAGGGCTGGCATAAACGAATTATGTAAACAGACTGGAAAACAGAGCTGTTATCAACAAGATTTTTTGCTTATAGAGGGTTCAAACAGCGATTTCCCAACTAACTTACCAGCTCTGGAACAACGAGATGTTAAACTTGTTGTTGTTGAGCGCTCTTGTTTTTCAATTGTAAAAAGCATGATGTGTATAATAACTTTTCAGCATACGCATATAAGACAAATAGTTGTCATTTAGAGTAACAAACTATTTAAAACAAAAAGTGTGAGCTAGGCCAACGAGATGTTAAACTTGTAGAGGGTTCAAACAGCCATATTCCAACCAACCTAACATTTCTGGAATCTGGCGATTTTACTCTCTCGCGGGACTGCCGTTTGTTGCTTCGTGAATTGTGGGCGAATTCGATGTCATTCGGCTTGCTGGTTTTGCTACGACATGAGCTGCCGTAGCACAGCCAACCCAGCCGTACTGTGTGTATGAGCGCGATCGCTGCCAATTTCAGAAGCTACTGCGCGCAATTTCAGAAGCTACTGCGCAATGTCCAGCATTTTCTACGCGCAAAAGAGACTGCAAAGCCTGCATTGCATTGTGTGTGACTTGGCTAAATCGCCGAGAAGTACAGCGTGACGCCTAGCTCACACTTTTTGTTTTTAATAGTTTGTTACTCTAAATGACAACTATTTGTCTTATATGCGTATGCTGAAAAGTTATTATACACATCATGCTTTTTACAATTGAAAAACAAGAGCGCTCAACAAATACATACATACATACCTACAAACCAATAATCAAAGGCAATCCAAATTTGGCATTGCTCAAGTAAACAGCTGATTTCGTGACGTCATATTAGACTCGAACGTATTCGTGCAGCATGAAGTTGTCATGCTTTTATACCCTGAGCCCATTAAATGGGTAAAACAGGGTATAATGGCTTTGTGCAAAAGTATGTAACAGGCAGAAGGAAGCATCTCCGACCCCATAAAGTAAATATATTCTTGATCGGCATCAGAAGCAGAGTCGATATGGCTATGTCCGTCTGTCTGGACGAGAAGGAAGATTATTAAAAGAAGTCTACTTGAATACGGGGGTAGGTCTATCCCAGGAACCCAGTTAAAACTTCTATGCGCAAACAGAAAGAAATTTCTTTTGCTCAGATCCAATTCTATACTGGTGAATCCCGTATTGCGGTGAAGCATCAAGCAAGTAGTGAGCAGTATGAGGGGTACCTCTACAAAAAGACATGACTTTACATTTTGAACAATTCAAATTTAGGCCGACAGTGCACCCAGGCCGACAGTGCACCCAAGTCCGACTGTAGTAAGTTCCATAGAGAATCCTCATTATAGGTGAAACATAGCTTTGCATCATCAGCAAACAAATAAACACGATAGTTAGTAATAACAGCAGGAAGATCGTTAATATTAAATTGCAATGGTCCTAGGGGTCCTAGAGACTCCCCTGGGGAACAACAGAGGTAACGAAAATAGATTTGAATACAGAAGATTTAACCAGTAGAAACGTTGCAGTCGGACGCACCCGACTGCGGTATACTCGATACCAGTAGTAAAACAGATTAAAAGAGAGCTGATTGCAATGGTGTGTGGATACGGCAGGGGTGTACGCTGCCTCAACGATTGTCTGGTGCAGATGGGGATGCCAAAAAGCTATCTTCCTTCCCAATTTGGTGACTCTAGCTCAAAGTTTGTTAAAGGTAGGGGCTGGGGCGGTATGGGGGCGTGGCATCAAAATTTTTGCTACAGATCTATGTATCATGTCAATAGCTATCCTCAAACCTAATTTGGAGACTTTATCTCAAACTTAGTAGAATATGGTGGAAGGGGGTCTGGGGTCTGGGGGCTGGTATGGGGGGCGTGGCGTCCAAAGTTTAGCTGTAGATCTATTTAAGATGTTAATTGCTATCCTCATACCAAATTTGGTGACTCTAGCTCAAAGTTAGTAGAATATGGTGGAAGGGGGGCTGGGGGCTGGTATGGGGGGCGTGGCGTCCAAAGTTTTGCTGTAGATCTATTTATGATGTTAATTGCTATCTTCATACCAAATTTGGTGACTCTAGCTCAAAGTTAGTAGAATTTGGCGAAGGGGGGGCTGGGGGCGGCATGGGTGGGGCCGCCATCCAAAATTTTTGGGTTTCATCATCACCAATCTTGGCATCAAATTTGGCGTCTCTAGCTCAAAAAAAATGTGGAAAATATAGGCGTTTTTGATTTCAAAATGCAGGGGGCTGGGGAACGGGGGGGCGTGGCTCCAAAACTTTGATGCAGTTTTTTGACGATTATTAATAGCTATTTTCCTACCAAATTTGGTGACTCTAGCCTTAACGCTTTGGAAAATACACGCATTCCCGTTTTTAGTGAAGCATTGGGGCGGTTTGGGGCAGCTTGGGCAGTATGGATTGGCGTGGTATCCAAAGTTTTTATGAATTTTTTTGGGGGTTATAATTACTTATTTTGGCACAAAATTTGGTGGCTCTAACTCAAAAACTGTAAAAGATATAAGCATTTCTGTTTTTAAACTGCGGGGGTGCTGGGGGCGGAATGTGTGGGTGGGGCTCCAAAACTTTGATGCAGTTTTTGGGGGATCGTTACCAGTTATCTACCTACCAAATTTTGTGACTCTAGCTCAAACACTATGGAAGATACACGCACTACCGTTTTTAGCGAAGCGTTGGGGTGGTTGAGGGCGGATAGGGCAGTATAGATGGGCGTGGCATCCAAAGTTTTTATGAATTTGGTTGGAGATCGTCAACACCTTTCTTGGCACCAAATTTGGTGGGTCTAGCTCAAAAACTGTAGAAGATATGGGCATTTTTAGTGTTAAACTGCGGGGGGGCTGGGGGCGGAATGGGTGGGCGTGGCTCCAAAATTTTTGATGCAGTTTTTTGGGGATTGTTAGTAGCTATTTTCTCCCCAAATTTGGTAGTTCTAGCTGTAAGGGCTTGCGAAATAGCTGGATCTATCGATTTTGCGTTATCGAGTTTATCGATTTGCCAGCCCCCTAGTTATCGTAGAACTCCAATCTTGACACTTGAATTTACTATGCCATAGATAAAGGGGTTTGCAAAGTTTGAAGTCTCTAACTTGAAGGGTGTGGAAAAAAGTTGCGAACATACAGACGGACAGACGGACAGGCACCATGACGGACATTGCACAAACCCAATATACTCTTTACCTTCGGTATCGAGTATAAAAACTACTTTTTGTGTTCAGCCACACAAGTACTCAGAAAGCCACGACAAGAGATTTGCTGGAATTACAATAATATTTAACTTTTCGACACATATGCAACAGCTCCACAACACCTTTGAAGCAAAAACATTTCATGGGTTCAGGATATAAAAAAATATTATATTTGTATCAGTGATTCTTATATTCAATACCGGAGGTATTGATGCTTTCTGTCCATCTATCTGCCTATATGATCGCGAATTTAAAATAGTATCTAGGTCCAAGTCTGGGTGAGACAAAGTGTCAATAAAGGGTCGCTACGCCTCTTGGAAACAAGTCAATAACAGGTTGATACACTTCGCGGTGCAAATCGATAAAAATACTCATCTTACGCACATGTCAATAAATAGAGTAACCAAATTTAAAAACGGGCAACATTAATCGATCACAGCTTGTGAGTTGAGTCCTCAAATTTGGTTAAGGGACATCTGGTGAAACTCCGCAAAATCTGCATTAGAAATTTGGATGCCGCGCAACCAAAACAACGCCCCCATAAATAAATTAACAGAAAGACGGGTTTTAAGAATTTTTGATGTTAACATGCTTGGGAACCAGGTCGCAAGCTCCAAGCGGACACGTAACGAGTGAAAAGTTGGTTCCCCTGAACGCCGCTGTATGGGCTGTTCATTAGTGATTCAAACTTGATCGTCGAAGCTGAGTTGAAGACGAACGGTTCGATACCAGTATATGAATCAAACCGAACGAATTGTGCAAAGTACGCGTCAGTAATCGAGTATGAATAAAAATGTTTGACTCGTTGCAGTTCTCTGGTTTGAACCCTCTATAAGTTTTACATTCTCATTGGTATTAGGTTATCATTAATAAGCAACAAATAAATAAATCAAATCAAATTAGTCTACTAGACATGTATTCATACATAAAAAAAAACGGACTTAAAAACAAACCTCGGTTTTGCAAACTTTCAAGTAAGTACAAATTCTTCAAAATGCTTAGCAAAAAATAAACCAGTGCAAAACCGTCGCTACCAAAATAGAAAAAAGAATGAAAGTATAATAAAATGCATCCTAAAAAGCGCATATATTTAACAAAATATTTTGGAAGTAAAAAGAAATGAGTCTGAGTAGCAAATACTTCTATATTATTAATATTTGTCGAATAATACTTATGAAATTTATCAGGAGAGAAAGAAAAAATTTATTTTACTCATTTTAATTTCATTGTTTTGTCATTACGTCTATTTTATTTCATAAATTTGAAATGGAATGTGTTCTGAATAATCTTAGCGGCCGTCTTCGAGAGAAAACCCGTAGGTCAAGCAGAAAGCACAGACCGTCGATTTTTATACTCGATACCGAGTATATTGGGTTTTTGCAATGTCCGTCATGGGGTCCTTCCGTCTGTCCGTCTGTATGAACGAAACTTTTTTCCACACCGTTCAACCTAGAGACTTGAAACATACAGATAAAGTGTCAAGATTGGGGTTCTACGATAACTGGGGGGCTGGTAAATTAATAAATTCGATAACTCACAATCGATAAATCCTCCTATTTCGCACACCCTTACAGCAAGAACAACAAAAATTGGGGAGAAGATAATTACTAACAACCCCCAAAATACTGCATCCAAAAAATTAGAGCCCCGCGGACCCGTTCCGCCCCAGCCCACTCGCAGTTCAAAGACATAAACGCCTATATCTTCCACAGTTTCTAAGCAAGAGCCACCAAAATTAGTGTCAAGATGACAACCCCCAAACAAAGTCATAAAAACTTTGTATGCCACGCCCATCCATACTGCCCTAGCCGCCCCGAACCACTCCAACGCTTCGCTAAAATCGGGAATGCGTGTATATTTCATAGTGTTTGAGCTAGAGTCACCAAATTTGGTAGAATGATAACTGTTAGAAATTGCATCAAAGTTTTGGAGCAACTCCCTCCCTTTCAAACCCCCCCCCCCCACCTCACTGTTGAAAAACATAAATGCCTGAGTCTTCCACAGCTTTTGAGCTAAAGCCACCAACTTTGGTGCCAAGATTGGTGATGAAGAAACCCAAAAATTTTGGATGCCGTCCTCCACCAATACAGCCCCCAGCCCCCCTTACACCTTATTTTACTAACTTTTAGCTAGAGTCATCCATTGACATCCCAAAAAGATCTTCATAAAAACTTTGGATGCCACGCCCCATACCGCCACGAAACCGCCCCCATATAAGCTTTAATTTAACATTGTTGGCTTTTACATTTGGAAGCTCTAGCTTAAAAATTGTTGGAGATTTGGAATAAATTCGTTTCCAAAACACTTCGACTTGTTTTAATCAAAAATGAATTCTTCCTATAACTAAATTTAAATTTTTCAATAACACCAAATAATATCAAAAACCTAGCCTAGAAATAAAATAAAAATTAACTTTCTTTAACTAGCAGGATATGAAACATGGCAGCCTACGACGGGTTTCGAACCGCGAAACATTGGTCTCTAGGCGGATGCCTTACCCATTGTTGCCGAAAATTTTTTGCAAACAGAGAAACGAAAAAGCTTCGGAACTGGATAAAGGTTGGAGCGTTTTATACGCGATACCGACGGTATAAATATATTGATAAATTACATATTTCCACATCTTTACAGCTAAAGTTAAAAAATTTTAAAAGAAGTAAGTAGTAGCAACGCCCAAAAAACTGCATGTAAACCTTGGATACCACGACCACCTATACCACCTCAAAACCTCATCTGCATCAGCCAATCTTTAAACGCCTTGAACACCTCTGCTGCATCCCTTTCCAATCAGACCTCTTTATACTTGTTTTTAAACACGTATCGAGTATACAGCAGTTGGTTGAGTCAATACGAATCGTTTTTAATTCGATATTTTGGCAGAATTATTTTTGAAATAAAACATCTTTGAAATTATTTTAGAAGCGATAATCTAATATCTGAAACGTAAAATTAAACTTTTGACTTTACACAAACAATCGTCCTTCGCTTTCTTATTCATATTCAAACGTTGTTATAGCAACATACATAAACTTTGTTGCGAACAGAAAACACAAGAGAGAAAACAGCTTAAATATGCCGAAAGTAATTTTTCAAAAGTATAAAAAGTTCTCGACGCAAATAGACCCGAGCAAACATGCGGCCAAATTAAAAGAAATTGAGGAGCGGCAGAGCGAGTATATGAAGGCATCATTTGAAATGGAGGAAGATTTGGAAGAAGAGGAAGAAACCGAATTAGAATATATAGAAAGCGAATTAAGTTTATCAGAAGGAGACCCAGCTTTAACAATTGGAAAAATCGATCTTTCATTTCCTGAGACAACAGATGAATTTAAGGACAGTCCTCAATGCTATCCAGCTTCATACTACACGCTGTCCCCAAAAGAGCGACTCTTATTGCTTTATGCCGAAAACTTTCGCAAACAGTTTGTTCTAAGTCATCCACGGCGTCGTGCATTGGTACTGGCTTTGCCTAACGAATGTAAAGTACAGGTAATTTAATTGAACATTTAATGAATCGAAGTCACATTAAGACATTCTTTAACATTAACTTGTAGAAATTCGTATGTACAACGATAAGACCGACCGCTTTTGCTTACCCAGAGCTTATTTCAAGTGTTAGGGAAATTGCCAAATTTGTTGCAGATTTTGTTGAATATCAACCTTTGGAGGATACAATTAACTTGGTAAGCCCTTTTTTTTGCATTTAACTTGTAAGTAGCTAAGAGTGCTGTCGCCGCCTAGTAGATACTGCCGAAAAAGATTTTTTAAAATGTAATCGGCTTTCAATCTGTGTAAATACTGGCGTTCCCGGTTTTTAAAGGCAGTGGCACGTGGGGTGGAGTTTTGGGACGTGGCATCCAAATTTCTGATGCAGATCTTTGCCTGGTGTCACCAAGAACTAAGAGACAGACGAGTTTAAAGAATTGTTGATGCTAACATGTCTATTTATAATTAGTTTTTCGTGCAATGGTTATCTTGACATATGATTTATAAAGGCGTACAGTATTAGGGCAGTTTTATTAACTGTACTCTGATACCGAAGCTAAAGATATATAACCCAATAACCAAATTTGGAAGAAATATATCAAGTGACATCCTAATACGATCTGTACCACGTCCCCCCTGCTGCACGCATTTGAAAACCGTAAGTCCCCATATCTCTCACAGTTCTTGCGCTGGATTTATTTGGTGGAAGGTAAGCTGGCGAAGTAAACAAAAACACCACTGCCAACCTAACTTTTAGAAAAGGAAATCTATATCGTCTTTTCTCTTTCTTGACGTCCTTTAAATATCTGCTTCAAAACAATATTTCAACGCCAAGATAATCCCTGGTACTTCGTAACGATTTCGGAATATTCCGCAGTCGGTTGCGTCCGACAGCAAAGTGTCCGCATTTGGTTTCAAGATAGTTGATAACTTTCTTTCTAAGATTTGCATTAATGTTGACGCTCCCAGCCCGCTGCTTTAAAAAAACGAGATGCCTTAATTTTTCACTACTTAAAAGCTGGAGTCACTTAATTTGGTGTTAAGAAAGCTGCTGTGGGAATGTAGCTGATGGCGTTTCAATTTTGTATACCCTGAACCCATAAAATGGGTAAAAATTTTATTATGGTTTCGTGCAAAAGTATGTAACAGTCACAAGGAAGCATCTCCGACCCCATAAAGTATATATAGTCTTGATCAGCATTTACCGCCGACTCGATATGGCCATGTCCGTCTGTCCGTCCGTCTGTCCGTCTGTATGTCTGTCCGTCTGTATGAACGCGTCGATCTCAGAGACTACAAGAGCTAGAGAATTCAGATTTGGAATATAAGTTCTCCTATGCGATAAGCAGAGCAAGTTAGTTGCAAATTTCCGATAACTACACTAGTTTCCGATGTACACATGGAATCGATTAAAAAAAATATAAATTTGGAAAATGTAAAAATCGGGGCTGTAATAATGGGTAACGATAGAACTTTTCTCAAAAGTTTGCCCAAATCGGTTAAGAAACACCGGAGATATCGTTAAGTCAGTTTATAGTTTTGTTTGAATTGATAATTATTTTTAATAGCTAAGCATACTTTTAGGGCGCAAAAAGTAAACCGCAGCGATCCCTGCACTTATAATTCCCAATAAATTTAATATATTTATTACAACTGGGTTCAGGGCATCTTCTAGTCGGCATCTTCCGACAAGACCCTTCTTACTTGTTTTTATATAAACTGATTATAATGTTTTGGGAAAATAAAACATGTATAACACACAACAACAAAAATTGTAAATCGTATAATTTACACTGAGATTCTAATATTTTTTTGAATGATTTTTGGTTGACACTGTTTTTATCTTCAAAACCGAAGGTAAATAGTATATTGGGTTTGTGCAATGTCCGTCAGGCTGTCTGTCCGTCTGTCGCCTATGCGTCCGTATGTTCGCAACTTTTTTCTACACCATTCAAGTAGGAGACTTGAAACTTTGCAAATGTTTTTATCTATTGCATAGTAAATTAAAGTTTCAAGTTTGGAGCTCTACGATAACTGTGGGGCTGATATATCGATAAATTCGATAACTTATAATCGAGAATTCCACCTATTTCGCACGCTCTTATAGCTAGATCTACCAATTTTACGGAAAAGATAGCTACTAACTACTAACCTCCAAAAAACTGCATCAAAAGTTTTGGTGCCACGCCTACCCATTCCGCCCCCCACCTACACCGCCACAAGCCCCCCTTCCGCTATATTGTACTAAATTTGAGCTAGAGTCACCAAATTTGTTAGACGGGTAGCAATTGACATTATACACAGATCTGAAGCAAAAATTTGGATGCCGCGACCCCATACCGCCCGCAGCTCCCCTTCCCACACCTTTCACAAATTTTGAGCTAGTCACCAAATTTGGTAGGAGGATAGCTATTAACATCAGCTTTAATTCCACGCCTACCTTACCGCACCCAGCCCCTCTTCACCCATGTTTTACTAACTTTGAGCTTGAGGCACGAAATTTGGTGTGAGGATAGCAATTGACATGATACACTGATCTTCAGAAAAAATTTGGATTTCACTCCCCCATAGCGTCCCCAGCCCCCTTTCCCTACCTTTAACAAACTTTGAGCAGGAGTCACCAAATTTGGAAGGAAGATAGCTTTTTTGCATCCCCATCCGCACCAGACAATCTTTGAGGCAGCGTACACCTCTGCCGTATCCGCACCCCATTGCAATCAGGTCTCTTTTAATCTGTTTTATTACTGGTATTGAGTGTGTGTCTTTGCTTTGCTTAGCCGGTGGGTGAGTGGCACCAGAGCTGATATAAAAATTAATCCAAATAATTGTTCAATAAATAAAGGTTGCCTTTCAAAAGATTCGACAAAAAACAAAAAAAATAGACCTTTTGGTCTTATTGATTCCATCAACAAAAAATCTAGAACTAGTTATAAAATTGAAAGTATTTTCTAAAGATGTCTAGAAAAAAAAAATGCAGCATCACCATTTCGCTCCTTAAACTCGCCCTCATTCTTAAGCTTTTCTTTCTCACGCTTTTCTATTTCGCGATAAATAACTTGTCCAATATAAACATCAATGGCTGCATACATAAGTTGATTCTCGTCCAGCGGTATAACAAGCCACTTGCTCATTCGCACTTTCTTGCTTTTGTCCATGGCTTTCTTGGCTATGAAGTTTGCCAAGCTTTCCAAGCTCCATCTGCCACCAGTCTCACACACTTCGTTGCACCACACGCCTGAATCAGCACATTTTGCAATCAGTGGCTTGGCTGCAATCTCAGGAAAGTCGCGTTCCAGCTTCCAAAAGTAGGCTTTGATATTCAGACGCACTTTAGGATGGTTAATGAGAGCTGCCAGCGCAGCAGGTAGTTTGTTGAATTTGCTTAACTGATAGATATAACAGCAACGCTCATCGACGCAAATTTGTATAACTGTTATATCTTATGCAAATCTTGTAAACGCCCATAAAAATGTACCACCTGAAAAATATAAATCCTAAAAACCAAATCATCTAAATCTGTGCCATTTGCTAACAATTGTCTAAAAATAAACTAAACTATTGGAATTATTGTACATTTTTAATAGGCTTTTTGCTGGGGAAAGTCGGGACGTTAGGGGGCCGGAACAGCGCTGTTTCGATTCCTGAGCGACAAAGTAGTAGAATTAAAATCAATTTGTTTTATCTTGCCGAAGCGGATGGCTTAGCCATTGCGCTGTTGCAGTACACGTTCTGTGTGCAGTGAAATTTTCGGGTATTAAATGCGATCAAATTTTATGCACATTTTTCTGTATTCGGTTGAAATGGAGCCAATTTAGTTATATTCCTACGAATTAAAGAACATATTTGTTCCATTCGTAAAGAGTTCATTACCAGCGTTCTTGATTTAAGAACGAACAATTTTTGGGTAATAACTAGACTACAGAATGTTAGAGCAGCGATCTGACAGCCTTAACCTAACTTAAATGTAATAGCAATAGATCATTGACTATACCATTGACTATTACATGGCAGACATTCCACAACCTGTCTTATTAAAATAATCTTTTTGCAATTAAAATTGTTCGATTTTCGATATACAAACAGTCTGAAAGAAGTTCAATCAAATAAAACAACCAACCCAACAGTCTACAATATCATGCAGGTGTCACAAAAAAGACTTTTAATTTAATTTTGCAGTTTAACAAACTGTTTAGTTTCATGTTCGCATCTTTATCTCACTAATGATGTGCTGTAGAGTTATCATAGCTGGCGACTTAGCCAAGTCACACACCATTGACTTCCCCTGCACACATTGCAAAATGATTTAGTCAGGAAAACGACTATATTGCTTATATTGCAAAGCACCATATCAATTTTAAACAAGACCACGATGTTTAAATAAAGTAATCGAAATAACATATGGTTTTATTTGTTTTAAATAGTTTTAATCATTGTGCTCAATTAGAATTCGACATGGACAGCCATTGGGTCCATCAATTTAGGATATATGTATATGTGGCATCTGGTAACAATGAGACAATGTTTTTATAAACAATTTAGAATGCTCTTCTCAAGAAAGCTAAAAATTGTCAAAAAATATTCATAAGTAAGGCATTGAGATCGATTTGACGCATTGCATTTTTTAAACCGTGTTTTGCAAAAAGTTAGTAAAAATTTGTATTTAAAAAGTAAATGCTTTAACTGACATTGACTTTTTGTTCAAAAAATAATTTTTTTAAATTTTGTACGTGTGGTCAAACTTAGATTTCCAACATAAACTTGGCTAAATTTTTAGCTATAAAATTGGTTTGAAGCAAACAAAAAATAATGCTATCGGACAAGCCGGTTATATATATATATATCATGTACACTAATTTTTAAAAAGTCGATCGTTAAACGGCGGCGAACTGGGGCCAGTATGGGTGGGCGACGCATCCAAAGTCATGATTCAGATCTGTCTTCCTACTAAATTTGATAGCTTTTGGAAAAAAACTGTGGAAGTTACACGCACGGCCATTTTTTACGAAGCGGTGGGACAGCAGGAATGGAAGGGCCATACAACAAGTAGTTTTGGTATCGGTATTGAGTGAAAATACTTATATGAAAACACTAATTTGAAAATTTTTAAAATGTAATTTCCTAGTTTGGTTTCTATAAAAAGTGTACACAAAATAACTTTGGTGTATGATTAGAGCTAAAACTGTTATCGAGTTTCGCGGACTACACCATTTGTTGTCCAAGCTTATTGTTAACTACGTCCAGATTCTAATTCTGATGGCAAAGAAGATTGTGTAGTGTTATTTTATTGTATATAAAAACAATGTACATAAACATATGAACTGGTTGAAAGAAAAATCTGAAAGTTATTCTTAAGTATTGATAACTTTTGAAACGCGTTTGCTTAGACTGTTATAAGTTATCTGTAAATGATTGAACAAGAAGTGAAAACGTTGCAGTTGGACGTATCTGATTTTGGTACTCTGATATCTCTATAAAAATTACGCCTCGAGGTGGTGAAGCACATGTTGGGGGAGATCGCCAGCTAAATTGACACAAAATTTGGTAACGCTGGCTCAACTGTGCTCACCTTAACTGTGGAAGATAAATCGATTTAAATAAGCTGGTGATATGGGTGACAGTGGCATCCAAATCCAAGAAAATACTCACTTGAAAAATTGCAAAACATGGAGTTTGGCGTGAAAAAGAGTTATTTTAATTTTGCAGGGAGGGAAGATTTAATTAATAATACTGGAATAAGTCAACTCCAGGAATCCAGCTGAAATTCCTAAGTCCATGTTCAAGAAACTATATTCATCAATCGTTTTTGCTGGTCAAAATATATGGTTGGAGTTGCTTCCTTCTGCCTGTGACATACAATTTGCTTAAAATCATTATAACCAATCCATGGCATACATACACAGAAAAATATGCATAATTTCATTTCTACACTTTTTCAGAATTAAGACTTTAGTAATCAAATTCAAAACGGTATAATGTATTTGAATCCAAAATTAATCCTTTTAATCTAATTTAATACGACTCGGAAAAATTAATGCTGAAAAACTTTGATGTAAGTTTGAGTAGTAAACTTTAAGTAAAACAGTGTAAATAAAAGACTTGCCAACTTTAAATAATAGTTTAAAAAGATATTGGAACTATTCTTCGGAAAAAAATCATAAAAATAAATAATCAAATTTTTGATTTATAACTGTGAAATATAAGCCAAGTGCTTTACATTTAATTTTAAATTAAATACAGACGTTTTTAATTACATATATCGCTCTATAAAATTCTTCTCCTTCTCAAAATAATTGTAGCTACATTATGTTATAACATGATCCATTTGAAATGTTCTGGCTTTACAGCCAAAATTAGAGACTGCTTACTCGCAAACACTGGCTTGAAATGGTACTGTGAGCCCTGCAGAGAAGTGGTGAATGAATCTTCAAAGTTCATAAGGCAGACTCACGCAGGCTTTAAAGCTATGCAGGTTGCGTTTAACAACTTGCATGTATCTTTCAAAGAGCTAGAGTCGAATTTTAAAAGTGGCAGGGCAATGGTAGATTCTCCGAAGCGAAAAAATCCTTCGGATAGTAATTCGCTAAAAGCTCCACCTACCCAACCCATCAAACCTCTTCTAGTCCCTTGTGTAAATCCTCCAATGGGCACATTAACAAGCCCATTGATGTTATTTAATTCGCCTGCTCGCAACCCCGATATAAACAGAGTCAATGAGTCAACTCCCAATCCTATAAATGAACCCTCAATATCAACAGCATGCGCCCCAATTAATTCTACTATAGGTACACTTGGGGCCCCCAAACCTTCTGTTGTTGTGCCTATCAACAAATTTATATTCGTGTCTAGGCTAGCATCCGACACTTCGTTGGAAGATGTGAGTGCCTACGTAAAAAAAAGTAAAATTGACTCCCCGTTTATTAATGTTGAAAAGTTTAAGTTTAACAAGTGAGAAGGCTCTAGTCGGAATAGCCCGACCAGAAGATACCCTGAACCCAGTTGCAGGCCTTGCGTCCTAAAATTATGCTTCAAATAATGATCACTTTAAACAAAACTCATAACTGACTTAACTTTACGATATCTCTGGTGTTTCGTAACTGATTTGGACGAAATTTTGAGAAAAGTTCTATCGTTACCCATTACACCAACCCCCATTTTTACATTTTCCAAAATCGATATTTTTTTTGTTATCGATTCTATGTGTATATCGAAAACCAGAGTAGTTATCGATAATTTGAAGCAAACTTGTTCTGCTTATGGTATAGGAGAACTTATATTCCAAATCTGAATTCTCTAGCTCTTGTAGTCTCTGAGATCAACGCGTTCATACAGACGGACAGACGGACAGACGGACAGACGGACGGACAGACGGACATGGCCAAATCGACTCGGCTATTGATACTGATCAAGAATATATATACTTTACGGGGTCGGAGATGCTTCCTTCTGCCTGTTACATACTTTTGCACAAAACCATTATACCCTGATTTACCCATTTTATGGGTTCAGGGTATAAAAATGCCCTGAGCATATCTTCCTTCAAGCTGAGTGTTCCGCCCGAACTTTTCGCAACAATTTGTTCTGAAAAGTTTTGGCCACCAAAGCTCGTGGTAAAGGAGTATGTGGACAGGCGAAACAATATTAATAATGGTATAAGAATAGTGTACCGCCTGTTATCCATCCTGTTGCCTTAACTTCGACGGCAAAAAACTAATAAAAGTAGTTAGCTTGGCCTATCAAAATGTTCGAGGCCTTAACACTAAACTTTCTGAACTTTATGTAAACAGCTTGTCCTTTGATTCACAGATAATTGCATTCACAGAAACCTGGTTAAAACCTAATATATCTGATTATTCCGGTTTGCCTAATAAGTATAACTTGTACAGATGCGATCGCACCTCCCGCAAGGGGGGCGGTGTTCTCATAGCTGTTGACTCTTGTATTTCCTCTGAACAGATTCATTCTCATGATCATCCGGGTATAGAGTTTCTTTGTGTTAAAATATTATGTAGCGGCCGCTCATTGTATATTACTTGCTCACATATTCCTCCTCATTCTGATAATAACATTTACATATCCCATCTGAATGCCCTTCAACTTGTTGCGTCGTTGTTGAATGGTCTGTGAATGACACATTTTCAGCGCAATTACCGGCCACTTCTGATGATTTGATTGATGGCCTTTTAGAGTTAGGCCTATCACAAGTTAACAGGGTGCATAACAGTAGTAATAAAATGTTAGATTTAATATTTGTTTCTGATTCTGATTGTAGTAATGTTAGTAGAGTATCCCCTCTAGTGCTTCCTGAAGATACCTACCATCCAACCTTAGAACTTTCCTTCGAACTTCTTAACCTTAGACCAGCATCTAACGATTCTTTAAAGACACGATGCTTTCGTAAAACTGACTTTACTAAATTAAATGATTTGCTTCAGCATACTAATTGGTCTCAACTTTATTCTTGTAGTGATATGGAAACTGCCATCACCATTTTTTACAAGACCTTGAATTCGCATTTGGATATCTGTGTTCCCCTCAATTTTCCTTCAAGTGAAAATAAACCACCTTGGTTTACGAGGGAACTATCAAAATTAAAAAACGTGAAGACAAGATCCTATAAAAAATTTAAAAAATCTGGAAATACTATAGATTTATCCTCGTATATAATTGCAAAGTCAAATTTCATTTCCGTAAACACTTTTTGTTATAACCATTATCTCAATCGTTGCAGATCAAACTTTTCCCGCGATCCGAAACAGTTTTTTAAATTTGTAAACTCAAAACGTAATTCTTCATGCTTGCCATCCTCGGTTTACCTTGATAATACAAAAGCAAGTTCCGATCAGTGGCTGATCTATTTGCGGAGTATTTTCAATCAGTATACTCATCGAGTTTGTATAGTCGCAATAATTCCTAACTTTTTCAAGCGCAAACGTCAAATTGCATATATGTCCCAGTTATAACTGAGTGTACGCTGCTAAGTGACCTTAACTCTATCAAACCAGGCTTCTTGCCTGGTCCAGATGGAGTGCCAGGATGTATACTTAGATACTGTGCGGATTCACTTTGTAAACCTATACATAAATTATTTAACTTATCGGTTGACTCAGCTGTGTTTCCTGGTATATGGAAAGAATCTTTTATTATTCCACTTCATAAAAATTCTTCTAAGTCTAACGTTAAAAACTATAGGGGTATATCCAAGTTGTCTGCCATTCCGAAAGTCTTTGAAAAAATTATATGCTCTCAATTGCACCACTTATGTTGTTCAATTTTATCCCCTATCAACACGGTTTTGTTAGGCGAAGATCTACTACCACTAACCTTCTTGAGTTCACCTCAATTGTTATCAAAGAGTTTCAGGCTAAAATGCAAACTGACGTCGTTTATACAGATTTTAGTAAGGCATTTGATTCTGTAAGTCATTCTTTGTTGCTCGAAAAATTAAATATGTCGTGGCTTTCTGAGTACTTGTGTGGCCGAACACAAAAAGTGGTTTTTAAATCTTCTGTATCCAAATCTGTTTTTGTTACCTCCGGTGTCCCTCAGGGGAGTCACCTAGGACCATTGCTTTTTAATCTCTTTATTAACGATCTTCCTGCTGTTATTACTAATTCTCGTGTATTTATGTTTGCTGATGATGTAAAGCTATGTTTCACCTATCATGATGATTCTCTATGTAACCTACTACAGTCGGACTTGGGTGCACTGTCGGCTTGGTGCCGTTATAATTTACTAAATTTAAATTGTTCAATATGTAAAATCATGACTTTTTGTAAAGGTACCCCTAATACTGCTCACTATGTGCTTGATGCTTCACCACTTGTCCGCGTTTTCGAAATTAAAGATTTAGGCATCATTCTTGATAGCAAATTAAAATTTGATTCTCACATATCGTCGATGGTCAATAAGGCCATAAACGTTCTTGGCTGGATTATGGATCTTGTGTGTGGTCTCCGCAATACGGGATTCACCAGGATAGAATTGAGTCTGTGCAGAGAAAATTTCTTCTGTTTGCGCTTAGATGTTTTAACTGGGTTCCTGGAATAGACCTACCCCCCTATTCAAGTAAACTTCTTTTAATTAATCTTCCTTCCCTGTTGAACCGCAGAATTATGCATGGTGTAGTATTTATCACTAATCTACTTAATGGTGAAATCGACTCATCAGTTCTTCTAAGTCGAATAAAATTAAATGTTCCCATTAGATCCACACGTAACTTTTTACCCCTTAGCCTCGATCATTGCTCGAGCAACTATTTAGTTCATGAACCATTTCGTGTATTATGTTCTGACTATAACAAGCTTTATTCTCTTGGGTTTTTCTGGGTTTTTCCCAATCCACGCAACAAATGTTGGGCCACTTATGCTCTTGTTGAATTTCCCAGAGCTTTAACGTTAACTTAATAATTGTTTCAACCTTAATTTACTTTCAGAACTACACATAATTTTAAATTTTACTTTAAACTTAATTATTTTTATTATAATTTTTTTAATTAATTTTATTTTCATGCCAGCTGTTCATAGCTGACAATAAATAAATAAATAAATAACTCGACTACATACATATATGACATCTTAAGATTGACAACATCCCAGGGGTTAATAACCTGATTAGTTTACGAGTCAAACTGACCAGCTCAGAAAGACAATTTAATGTCTCTGCCGTTCAACTCTGGAACCAATTCCCATCTGATTCAAAAAGTACCCGAAGTGCATCTCAGTTTTCAGATTTAAGTATGTTTATTTAAATCACAATTAAATGTTTAAATAAACAAATACCGCGGAAAAGAATAAACGGTATTTGTAGAGCAAAAGAGAAAAAGAGGAAAAGTCAAATTATATTTAGGAGCGCAGAACAAGTGAGGTGGCAAAAATCAATAATTTCATGAGCCCCTACAAATTATTGAATGAACCTATTTTATACGAAATTTTCCAACGATTTCAAATCTGCTACTTTTAATACAACCAGATTTTAAAAGATATAGCCCTTCAAAGTTGTCTGATTTCATTATTACATTAAAATCACAATATTAAGGTAATTTGTTCGGCTTTAAGATATAATATCTCAAAAACTAGAAAACGGATCGTCATTATTTGATTTTTTTGTTAGATCTCTTTATAAAAAAAAAAAAAAATAATAAACAAATTGCTCTGTGAGCTTTTCGTTTGGCCAGGAAAATCGATAACTACCAACCATCAACTTTTTCACAATTTCTAAACTTTGATGGAAAATAAAAAACTGAACCCATAAAATGGGTAAATCAGGGTATAATGGTTTTGTGCAAAAGTATGTAACGGCCAGAAGGAACCGTCTCCGACCCCATAAAGTATATATATTCTTGATCAGCATCAATAGCCGAGTCGATATGGCCATGTCCGTCCGTCCATCCGTCTGTCCGTCTGTACAAAAATGGGTGTTGAAATAATGGGTAACGATAGACTTTCGCAAAGTTTCATCCAAATCGGTTAAGAAACACCGGAGATATCGTAAAGTTAAGTCAGTTATTAGTGTTGCTTAATTGATCATTATTTGAAGCATACTTTTAGGGCGCAAGGAGTAAAATATTTATTGCAACTGGGCTTAGGGTATCTACTAGTCGGGCTCTCCCGACTAGAACCTTCTTAGGGCAAAAGACATAGTTGCATGCGTTGCATGCGTTTTTGGGCAATTTATGATATATGTATAACCGTGAAAACCCATTCTTATCTTGAATTAGTTTTAGATTATAAAAGCTTTTCAAACAAAACATAATAAATCAAAAATGATACAAAAATGTTTTACATATTTAAAAAAATTCATATTCTCATTTAATATGAAAAATATTTGAAACATCTATTTTTGTGCATAAATATTAATGTGCTAACTTTTTAAATTATAATTGAACGGCTTATTAAAACAAAATTTATTAACGGCACACCTTGAGTTTAAAAAAAAAAAAATTTACAGCCTGTGTCAGATCACACGGGCGCATAGGTTAGCCGTAGAATATGTACGTCTGTCCTTGTGCAACAAAAATTATGAAGCGGTAGCCTAATAACAACAACCACATAGATGTTTTATTTTATTTTTAATTGTGTTTGTTGTCATTTGGCTAATTTTTTCCTTTTTACTGCAATACTGGTTAGCATCTGTGATATAAATTTAGCAAACATTGACTTGAAATAGAAATATATATTTACATAATTTATTACATCAAAATTTGTGCATAATTAAATCTGAAATTGTATTTTTGTTTTATGTTTGAAATGTGACTTTTGATATGACAGGTTTGTGAAAGGAAAAGTATGATATGTAATTCATTAATGATACACTTAAATTTCTAGCAAATACTAAATCTATATTGGTTATAGCTAAGGTGGTTGCTGCATTTTTAATATACTTTAATTTGAATTTTTCTTCCATAAATTCTGCAAATGAACAATCATTTGTCATTTCTAAATTAAAATCACCTACGATGAGCATGTCCACCTCGGTGTCAACTGTGAAATTCTTGTCTATTAGTCAAAGCAGAAAAAAATATTCTCTCTGTTACGCATCGAAGCTACGTTTCTTTTTACAGGCGGCATTGTTCAATATTCATTTAAATTAAATTAAATTAACTTAATTCACAGTAACTGTTCACAAGATGCGAAAATCAGGGCTGCCACCGTAAAGACGAATCATCGATAGTTTAACTCACGATAGCTTATATGATATTTTTGCACGGGCATATTTATTGTTTTGGTGCAAAAGCATAATTAAATGTGCAACACAAATAATAAAACATGATTTCGAAAACTTGCACGCAAATTTCAGAATTGGGGTAAACATATTTTATTGTGTTATAATTGTTTGGGGCTGACGCTTAAGATGAGCTTGTTCACCCCTGGCACGGAAGAATTTATGTATGAAAATTTAATTATGCCCGAATATCTTAATGAAATTTCCACATTTAGAAGCTATCAGTCATGACCGCATGTATATCAACCGAAAGGAAATCAAGTCTACTTTGTATTAAAACAAGTTTTAATCGATTCTCTGGCGGAGAGCTATGTTCAATTGAAAAAAAAGAAGTGATTTTTGCACTGATTTTTTGCCTTAAAAAGTTATATATTTGGCAAAATTATTAGAAATTTGAATGTGGGAATGTTTGTTTACCTCATCTCAACTTAAATTCGAAAAACTCAGATTAATTGATTGATTATTGAGATTGCTAGAGCAATTTAAAGTCTTCAAAATTAAGCAAAATTTTGCTTGTTTTTGGTCTCATTTTTTAATAGAAAATGTAATCACTTCATATATATATATAGCTTAAAATAAAAGTCGAAGCCTTGGCTTTAAAATTAAATTAATTTGAGGAAAATCTATTAATTAGTTCATGAGCAATGAGCGATTTTGTGAAGCAACCATATTACAACAACAACTTTTTTGGATAGCACACTCATACCGAAACGTAAGACGTATTCTACGTCAAAAACCATTAGTCGAAATCCACTGCCAATAATACTTTAAATTATAACAAGAGATCTAAAAATTTTTATATATTTGTTACCGACCTAAAATCAAACATAATGTTTTTAAATTTATTTTAAAGTGTATTGTTTTAATATGGCTTAGATTTTCCTCGAAACGTAGACCAAAACATTTCTGCACGCAAATTTTAAACAAATTTTTCCAAATTCTTGGGTTTGTAATTTATTGATTTAACGTGTTGAACTTAAAAAGTTTGTTTTCAACAAATATATTAGCCAACTTTTTGCGCTATAGAAAGATACTGCAATTGGCAGTTAAAGCTCTTCTTAGGGTGCCGGTGGTTACCCCTTCTATGCTTTGCACAAGTGAAAGCAGGCTTTAAACAAAACTCAAAACTGACTTAACTTTACGATATCTCTTGTGTTTCTTAACCGATTTGGACGAAAAGTTCTATCGTTACCCATTACACCTACCCCCATTTTTACATTTCCCAAATTCGATATTTTTTGTTATCGATTCCATGTGTATATCGAAAACCAGAGTAGTTATCGATAATTTCTATAATTTCTGAGATCTACGCGTTCATACAGACGAACAGACGGACAGACAGACAGACGGACAGACGGACGGACAGACGGACATGGCCATATCGATTCGGCTATTGATACTGATCAAAAAATATACTTTATGGGGTCGGAGATGCATCCTTCTGCCTGTTACATACTTTTGCACAAAACCATTATACCCTGATTTACCCATTTTATGGGTTCAGGGTATAAAAAAGAAAAAACTGAAAGCTCAAGAACTAAAAGACCAGTTTGCATAGATACAGGTGGTCACACGCGCATGGCTGTATTAACTAATCTGGCGATGCAGATTATGGATAACATACTTTTGGTAGCCTAGATGCTTTTTTCTATGCGTCATTCATTTCGTGATATAAATATAATACAAAAAAAAAATATCTAGAGTCCCAATTTTGATGGCAAGTCAGCTGGTGAAGTCTTTCGAAGAAATGCATTAAAAAAAATGTTTTGAAGACCACACCAACAACTCCACGGCCCTCTTTGCCAACAAACTATTTACCACATGCTTAAATACTATTGTAAGAGTGTTTTTATAGTCGGTTGCGCTCGGGAGAGCCCTACTAGAAGATGCCCTGAACCTAGTTGCAAAGAATTATTCTTCATGCGCCCTAAAAGTATGCTTCAAATAATATATTATTGAAACAAAACTTAAAACTGACTTAACTTTACGATATCTCCGGTGTTTCCTAACCGATTTGGACAAAATTTTGACATAAGTTCTATCGTTATCCCCATTTTTACATTTTTCAAATTCGATATTTTTTTGTAATCGATTCTATGTGTATATCGGAAACCAGAATAGTTATAGATAATTTGAAACAAACTTGTTCTGCTCATAGGTAAAGGAGAACTTATATTCCAATCCTGAAGTCTCTAGCTCTTTTAGTCTCTGAGATCGACGCGTTCCTACAGACGGACAGACGGACATAGCTATTGATGCGGATCAAGAATATATATAATTTATGGGGTCGGAGACGCTTCCTTCTGCCTGTTACACACTTTTGCACAAAACCATTGTACCCTGATTTATCCGTTTTATGGGTTCATGGTATAAAAATAGTTTTTGGGTGCAAAGACGCAAAGTCTTTCTTACGGATGTTTCACAAAAATAAGTTAAATTATTTTATAAAAAACTGTCTAATTCGAATGTTTTATTAAACAAGTTTTCAAAATGAATACGTCTACAATTATATAAAGATTTTATTTAAATATAGTACTGATATTAAGATGGTAAAATTCTTACGAGCAAATGTTATTGTTGAGTATTGGCATGGGTAGTTAAGTTTAGGTAATAATAAAAACTATACAATTGCAAATCCGTTTTAATTATTATATACTAACTCAAAAACAAATTTATATTTTTCTAGTATGTATTAAAAATATTTATATATAAAGTTATTTGATAAGCATAAAAGTAAACCTATTCAAAATGTTATGTGGAATAATTAAAATATTTTTATTTACAAACGTGTCACTTATCATGAATACTTAATAATGTACTGAATGTTGTGTTGGCGCTGAATTACGAACAGTAAACGGAAATCAAATACTTTATCCTAAGCTTAACAAAATCTTGAGCAGTTTAAACCAGAACTTAAACCAACATTGATAAATTTTTGGGTTGGAAGAAATTATTATTTATTCTAAGTCATTCTGTACACTTTCATCAGTATTCGAACTAAGCTCGTCGGACTGTTGGTACTCGCCCGTAATTTGGCAGTCATCTGGATCATCATCGAGGTCACAGTGTACAAATTCGTAGGGAGGAAACAAGAGCGAGCTGAGTAAAGTTGCCGACGATTGATAAATGGCTGGTGAATACGACGGATGCTCAATACTGCGGTCGACCTTGGATTGCATCCATCTCAAGTTGTTGATGCTTCCTTCGTTATTTATATCAATCAACATTTTCTGCTGCTCCATAACAGTTGTTGTGTCAGTTGTATCCGTGGCTGGCACCGTATGCGCCAACTTCGGTTTATCCTATTTGCGGCGACGCGTCTTGTTTCTGCTTGCAG
The DNA here is from genome assembly GCA_035044585.1 of Scaptomyza polygonia. Classification (NCBI taxonomy): domain Eukaryota; kingdom Metazoa; phylum Arthropoda; class Insecta; order Diptera; family Drosophilidae; genus Scaptomyza; species Scaptomyza polygonia. The sequence goes on along the minus strand of JAWNNU010001903.1, from coordinate 503,600 downwards.
CATCTTCATGGGAGATGTCTACATTTTCATCGACACAATTGACAGGGAACCTACAAACCGATTGGGTATCGCTGCTAGACTTGATGGCTGCGATCAGGAATCTTAATTGCATTAGTTGAACAGCTGTGACCCTTGGATTACTACAGTTTTCTAACCATTGCAGGAACTTCTCGCCATGTTTAATAGCCGCTACCTCTTCTATATCAGTGCCACAATCCGCGAATTTGGCCTTTTCTTCCTCGTCCGTTTTATTTGAGTTGTTATTATTGTTGTTATTGTTATTGTTGTTGTTATTACTTGCACTGACATCATTGTTGTTGTGCTGGTGATGAGCATCACTTTTAAAGCTTGTGTCTGAATCACAGCCCGATTCGGGATTTATAGAATTGTTGCATAAAACAGGGAGGCACTGGAGCTCTGGACTGTGCTCCCTGCTATATGTGACGTGATTTTTTGGATTCGGGGACGATTCGGCCAAAATTGGACTTGGTGTGGAGCTAGCTGATTTCACCGATTTTGCTGACAAGTCCTCCGGTTTGCCGTGAGCTTCACAGTCAGCCTCAGTTTCAGGTTGTGCCTCTGGGTCAATTTGGTTTTGCTCGTTAGAAGAAAGGCTTCGAACCGATGGCGTTGTTGTCTCTTTAGTTAGCTGTGAATACAAAATGTTGTCATAAGGCTGTTGTTTGGTGATATCGATATCGATATTTGTCGTTTCTGCGTTTGAAGATGAAGCTTGTTGATGCTGTAGTGCTGCCAATGTTGCTGCATTGGGATTCAGGGAATGGAGGCTAGCTCCAAACGCCTTGCACCAGTTATACCATGCCGAGTGCTTCTCATCTGAACTGACCGGGGCAGGTGATGATGAGGCCAATGATGGAGCTGTTGCAATTGGTGGTGTATTGGGATATTGATTCATTTGTTGTGGTGTTGAAGAGCGAATCGGCGGGCTTGTCACCCCTATCGCTGCTGCCGGCGGTGGATAAAGACTATTTAGTCCCAGCATTGCTTGCTGCGATTTAAGCCAATAGAGTAGAGGATCATCGGGTAGACCTGACAAGGGCGGTACACAACCCACAAGCAATGGTGCCAGCGATTGAACTGGTCCTGGACTTTTAACATTTGTGTCACATTCTCCACTTATTGTTGACGTCGTTCCTGCAGATGGCTTCTGTTTTGCCCAGTTTTTAACGGTCAACGCTGGTGTCCGATCTCTATCTCGATCTCGTTCATCGTTTTCGCTGCGCGGACTCTGTACTGCCTGCTGTGTCTGATTTGCATTGGTTTTTGTGTTACGTAATGTGTTAGCTTGTGCTGCAGCAAAGCTATTAAGTCCAGACATAGCAGCCAAGCCGGGATTGAGCTGAGCTAACAGATTCAAGTTTGAGGTCAGTTCATTGAAACTAATGGCTAGTGGGGATTGAGATAGGCCGCTGAGTCCAGACAAATGTGTAAGACTCGAAAGTGGACTTATGGCATTTAAAGAGGGATCTGTAGGACCACCTGACCTCGATATATCTGCTCCAAAGACTTTGTTCTTGATCGCACCGCTAAAGCCAACATAATCAACTGGTAGACCATTGTAACTGATGTCTGATAAACTTTTATTTGTACTGTAGTCCAAGCCATTAAGAGGCGATCGCTTGAAGGTAAGTTCATCAAAATTCATTTTATTGGAGAAATTGAGCGGCAGGTTGTTTTCTATACGTTGACGCTTCTCTGGTGGGCCCAACAATCCACCACCGGAGCTACCATCTAGCTTATCCACTAGCGCATCGGCGCACATCTTGTCCGCTGCTGATTGGCGCGACATAAAACGCAGCTTGTCCTCGTTCTTGCACCAACCACGCAATGTTGACTCCGGCACACCAATATCTCTGGCCACCGATGCCTTAGACTCGCCATCGTGTATACGCTGTATCGCATGGATTTTGTCCCGAGGGGTCAAGCTACGCAATGGTCGCTTGCCCTTCGTGCCCATGCGAATGTTCATGTGTGAGTAGCTGGAAATATCCAACTTCAAGCCGTTATCAAACAGTTTGCAGCTTCTGCAAAAGGAAAAATGAAAGAAGGAATATATTAATTACAGTGGCTGTGACACACTTAAGATGCAAACACGCAGTACGCATATAATGAATGCACAGCACATAACCAAAAATAATGCGTTTCCATTCGTCAGAAGCGACTACATGCCATATATATATATATATATATATATATATATATATGTATATGGCAAATGCTCTATGCGCGCGCCATATACTTTTAACTGGGGTTGTTGTGGCAAAGGCAAAGGCAAAAGCAGAGGCAAAAGGCGAGTCGCACGTTTTGCACGAAGCTCCAATAAAATCGCGTCGCGCTTTTAAGTTTTACGGACAGCTCGCGCGGTAGATGTAAATAAACTGCACACACACACACATAAACTTATACATATACATATTGACAAAGTTGAGTGTGCCCACAAATACCAACACAGATATCAAATATTCTCACACGCTGTATCTGAACGGCGAAATGAGCTGTGGCACGCCCCATGCCACTAAATACTCGTTGTTGCACACGATGGTGACGACGTCGACGAGACGTCGCAGGAATGCCAAAAATCAGAAAGGGCTGGGACACACACACATACACATAGAGACAATGGAATATGCTAATTGGTGCGTTGCGTTCGCGCCTGCTCCAAATTGCAGTCGCGAGAATCTACGAATAAGCAACAAGAACAAGCCATTCGCCAACGCCAACGCGTCACCGTCAACCGTCGTCACCGACGCGTCGGTTCAGCTGCCAACACGAGTCGGAGCCGAGTGCACGAAACAGCAAACACGATTTATAGCTTGTTTACCTGGCTTCGTACATTCGGAAAACGGCATCGACAACGAAAACGGCAGCGACAAAAAACCATCCCCATGCAGTTAGCACTGACCCCATCAGTTACAGCCTGTTGCGTTGCCCCTTTCCAAAACTGCGACAGTTAAAGCAACAACAGCAGCAGGTGCATTACAAAGAACAACAACAACAATAACAGCACTGCAAGGCATGAGACAAGCTAGTGCAAGCCAGGTCTGGCTGGGTCTGGTTCTGGAGCCACTTTTTGCAATCCAAGCCTTAGACTTCGAGATGATGGCAGGCCGTCGGTCGCTGTCTTGTGAAAAGAGCAGAGCGAATGACAATATGCTCCGCCTCCGTCTCGGTTATCAAGTGCGAGAGGCATGCAAAAGAAGCTTTCTTGGCTATCGCCGCTATTGCACGTTTGAAGGAGCGGGACACGCGATTTTAAAATGAAAAACACGTTTTGCGCATGACTGACACATGATTTCTTTCTTTTCAGCGCGCACACACACACATAAGCATACACAACATCTCGTAGGCATGTACACACATACATACATATGCATATGTTAAACAAAAGTTTGAGCAATAAGACGGCACATGGTCTTCTGATTGTGATGATGTGTTTGTTTGTAAGAGTGTGTCAAGAGTATGCAAGGAAAGAGAACTGTTTTCTTAAGAGCGAACGAAAGGGATGCAAAGAGTTACAATTAGTGCATATCCAAAAATTGTTGTAGTGCTTATTTTGTCATGTTAACCGATTAGTTATGCATACATATATACATATTTATGTAAGCTTGTAAAAATTTAAGTTTGCATAAATTGTTATTATAATGTATTTTTATTGGTACAAAATTATATATATGTTCATGAAATTCATTAATTAGTAAAGCTAATCACATCTCTGTGTTTTTTTATTTAATTTAAAAAAATATATGTTCCTATGTATGTACATATAAGGTTCGATACACTTTAATTATGCATGCATGCTTTTTCAATTACATACATACATATATGTATGTATACACATAATACATACAAACATTCATATGTTTGTTTATAAATATGAACATATGCTTATGCATATGTAAGCATTCTTAACCTAAGCCGCCAAGTTGTTGTTGTACTATTCTTTTGTTTTGTTTGCCATTATTGTGTATTTCAGCGACTTGTGGGCAATAATATGGAACATAATTATGTACGTGTGCATGTGCATGCATTTACATACATTTGTACTTAAGTACATGCTTATGCCCTTAACCTTCATTTCAACTACCGCCACTGATGTATGTAAGCATGCATGTGACTCATATAACGGCACAAACACACACACACACACACACACATTTGTTTACTTGTGTATACTTTAGCTGTGTGTAAATCGCATTTTCAGACACAGAGACGCTCATAACCAATGGAGTGGCAAATAACTGTGTCGGCTGTATAATAGTATAGCCCCACATGTGCCACCAAACACACATGCATATGTATGTACATACACGCATACATATATTGAATACAACTTTTACAACTGTATATAAAAATTGCAAGGTCTTTTACTATTCAGCAGCAGCCATAGCTAAAGCAAAAGAATTTTTTACTTTCTCTTTCGAGCAGTGTCCAGACGAGTCCCAATCCCAGCGTGCCATTAAACTTTTCACGAAACAAACTGGGACAGAGTATAACAAAAAAAAACCCAATCTGGTAACAACAGATGAAAGAAAAATACATATATCTATATATATATATATATATATTTGTTCTTGTATTTGTATGTGTGTATGTATGTATGTATATGGATAAAAGAATTACAATAAGTTTTGCCCATATGTTTGCCTGCCTGCCTGGCTGTACTATTCACAGAGTAGTAGCAGCAGAGTTCGTCTGTCAATGCGTCTGGTTCCTCGTTACATACATAAGCACAAAACTTTCTACACACTCCTTGCATGCACACGCACACACACACACATAAATGTAATGCATAGCCGGCCGGCACTTTATGTGTGTGTATGTGTTTGAGCTTCCGATTTTTCCTATGTACAATTATAATTTTTATTGTATTTACTATTTTTATCGTCTCTTTGGCCTCGTATCGAACTCATTCAGACACACAGACTGAAAGTAGCAGACAGGACAGTACGGGGCAGGACACAACACAGTGTCTGTTAAATGCAGGTCAACGACAGAAACAACTCGGAGAGTATTACTGATATGTATGTGGAAACAATATACTTAAGTATGTATGTATATACATTATTTTTTTCCCTTGTGTGTGTTTGGAGCCCATGTAAATTTGGGTAAGTGCAAAAATAAATAAATAAAATGGCTTTAAAAGTCGTAGCAAATAAAATATTAAAAGTTTGTACGAAAATGCATGATATGTATGTATGTATGTGCTTACGGTTGTTTGTGGAAGTATATATTGAAAAAGCACCTGTTGAAAGTTTAAGCTCCAAGTAGTAATCTCAAATATGTATTGCATTGTGTGTGCCACTCTTTTATCTTCAATTCTTTAGGTTTCATTAGCTTTTTAAATCTATTGATTTTCTTAACTCTATCGTAAATAATTTAAATCTCGATGCAAGTTATTATTGTGTTTGTAACAATTTGTAGAGTTTAAAACATAGTTAAGTTAAGTACGAGATTTTGCATACATATTAGTTGTCAATTTGAAAATTGAGCTTGGAACAATATCCATACTTTAAAATTGGAATCATCTGTCTGAGACCAACATATCAACATATCATAACAAGAATCTCTAAATGGAAAATTTTGTCGAATAGAAAAATAATTTTTAAGAAAAATGCTTTGTCATTATAAGCATTTCGGCTGGTATTACAGCTCATCCTCTTGTTTTGGGTTAACACTCTTTCTTAAATATATGAATATTAATAATTGAGTATTGGTGCATTCAAATAAATAATGAAATTTAAGGGCAAACCAACGATAGATGTTGTGAAGCAATTACCAGTGGAATATCAATCCTTTTGAAGCAGCCCAACAAATGCGTTTTTACATAGATATTTTAACGGACGAGAAACCCATTAACCTATCGTAAAGATGTGCAACGCAACGAGATAGATAAGAAAAAGTTGCAACAGCTTAGATCATCTAGCCAAATCCTTCAGATATATTTACATATATACAGGCAAACCAGTTTGTTCACACCATCAAAGTTTTTTTATTTTGTTAATTAACTGATATGTATATGTATATGTATATGAGTACAAAAAAATTATTATCTTATACTAGAGAGGTTTTGATTGTTCAACAAAATATTTGCCTGTACAAACAATTTCTGGATTATGCAAATTGACTTGGTTAAGCAAGTGTGTAATATATCGACTAATTAGTCAGGTCTACATGATTTTGTTATTTTTTTAAGATAGAGTAGATGTTTGGAAATATTAATTTATGCGCTGAAACCGATTTTAGGTTCTCAAACTGCGAAACCACGGCGGTATTTGAAAAAAGTGGCGGGAACGATTCGAAAATTTATTTATTCGGGCTTTCAGTTTGTTTATTACTGCCCAACTTGACGTGCTACAGCTTAAATCGTACACTTCCAAAAACATAACCGCAAAGCACTTTGAAAAAATTAATTTAAAAAAAATAATGTAGATAAATAAAAATATTTAATCAGACGTTGTTGGGTGTATACAAATGTTGCAAAAAAAGTCAATATGTGAAATATTTTTGTCGGTATCCTTTTATCCAGGCAACCTATATTTTCAATATAGCTTAACTGATTTAAAAGGCCTCTTGATTGAAATTTATCTATCAGTGAAACAGCTTTGACCTGCTGTTCTATACAGAGGCACAAACATAACTCTTAGCTCTTTTAAATGAAGTTAAGTTCAAGGTGATTTAACAAAAAAGTAAAATAGAATCCTTTAGTCAACTATCGAAAGTAAAAGAGAACAAACATTTCATAAACTTTTAATCACTGATTATAAGATAAAATATTTTCAACTTTTGTAAAACACATCAAATAGCACAAACCTTTATTGAACACTTGAGCAATTAAATGTTTTTTACTCTGAAATGGTACTTTTTTTCGGTTCTCGTAAGGAGCACAAAAAATTTATTTTTAACTGTTTTATTGCATTAATTACGAATATTGTAAACTATTTTTTTTTATTGTAATGTTTGCATAAATCACTTGGGAAAAACTTGTCAATTTTTAGTGACAAAGATATTTTTTAGTTAATAATTTTAAATATAAAAATTGGAAGCACAACACTTTGTTTCTTTTTTTATCTCAATTATTTCACACACATTTTCTGGGTATGATATGGCATTTTAATCAGCTGAGAATGTCAAATCAAGAACGCGCAAATATGCCGCGACAACACACACCGTGTTTGATCGACCGGCTATCGAAAGGATATGACCGCTATGCCGTTCACCAGTGTCCTGCGAACCGAAACAGCGAGCGCCCGGCGACAAACTACCGCGATTCAGCGAGCGCAGAAATGGTGAGCGAATTTTTATTTCATCGCGGCGAATTTCCGCACCACGAGAAATTTTCTCCTGAGCGCACGGCGGCTCTGAATGTGCGTGATTGTCCGAATCTGCGGCTGTGTGAGTTAGCGAGCGAAAGAGTACACGTGTGTATTATATTTGTTTACACTCTTATGGTCAGTTTTACTGTCGTTGTTCTGTTTCTCTATGCTTCGTGTGTGTGTGTTGTGAGTGTCTCTTGCTGACGTTTGCCGCTCAGCTCAGCGCACTCTTGCTCTCTACCCGTTTTGTCGCTGTGAGTGTATTCGCGGCCGCGTTCGTTGACAGCCAAATGTACAATGATTAATAACGGCCAAGACGGCACCGAAGACGTAGCATGCTCTCTCTGCCGCTTACTCTGCCAGACGCTGGGCCGTGCTCTGGGACAGACTGGACACACGCACACAGATATATTTGCACGGAGCTCAGACACACACACAAAAAGGCATCAACGACGACGACGCAATGTTCGTGCGGTTGGCCGGTCGGGTAGTCCGCTTTGCGGGGAGCACATCCTTTTTGGCGGCAGCAGCAGGCCTACTTTCTTCTGGTCTTATATTTAAATCTTGTGTATGTACGATCATATATACATATATGTATATACGTATCTTAAAAGTTTTTGTGCACGTGTTGGTCTTTACCCTATGTACATGTATGTTAGTGATTCTGCGTGTGAGTGTATGTATGTGTGTGTGTGTGTGTGTGTGTGTGTGTGTGCGTTTTGTGCAGTGAAGTAAATATGTATTTGTAGTTTTTTGTTTCGGTCGGATGGATGGATGGGCCGTTGGTCGAGCAAAACGAAACCGAACCGCTGCAAATACGAGCGAAATCAAACGCTGCGTATAGCTTATGTATTTGTTTGTGTTTAAAGTTGTTGGCGGGAGGCAGGGTTGCTGGACAGTTGTGATACAATGTCTTAGCCCTTTTTTTATATGTGTAGACGGTACAAGACACGTATAAATATCACAAGTAGAAAACCACCACATACGGCGATAATCGAAAAAGGGAAAGAAGCCATTTACTCACGGGACTGGAAACATCATTGGAGGAGGGTGAAGCGCGAAATATGAGCGCGGATGTTAAATGACAAAACAGGCGAGGTGCTAACTAAGTACAGCCCCATATATGAACATCAATTGATGGGTCAATGAATGGGTTTGCTTCGTTTATTATAATTGTTTTATTTTTTTTCTTTTATTGCGCTTATGTTAAATCTATTGCGTTGCTAGATCTTGTTGTTGTTTTTATTGCTAAAGTCAAGTTTTTTGTTGTTTTGTTTCTTATTTCGCTTTGTTTTGATATTTGCCTTCGCCAGGAATTATAGCATCTTGAGTAAAGTACTAAACGCATTGTGGTCTCCCTTCTTTAACTTTTTTTGCAAATGAAGTTTGTGCGACAGTCGAAGTGGGCTACTTGAATGTATAAAATAAACATATGCATAAGTATCTAAAATTTAAAACATTAATAATATTGTATCTAGATAGATTTCGGTGCAAAAACAATATTTTGTATCAATAAAATTAAAAAAAAAATTTTACTGCGCATATAAATTTTTCCCTAATTTTCATTTTTTGATCGACTATTTTGAAAGATTCAAATTTATATTTATACCCTGTACCAATGAATAGGGAAGGGATATTAGGATTTTGTTCCAATTGTTGGTAAACGACAGGAGTCATCTTTGCACCCATAAAGTATATGTACGGAAATACGTCTAGACGTATGTTAATAAGTACTCTAGGTTATGAACAGGATTTGGCTACTCAAAAACACATCCCGATATTATTCAATTGAATGTTTTTAAGATCAGTCGATTTTTCAAATGGCTTCTTTAGAAAAGGAGGACTGTTTTGCTTTTGACAAGTCGACAGCTGCAAAAGAATTACTATTATCGATCAAGTTGATAAAATTAGACCGTGGGTCACACTTAAATTTTAAATACTTTTTTGATATTTAAATCGATAAGCAAGTCTGAGTATATGTGCATATGTATGTTTGCCATTTTGTTGCATATAAAAAGATCTATAGTTTCTATATATTATTCATTAAAAATAAATTATTTGATTTTAAGCAATCGGAGGAAAGAACTTTGGATTGGCCTTTCTGTTGAACTTTAATTTTGTGATATAAATTTTTTGAACCATTAATAATTTAAAAATGTTAAAGTACATATAGTCAAGATGGACACATATACAATGTACAATACTCATTGTCAATGAATATAAAAAAAAATTTTCGTGTATCATTTTATAATTTTCAACAGTGTATTTCATCAAGTCAATATATTTGTCAATCTAATAGACCTAAATTGAATTTTCTTAAGTGCATAAGAAATATACCAACCTTAACCAATTTAACCCTCCGGTTGACGCACAGTTGGATTGACGACCACAATGTCAATTCAATAATCATTAAATCTTATGGATAATTTTTTTTTTTATTAATTGAAAGATGAAGAAAAGCTAAGAAAAGTCATTTGATTTTATTCTTTTCGTTAATCTATACAAGAAAAGACAATCAGCCAGTCGAATTCTACATATATAAGCTTTTGTTCAGTTTATATAAATATGGTATGACTGTTTTTAGGGTATCGTTGACATCTAAGATCTACATATAAAGTATGAACAAATTGGTCGCTGTTTTGGTTGGGTCAAAAGGAGCGTCTGCGAATCAAATACATAACAACAAAAAGTATTGCCGGTAAGCATAATAAAAACGATAAAGACAACAACAGTGTCGTTCGTTCGGAGCTGCATTTTGAGAAATCGCTAAAAATGGCATTTGCATCTGACAAATATGCATGTGTATGGATGCATATATGTAGATAGTCATAGAAACATACATTAGTATACACACACATACAAAGAGAAAGAAGAGTAAGCCAGCAACACACAGAAGCAATAATCACACACAGGGCTCTTCACCTTAAGCGGAGCATCATCATCATCATCAGCAAGCAGAAAGAAGTATATCTGTTGTTGTTGCTTGAAAAGCCAGCCGACTGCCTTGCTTACATGTGTGGGCTGAAGATTGAGCGAGGTGGAGGTGGGTTTGGTGTGTTTATCCGTCGCAGTACACATAGTTACACACACACACACACACAAACCTTAGCGCAAATTTCGTTGCAGCGCAAAATTTTGAGTTGCTTTATCGCAAGTCACGTAAGGATACGTGTACATACATACGAGTATGTATACTTTAGATTTTCATCGCCAACGCTGCCGTCCGACCTACCAACCAGCCGACCAGAAGGCCAGGCGACCAGCCGACCAAGCAATAATAGCGCCAACAAACAGACAGACGAACCGACCGCCCGACCATTGTCCACCAAGGCGAAAATTTATATTTTCGTTCGTCCGCTCAGTGTCGTACTTTCTCTAATATCTCCCAGCTCCTTGCCAGATGCTGCAGGGAATGTTGTCCTTCATCCACGGTCCATACAACTGCCGATTTGTCGTCCAGATACCAAACGCTCCTTTTCCCTTCTCACACCCTTCTCCACCACCCCACCCCTCACAACACTATAAAATGGCTTAGTGTTGGTATGTGTATATGTGTTTGTGTGTGTGCACAATTACGAATTCGTCGTTGTCCTCAACTAAACTCGATTCGCTTTCACACAAACCTCGCTGTCACCGTCTCGCCTACTCACTCACTCCTCGTTTTCATCATCATCCCCTCCAACATCAACCTAGTAAAGCTATATTGGCGAAGGAAATTTTCGCGTGAATTGAAAGATGAAGGCTCGTGGGGCAGGGGCAGGACGCGCCGGTCACCACCACTAACTCCGTCGATTTAAAACCCACGTGCTTTGTTCGACATACAAATGTACATTTGGAAGTGTGTATGCGTGTATGTATACATGCATGTAATAACATACATATGTATCTGAATGTGTGTAGTATACTTTTCCGCACGGGCCTCTCTTGGGATACCACATCACTTCTCCCACTGAACACTTTGATAGACCTGTTCAAAACAGCACATTAAGAGCTTTTTCGAGGTGATTCCTACCATCTGATGTTATATTTATTTTTCCAAAATTAATAACGCGTGAACCAGTTGATTCGATTCACAATCAACGTTATCGAGGGTTTAAAAGTTGACAATCAACTGATTGTTAGATTGGATAATCAGTTTATGATATCTTAACTCAGTTATAGATTTTCTTGAAGAAGTACCTAATGAACATTAATAATGTTTTGTATAAGGACGAACACTATGAATTAAATTTATTAATGTATAGTAAATGATTATCAAAAAAATTCGGTTATTCGATGTTTTAACACTTGTATGAGAAGCACCTGAGAGATCATAGATATAAGTTTAGTCGAGTTTTAGTTGAGCTATTCGCTTAGAGCCAAGCCATTTACTTGTTATACTCGATACCGAAGGTAAAGAGTATATTGGGTTTGTGCAATGTCCGTCATGGTGTCTGTCCGTCTGTGCGTCCGTATGTTCTCAACTTTTTTCCACACCCTTCAAGCTAGAGACTTGAAACTTTGCAAATGTCTTTATCTATGACATGGTAAATTAAAGTGTCAAGATTAGAGTTCTACGATAACTAGGGGGCTGGTAAATCGATAAACTCGATAACGCAAAATCGATAGATCCAGCTATTTCGCAAGCCCTTACAGCTAGAACTACCAAATTTGGGAAGAAAATAGCTACTATCAATCCCCAAAAAACTGCATCAAAAATTTTGGAGCCACGCCCACACATTCCGCCCCCAGCCCCCCCGCAGTTTAACACTCAAAATGCCCATATCTTCTACAGTTTTTGAGCTAGAGCCATCAAAGTTAGTGCCAAGATAGGTGTTGACGATCCCCAACCAAATTCATAAAAACTTTGGATGCCACGCCCATCTATACTTCCCTATCAGCCTTCAACCACCCCAACGCTTCGTTAAAAACGGTAGTGCGTGTATCTTCCATAGTGTTTGAGCTAGAGTCACAAAATTTGGTAGGTAGATAACTGGTAACGACCCCTCAAAAACTGCATCAAAGTTTTGGAGCCCCACCAACCCATTCCCCCAGCCCCCCGCAGTTCAAAAACAGAAATGCCTATATCTTTTACAGTTTTTGAGTTAGAGCCACCAAATTTTGTGCCAAAATTGGTGGTTATAGCCCCCAAGTAAATGCATAAAAACATTGGATGCCACGCCAATCCATACTGCCCAAGCTGCCCCAAACCGCCCCAATGCTTCACTAAAAACGGGAATGCGTGTATTTTCCAAAGCGCTAAGGCTAGAGTCACCAAATTTGGTAAGAAGATAGCTAATAACAATCCCCAAAAAACTGCATGAAAGTTTTGGAGCCACGCCCCCCCCCCCGTTCCCCAGCCCCCTGCATTTTGATATCAAAAACGCCCATATTTTCCACATTTTTTGAGCTAGAGCCGCCAAATTTAGTGCCAAGATTGGTGATGAAGAAACCCAAAAAAAGTGGATGGCGCCCCCCACCAATACCGCCCCCAGCCCTCTTCCCACCATATTCTACTAACTTTGAGCTAGAGTCACCAAATTTGGTATGAGGATAGCAATTAACATCATAAACAGATCTGCAGCAAAACTTTGGATGCCACGCCCCCACTTACCAGCCCCCAGCACCCAGCCCCCCTTCTACCATATTCTACTAACTTTGAGCTAGAGTCACCAAATTCGGTTTGAGGATAGCTATTGACATTATATATAGATCTGCAGCAAAAGTTTGGATGCCACGCTCCCCCTTACCAACCTCAGCCCCCTTCCCCCAAATTGTACTATTTTTGAGCTAGAGTCACCAAATTTGGTATGAGGATAGCAATTGACATCATACACAGATCTTCAGCTAAAATTTTGATGCCACGAACCCCCCCCCCCCCACACCACCACCAGCCTACCATCCACCATATTCTTCTGACTTTGAGCTAGAGTCACCAAATTTGGAAGCAAGATAGCTTTTTATCATCCCCATCTGCACCAGACAATCTTTGGGGCAGCCTATACCCCTGCCGTAGCCACACCCCATTGCAATCAGCTCTCTTTTAATCTGTTTTACTACTGGTGTCGAGTATACCGCAGTCGGGTGCGTCCGACTGCAACGTTTCTACTTGTTTTTATAATACAATTATTATACGTATATTACTTATTACATTGTCGATACTGATAAAAGCTCTCTTTCTTTTGTATGTTTAAAAATTTTATGTGCATACAGTTCACCCTACAAAATCTTAGCCAAAAGCGTTATACTAAAATATAAATTTAAGTTGTGAGTGACGATTCAAGTTATTTAAGTTATTTTTTTAAAATATTTTATAGTAGTTAAATACCAAAAACCTAACCGAAATCCGCAGCTTATTTCAATCACATTCTTGATGCCAAGGGGTTATAAGGAAATCTTCAGTTTTAATAACAGTTAGTATTAGAGGTGATCATTTTTCCTATTTTGAGGATGAGCTCCTGCACCTGTAACATCCTAAACACAGTACGCACACGCCTTTTTTCGTTGATCAGCCGGAATACTGTAGACAATTTTGAAGCAATTCAGAAAATCAAAAAAAAAAAAACAAAGAAGTTGACGTAGAAGAGAACCAAAAACTGTATAATCCCTTCTGTTGGCAAGGCTCGGACCTCTTAGTTAGTTGCTACCTGCACCAAGCTCCTCTACAACAAACCCAACTGCAAATAGGCAAAAACACTGTCCTTTTTGGACTTGGAGTTCGAAGTAAGCTAAGGCGATTTGAGCAGACGAAAACCGCAGCAGCTCTCGCAAGTTGTTATATTCAGTTCGCTCGGTCCTCCTCTAAATATATTTCCTTACGTTTTATTCTATACTGTGTTGTGCTGTATAGAGCTGTCCATGTTGGTCGGTTTGTTCATTGCTGTGTTGCTATGATTTGCATATCGTAGCTTGCTTTGTTTTAATGCGTCTGCCTCTGCCACCTCACATCTACCACCATTTCCGAGGCCAGCCGATGTCCGAGCTCTTTGTCAGCTACCGTTACCTGAGTCTCTCTACGAGTAAGTGCGTGTGTGTGTGTGTGTGTGTGTTTATGTGTGTATTTTGCCTTGTCGTACTGAACGACAGCAGAATGCCGCGTAAGAAGAAGGCAAATGTGCAGGCTGAGTCTCTGGCATTTGTCCTTCCAATCTAAGCTAAATGCTCCCACTGCCGTTGCGTTGTCGTTGCCTTTGCCTTTGCCGTTGCCATCGTTGCAGCAGTCGAGAATACAGACAGAATTTGAAACAATTGTGGAGCTCAGCGGAGGAGGGACGGTGCATGGCAGACGCAGCATTTTTGACCACCATCTACTGACCACCATCTGACGGACTGACTCGCACTGCATCTACATCGTGCTTACGCTTAGTTTTGCTACCGATGATGCCAATGGTCAATGTGTTGGACAGAGAACGAGCAAATCGCAAGGATGCAAGGAGTAAGCGAGGCAAACAATTCACGTTAGACCGAGACAGAGAAATGAGACTATGGGAAATTGCTCTAAGCAACGTGCAACGTGTACGGCTGAATCTTTCTCAAAATTAAACTATATGCAGTAAGGCAAGACATGCATACGGCGTCCACTGCATCCGGGTCCAAAAAGTCCATTCTCGAGTCTCGAGCCACATGCAAATAACGCAGACACATGCAGTTTTTCTTGTATCCTTTGCTTGCCTTGCCCCTCGGTTCTTATGTATTCGAGCTCGAGCTTTGTTAAGATATTTTCTTTGCTACCAAGACGAACGATGCAGGAGGATACAAGTAGGAGCTAGGCGCTGGCAGCAAACATACATACATGTATATATGCAAGTTCAATCATCTGCTAATTGCAGTACGTCCATGACTGTGTATGAGTATGTGCATATATTAGAAGTACATAGTGTTTATGCGGATGCAAATGCAACTGCAGTATGTGAATACGTACATAACGAAAACTTAGTGCAGACTGAAAAATATACATCCAAGAAAGAATATTGTATATCTTTGTTTTTATTTCGTGTTTTTCATCGTCATTGTTGCTCATCTTTTTAAACTTAGTTAGTTTCGAAGTGTATATACAAACCTGTGACAATCCACATAACTTTTAAATTTAATATAGCTAAGATCTAATGTAAGGACTCGGTGTGTCAGTTATTAATACATTAAAAGAAATATAACTCTTATCTAATTTGTTTTCATGCAAATGTTTAAAATTTCACTCATAATGTCCATAACTTTGCAAGTTTTCCAAATTCTAGATTTTATCATGACTAGCTTGAAAGCTGTAGAGGATATTGACATTTTCGTTTTTAAAAGATAGAAAAGTGTAGGCGTGGCCTGCAAATTTTGATTCACATCATTGGGAGAAGTTATCAGATATCTTCCAACCTTATTTGGTAACTCGAGCTTAAAAGCGGTGAAAGACATAGGCATTTCAGTTATCAAAATGCGGGGTGGGGGATAATTTAAGTGCTTGACATCCGAATTTCTGATGCTGAACTTCGGAGTGTGTCACCACCTATCCTTCTACCAAATTAGCTGACTCTCACTCTATAGCCGTGTAAGATATATGCATATATGTGTGTGTACGTTTAAAAGGTGGACGTGGCATCACTAGCTAACCCCTAACATTTTGGCACTCGATTCGAATTGCCAATTTAGAACTTAATAAGAGGAAATATAAAAGTTTCATACAATTGTTTTCATAACATATGTTTGGTACGCAAAACTATATAAACTATAAAGTTAATGTTAGATTTAAAATTGTCGAAGCTATTTACGTAACTATTTATGATGCTTATCAAGAACACGAAAAATTTGCAAATACTTTAACATAGTTTTGAGTTCCTAAAAATTCGAGATACTCACGGCCTCATAGTGCACTTAATAATAAGAACCAGCCATCTTTGAATCGGCATACTATTCGTAGCCATAGAGAAATGTCATTTTCGTTCTGCTATTCACTTGCCTAAGAATGAATATATCTGCAAAAACGCTAAGGAGGAGAGCAGAGATGAGCATAGGAGGTATACGTACGTACATACATGCATCTATTGGTTTCAAAATAAAACATTTTTTTACAGTTAACGCCGTTTGCCCTCTATTCAGGCTTTGGTCATGTTGTTTCATTATACTGCAGTATAGGGAGAGTAAAATTGTCAATACTGCGGCTGCATCAGGCTGTGTCGGTAAGGGCCGGGCCTGTTCAAGTGACATGTCCTTTACATGCTACTTGTAGACAATCGAAGTATTGGCAAGGAAAAAGTAGCGGCAGCGATGTAAAACACAAAAACGCGATTTGGCGCGCATTGCGACTGGTGAGCGAAGTGACGTGTTAGATAGAATGTATATAGTAAATATACAACAACTAAGAACTTGATTCACAAACAGGCATCTCCATTATTAAGTGAATATACATACATACATAAGAATAATCCATTTTCGGAATTAGGAACACAAAATTTCCACTGACTAAAGCCCTATACTCGTGTGCGATTCAAGAGGTAGAACAAGAAGCAGGTCGGCAATGTTGAATTTACTCAGGACATGAATGCGTCTTTCGAAAAATGGGGATGGTAAATCTGTCGGTTTTGGTTGAACGCACACAATCGCGATTTTCATCAAAATAGAAAGCAGCATGTCGCGCGGTCAGTATCGTTACCGTCTACCATCTATCGTCTGCGACAAACGTAGAAGTCGTCGGCTATGGAAAAGGAGACAAGGAGAGCTAAGCCAAAAAAGTGTAGAAGGACTTTGCTCCCTACATCAATCAGCAGAGCTCAACCCCACGACAATTCAGCTAAAATCCGCAGTCGCCACCCTGCGGCAAAGCAATAGCGACAGCGACGGTGACGGCTTCAGCCACAACCAAGCATCACAAACGACTGCGACTCCAACTCTAACCCAATCCTTTCTCATTTCGTATAGGCATCGCGACTTTCAGCGTATGGAGAATTGGCACTGACTGACGGACTGTGTCTAGTGAATATACATATACATATATATACATATAAATATATATGTATAGATAAACACATACATGCAAGCACATGTATTTGTGTAATAGGCGAACCAACCTTGTGCTTACACGTATAATCAGAACAATGGCACAGCAGCCCACTTGAGTTTCGAGCAAGTGGCAGAAATACGGTGGTGCAGAGTAACCAAGCCAAACCAAGTCAACCCATGCGGCCGAGTGGCGCAATTTTGCGTCAAACTCCATGCATCCCATACCATACTTTTTCCCAACCCCTTTAGCCTGTGTCATATTGGCACAAAGAAAATGCTATAGCCGACTGGCAACGACGACTCCTCCTTACAGACTCATGGCTTGAATCGATTCAGTAGTCGTGAGGTGACGTCTTTCTGCCAACAGCACTTGCTGCTGTTTACCATGTCCAGTTTAAATCGCAGAGCATTCGCGGACCATCATCATGACACAGGACACACAAGGCACTGTACACAACATTATTCGTAACCAGCAGAGCGAACTCGCCGTCAAATTCACGGACTCTGCTGTCGGAAGGTTTCAGCGACCGTTCCTGTTCACACAACTGGCTAGTTATACCTCACACACTCACTCTCACTCACTTTAAAATGGTGTTTTTTTTTGAACAAACACTCTTAGAATTTTCGACCACGTCAGAGTAGTTGCATCAGCATCTGTGTGGACCTACCTCCGACCCCATCTACCAGCCAACAGCAATATTCTGTCCAAGCTGTATTCTTAGCAGCTCTGGCATAGACTAACTAGCTGTGAGCAGCGTACCATGGAAATAAATGAGCGCTTGTGAGTATTGCGATGTCGTGATGTTAGACAGAAAGTTGTCTAATGGTTGGCAGCTCGCGACCTGTTAGATAAACTTATTTTTAACAATAGTTGGATCTTACAGATTTCTATTTATGTCGTATAGAAATACTATAATCTTAAGGGCCGGTTTCTCAATGTCCGGTTAGCGTAACTATCCCTAAGAGATGTACATTTAAAATACATTTTACAATTCAATAAAGTGTGTGACCCTTTTAATGGAACAACCACCGTCATGATCACAATACCCATCCGCAGTATGTGATTCGCACCAACCCGTCTCCGTGCATGGGTCAAAAATCATATGTGTGGTCGTCCCGTCAAATTCCGAAATTTAATTCCTAATTAAGACCCGCTAAAACTGATGGTGCTGTAATGTGTGCATGAATGTAGACATTGTAGGTGATACTTAGATGCAATGTAAATCTGAGTTCGTATTGAGCAGCGTTCAATCGCCATTCATAGAAATATGTGTGTGCTTTTGTTTAATTCTGAACTTAGTAAGAGCTTTGATTGAGCACTAGAAGCATTTCATAAATAAATAAAAAAAAAGATAAACATCGTTATGAATTGACTATATCAACCTTTCGTATAAATATTTTTATAGATTAAAACACGCACTCTCTGGAGTCTGTAAATTGAGTAAAACTAGCTAAATATAAATAAGCAGAAACTGTAATTATAAATAAAAGAAACAAAAGGCTTACAAAAGGTTAACTGTAGTGGCTCGGTCGTTGATGGTGCCTATGATGATACGTATCATCATTGACTGGGATTGCAACGGTCGTTCTTTCGGTCGTTCGTTATGGTGGCTAGTGTTAATGCTATGTTGTCCTTTTGCTTTGAGGACAATAACACTTCCGTGCAGAGCATTATCATAAAGGGGTTAAGCCGCTGATTTTCATCGTGTGTGCTCATTTAAGAAGTTACATACAGCCTTGCCGTGCAACCCACGCCAGCTAAAGGCTCGCAACACTCCCGCAAGTGCTAAGAGGAATCGCGCTGAATTTCACCGCTTTGTTTCCATGCTCTTGTGACAAAGATGGCAGCGGCGGCTCATTATACGCCCCGATAAGCGATGTGCCTCCCACGTGAGTCTTTCGCCTCGGGTTACTGTCAAGCATGTGCGGGATTATGTATGTTGTGGTGGATGTTTAAAGTAGCTCTGTTGTAACATAATTTGAAGGCGGTCGGTTTGTTGCTTGCTTGCGTTATCTTAAACTTCAGGACAGCCTGAAGTGCGGGAATTGTTTCGCAGCTGAAAGTGGTCATGACAGTCTGGTGTAGCCACCCTTTTTTTTTATTTTTATTTTTCACTGCTTTTGGCGAAAAATTTTGCATTTGCTTAAACTTTTTTTCTTAAACTCAGATGGACGTCGCTATTTGTGTAATTTGAGAAGTGCCCCCTTGCTTAAGTAACCGGGTGCTTGTATTCGACGCTTCAGTGTGCATTCGTTCCTTTGTTTTTGTCATGTTTTTTTCCACCATTGTTGCGATTCAGAATACGAGGCTTGATCCTAATTTAACACGTTCGGATAGCCTTGAAGCGTTTCTTATTTCGCGTCATTGCCAAGAATTTTCGCTGAGAATGGGTTAGCACAAAACCAACAAGCCAGTCCGTCAGTCAGTCACACAAGAGGGAGAGCTCGCTCAGAGCACATTGTCAACCCCACTGCTGAGGATTCAATTATACGCTGTCGATGAAACTAGCCGGTAGAGAATGAGTTTTAACCTCGAATGCCGCGATGTCGCTCTTCCCGCTGCTCAGTGATGACTTTGTACGGCCATGAAATGCCTCATTGTGATTC
Source organism: Scaptomyza polygonia (assembly GCA_035044585.1). NCBI lineage: Eukaryota > Metazoa > Arthropoda > Insecta > Diptera > Drosophilidae > Scaptomyza > Scaptomyza polygonia. The sequence continues at coordinate 483,696 of JAWNNU010001903.1, read as the reverse complement.
TTATGGCTTCACGGGGATTTTGCATTTCAATAAACTTCTCGAAACGACGGGGCGCACCTACAAGGTCTCAGAAAATATGTAATAAAACGTGTAAAGCGAAACTTAGTGAAGTATTGCCACTGTGTACAAATTCGTCGCTCGAAGTAAATAAATCGATTCCTTTTGTCCTCAGCGCGATGGACAGTTCAAATGAGCTAAGTCCCACATAGCTAGGTACTTGGCGATCTCTTTTAAACATTTTAAACATAATTTAATGAACAAAGTCATATAACAATTAATTGAAATGCAGACGAAGCTACTATCCTAATTGACACCTTTAATTTTTTGAGTTATTTTGCATCGGTGAGTCCGGGTGCAAAAAACTGACTTTAACCCTCTCACAGACTCTACGAATTATTAAGCTTAAATCAGTTAGTACTCGTATATAAAAAATGGTTTAGGAAAATTTTATTTAAGAAAGAATTCGTTCAAAATAACGATGAAAACTTGTCCATTAAGCAAATAGTCAGTGGCAGGCAGACAAATTACTTTTAAAAATTAATTTTGTTGGCTTGCAGAACATGTTTGGCTGTCTTGAAATCTGTGGAAGGTATTGTCATTTTTGAATATCTTTGATAGCAGAGTACCAAAATAATATTTTTTTTGCAGTCCATTGAAAATGTATCAACTAATCCCGCATTTACTTTGTTTGTATGAAGGAACGCAGTAAAAGTCACTTAACTTACTTATTACCCATTACGAAGCTAAAAACAATAAGTATTCTACAAATAAAAAATGTATAAAAATTTAAATTATTTAAAACAAGTAAAGAAGCTATTTTCTGATATTATCACTTACAAAGCCTATAGGCTAAAAAACGTTTTATATTTAAGATTTTTATTCCGGGACTATTTCTTTTCCTACTTTCAATATAAATGCTCGATTTATACTCAAACAAGAAGAAACGTTGCGGTCGGACCCAACCGACTGCGGTATACTCGATACCTGAAATCAAACCGATTAAAAAAGAGATCTGGTTGCAATGCGTTGCGGATACGGCAGGCGTGTACGCTGCCTCAAAGATTTTCTGATGAAGAAGAGGATGCCAAAAAGCTATCTTCCTTCAAAATTTGCTGACTTTAGCTCAAAGTTTGATTAAATTGGGAATGGGAGGCTGGAGGCGGTATGGGGGCCTGAGATCCAAAGTTTATTGCAGATCTTTGTGGGATGTCCATTGTTATTCTCTTACCAAATTTGGTGACCCTAGCTCAATAATAGTAAAATATGGGGGAAGGGTTTCTGAGGGTGGTATGGGTGGTGGTGGCATCAAAATTTTTGATAGTGATCTTTGTATGATGTCAATTGCAATCCTTCTTCAAAATTTGGTGACTCTAGCTCAAAGTAAGTAAAATATGGAGGAAGGTGGGCTGGGGGCGGCATTCAAATTTTTTTTGGTTTCTCCATCACTAATCTTGGCACTAATTTTGGTGGCTCTAACTTAAAACTGCGTGGAGGGTAGGGGGGTTGTGGGCGTGGTTCCAAAAATCTGATACGTCTTAGTGAAGCGTTGGCGCGGTTGGGGGTGGCTAAATTTTCATAAATTTGTTTGGGGGTTGTCATAAACTATCTTGGCCCTGCAGAAGGAAGCATCTCCAACCCCATAAAGTATATATATTCTTGATCAGCATCAATAGCCGAGTCGATATGGCCATGTCCATCCGTCCGTCCGTCCGTCCGTCTTTACGTCTGTATGAACGCGTAGATCTCAGAGACTACAAGACCTATCGACTTCAGATTTTTAATATAAGTTCTCCCATAAGATAAGCACAACAAGTTTGTTTCAAATTATCGATAAATATTCTGGTTTCCGATATACACATGCATTCGATTTCAAAAAAAATATCGAATTTGAAAAATGTTAAAATTAGAGTTAAAAAATGGGTTACGATAGAACTTATGTCAAAATTTCGTCCAAATCGGCTTAGAAACACCGAAGATATCGTAAAGTTAAGTCAGTTTTAAGTTTTGTTTCAATTGATTATTATTTCAAGCACACTTTTAGGGCGTAAGGATTATAATTTTTTGCAACTGGGTTCAGGGTATGTTCTAGTCGGGCTCTCCCGACTAAAACCTTCTTATTTGTTTTATAATAGTTTTAACATAAAAAAACAAATGTGTAACAAAATCATTTTTTCGTGAGTCCTGAGAGCCGTTCCGCGAACCAAACAGCAGCGCCAGAAGTTTTCAAAGTTTTCACTTTTCCATATCAATATCTTGTTTAGCATTAGAACATCAATGGATATTTTGTTGTGAGCAAGGTGTTTTACTTGTTTAATCTGCATTCCACACAAGTTGGGTGATTTGCTTGACTCTTTCGTAATCAGTTTGCGTTTAAATACATACATATGTAAATACATGTATACTTACTTTTCGTGCAAATTGCAGAATAGTCCTCGAGCTCATCTCTCACAAGAGAAAAATAATGAATAGAACCCAGTAACTACATACACATGCGCACACACCGATCTAGTTGCAGCTGCGCAGGTAAACAGCCAGTATACAGATAAGAAAACATAGGATGGATTAAGCATGGGTGCGATTTACTACTTTGTCGCAGCTTGAGAAAACAGCCAACTGTTGTGTTTGTTCCGATTCAAATAAATTACGCGCCGCAGGACATCCGAATAAGTGTTTGTGTATGTGTGCGTTTGTCTTTGCCCATTTGTGCAAATACATATATACGTACAAAGATTTATGTAGATATATATAGAATAAAAATTTAATAAACTGGTTTCATTAAAACCGAATGCTACACGCTTAAAAACAGCGTTCCAGCATTGCTTGAAATTTCCGGTAACTGTATAAATACAACAACAAAAAATCATAAAATTTAATTGTATTTACTCGGAATAAATATAACGAAAATAAAAAAAATCAAACATATTTTTATCAGATGAATTTTAAATCTTAAGAATTTATTTAAATTTTTGAGTAGCGTCATAGTTTTATACTCTGATTCTGAAGATAAAGAATTTGGTAAATTTCTGCAATGCCCGTCAAGTTGTTTGTCTGTTTTCGCTAGAGACTGGCAACTTTGTAAAATTGGGTAGGTTCGCCCACTGAGGGCTGGGAAATCGATAGTTGAAAATCAAAATCCACATTGCTTCCCCATCCTTACAGCTACAGTTACCAAAATGGTAAAAAGGTAAGTATCGGCGTCCTTCAAAAAACTGCATCAAAACATTCTGATGTCAAGCTTATCCCTTATCCTATCTGCTCCTCGGCCGCTTGCATTTTTAGAGCTACCAATGATGAAAACATAGCTCTCACAGATCTGCATCAAAAATGTGTTGCCAGTGACCAGGCCCACCTCGGTCGCCAACCTTCACCTTTGGGATGCAGGTTTCTGACCACCCGTTTTTATTCTGGCTTCAGAGTATACCGCAGTCGGTTGTGTCCGACTGCAACGTTCTCACATGCAAGCAAGTCAAACTTAAATCACTTCTAAGGGTGGTATTTCAAAAGTTAGCTTTGCTTAAAGGAACAAGCAAATTGCGAATAGCGCGAAGCGCTAGAATAGAGCAGATTTGTTTTTCCAGGAATTATCGTCAAAATCTATGCTCAGCACGAGACAACAGGACACCTTTTCACAACCTTAATAAGAATGACCCTTCAAAAACGGTTCTTAAAATTTACTGACGCAGCAGGAAGTAACAAAAAAAAAAAAAACAATCTCGTTTTCGCCAATATGTGTTTACCTATGTATCTTACATAGAATATATGAATTTTGTCCCGAAATCTGAAACGCTTTAAATGAAAATGGCTCTGGCCTTTAAAACATTACACTTTCTTGACCTGCAGCAATGGCACAGACGCATATCAAATTGCCATCTTAGAAGTTTTGCTGCTGAAAGCTAAAACATAAATGTTTGGGAAAGATGGGTCCAAGTCTAATCTTTTCACATGTTAGATATTAAATGCATGAGATTAATACTATATGTTAATTGATAAAGCAAAAATCATATTGATATTAATAAATTTAAGATGAAGTCGGAAGACAGCAATAATAAAACATTTGTGCAGATAAGAAGAAACTAAAGAAGTCACATAATATATTGCCACTGGAATTTAACACAGCGCTTCGATACGTACCGCTTCTAAATATAATACGAAACAATAACAAACCAAAATACGAAACAATAACAAACGAAAATTGTGAAATTTCTATCTTATATCGTCAATACTCATCAATTATTTCTATGTCAAACGCCCAACCCCCACTCCCAGCCCGCTTCTTTAGATAGAAAATGCTTATTTCCTTCACAGTATTTGCTTAAGTATTACCAAGTTTGGTAGAAAGTTAGTTGGTGATGTCCCCTAAACATCTGCATAAAAAAAATGCTAACCGACCTATTAGAAACGTCTTTCATACATGTATGTTTTTAATATTATTATAAATTTCGAGTTGAGCATTGTATTTATTTGATTTATTTATTAGGTGTTTAACTAAGATATTTAAAAACATTTAACTTTCAATTTAATTAATTACTATTTACATTACGCTTTAGCCGACTCGTTTGATATCACCAGATACTTTGCTAAGAAAACGGCGTGGCAATTCATTCGAAATGGCAACATTATTGGCAAGTATGCTTATTGGAGCTGGCCATCCGGCTATGGTAGTATCTGGTGTGGCGCGTCACGAGACAGTTGTTAATGACCAAAAAAATTTGCGCTATCCATATCCAGAGAATAAACTCGATATGATTGAACAGGAACTGCTAAATGAAGAAACAAGTGCTAAGTACAAACTGCGTCCCCTTCCCGACTTGGAAAGTCATCTAGAGGAAGATATGGCTGAGGTCCATCGACAAAGAGCCGATGAACACAAAAGGGTGGAAGAGGAGATATGGCGAAAGCAAATGGCGGTATGTCTTTAAGCTTTTCATAGCTATAAGCTTTTCCTGTTATTTTTTATACTCGATACCGAAGGTAAAGAGTGTAATGGGTTTGTGCAATGTCCGTCATGGTGTCCGTCCGTCTTTACGAACGCAACTTCTTTCCACACCTTCAAGCCAGAGCATTGAAACTTTGCACATATTTTTAATCTATGGCCGAGACAAATAAAGTGTCAAGATTGGGGTTCTACAATTCGATAAATTCGATAAATTCGATAACCCGTAGTTCAAAAACTGAAATGCCTATATCTTCCATAGTTTTTCAGCTAACGCCACCAAATTTGGTTGCAAGATATGTGATGAAGAAACCTAAAAAAATTGGGTGCCATCCCGACCCATTTTACCTCCAGCCCCCTTCTTAACACCTTTTGCTAACTGTGAGCTAATTTTACCAAATTTGGTGTAAGAATAGCAATAGTTTCTTACTGGTATCGAGTATACTTGTTTCTACTTGTTTTACATTTGTTTCTTTTATTTTCTGCGTATGGCGCTAGATTTTACCTAATTCTATTTGATGATTTGTTCCTGAGCCCCCTGCATTTTGAAATCAAAAACGCCTATATTTTCCACATTTTTATACCCTGAACCCATAAAATGGGTAAATCAGGAAGGAAGCATCTCCGACCCCATAAAGTATATATATTCTTGATCAGTATCAATAGCCGAGTCGATTTGGCCATGTCCGTCTGTCCGTCTGTATGAACGCGTAGATCTCAGAGACTACAAGAGCTAGAGACTTCAGATTTTGAATATAAGTTCTCTTATACCATGAGCAGAACAAGTTTGCTTCAAATTATCGATAACTACTCTGGTTTTCGATATACACATGGAATCGATAACAATAATATATCGAATTTGGAAAATGTAAAAATGAGGGTTGGTGAAATGGGTAACGATAGAACTTTTTTTAAAATTTCGTCCAAATCGGTTAAGAAACACCAGAGATATCGTAAAGTTAAGTCAGTTATGAGTTTTGTTTAAAGTGATAATTATTTGAAGCATACTTTTAGGATGCAAGGACTGCAACTGGGTCCAGGGTATCTTCTGGTCGGGCTATCCCGACTAGAGCCTTCTTACTTGTTTTTAATTGTATTATTTCAAAGGAACTAGAACTATTAGCTGTCGACCGATACCACTACCGTCGTTCGCACGCATGGGTGGTAATTATAAATAACGCGCCTTGGAGTGTAAAGCCCCGCATCACATATACAAATGTTAACGGAGATGTCGTGGAAGCGCCTCCAACTGGAGTGTTTATAGAACCTTCTACAGGATTCATATGCAAAACAGGCTGTAAGCAATATATTTTAGTTGACAGTGTGTGGAACGACTATAATTACTACGTAAACAAGCAGACTTATGAGAGAGTCGGAGACTTGCGTTGGGATTTACGCGATTTAAACGATTGGGAGCACATGCTGCCAGGCGAACCACCTGAAATGCGCATTTACAAAGCATCGTCGGATGAAAATATCGCTGACGGCGATCATGATATTAATGATGAAAAGCATTTAGATGCTATTTGTAATTGGGTTAGCAGGCTTCATATTGGATACGCAGACTACGAGCAACGGTTTCCAAGCAGTGAAAAAAAAGTTCAATACAAGGGTGCAATACACGAACGATTTTCTGCATACTTCCAACGCGATGGCAAAATAATGCAATTGACTCTTTATAAAGATGATGCATGCACTGATCCAAAAATTCGCTATGAGTATTATAAGAACCGTTTTGACTTAATGGAGCAGTTAAAGTATACTTATGAAACTGACAAATTTGAAGAGATTTTTGGTAATGGCCGTAATGACAGCTTGAAATGTTAGTAAATCCATTAAATAACTCGTATGTTAATAACTATTATGAATCACAATTTGATTTAGCTATGGAATATTTTTCGGACACATCGCTTACCAGGAGATTAAATTTTTGTTCGAGTTCCAGACTAGATTCCTTAAAATCCGTAGATTTAGATCCTGGAGTGATGATATTACATTATGTAGACCACGCGGAAAAGTGTTGGTACAAGGAATTTAAATTTAAACCAAATGGTTCAGTGCTCAGGGTAAGTCAAATATCTTCTGTCCTTGAATGTAAATAAGAGCAAACCAAAGTTAATATTTTTTGTTTCCGTATTATTAGAAAGCTGTAGAAAAATTTGATCGGGCTGAGAAAGACGCCATAGCAGCAAATGATATTGCCAGCCGAACCTTTTTGTTCCAACAAAACAAAATAATCCTTCAGTTCCATTACACGTTTGGAGCACTGACCGCTACCACTGTGGAGTTTACGAAACCGCCCAAGCCAGATTATGGCAAGGAATTGATTTACGACGAGAAGCTGACCAAAATATATAGGGTATGGGTATATTTAAATATATTTAATATTTTGGGCTAATATAAAAAGAAAATTCTTTTTAGGCAAACCCTTTAGATCCCATTCGCCCTAATCTGGAATTATATAAACTATTGCTGGATCAACTACACGCAGAAGACCGCATAAAGAAGCAATTTGAAAAAATACTGGATGATCTCAGTAATATTTTTGATCAGCGCCGAGTGGAAAAGATGGAACCTAAGCTCAAGTTCAATTTATTCGATCCACTTCGCAATGGAGCTGCCCGAGCAATTCGAATGAAACAGGTAATATTTCTATAAATCCAAGAAAGTTTTAGTTATTTGACAAATTTGGATTTCAGCACGAGGAAGAACAAGACAGTAAGCGGGAAATAGCCAGTAAACCCGCTGACTTCTTAGCTCCATATTTAGTGCCATTCAAAGATCAGGAGGCTCTTACTCAATGTCAATCTCTAGGGGCCTACAACGCTTGCCTTAGCGATTTAAGAACCCGATTCGTCACACTTTTGAATAATTTACAACGACAGTATGAAGATGTAAGGAAACATTTTATCCATGGTTGTGTATCTGTGCCTCATGCATATCATTATATATTTTCAGTTAACTAGCGAGGCGAAGTCCTTAAATCGGTTCCTAAACAAGTTTGAGAATCAATTTGATAACTTTGACTACAATCGTCTCGTACAACAGGCTAAGGACTTGGAGCTGAGAAAACGGATGGTGCAACAACGTTTGACGTTGACACATCAAGAATCTCAAAAAAAATACGAATGGGTCAAAGCTTCATTGCAGAAAGACATAAGATTAAATTTGAGAAATGACGAAAAGTCCTCTGATGAATAAAAATACAAAATTTATTTGTTAGCTAACTAAACGGTTATAAACACAACTTTATTGTTTATTTTTTATACTCTGATACCGAAGGCATAATATATACATTTGCGAAGACCAAGAACGAACGAAACGTCGCGAAGCGTTGTCCAAAAGTAGATGCGCTTGGACTTAAAACTGAAAACGGTATAAAATATTTTGTGGGAGGGCGGGAATATGGTTGAAGAAAGTATATTTAAGTAGATTCTAAAATGAGAATGCCAATTTCATGGTCTTGCATCACAACAGCAACGCGAGCAACGTCGGAAAGGCATACTAAGGGTGTTGGCAACATTCGTTTCAAAAAGTGACCGTCTGAAAATTGGACATAGTAGCTGCCGCGGCCGTGAGTGTGGGTTCAAGGCATACAAACATAGTCCGGAGGCAGTAACAACAAAATCATATGCACTCACACTCACTTATTCGCAGACGCACACACACACATTAACTCTCAAGCACGTCACATAAGGACATGTGTAAGCGACCACCCGAGCAGGCGGCCTGTCCGTTATGGCGCTATACCCAAACCACCCACCCAACGTGTACTACCCTCCCCACATAGACACAGTCTACAGTCTATGTCCCACGCACACTTTCAAGCGAACTTACTTACATATATAATGCCCGTGTCCGACCGTTCGTCCGTCCATCCGTCTATCCATCCCCCATCGGCGGCGTCTAAATTGCGTTTGTCCCTTGAAAGAATCGTCCTAAGATGAAAGTGCTGTCCATTGTCCGCCGACCGTCCGTTAGCATCGCTGAAAATTTGTTCGTGGCATGAACACATGTGGCGTAATTTCGTCGCAGATTTTTGTTCGCTAACTGGACAAGGATATTGTGTACACTGTAAGGATTTCGGGCCACACTGTTCAGCCTGACCAAGTTATTAAAAAGTTACATATGTCTTGTTTATTTTTGCTGTTATGTATTTTTTAAATACAAATTTTTCATGCTTATTTTACATGAAAAAAAATGTTTACATACATATATTTATTTATCTTAAGCTAGATTTAATAAAACAAATCATAATTTATTTTTGATCAAACGTTTAAAATGGAAGAAAAAATGTTACTTATTTCTTTGAAAAAAAAAAATACTTTATTGTATGTTCTGCGAAATTTTTAAAAGTTTGTATATCGTTTAGTGTAGTTGGAAAACATTTGCTTCACGCGACCCCCAGAGCGACAGATTTGTGCTTGCTTTGGCGAGCCGTGGGCCACAGTGAGGCCTTTGTCGTTGCTGATGCTGCTGCTGCCGCCACGTTCCGGGCAGTGTCCAGTCCGTAGGTACAGTTGTGCAAACACACTTCTAGCGGGCAGCAGCGCCGCGGCCTAAGAATTTGTATTTTATCAGCATCGTGCGCGTCGCTTATTCAAGGACTCCCAATATTTACGCGAAAGACACCCACACACATACACATGTACACATATAAATATATGTTAGTATATACACACATATGTTTGTACGTGTGTGTAAAAGCAAGTGGGATATGTAAGTTGGCATGGGGTGAAGTAGGGTGGCGGGTTGGTAGAGTGTTAGATATGGGTGTGTCCGTGTTTTGTGTTTGTGTTCTTGGTTGTGGGGGGATGGGAAGGGGGTTGCACAAGTAAGGTTGAGGGTTATTGTACGATCCTTTCATTTTAGTCCTAAATGTCCTTCTTCCAATATTTCAAACGTGCTTCGTGACGTGTCCGTTTTGTGGGATGAGCGACTCGAAGTCGGCCCTTTGTGGACACTAACTTTGTCACCAACGCCGCGGCTTCGTCGTTGGCGTCGTCGTCGTCGCAGCTTCTGCTTTTGCTGTTCTTGTTATTGTTTGCTGCTGCTGCCGTTGCTGCTGACGTGTTGTCCTCGCGTCACGGCTCGTAGTTTAGCGGTGGACAGACGAGAAAGCTCACGAGGACTTACGGTCTCTATGTCCTTTTCTGAGTATGTGAGGTGAGGTGGGAGAAGCTCGGTACAACTTTTATCACGGGGAATTTATTTTTCTACTCCACTTATAATATATGCCAGATACAGGATACAGAAACACATGGGCATATATTGGATATTTATTTTGTATTCGAACGCTCTGCTTCGTACAGGACCCCTCAAGCGTGTCAGAGGCATTGGCGGTCTCACATTCGTGGGTAGCCGAGCCGCTGGACTTTAAGTTGAGGGTTATCCAGGGTCTCTGCATCTTCCATCTTGTGTGTGTTTGTATATGTATTTTGTAGGTATTGGATTTTTTTACTTGATTCGGGCACTGAAAAATTGCAAACATTCTTTTGAGTAATTCACTTGATGTTAAAGTATATACGTAAACATAAGAACATACAAAGTCACATAGGTATATTTACTATTCTATGTAGTATGTATTTGTATGTGAGTTTATGTATATAAGTGAGCGATTTGGCTGATATAGCGTAAGCAAACACAAACTTTCACCTTTTAAAATTCGTCAAATTGGTAATAATTTTAGGCTTTTTCTTGGTTATTATAGTTTCCTAGATTAAACGCTTGTCGCCGTAGGGTATTTTTGAAAAGAAAACACCCCTTTCGTGACCTGAAAACATTTATATATTTGTTTATTTTAGTCAACTTTAAACAGCTGACATAAAATCAAAATTTATTCTAATGAAAATATAAATAAATTATATAGTTAAATTTAAACAAGTGCAAACGTTGCAGTTGGACTCAACCGACCGCGGTTTACTCGATACCTGGTTAAAAACGGGTAAAAAGAGGCCTGATTGCAACGACGGATGCGTCAGGGGTGTACGCTGCCTTCAAAGATTTTCAGATGCAGTTGAAGATTAGGTAAATAACTATAAAACTTGGGCTCTAGCTCAAAACCTGTGAAGATTTAGGCGTTTCTACCTACCTAGTAAGCAGTAGTTATCTTCTTATAATATTTAGTAAATATACCTATGAAGGTGGGGAGTATGAGTATTTATCGAGATTAAGTTATCGAATTTATCGATTGTCAGCCCCCAAGTAGTCGTGGAGCCCCAATATGACACATTAGCTGTTCCGGCCACAAATAAAGATAGTTGCATAGTTTTAAGTCTCTAGGGTGTCGAAAAAAATTGCGTTCATACAGACGGACAGACACCATGACAAACATAACACAAAACCGATATACTCTTTACCAGGGCTGTATGGGTGGCATCTTTGGGGGTCAACAATTGTTATTTTCCTACCATATTTGGTGACTTGCTCAAAGTAAGTTTAATGTGGGGTAGGTGGGCTGGGGGCGGTATGGGAGCTGTGGCATTCAAAGTTTTGATGCAGATCTTTGGGGGTTGTCAGTTACTATTCTTACACCAAATTTGGCGACACTAGCTTAAAATTTGTAAAAGGTGATGAAACGGAGGCTGGGTGTGATATGGGTAGGAATGGCATCCAAACTTTTTGGGTTCCTTCATCACCTATCTTGCAACCAAATTTGGTGGCTCTAGCTGAAAAAACTATAGAAGATATAGGCATTTCTGTTTCAAAAGCCTTAATGCAGTTGTTAGTAGCTATAATCTAATTTATTTTTAATTCACTTCCAAGTTTCAAGTCTCTAGCTTAAAGTGTTAAGTTAAGGGTTAAAAGTGGCGAGCATACGGACGGACAGACGGAAAGACACCCAGACGAACATTGCACTAACCCAATATACTCTTTGCCTTCTGTATCGAGTATAATTAGTAGTCCAAAATTTGTTGCGTGCATTGTTAAAATCACGAATCTTCCAAGCAGACCTTTGTTGGATAAGTTGCTGGTGGTTCTGATAAGACTATGAAAAAGAATCAATATTTTAATTACTGGAATTGAATTGTCCAAGGAGACAAAGGTCAGAGCATATAACAAGCAATGGCTTATGAATTCAAGATTTAATGAATTTAAGGAAGATATAATTGGGACAGTTAATATTATTCGACTCGAAACAAACAGATAGTCAATTTCACCGTTAAGTATATAATAAATATATAATACCCTATGCAAATATATATATTTTAACTGGGAGGCAGTTATTATAACATTAATACATTTTTTGAACTTATATAATTGATGTTTCTGTTGTACAATTTTTTTTTGCTATATGTTCAATTTTAGTGTGGAACGCCGAAGCTGCTCAAGCTTGTATGTATCTTGTGACGACATAACATTGAAGTGTGGCTGCTAAGCAATACTACGCATTGCCTCCAAAATTGATTAGGTATGAGGCCTTTTTGCCAACGACTCAAGCTATGGCAACGCTTAAGGTTAAGTCTGACTGGTTCACTTCCCGTTGAGACCGGTTTTCGTCGGCCTGGTGCAACTTGCATCTGCAGTCATCCATGCAGCACTGGATACCATCAAGCTAAGAGCGGTAAACTGCTACTCGATGTTTCCATTGACTAGCTACGAGCTCGATTGCATTTTGGAGCAGCACCGTCCCAAATACATCATTATGGGTGACTGGAATGCTTCCCACTAGCTCTGCGGTGCCGGGAGATGCAACCAATATGGTGAACTATTCGAGCTGCATCGATTTCGCACTGACGACAGCCTAAAAGTGTTCCAAAGCATTTTAAACGTTCGCTGCATCTCAACATTGCAATTAAATCTAAAAAAAAAAAAAATTGACAGCCTGTGTCAGATCACACGGGCGCATAGGTTAGCCGTAGAATATGTACGTCTGTCCTTGTGCAACAAAAATTATGAAGCGGTAGCCTAATAACAACAACCACATATGTAGATGTTTTATTTTATTTTTAATTGTGTTTGTTGTCATTTGGCTAATTTTTTCCTTTTTACTGCAATACTGGTTAGCATCTCTGATATAAATTTAACAAACATTGACTTGAAATAGAAATATATATTTACATAATTTATTACATCAAAATTTGTGCATAATTAAATCTAAAATTGTATTTTTGTTTTATGTTTGAAATGTGACTTTTGATATGACAGGTTTGTGAAAGGAAAAGTATGATATGTAATTCATTAATGATATACTTAAATTTCTAGCAAATACTAAATCTATATTGGTTATAGCTAAGGTGGTTGCTGCATTTTTAATATACTTTAATTTGAATTTTTCATCCATAAATTCTGCAAATGAACAATCATTTGTCATTTCTAAATTAAAATCACCTACGATGAGCATGTCCACCTCGGTGTCAACTGTGAAATTCTTGTCTATTAGTCAAAGCAGAAAAAAATATTCTCTCTGTTACGCATCGAAGCTACGTTTCTTTTTACAGGCGGCATTGTTCAATATTCATTTAAATTAAATTAAATTAACTTAATTCACAGTAACTGTTCACAAGATGCGAAAATCAGGGCTGCCACCGTAAAGACGAATCATCGATAGTTTAACTCACGATGGTTTATATGATATTTTTGCACGGGCATATTTATTGTTTTGGTGCAAAAGCATAATTAAATGTGCAAAACAAATAATAAAACATGATTTCGAAAACTTGCACGCAAATTTCAGAATTGGGGTAAACATATTTTATTGTGTTATAATTGTTTGGGGCTGACGCTTAAGATGAGCTTGTTCACCCCTGGCACGGAAGAATTTATGTATGAAAATTTAATTATGCCCGAATATCTTAATGAAATTTCCACATTTAGAAGCTATCAGTCATGACCGCATGTATATCAAACGAAAGGAAATCAAGTCTACTTTGTATTAAAACAAGTTTTAATCGATTCTCTGTTTTTGAGCAATGTGCAATTGAAAAAAAAGTAGTGATTTTTGCACTGATTTTTTGCCTTAAAAAGTTATATATTTGGCAAAATTATTAGAAATTTGAATGTGGGAATGTTTGTTTACCTCATCTCAACTTAAATTCGAAAAACTCAGATTAATTGATTGATTATTGAGATTGCTAGAGCAATTTAAAGTCTTCAAAATGATGCAATATTTTGCATGTTTTTGGTCTCATTTATTTAATAGAAAATGTAATCAATTTTTTCAATTGCACATTGCTCAAAAACTCCGCCAGAGCCAAACCTGTCATATCAAAAGTCACATTTCAAACATAAAACAAAAATACAATTTTAGATTTAATTATGCACAAATTTTGATGTAATAAATTATGTAAATATATATTTCTATTTCAAGTCAATGTTTGTTAAATTTATATCAGAGATGCTAACCAGTATTGCAGTAAAAAGGAAAAAATTAGCCAAACACAATTAAAAATAAAATAAAACATCTATGTGGTTGTTGTTATTAGGCTACCGCTTCATAATTTTTGTTGCACAAGGACAGACGTATTCTACGGCTAACCTATGCGCCCGTGTGATCTGACACAGGCTGTCAATTTTTTTTTTTTATACTCGATACCGAAGGTAAAGAGTATTTTGGGTTTGTGCAATGTCCGTCATGGTGTCTGTCCGTCTGTATGAACGCAACTTTTTTCCACACCCTTCAATCTAGAGACTTAAAACTTTGCAAATCTCTTTATCTATGGCATGGTAAATTAAAGTGTCAAGATTGGAGTTCAACGATAACTAGGGGGCTGGCAAATCGATAAACTCGATAACGCAAAATCGACAGATCCAGCTATTTCGCAAGCCCTTACAGCTAGAACTACCAAATTTGGGGAGAAAATAGCTATTTACAATTCCCAAAAAACTGCATTAAAAATTTTGGACCCACGCCCACCCATTCCGCCCCATTCCCCCGCAGTTTAACACTAAAAATGCCTATTCTTCTACAGTTTTTGAGCTAGAGCCATCAAATTTGGTGCCAATATAGGTGTTGACGATCCCCAACCAAATTCATAAAAACTTAAGATGCCACGCCCATCTATACTGCCCTATCCGCCCTCAACCACCCAAACGCTTCGCTAAAAACGCTAGTGCGTGTATCTTTCATAGTGTTTGAGCTAGAGTCAAAAAATTTGGTAGGTAGATAACTGGTAACGACTCCCCAAAAACTGCATCAAAGTTTTGGAGCCCCACCAACCCATTCCGCCCCCAGCCCCCCCCGCAGTTTGAAAACAGAAATGCTTATATCTTTTACAGTTTTTGAGGTAGAGCCACCAAATTTTGTGCCAAAATAGATGATTATAGCCCCAAAATAAATGAATAAAAACTTTGGATACCACGCCAACTAAACTGCCCAAGCTGCCCCAAACCGCCCCAATGCTTCACTAAAAACGGGAATGCGTGTATTTTCCAAAGCGCTAAGGCTAGAGTCACCAAATTTGGTAAGAAAATAGCTAATAACAATCCCCAAAAAACTGCATGAAAGTTTTGGAGCCACGCCCCCCCCCCCCCCCGTTCCCCAGCCCCCTGCATTTTGATATCAAAAACGCCCATATTTTCCACATTTTTTGAGCTAGAGCCGCCAAATTTAGTGCCAAGATTGGTGATGAAGAAACCCAAAAAAAGTGGATGGCGCCCCCCACCCATACCGCCCCAGCCCCCCTTCCACCATATTCTACTAACTTTGAGCTAGAGTCACCAAATTTGGTATGAGGATAGCAATTAACATCATAAATAGATCTGTAGCAAAACTTTGGACGCCACGCCCCCCATACCAGCCCCCAGCACCCAGCCCCCCTTCTACCATATTCTACTAACTTTGAGCTAGAGTCACCAAATTTGGTATGAGGATAGCAATTGACATCATAAACAGATCTGCAGCAAAACTTTGAATGCCACGCCCCCCATACCAGCCCCCAGCACCCAGCCCCCCTTCTACCATATTCTACTAACTTTGAGCTTGAGTCACCAAATTTGGTATGAGGATAGCAATTGACATCATGCACAGATCTTCAGCTAAAATTTTTAAGCCACGACCCCAGCCCCCCCCCCCTCCCCATACCTCCACCAGCCTTCCATCCACCATATTCTTCTAACTTTGAGCTAGAGTCACCAAATTAAGAAGAAAGATAGCTTTTTGGAATCCCTATCTGCACCAGACAATCTTTAAGGCAGCGTGTACCCCTGCCGTATCCACACACCACTGCAATCAGCTCTCTTTTAATCTGTTTTACTACTGGTATCGAGTATACCGCAGTCGGGTGCGTCCGACTGCAACGTTTCTACTTGTTTAACATTTTGGTTTTACTAATATGTTTTGAATCACAGATACATTAACAAAACAAGTAAGAAGGCTCTAGTCGGGAGAGCCCGACTAGAAGATACCCTGAACCCAGTTGCAATATATATTTTGCTCCTTGCGCCGTAAAAGTATGCTAAGCTTCTATCGTTACTTTTTGTACTAACCCTCATTTCTACATTTTCCAAATTCGATATTTTTTTGTAATCGATTCCATGTGTATATCAGAAACCGTAGTAGTTATCGATAGTTTGAAACAAACCTGTTCCGCTTATGGTATGGGAGAACTTATATTAAAAATCTGAAGTCGCTAGCTCTTGTAGTCTCTGAAACCGACGCGTTCATATAGACGGACAGACAGACGGACATAGCTATATCGACTCGGCTGTTGATCCTGATCAAGAATATATATAGATGCCTTTTTCTGCCTGTTACACTTTTTTGCACAAAACCATCATGTTTTACACATTTTATGGGTTCAGGGTATAAAAAGGATCTTAACTGGACAAATGAGAGGAATGCATTTAGTAAGAATTTTGCATTAATTTATTGACCTGTTTTTTCCAAATTATAAAAGTTTATTGGGTTATGGGTTAATAACAATTAAGTTGATAGCTAAATGTGTACGAAAAACAAAACTGCACTCCATACCAACCCTTTCACCCTCTTACATTTTGAAATCTGAAACGCCTTTATCTTCCAAAGATTTTAAGCTAGATTCACCAAATTAAATGGCAAAATATCTCCTCTTCGAGTCGGGCTCTCCCGACTAGAGCCATCTTACTTGTTTGTTGATAATTAAGGTATCGATAGCATTTTTAAATTGTAACTCAAGTGATCCAAAGACTTTTCTGTAATAATGGTGGAGGGTCTATTAATCGTCTCGTCAATGAGGGCAAACTGCTCGGCGATTGAATCACTAAATAAAATCTTTATTATACGAAACTTTTATTTTTGGACCAACGCCATCAAATACTACTGCTTAAATTATGTCTTACCTCATGACGCCTCTTTCGCGTTCAAACTCTCTGTTTATTGCCCTAATTGCCAACGTCTTGACAAATTGAGCTGGTAACTGCTTATCTGTGCACAGTTGATATGTTGATGATGTGTTTACTGCAGCTTAAAGTTGCTTTTACGAGTCGTTTTACTTATATCTCCGTACAGAGCCTGAATGTGGGTCTGTCCTGGCGTCAATAAATTTTTATGAGCCATGATGTGGTTGCTCTTGAAGCTGCTGTTCAAACATACTGATTTCAATGTTTTATGGCCCATATAGTGACCATTCCCAGGTTTATGTATGTCATTCACGTAACATTTGCGAAACAGGAAATTAGATTTTAATGTGTACAAGACATCACGGCGACTTTGCTTTGGTTAAAATAAGAATCGCTTTTAAGATCGAAATTAAATGTATTTATATCGATTTTGTTAAACATTGTACATATATAGTTTAAATTAAACTATGCTTTTAGAAATGTATACTAATATGAAAGGTTAAAAATGATTGATTACTGTCTGTTTATGCTTAACATTGGAAATGGGAACTACGATATCTAAATTAAGTTTATCACTTGTTATTATTTTTCTAAACCTGTTTTATTATTAAACTTTATCATTTTGCAACCCATATTTAAAATTTGGTAACTATAGCTTTACAAAAGTTCAAGATATGAAATATCCTAATTTTTGGGCGCGGTGTTCCGAGCGTGCTGAAAAAATTTTAGCATTAATCAGTGGGTATAGTGATATCGTATATATGTATGTGATTCTAGTTGTGCTTTTGACTTGCTGTTGACTTCCCAGCCCAACAACGCGCGTAGAGTCATTACATTGTCACTTTAGTCTGACGTAGGGATTGCTGAAATTAGAGGGAAAGTTGCACGTTTTAAAGCTGAGACTCGTATTCATTCGGCGTAAAAAGTCAAAAAATTAAGAATGTGTGTCATCAACGGATTTGTTTTTAAGAATGCCAACAATCTGCAAATTCTTTACAGATTCCTGTAGTTTAAAGTTGTGTTTGGCGTTTAAAGAAGAACAGTTATCAAATTGAGCCTTATGAGAAAAAATTTCCTTATGTTAAAAATTTTTTTTCGTTACTTGTGGGTTAAAGAAAAAATGAGCAGACTTTATCACAAGAACGGTTGCGCCCCACTGCAACTTTGTGACTATTTTTAACATGCAGTCGAGTTTCTATATAACAAATTCATCTGAAGAACACTGCAACTTGGATCAATCAAAAACACATTATTTAAAAAGAATTGTCACAATAAAAAAGATTTTTACTCTCCCCTTGAGGTTCGTTAAATGGAATTTAGACTATTTTAGTAAATAATTATACTACCTATCATGTTTTGAATGATAAATTATTTTTAGGGAACATTTTAGTAGGAAATTTAAGCTGGTATATTTTTATACTCTGTACTTATGATACTTGTTAATTATTTATACTATTAAATGAACTTATTATAGTATTACGACCGATTCTTAGAAGTACCGTTTCAGGTGTATATGAATGTACATATATGATAGTATTTTAGGCTTGAAATTTGTTTGCAGCTAACATAAAAATATTCTTTTGCGTGTATAGGCAAGTTATCACACCGTTGTGGGCAAAGGATTTTTTATCAAAAAAAAAGTAGTTCACATTTTCGCAATAATCTTGACTTGACTTTGACCAGATCATTGGTAAAAATAATTTCTTAAAATTAATTAAAATATTTTATGACGTGTTTAAAATGAGTCACCTGTTCTACACTACACTGTTGCTGTTGTAAACATTAAAATCATATAATCGTTTACTTTTAAAGAATTTTGTAAAGTAGAAAATATTGTTCATAAAAACGTTCGTACGTTAAGGATATTTTGTCTTTTATTCTTAAATAGGATGCATATTACGCATATATAAATAACGAAATACATAAATATATAGTTTCATTTTCTTGAATTACTTAATTGTAGTAGTAGAGAAATATAATGATTTAAAATTTTGTAGCTATAGACAGGGAAAGAGCAGGCTAGATCCATTGGAAAATAGCGTTTTTAATACCTGAGTTTACCACCAAGCATGAACATACAAACATATACATATATAAACATATAAAAACTCCGTTTGATGTGGGCATAAGCACGTTGGCTTAAAATTCCTTATATGCGAGCAAGTTCTCATTTTAAAATTCATATACAAAATGCATATTAGGCCTTGGCGTTAATGTGAATTAAGTCACCGTCTGCCTTATAATCTTTACCGACAAAAAGTTTTCAAAATGAAAATGACCATATTGCCCTGGTGCGATGGGCAGCAAGTAGGTGGATGGCAACGTAATCAGTAATATAGTCCCGTATAGTTTTTATTGTTGTACAGATTTTATTTCTTTATCTTTCCAGCAACAAATTAAAAAAATTTTTTTTTATTTCATAAGAACAATAATTAAACTAAGCATCGTAAAAAAAAATTTCAAATTAAACTTACTTGTATATATTCATTATGTGTTTTTAAGTTAATAATTTCGTTGGATATTCTAAGATTCCGAAATATCATATCATCTTTGGAGTCTTCTTACTGTGAGGCTATTCTCCAAGTTATGTTCAATGCAATTAAGTCTATCAATGTTTTTTGCTCTAACTTAACCCCAACATGTTGTAACAAACACTAGCAGTGTCGTCTCAGCATACACATTCTGTCTACTATTGCAGTTCCTTTGGTCGATTTCATCTGCATGTTCTTAACAATTTCAGAATCAGGCACAGAACTTTGCAATAGAAATGTCAAATAATTTAAAGTGGTGAAGGATACATTATGTTCGACTAGAAAACCACATAACTTTATTTCAAGTGCTTGACTTGCTGTGGCTTTTTGAAAAAGTAGAAATTGACTGTTGGACTGCTAAAGGTTTACGAAGATGAATTTTCGATATCATTTTCTTTTTTATCACAGTCAACTCTGCCTGCATTGTTACATCGCATTTACGGCATTTAGCTTTGTACTTGTCTTCAGGCACTTGGCTAAGCCATTGTTTGTAATCTTCATTTTTAAGCCAGGCAGCTCTGAATTCTTGTTTGCGATGCTTCTTGTTGATGTTGGAGATTTTGGCGATTTTTCTGGGAGGTGTGATATCCGAGTCTGATTCAGTCAGTTGAATGCTCGATCTATCTTGTACATTGCTTGTAAGACTCATTCTTCACAGATTAAAAGTAGTTAATAGATTATAAAGTTATATATAATATAGAGCCACTGGAACAATGTATTTGATAGATATACCTACTTGCCAATGCTAACAATCAGTCAGAGTGTTTAATGAAAATTTTGCTGTTATTTTAATAAATCTCTTTGTCAGAGCGATTACAGAAAGATATACGGTTCATCAACATTCGATTGAAATAAGATAAATACTCAAATTTTGCATCATGATGAAATTATCGTACAATTTGCGTACGATAATGACATGCTATCGTACATCGTATGTAGACCCTGAATTATCGTATTTTTACGATAATTATCGTACGGTTGGGAACCCTGCTTTGCCGTTCATATCTTCTAGCAGATAAATTGATTGGCCCAATTTTTCTTTGACGCGTGCCTTGACTCCAATTGGTGCAAGCTTAGCGTTAAAATTTGTTGCTGCATTGCTCATGGCGAAGTTTCTCTTGATCATTTTCTGGCCGATTTGAAACGTACGCGGTTTAGTTCGCAAATTATACGTGCTTTGATTGTGGAGCGTAGGCGCCAGTACACGTATGCTTAACGCCATAACTTGCTAAAAATTCGTCAAAGACAAGGCTTTTAAATTGAGAGCCGTTGTCGCTAATAATTATCTCTGGCACTCCAAAGCACGAAAAAATATCATCTCTCAAATAGTCAACTACTACCTTCGACGTGAACCTTTTTACGGCCTTCAATGGAATGGACCAATGAAGTCGACATATAGTCTCTGAAACAGTCTCTCGCTGGTTACTCTGACACCCAAAGGAGTTCTTAGAGATCGGGTGGAATGTTTTGTCGTTTGGCATATCTCACACTCGCGAATATAGTTCCGTACGTCAACTACCATCTTGGGCCAATAAAAGCTACGCCGAATGCGCTCTAGGCAGTTTGCGATGCCGCAGTGTGCTGATGAAGGTTGGTCGTGCGCTGATCTAATCACGCCTTTACGCAAGGAGCTTGGCACAAATAATTTCCAACTATATTCTACATGATCGTAATTGCTGTTAGGGAATACGGTACGATAATATATGTAACCATCTACTACTTGGTAATCAGGCAATTTTAAGTCGGTTTTTAAAGAGCAATACTCTTCTGACAGAAAAGCATCCGATTGCAAATCTATTTCCGGCAGTATTTCAACAGTCGAAATATTAATTTCGCCAAGAGCCTTGTAGACTAATTGCCCATCGCGCTAACCTACCACTCAGATCGGAAGTGTTCATCAACCATCGAAGACTGGCATGATCCGTAACAACGGTAAAACTATACATGCGAAACTTTTTAATACAAAGAACCACCGCAAGGCACTCTAGCTCCGTAACGGTATAATTCCGTTGGGCTTTGTTCAGCTTCTTTGACGTGTAAGCTATGGGACGCTCACAACCTGATTCGTCGCACTGGGCTAAGACGGCACCTACTCCATGGAGAGAGGCGTCACATTGCACGATGAATGGCTTGTCATACTGTGGGCGAACTAAAAATGGGGCTGAGCACAGTTTTCTTTTTATGGCTTCGAACGCAGATCGGGCTTGAACATTCCAATTGAACGATTTACCTCGAAGCCACTCGGTAAGCGATAAAAGAGTAGTTGGGAATGAAGCTCTGGTACCAACCCGTCATACCAAGAAATCTTCTCAGTTGCTTTTGTGTTTTTGGAATCGGAAATTCATCGACAGCACGAACTTTATCGGGATTGGCGTGCAGTGTACCTTCTCCTACTATGTATCCGAGATAATCAACCATCTTAAGGCAAAATTGACTTTTTTGTACGTTAATAGTTAGACCAGCTTTACGCAGTTGTGTAGCTACTTCAGAAAGATGTACCAGATGGGATTCGAAGCTGTCAGACAGAACAAGCAAATCGTCTAAATATACTAGGACATGCGATTTTAGTTGATAGGGAATCACCAAATTCATGAGACGGCTCATAGTCTGCGGTGCGTTTGTTAACCCGAAAAGCATTCTTTTAAATTGATATAGAGGTCTGTTCGGAACTGTGAAAGCTCTTTTTGCACGTGAATTTTGCTCCAAGCAAATTTTCCAGAAGGCATCTTTAAGATCAATCTTCGAAATGCAATAAACTGGTGGAAGACGACTGAGCAGCCCATCCATAATTGGGATTGGGTATGCGTCTCTAACAGTGACAGCGTTAAGTTTACGTGCATCCAAACAAAAACGAACCTTTCCGGGCTTTATATTTAGGGTAATGGGAGATGACCATGGTGAGTTGGAAGCCTCCTCAATTACATCCATTAGAATCATTCGGTCAATTTCCTGGCATAAAAGCTTTTCTTTCACAGGAGAAAGTGGGTAGAATCTTTGTTTGATTGGCTTTGCGTCTGCTGTATCGATCTCATGCTCTATTAATTTAGTAAGGCCGAGTCCATCCTTTGCGAACGACGGAAAGAAATCAATTATTGCTTTAAGTTGCGTTTTTTGGGAGGCTGACAAATCTAATTTGTCGGGCTCATTAGGAACTTCGATTTTAATCTCATTGAGATCATTTAATGGGGAAATCGATATTCCGAATTTGTTCCAAAAATCTATACCACAAATAACGTTCTGCTCAATAGAAGATACAATGAGAAATTGAAAGTCTGCCTGTCTTGAATTATAGATCAGAGGAACTGTTATTGCACCAGCAACCGATTGTGTTTGACCATTAGCCGTACGCACAGCTCCTTTCATTTTCTTGATGTTTGAACATTCGGCAACAATTCTTTTAGCTAGGTTACCTCCGATAACGCTCATATTGGCACCACTATCTAAAAGAGCTAAATAATCTTGATCAAAAGTTTGCAATTTGATAAAAGGTCGGATGTCGTTGTTTTTATGGACAACGGTATTTATAAAGCAAGTTCGTAAAAATCGTTTACATTTTAGTTCTCTGCACCTTATACTCCTGTAACCGCACATGGTAAGGCTTAAAACGCAATAGATTAGATACATCCGGTGAAGAGAGAGATATGGCAGTTAAAGGTTTAATTGTGGTGGATTGGGCATCATGTGAATCCGAGGCTAATGTCGGATATCCCCTTGCAGATTACATTACATTACATTACATTACATTTAGCTCAATTGGGCTTATACGTTCCTAGGGCACCACAGCCATAACAAAAAATACGACGAGGCTTGAGGCAATCCTGGTATCTGTGACCATGTTCGTCACAGTTCCAACACTAAAGGTTCTTCGACGTGCGAATAACACAGACCTCCTCTATATTTTCATCTTCGGCATTCGCCTCCTGTTCAGGGATTTGTTCGAGAGAGAGGGAATTCACAAAGTTTCTGGGCATGGTTGGTCGAGGTGATGGCTTAGAGCGAATGCTTCGGTAAAATTCCTCTTGCCGGCGACATTCTTTGCGCAAGCTTGCCAAATCAGGGGTATTGATATGTAACAACTCATGTTTCAATTCGGGCTTAAGGTTGTGGCTAACTTCGACAGCTAAGTCGCTATCTTGCATGGGTTCACGTAAAGAGTCGGCAATCGATAAGACAACATCTAAGAAATCGTCAAAGCTTTCGTTGTTGCCTTGTTTGCGTCGACGAATCGCATCCTTAATATCACGATCACTTCGCTGATCGTGATATCTCTCCTGCAAACGACTACCCAGCAATGAAATCTTCGATTGGAATGTCATTAGCTAAGCCACTGAATTTAATACGCCAATTCGAAATGGCACTGAAATTCTCTCGGGTGATCAACAACTGAATCATTTAAATTTGACCGGACATTAGAATAGACTGGCCTTTGGTTATTATTGCGAGCATTACTCGCGTTACTTAGTCGTGACGAAGGTGCGCTGTCAGTCTCCCGTTCAAGCTGACCGTCATCTCAGGCATTGCGGGATTGAGCAGACAATGTCAAGCTCCGAACTGCTGAGCTAAGTTGTGCAGTCATAACTGCAGTCATGCTGACCCGGAAGTTTTCTAGCGAACTTGAAATAAGCTGCTGGATACGATCCTCTGACAAATCATTTGGGTCTGAGCTCACTCGGGCGTGACTAAAATTCGATGCTTGACGAGAAGTCGATCTAGTGTTGACACGCGTTTTAGGAATGGTCCCACTCTGAGTTTGCGGATAAGTTTGAGGGTCTAAACCACGCTGTGTAGATGGTGCTCTAGATTCCATTGTGCATTCTCTAATTTGCATCATGGCTCGTGAACAAGTGTGCCTACATATAGGACAAGTTTCATTAGTCGCCAGCCATTCAAGTAGACAAGATTAGTGAAATTTATGTTGGCAGGGCGTTTCTACAACGTCAGTACGTGGGTCTGTGTTATTGCAAATAGTACACATAAAAGGTTCCTTGGAAGCTAAAGCACTCAAGTCTTCCTGACTCCGTTTTACAGCCATAGCAAATATGCTATTTTTCCTTTTTCACTGAGAAAAAATTACTACTTAATAGGCAAAAGAATAAACGAAAACAAAATTGAATAATGAATAAAGACAACCTTTAAGCCTTTTAAGCCTTTAATTGGAGTTTGATATGTGAATATAGATATAGTAAATAATAAGGACTTATACTTAAGCACTAGTACTTACCACAGTGTGTTATTGACAAGTATATCCTACGTCTCAATATCCTCTCCTAGCGGATTTAAAAAAAAATATAAGGTGTATCTATTTCAACTAAAAGAGTGACAAACCGAAAATCCAGTCTGAAAAATTCTCAGATTCTACTTGAAAAGATGGTTAAAAGCTAGGTATCCCTTACATGGTATAGAGCCGACTTATTATCAGGCCTAAAACTCCAACGTAATTCGAACCTAACTACAGAATTGATTTAATACTCAGTATTTGCGAAGGAATCCACTAAGTATGCGTCAAAATTTTGAGTCTTCTCTATCTCCTGGTCTAGCTCCGACGATAATCAGAATGCTAGCTACTCCCGGTAAGATAGAAATTACCCCCAGAGTCTAAATTCAAAGTAATATGGGTGGAGGCTGGTTTGGGATTTGGAAAAGGGGTTTAAGGAAGCGCGGGGGTATGTAATACAAACAATACTTCGATGTGCTATCTGTCTCGTTTTGCACTAAGCCCGTTCGGTCGGGCCCCACGTTGGGTGCCATTTTATATGTAACAAACACTAGCAGTGTCGTTCTCGGCATACACATTCTGTCTACTATTCGGCACGGCCGAGCTCAGTGGCGAGGGAAAGTGGCGTGAGTCCTTGTGCTGCCTCGACAACTGCGTTACGATAATAAAATCGTAGACAGAAAAGATAGGACGGTAGACGGGAACTTAAACCAGACTTCTTGGGATCGGATTGAGATTCGGACAACTTATCCATCATTGGAGAACATAGATGGGCTTGTTCTCCTTCTATACCCACCCTACCTGTAGGATCTCAAATAATACTGCAGTCCTACCCTACACATCACTGCGGTTCTAAATTTTAAAGATGCCTTGAAAGAAAATTATTTAATTCATGTTACTTCAACAATATATTATTCCATTTTCAGATATTTTCGTTTAGCATACATTTCAAAAGTTAATCGAGATTAAGGCATAAGGCCAATATAAAGAATTCAAATCTTTGGCTACAAATTACGTTACGAATAAAATAAGCGCTCTTACAAAGTTTTTTGCAAATATAATGTTCCCTTTTTCTGTTGTTTTGTTTAATCAAACATTTCCGGCTAAGCCGTACTTACGACCTTTATTTGTCCAACGAAGTCAGCAGGCCTCTTGACGCGAATTGGTTGTAGGTGATGAAAGTTTAATTTGGCAGTTGCAACAAATCAGTAAAAGCGCGAAACTATAAAAGAATGAACATTATAATATATATATCTAGTATTAATGAATTTAAATTTCAAGCAAACTGTTTTCCAATTTCGTTATAATCTGTATTAACTATTTGCGTTTAAAGCACTTATTGGAAGTTCGATTAGCTGTTTTGGAACAGGTGATAGACCAACTCTAGGATCCAAACAGAGTGCAACTGGTGGCACATCCAGAACGCTTCTACTTCCAAGTCAACTATTAGCGGGTGATGAACCTTTCAATATGGTTTGTAGAGTAGACGTAATCTTACGAGGCGGCGGAATGCGTGGGGGTATGTTCGTTGTTTGTGAAGTGTGTGTGCAAGGTGCGGTGTACGCGTGATGTAACGCTGTGTTGTCGTAGGCGTTCGCTGCCACACAGGGTCAGCGTTTGATGTAATATTATGGATCCGACGCGAACACACACTCCACGAAACTTTAGCTAAATCTCTGCCGAGCCTCCGATCCCACACGCACTGTTATGTAGCGATGTAAATGTTGCTTAAGATCCAAGAATTCCACAAAATCGGTGAAATATACTTGGCGCAGGGTTGTAGAGCCGAGGCGATTTAATAAAAATTGGTATAAAACGATGCCGGTGGTGCGCTGGCTCGGATGCTTATCGATTCGAATTTCAGTATTTTTATTGGCGTGTTTAAAATAAGAAAATTGCGATCTTGATTTTGTACAATTCTGGCCTCGAAAAGAGCTTACCAAAGAATGCAGTGCACGCGCAGAGCGGAAGTATGCGTCAATTAGAAAAAGCTTCGATTTGAAAGATCGAGCTTTTCTTTGCATCAGCTGTGCATGTGCATTGACATAAAAGCTTTCAAGCCTAGCGCCTTTCTCTGTTACTAATAGAGAAGCTTTGCCCTACTAATGCTGATATAGAGGCTTTGCACTGCTTTTGGGGTCTGGGTGCGGAACGAGTCAGCTGCGCTTAAAAATGTATAGTTGAGTTTTTTGAGGGTAGCCAGTAGGTATCTACCCCAGCTGTAAGAAAGTGGGAAATATGGAGATTTACCGATTAGCGACGCCAAACTTAATACTTTATCTGTCCTAGCCATAGAAATAGATTTTTACAAAGTTTCAAGTCTCTACCTACTATCTTTACGAATGTCGAAAAAAACTGCCTTCATATAGACTGACACCATATAGATAGACACCATTACGGACATTGCAAAAATTATTATTCTTTTTCTTTTTACCTTCGGTGTAGAGTATAAAAATCTGTAATGGTTTAAATTTTTGAACACCATGAGGTGGAATGCTTGCGACTTTATCTTGTGGCAAGAGTGTAAATACACTTTGACGTAATAAGGCAGTCCTAGTGCAAACACTCTATGGGCATGCTTGATTGCCAGTTATTCATGAACAGTCTAACTTTTCCACTTGTTTCTTTTAACGATTTGATCCAATTTTAAGACTCCAGAACTGATATATTTGTAAGCTCGCGAAAAAAATCAAAAGTGTGACCATTATCCATATTTTGTAAAACTATGTCATTTTGCCTAAGACACATTAAAAGTTAAAAAAATTTTGCGAAATACAGAATAGATTAAAATATTAAAAATAGAAGAAAGATAAATTTAAAAATAACGAAATTCTGAAAAGTGTTACTAGTTTGTTATTACTTTCAACCTAAGAATATTTATTTTTTATTATTCCTGTCCTGAGCATTAGCTGTTAATGCCGTATTAAAACGATTCTTTCGATCAACAATCTCAGCATTTTGACGTAGAATACGTCTTACGTTTCGGTATGAGTGTGCTATCCAAAAAAGTTGTTGTTGTAATATGGTTGCTTCACAAAATCGCTCATTGCTCATGAACTAATGAATAGATTTTCCTCAAATTAATTTAATTTTAAAGCCAAGGCTTCAACCTTTATTTTAAGCTATATATATATATGAAGTGATTACATTTTCTATTAAAAAAATGAGACCAAAAACATGCAAAATATTGCATCATTTAGAAGACTTTAAATTGCTCTAGCAATCTCAATAATCAATCAATTAATCTGAGTTTTTCGAATTTAAGTTGAGATGAGGTAAACAAACATTCCCACATTCAAATTTCTAATAATTTTGCCAAATATATAACTTTTTAAGGCAAAAAATCAGTGCAAAAATCACTACTTTTTTTTCAATTGCACATTGCTCAAAAACAGAGAATCGATTAAAACTTGTTTTAATACAAAGTAGACTTGATTTCCTTTCGTTTGATATACATGCGGTCATGACTGATAGCTTCTAAATGTGGAAATTTCATTAAGATATTCGGGCATAATTAAATTTTCATACATAAATTCTTCCGTGCCAGGGGTGAACAAGCTCATCTTAAGCGTCAGCCCCAAACAATTATAACACAATAAAATATGTTTACCCCAATTCTGAAATTTGCGTGCAAGTTTTCGAAATCATGTTTTATTATTTGTGTTGCACATTTAATTATGCTTTTGCACCAAAACAATAAATATGCCCGTGCAAAAATATCATATAAACTATCGTGAGTTAAACTATCGATGATTCGTCTTTACGGTGGCAGCCCTGATTTTCGCATCTTGTGAACAGTTACTGTGAATTAAGTTAATTTAATTTAATTTAAATGAATATTGAACAATGCCGCCTGTAAAAAGAAACGTAGCTTCGATGCGTAACAGAGAGAATATTTTTTTCTGCTTTGACTAATAGACAAGAATTTCACAGTTGACACCGAGGTGGACATGCTCATCGTAGGTGATTTTAATTTAGAAATGACAAATGATTGTTCATTTGCAGAATTTATGGATGAAAAATTCAAATTAAAGTATATTAAAAATGCAGCAACCACCTTAGCTCTAACCAATATAGATTTAGTATTTGCTAGAAATTTAAGTGTATCATTAATGAATTACATATCATACTTTTCCTTTCACAAACCTGTCATATCAAAAGTCACATTTCAAACATAAAACAAAAATACAATTTTAGATTTAATTATGCACAAATTTTGATGTAATAAATTATGTAAATATATATTTCTATTTCAAGTCAATGTTTGTTAAATTTATATCAGAGATGCTAACCAGTATTGCAGTAAAAAGGAAAAAATTAGCCAAACACAATTAAAAATAAAATAAAACATCTATGTGGTTGTTGTTATTAGGCTACCGCTTCATAATTTTTGTTGCACAAGGACAGACGTATTCTACGGCTAACCTATGCGCCCGTGTGATCTGACACAGGCTGTCAATTTTTTTTTGCTACGTTGCTGGATACCTAGAAAACGACATCCAAAATAAAAAAGGTGAAAGCACCGTATTTATACTCGACACCGAAGCTTAAGATTATAATGGGTTTGTGCAATGTCCGTCATGGTGTCTGACCGTGTGTCCGTCTGTCCGTCTGTCCGTCCGTATGAGCTCAACTCTTTTCCAGATCCTTCAAGCTAGAGACTTTGAACTTGCCAAATATAAATTTATCTACGGCCGGGAGAGATAATGTGCCAAGACTAGGGTTTTTTATACTCGATACCGAAGGTAAAGAGTATATTGGGTTTGTGCAATGTCCGTCATGGTGTCTGTCCGTCTGTCCGTCTGTATGTTCGCAACTTTTTTCCACACCCTTCAAGCTAGAGACTTGAAACTTTACAAATGTCTTTATCTATGGCATAGTAAATTAAAGTGTCAAGATTGGAGTTCAACGATAACTAGGGGGCTGGCAAATCGATAAACTCGATAACGCAAAATCGATAGATCCAGCTATTTCGCAAGCCCTTACAGCTAGAACTACCAAATTTGGGGAGAAAATAGCTACTAACAATCCCCAAAAAACTGCATCAAAAATTTTGGAGCCACGCCTACCCATTCCGCTCCCAGCCCCCCCGCAGTTTAACACTAAAAATGCCTATATCTTCTACAGTTTTTGAGCTAGACCCACCAAATTTGGTGCCAAGATAGGTGTTGACGATCTCCAACCAAATTCATAAAAACTTTGGATGCCACGCCCATCTATACTGCCCTATCCGCCCTCAACCACCCAAACGCTTCG
Source organism: Scaptomyza polygonia (assembly GCA_035044585.1). NCBI lineage: Eukaryota > Metazoa > Arthropoda > Insecta > Diptera > Drosophilidae > Scaptomyza > Scaptomyza polygonia. The sequence goes on along the minus strand of JAWNNU010001903.1, from coordinate 453,503 downwards.
CTAAAAACGGTATTGCGTGTATCTTCCATAGTGTTTGAGCTAGAGTCACAAAATTTGGTAGGTAGATAACTTGTAACGATCCCCCAAAAACTGCATCAAAGTTTTGGAGCCCCACCCACCCATTCCGCCCCCAGCACCCCCGCAGTTTAAAAACAGAAATGCTTATATCTTTTACAGTTTTTGAGTTAGAGCCACCAAATTTGTGCCAAAATAGGTAATTATAACCCCCAAAAAAATTCATAAAAACTTTGGATACCACGCCAATCCATACTGCCCAAGCTGCCCCAAACCGCCCCAATGCTTCACTAAAAACGGGAATGCGTGTATTTTCCAAAGCGTTAAGGCTAGAGTCACCAAATTTGGTAGGAAAATAGCTATTAACGATCGTCAAAAAACTGCATCAAAGTTTTGGAGCCACGCCTCCCCGTTCCCCAGCCCCCTGCATTTTGAAATCAAAAACGCCTATATTTTCCACATTTTTTGAGCTAGAGACGCCAAATTTGATGCCAAGATTGGTGATGAAGAAACCCAAAAATTTTGGATGGCGGCCCCCACCCATACCGCCCCCAGCCCCCCCTTCACCAAATTCTACTAACTTTGAGCTAGAGTCACCAAATTTGGTATGAAGATAGCAATTAACATCATAAATAGATCTACAGCAAAACTTTGGACGCCACGCCCCCCATACCACCCCCAGCCCCCCTTCCACCATATTCTACTTACTTTGAGCTAAAGTCTCCAAATTCGGTTTGAGGATAGCTATTGACATGATACATAGATCTGTAGCAAAAATTTTGATGCCACGCCCCCATACCGCCCCAGCCCCTACCTTTAACAAACTTTGAGCTAGAGTCACCAAATTTGGAAGGAAGATAGCTTTTTGGCATCCCCATCTGCACCAGACAATCGTTGAGGCAGCGTACACCCCTGCCGTATCCACTCACCATTGCAATCAGCTCTCTTTAATCTATTTTACTACTGGTATCGAGTATACCGCAGTCGGGTGCGTCCGACTGCAACGTTTCTACTTGTTTAATGTTTAATATTGAATGACGATGAGTTGTACTTCAAATGACCTGACGTTTTTTGGAAATTGCCTTTTTTATGGATAAGATAAAGAAATAATAAGGGTTATCCCACATTAAGATATAAGCAGAGCTACAAGTATGTATGTCTGTGAACTTCGAAGTGCAGGAAATAGTTATTCTATCTTCTTTTCAACTTTTTACTTTAGCGCTGGTTTTGGTACTTTTATGTTTTTTTAAGAAAAGTTCAAAGCCCAATTGAACGAAATCGAAAGTACTTTCACTTTGTGAACATGGACCATACATGTATTTTTAGGATAGAGGGTTCACGTGTATACATAGACGTACACACATACATACCATATTATATACATACATTCAAACATACTTAAGAGTGCATGTGGAGCAATAAAAATGTTGGACTTAAATTATTGCTTCGAACTGAGCCAAAAGCCAGAAGAATAAACCGCAATGGCTTGGATAAAAGGGGCACGGGGATCTTACCCCATAGCTAAGTAAATGTTTGTTTGTGTGTGTGAGTGAGTTTTTATGCTGTTGTAAGAATAATGTGATTCCTGTCCTTGAATCATAAAACCAATTTTTTCATTTCTTTTCTGTCTATTTGTAAACATTTCTTTTATTTTTTGTTTGCACTTTCCGAGCAGACTTTGTCTACATAAAAATATATATTGCATACCATGTGCTGTGTGTTTGTGTGTTCCTTAGTAGTTGGTCTACTCAAAGCTAGACTGGTGTCGATGTCGAGGTCAGTATGGGTTGGGGGCTCGGACTGGTCACTGGCTGCGATTGTTGGTTTTTTTTCAATACTTATTTTTTAAAGTTTACTTAACGCTAAAGGATAGAATGTGGCCCTGCATACTGACTTACTTGTAAATATATCTTTTTATTTATATATACACACACATACAAACACATGATTGTATATATTTAAATATACATATATATATATATATATTTATATCTAGTAAATAGGTAAACCCATTTTGAGCAATATTACTATTGGGTTGGGGTAAAAACAGGCATCAAACTTTTATGTTTGTTTTTATATTCAATTCGCAAGTAGAACGTTACAGTGCAGCTCAATCTGTGTTTCACCCGCTGCCAACTAACTCACTTATATTCCTACAAGTGTACAGATACAGACATATGTATGTGTGAACATACATATATGCATAGAAGGAGCTGAATATAAGTTTAAGCAAGTATTTATCTGTTGCTCATCGTGTATTCTTTAAAAATACATTCGTATTATTTAATACATAATCGACTCTAATGCTTCACGAACTTTATTTATTAGGTATTATGTGACCTTCACCCAGTAAACAGACTTCCATACACACAAACATACATAGGCACACACAGCAAGCACACACATACTTACCCATACATATATGTATATGCTTATTAAATTTTTTATGTGTTCCTATCACACTTGTGCGCGTTTTATTTTATGGAGTAAGTCTACACGTGTATACATGTGTTGAAGTGTATGCTGTAGAAAGTGTGTCTATCAGTTAGTGAATGTGTGTGTGTGTGTGTTTGTAAGGAAGAATGCGATGGCACACTCAGAGTTTTTATTTCATTTCTTTTTGTGAGCAAAATAACATTAACGACATTGGGCTAGGTCAGTGTCAGACTACTTAATGATTTTTTTCTTCCATTTTATTCTCGTGGGGTAAAACTTTGTGGACAGTCAATACAAGGCATTAAAGGATAATTCTTTAAAGAGTTAAATTTTTTAATTAATAAAAGAGACGAACACGATCAAATTTTTTAAGTTTTACTTAATGTGATTTTGATAATAATTGGAATAAAAGTACATATATTTTAACATAACACTTGTTACACACTTGCTAATGGTTCTCTACTTAGATATCAAAAGTGCTTAGGCTGAGTTGCATTTTAACCTCAATTTCTAATAAAAGTGGCTTACGATACTTTTGTCGAAAAAATTAATTTTTTTTAAACTTTAAGTTCATCTTTTAACGTTAATATAATCCGATACTGTAAGAAAAATTTTATCCAATGGAAATTAGCAATTTTGGTAAAATAATAGCTTCTGGAGTTTGTCAAGAAACTGCATCAAAAACTTATATGCCTCGCCCACCCCTTCCCAGCCTCACGACTTTAAAAGTCTGAAATGCTTATATCTCCCACTGTTTTTAAAAAAGAGTAACCAAATTTTGTGGCAATATAACTGTTGACTTACCCTAAGGATCTGTGGTCTACGTAAAATCGTTGCTCAACTCTCTGGACTAAAGTTATTTACATATTTAATGGATAGAAAGTGAAGTTATAAGATTTACTGGCGTGAGAACGTCCAAAAAAGAAAGCCGTGGCTACCCGTTGGTATTTGCTAAATAGCCGCTCATGCCGCTCAGTTTCAAGCGATTCGCAAGTAACCAAATACTTTGCGAAGATTCTGCTAAAAAAAAACGCTGCGCTTAAGGCCGACCCCTAAGATTGTAAGCACCTGATCAGTGAGTGCCGTTACCACTTACCTTTTTAAATCAACAAGTTAAGCACAATATTAAGAATCAGGTTGGTTTTTAACGAAATTTGATACTTTGTCGCTTCCTAAAGCTATCCGGTCACTAGAGGCTAATTAGATTTCGCTTGATTTGATATTGTTGGTCTTGTTTTTATACTCTATGAAAGTCTAAGCACAAAACGCAGTTAATGGAATTATCTTCGACCTCGTTGAAAATAAATATTCTTGATTAGTAACAATAAGCACGCCAAGACAAAGGTTTGTGTTTCTTTACCTTAAGTTTCTTTGCTCCAATCATCTTATCCATGCCGAGCATGGATTCATTGAGTGTTAAATTTATCATAGAATATTTTGAAAATTAAAAGGTAAGAGCCTCTACATAAGATGACATGGAAATATCATGCAGTTTTAAAAACAAGTTATACTATATATATATACATTTTTAATTGAATGTTGCGCACCTTTTATTTAGAGAGTATGCCAACTTCGACGAGCTGGTGAAAGCTGGTCATTCTCAATAAAGTTGTGTACACCAAGTTCAGTTTATCTTTATGTTGCTTTGCTTAATATGAAAAAAAAAGAAAAAGATGGACAACGGCAACTATATAAAAAGGCAAGACAAATAACAAGCATTTTTATTTTAATACCAACACTTAATACAAACTTGATGGAGCTACAAAATCACGCTCCATTTACTCAAGCCCCAGCTATAGCAGCTACAAGGGTGAATACAGTGTTGGGGAGAAAGGGCACACGGCACACAGCACACAAAACGGCAGCACAGTTAGGAAGGAGTACACACACTCAGGCTCATGCACTTGTTGATTTTTATTAAATGTTGTAATAAAATAACAGTTAAGCTGTAACTTTGAGTGGAGCGCAGAATAAAATAGCCCGCATCAGCACTTGCAAACGCAGCCACCGATTCAGGAACAAAAAGGATGCGGCTAAGCAGAGAGCAGGATAAGGCGAAATTAAAATCAAGTGAAAACATTGAATCCGGCGCAAACGACTGTAAAGTTCTCTAAGATATACAATATAAAAATATGTGGTGGAAAGATCGGGGCAAAAAGGGGTATGGTGGCGGGCGGTGTGGTTGAGGACTTCATGGAACATCACTTGATGCAAATCTTTTAAAAGTAATACCAGCTCAAAAGCTGTGAAAGACTTAGACATATTCTGTTTTTGGATCAGAGGGTTTGGGGCGTGGTTGGGGCATCAAAATAAAACTTGATCTTAAAATGTTAGAAAGTATCTTGCCACCATATTTTGACACTCTACCGTAAAACTCATGCAATCACAAGGCTTATTTGTGTTTCATAAAAATTTCAGAGGCATTTATCTTTGGGGGTGTCAGCAGCTATCCTTTTATCAACTTTGATGGCTCTAGCGCAATTCTGCTACTCGAGCTATACTCATTTTCGTTTTTAAAGACAGGAGAGTGGGCCGGCGGGGGTGGGCGTTGAATCTTAACAGTTTATGCAAATCTTCGGGGGATGCCATTGTTTTATTGATTTGCACCTCGAGATTTATTAACTTGTTATCGATTTTCATTACCCCCTGCGGACGTAGCACTGGCATTTTGTCTGAGGCAAACATGGACCAAGATAATTGCAATGTTTCAAGTCTCTAGCTTTCGGTTGTCCAAGAAACACACGTTCATTTAGACAGCATGACATTGCATAAAAGCAAAGAACTTTGACCTTTGACATCAAATATAAAAAATGTACGATCATAAAAAATCGAAGGAATGATACCCGGCATTCATACATGTGTAGATAGATGTATATATTCACATGTATATGTACGCATGAATGTTCGAAAAAGAAACGACAGACAAAAAATATATATGTATAAGTGTCTAGTAAAAGTTCAGGAATGAAATCTAGAATAAATATTTTATTTTTTGCTTTAAGCATTGATTTTTTTCGTTTCCTTGTTTCTGCTTGAAAGAAGTTTTTTCCCTGACTCTGTCACTGCCGGTTGAACTTGCCTTAGTCTGTGGCACAGTCTCAGGTTCAGTGCTTGGATGAGTCGCACAAATAAAGCGTAAACACGTTGTATAGGTTAGTGCACAAGCAATAGTAAATATAAAAAAAATAAAATAAAAGAAGAATAAAGCTACCTCGGTACTCTAAAAGTGGATCAACTCGCATAAATTATTACGTCCTTTCGTATGTGTGTTTGTATTTTTATAGGCCACTTGTTGGACTAGGTTATGCGCAATAAGCTAGACAGACGTCTACATAGTTTTCGTGTCCCTTTTATTTCTTTCGACAAAAATAATAGTTATTCGACGTTGTGATAATTGAATCGACAGTTAAGCATGAGAAAAAAAGTCTTATTTAATTACAGATGCGATCCTGAAATTGAATTCTGTAACGAGTCACGACTGATTGAACTGAGAAAAACCACAACTTTTGACGTTTGCAATTTAATAGTCTTTAAATAGGAACAAAATTGGTATCAATGCATACTTGCAACGAACAAATAGAAGTTTAGTAATATTTGCTAAATGACTTCAGTATTACCGCATTGGTGTCGAGACTATTATGGCAAAGGAAGGGCTTAAACTAGCACGCATAACACGTTTTTTGCGCTCCAATAAAATTTTGTCCTCCAACATAACAGTCCGCCCAAGAGAGATCTAGGGGCAGAGTAGACCTTTCAATTTGCAGTTCATGCATCACCCATAATAATTACAGAACAGACCCAAATGGAATGCGACATCTTAGTTCTTGTATTTGATTCAGAGGTCTGATGTTACGCCGATGCTATGTGATTTAATCTTAAGGGCATTCCCGGCTTAAGTTGTCGTTATCAGTCAGTCGCCTTTAACTTTTGGGGAGAAATATTTAAACACAACACATGGATACATTCTATTTACATTCACACACAAGAGCAAAATCGTCTACATATAGGAATATGTATATTAGAGTGTATGTACAGTATGTCTCCTTGTTTTGGCCCTGGACTCCACTGGACAAGCACTCTTGCCATTTCCAGGGCCCGTCTTTGACTTTGTCCGGCTTAGCTAAAACTGGAGGCAATAGCAAAAGCAGTAGATGTCGCATAAGCAATTTCTGGTCTCCGACGCGCACCCTTCCCATACACACACTGGACTTTCAAAACGACTTGCCAACCCACTTGCCTGTTTGAATGGTCGAATGAGACCAGTAGCCTTTTGATGTTCCATCGTCCATGTGTGTGTGTGTGTGTGTGTGTGTGTGTGTGTGTGTGTGTGTTTGTGTGTGGGTGTGTGGTGTGTCTGTGTGGATGTTGGGAGGAGTGAAGAGTAGGGAACTAACTAAAAAGGCGTTCTGGGCTGAATATTTCCGCCGATTGCTTCTCAAATGCAGAGTAGTAGACGATGCCACTATTCCTTATGGTCATCGTCATCTTGTCCTCGTCATCTCTTGGTCGTTAGATTCGTCGTGCTGCTGAGGATTGGATAGGGGTGATTCATGTGTGCGGGCAGTGGCATTTTGCTGTCGGTAACGTTAATGCCAACGTATTCTCTAGCACGAGCTCGAGCACCAGAGTGTGGAACACCAATATAGGCAACTGCCATGCAGAGTCGCATTGCTTTTGCCTTTGCCCTTGCCTTGGCAACCAAGCAAGCAAACGACAAAGCGCTTGTCGCCAACGTCATCCTATACAGTATGTTGGCGCTGTCGCAAGCACTGCTTCTCTACCCAGACCCTATTTTAAAATCTATCCCTTTACCCAGTTCTCAACCACCTCGCTCTAGAGCGACATCACGTTGCCAGAACTCCCATGTCCGCCTTGGGTGACCACCCTCGTTTGAGGCAGCTGCAGCAGTTCGTTGCCAGGCATAGAGCTCCACTTTTACTTCGGCTGCGTGTCCATCACCGCATCCATCGCCCAACCACCTGACACCAAAAGCAAGTCGATCGATAATTTCCATAGTTGACCACTGCTGTGTATGCGAATTTAGAAATGCGAACATATACACAAACAGGAATATCGCAGCATACGTATGTACAATATATGTATGTATTTGTGCATCTTCTTGTACATATAAACGTATACGTGTGGGTAAGCTCGGACATCGCACAGGACGCAAGAAGCAAGAAGGAGCAGCATGCAGCAAGAAGGCACTGACATAGGCAAGCGCACGAAGGAAGAAGAAGAAGCCCAACGAAGGCGGGCAACAAGAACCTCCAGTAGCTGTGGAAAATACTGTTTGCATACGGCTTGCGATTGCTTGCTACATCGCCGTCTGGATGCTGGATCGGGGGTTGAATTGGGTAAGAGTGAGTGAGAGCAGTGAGAGTGGGGAATAGGAATTTGGGAGTAGGGGAGGCTGTCCAAAGGTCCAGTGCGGCATGTAATGGGTATGAAGATGGAGGCTATGTGGGCTACGTACTAACCGGCTTGGTCACGTTTCGTTGCGTCGGCATCGTCATTGCGGGTCGTCGTCGTCGCTATTGCCATCACCGTGGCTGAAGTTGAAGTTGAGGCAGAGGCTGAGCAAGAGCTAGAAGAAGAGGTTGTGGCTGAAAGTGAAGCAGCAGCGCAAGTCAACGAAATGGAGGCTGCGAAAATTTCGAATTTTCAAGTTGAAACGGCCAGCTTGGCCACAGTGGCCAGCCGTAAGCGTATGCGTAATAGAGTGGGTGGGTAAATTAATACACAAACATATATGTGTGCAATTGAAGAGAATGGGGGCAAGAGGAATAAAAGACCGAGAAGGTTTGCAACAACAACATATATATATATATATATATATATATATATAAATCGTATATATATATACGGCTGTATATAAGTATACTAGTTGGCTATTTTACGAATGCCGCCAACATGCCAGTTGACCAAGAACGTAAAAGAGTGAACAGGCTTTTAGAAGTCTAAACTAACCCCTTTTTTACACGTATTGCGAAAATAAGGGGCTATTTAGTTTTTTCACATAAATTTATGTTTTACTGTACTCGTAGAAAATAAAGGACCATTTGCAAAACTGTAATTTGCATTACGTTTAATGTCGAAAAATTAAAATTTCTGATAGTTATGGAAGATTCTTCTTGATTTTGTTGTTTGAAAGGACTTCTGCTTACAAGTTATCGATAAATAACGAAAGAAATAAATTTTGCTTAACTTTGCAGGCAAAAGTTTTTATTTTATACTCGATACCGAAGATTAGAAATTTATTGGGTTTGTGCAATGTCTGTCATGGTGTCTGTTCATTTGTCCAACTGTCAGTTGTATGAACGCAACTATTTACCACATCCTTGAAACTTTCCAAATATTTTTATCTGTGACCGGGGCAGACAATGTGTCAAGATTGGGGTTCTACGACAAATGGGGGCTGGCAAATCGACCAATTCGATTAGTCAAAATCAATAATTCCACCTAATTCGCACATTCTTACAGCTAGAACTACTAAATTTGGTAAGAAGATGGCCACTAGCAGCCCTTAAAAAATTTGAACACAAAATTTTGGAGCCACACCCAGCCCTTTCGCATCCAGAGCACCCCCCCCCCCCCCCCATTTTGAAATAAGTAATGCCTATATCTTTCACAGTTTTTAAGCTAGAGTCAATAAACTTGGTGCCAACATAGACAATGAAGACCCACTAAGATCTGCAAACATTCCGCCCCCAGCCCCCGCAGTTTAAAAACAGAAGTGCCTATAACTTCCACAGTTTTTGAGGTAGAGCCATCAAATTTGTTGCCAAGATAGATAATAACGGCCCCCAAACTAATTTATAAAAACTTTGGAGACTTGAAACTTTGCAAATGTCTTTCTCTAGGGCGTTGTAAATCAAAATGTCGAGGTTGGAAATCTACGATAACTAGAGGGCTGGCAAACCGATAAGCTCGCTAGCTCGAAATCGATCAATCCATCTATTTCAAACGCCTTTAAAGCAAGACCTACCAAATTTGGGGAGAAGATAGCTACTAACAACCCCCAAAAAACGGAATCAAAAATTTTGGAGCCACGCCCATCCATTCCGCCCCAGACCTCACCCCCCGCAGTTTAATACCAAAAATGCCTATATCTTCTACAGAGACACCAAATTTTGTATGTGGGTAGCAATTAACATCATACACAGATCTGCAGCAAAAATTTTGATGCCACGCCCCCATACCACCCACAAACCGCCCCATACCGCCCTCAGCACCAACCTTTTACAAACTTTAAGCTACAGTCACCAAACTTGGTAGGAGGATAGCAGTTGACATCCCACAAAGATCTGAATAAATACTTTGGATGCCTCGCCCCCAAACCGCCCCAGCCCCCCTTTCCACACCTTTAACAAACTTTGAGCTAGAGTCACCAAATTGTTTTATATATAAATAAAAATTGGTACACTCAGAAAAAAACGTAGTACAAAAAAATTGACAGCCTGTGTCAGATCCCACGGGCGCATAGGTTAGCCGTAGAATACGTCTGTCCTTGTGCAACAAAAATTATGAAGCGGTAGCCTAATAACAACAACCACATAGATGTTTTATTTTATTTTTAATTGTGTTTGTTGTCATTTGGCTAATTTTTTCCTTTTACTGCAATACTGGTTAGCATCTCTGATATAAATTTAACAAACATTGACTTGAAATAGAAATATATATTTACATAATTTATTACATCAAAATTTGTGCATAATTAAATCTAAAATTGTATTTTTGTTTTATGTTTGAAATGTGACTTTTGATATGACAGGTTTGTGAAAGGAAAAGTATGATATGTAATTCATTAATGATACACTTAAATTTCTAGCAAATACTAAATCTATATTGGTTAGAGCTAAGGTGGTTGCTGCATTTTTAATATACTTTAATTTGAATTTTTCATCCATAAATTCTGCAAATGAACAATCATTTGTCATTTCTAAATTAAAATCACCTACGATGAGCATGTCCACCTCGGTGTCAACTGTGAAATTTTTGTCTATTAGTCAAAGCAGAAAAAAATATTCTCTCTGTTACGCATCGAAGCTACGTTTCTTTTTACAGGCGGCATTGTTTAATATTCATTTAAATTCAATTAAATTAACTTAATTCACAGTAACTGTTCACAAGATGCGAAAATCAGGGCTGCCACCGTAAAGACGAATTATCGATAGTTTAACTCACGATATTTTATATGATAGTTTTGCACGGGCATATTTATTGTTTTGGTGCAAAAGCATAATTAAATGTGCAACACAAACAATAAAACATGATTTCGAAAACTTGCACGCAAATTTCAGAATTGGGGTAAACATATTTTTTTGTGTTATAATTGTTTGGGGCTGACGCTTAAGATGAGCTTGTTCACCCCTGGCACGGAAGAATTTATGTATGAAAATTTAATTATGCCCGAATATCTTAATGAAATTTCCACATTTAGAAGCTATCAGTCATGACCGCATGTATATCAACCGAAAGGAAATCAAGTCTACTTTGTATTAAAACAAGTTTTAATCGATTCTCTGGCGGAGAGCAATGTGCAATTGAAAAAAAAGTAGTGATTTTTGCACTGATTTTTTGCCTTAAAAAGTTATATATTTGGAAAAATTATTAGAAATTTGAATGTGGGAATGTTTGTTTACCTCATCTCAAATTAAATTCGAAAAACTCAGATTAATTGATTGATTATTGAGATTGCTAGAGCAATTTAAAGTCTTCAAAATGATGCAAAATTTTGCATGGTTTTGGTCTCATTTTTTTAATAGAAAATGTAATCACTTCATATATATATATAGCTTAAAATAAAGGTTGAAGCCTTGGCTTTAAAATTAAATTAATTTGAGGAAAATCTATTCATTAGTTCATGAGCAATGAGCGATTTTGTGAAGCAACCATATTACAACAACAACTTTTTTGGATAGCACACTCATACCGAAACGTAAGACGTATTCTACGTCAATAAGCATATTCATGGTTAATTCAACTATTTTTGTACATAATTTCATTCCTAACATGAAATTGCTTAACTTGACATGTGCACATGTTAAATCAAGAATTACTATAAAATAGTAAAATCAACATTTTTCATAGTTGATTTAAAATTTAACGTATTAATATTGATGCACAAAAATATTAGATTTAACGTTTTATTATAATGGAACTGAACATGAGATTTGTTATTTTAACATTTCGAGTTCATCAAATCCAAGTATACCATATGTCAGTTTTTATTCACTCGCGGTAATTGTTATTAACTATTAAAATTGCTAGAAATACATCGAACTCTTATTTAATCAAACTTACCGATTACGAAATATGATGGGCCTAAACCGGGATTCGAACCTGATGTCTGTTCACGAAGCGGATGCCTTAGCCATTGCGCTGTTGCCGAATATATTTCGCACTCGGTTAGTTTTGAACTAAAGCAAACGCTTCGGAAAGGAAGTAAGATGTCTGCTCTTTAATTTAAATAGGGAACATACTCATTGTTAATGACAACAAAGTTAGAATTAACTATGGTGGTATTGAATGGAATTTTTGTTTTGTTTTTTGACTATGCGTTAATAGTTGAATTAAATATATTTCAACGTTAAATTGAACATGGCATGTTGTTTTAAAGTGCACTCACTTTGAATTAACTATTTTTCATGTTCGATTTGCTGTTTAACTATGTTTTTAGTTGAATCAACATTTTCTATAGTTAAATTTACTACGTTTCATAGTTAAAACTCGCATAGTAAAATCAACTATTTTCATAGTTGATTTTCGGATTTTTTTTTTCTGAGTGTACAAACATTTGATCGAAATTATTGCACCACTAATGCAATCTTCGCTAAAATCGTTATGTTTAACAAAACCTTTATTGAATCATGTGATATATATACTTAATTACTTAGTACTATTGTTTTAATATTTCAGGAGTAAAAAGGCCAAGCATTTTTGAAAATCGCACGTATAATTTGGTCGGTTCGTTAATTTTAGAGTAAAACAAGTAGAAACGTTGCAGTCAGACGCAACCGACACCAGTAATAAAACCGATAAAATGATATGGATGTATGTAGTATGGATGGGCGTGGCATTCCAAAGTTTTTTTTTTCTATTTTTTTGGGGATCGTCAACACCTATCTTGGCACTAAATTTGATGACTCTAGCTCAAACACTATGGAAGTGGCTAGAGCAGAATGGATGGGCGTGACACCCAAAGTTTTTATGAATTTGGTTGGACGACGCGTCGTCAACATCTTTCTTGGCAACAAATTTGGTAGCTCTAGCTCAAAAACTGTAGAATTTATGGGCATTTGTGGTTTAAAACTGTGGGGGGCTTGGGGCGGTATAGGTGGGCGTGGCTCCAAAATTTTTGATGCAGTTTTTTGGAGGTTGGTAGTAGATATCTTTCCTCCAATTTGGTAGTTCTAGCTGTAAGGGCGTGTGAAATAGCTGGCTTTATTGATATTGAGTTATCGAATTTATCGATTTGCCAGCCCCCTAGTTATCGTAGAGCCCCAATCCTAACACTTTATCTTACACGGCCATAGATAAAGACATTTGCTAAGTTTTAAGGGTGTGGAAAAAAGTTGCGCACATACGGACACACAGACGGAAAGACACCATGACGGACATTGCACAAACCCAATATACTCTTTACCTTCGGTATCGAGTATAAATATTACAAAACACTCAAAACTATAAATTCAAAATTATATGGATAACGCTTATACACATGACCTTAAATGTGAATTCACTCAGTTTCTTATCAAGAAGAAAAAAAACTTAAAAGCTTGAGTAGTTAAGGTCATTTAATATTATCTTTTAGCTAATAACTCAGGGAACTATGTTTAATAACCCGAAGACTTTAAAGACGCTAACTTTTTTAATTTAACACGTTAAATCAATAACTACCAAACGAGAAGATTGGAAACATTCGTCGTCCGATGCATGGATGACTATTTGATGTACAGATCCGATTAAAGTTGGGATGATTGGTAAAAAAAGGATTTTTTTTAATTCTATTGTTATTTTCACCAATTATGCTGATCTATAGAAGTTCTAAATTCATTTTCACCAATCATACAAATCGCGATCACACTTTTGGAGCTGGAGTTCTTCAAGGCACCTTAGTTGGACCAACACTAGACTCCCCACACAGCACACATTCTTTCAAGCAGACGACTGCCAACATTTACTTTTGCTGATGCAGGCAGCAGCGCAACTATCACCACATCTGTTGGACGCGGAGAGTGTTTAAATCATTGGAAAATCAAAATAAACATATAAATATTCACGTATGTTACATTTGTCAAAAACGAAAAAGATTGACCAAATTTTTTTTGGTTTCTACATCAACAATCTTGGCACCAAATTTGGTGGCTTTAGCTCAAAAGCTGTGGAAAATATAGGCGTTTTTGATTTCAAAATGCAGTGGCTGGGGAACACGGGAGGCCTAGCTCCAAAACTTTTATGCAGTTTTTTGGGGGTCATAAACAGTTATATTCCTATTCAATTTGGTGACTCTTACTCAAACACTATGGAAGATACTTGCTTTACAGTTTTTAGCGTAGCATTGTGGTGGTTGAGGGAGGCTAGGGCAGCATGGATGGGCGTGGCATCCAAAAATGTATACGTATTAGCTATGGCTCAAAAACTGTAGAAGATATAGGCATTTCTGATTTTTAACTGCAGGGGGGTGGCTGGGGCGGAATGGGTGGGTGTTGCTCCAAAACTTTGGTGCACTTTTTTGGGGGTCGTTAATAGTTATCTTCCTACCAAATTTGGTAGTTCTTGCTGGATTGATCGATTTCGAGCTATCGAGTTTATCGATTTGCCAGACCCCTAGTTATCGTAGATTTCAATTCATGACACTTTAATTTACTATGCCTTAGATAAAGACATTTGCAAAGTTTCAAGTCTCTGAGTATCAGGGTATCATGGTTTTGTGCAAAAGTATGTAACAGGCAGAAGGAAGCATCTCCGACCCCATAAAGTATATATATTCTTCATCAGCATCAACAGCCGAGTCGATATGGCCATGTCCGTCTGTATGAACGCGTCGATCTCAGAGACTACAAGAGCTAGAAACTTCCGATTTTGAATATAAGTTCTCCTATACCATAAGCAGAACAAGTTTGTTTCAAATAATCAATAACTAATCTGGTTTCCGATATAAAAATGGAATCGATTACAGAAAAGTATCGCGTTTGGAAAATTTAAAAATGGGGGTTGAATAAATGGGTAACGATAGATATTTTTCTCATTTCCAAATCGAAACCCGAAATATCTTAAAGTTAAGTCAGTTTTTAGATTTGTTTAAATTGATCATTATACGAAGCATACTTTAAGGGCGCAAAGAGTAAAATATTTATTGCAACTGCTTTCAGGGTATCTTCTAGTTGGGCTCTGCCAACTAGAGCCTTCTTATTTATTTCATACTGCCCCGTTACTTCTGCAGATGTTGAATGATGTTGCTCCACATATGCAAGTATATCAAGCGAAAAACGAAATGAACATTCGAACATTTTAAATACCATTTAATAAATTTTGCAACAATAAAAACATTTAAGAGGTAGATTAAATTGGACAGTTGCACAAGAGTATTTACATACGAACAAGTAAGGACACTTTTTTTTTAAATTTACGATCTGTCCAAAAGACAACAAGTAAAATTTAAATAAGTAGACACGTTGCAGTCGGACGCACCCGACTGCGGTATACTCGCTACCAGTAGTAAAACAGATTAAAAGAGAGCTGATTGCAATGGTGTGTGGATACGGCAGGGGTGTACGCTGCCTCAAAGATTGTCTGATGCAGATGGGGATGCCAAAAAGCTATCTTCCTTCCAAATTTGGTGACTCTAGCTCAAAGTAAGAAGAATATGGTGGATAGTAGGCTGTTGGTGATATGGGGGGGGGGGGGGGGCATGACATAAAAATTTTAGCTGAAGATCTGTGTATGATGTCAATTGCTATCCTCATACCAAATTTGGTGACTCTAGCTCAAAAATAGTAAAATTTGGGGGAAAGGGGGCTGGGGTTGGTAAGGGGGCGTGGCATCCAAACTTTTGCTGCAGATCTATATATGATGTCAATAGCTATCCTCAAACCGAATTTGATGACTCTAGCTCAAAGTTAGTAGAATATGGTGGAAGGGGTGCTGGGGGCGGTATGGGTGGAAGGCGCCATCCAAATTTTTTGGGTTTCTTCATCACCTATCTTGGCACCAAATTTTGCGCCTCTAGCTCAAAACATGTGGAAAATATAGGCGTTTTTGATTACAAAATGCCGGTGGCTCGAGCGGGGGGGGGGGGGGTGCTTGGCTCCAAAACATTGATGCAGTTTTTTGGGGATCGTTAATTGCAATCTTCTTACCAAATTTGGTGACTCTAGCTTTAACGCTTTGGAAAATACACGCATTCCCGTTTTAAGTGAGGCATTGGGGCGGTTTGGGGCAGCTTGGGCTGTATGCATTGGCGTGGCATACAAAGTTTTTATGCATTTTTTTGGAAGCTATAATCACCTATTTTGGAACAAAATTTCTCTAACTCAAAAACTGTAAAAGATATAAGCATTTCTTTTTTAAGCTGCGAGGGGGCTGGGGGCGGAATGGGTAGGTGGGGCTCCAAAACTTTGATGCAGTTTTTTGGGGTCATTACAAGTTATCTACCTACCAAATTTTGTGACTCTAGCTCAAACACTTTGGAAGATACACGCACTACTGTTTTTAGCGAAGCGTTGTGGCGGTTGAGGGCGGCTAGGGCAGTATAGATGGGCGTGGCATCCAAAGTTTTTATGATTTTGATTGGGGATCGTCAACACCTATCTTGGCACCAAATTTGATAGGTCTAGATCAAAAACTGGGCGTTTTTGGTGTTAAACTGCGGGGGGCTGAGGGCGGAATGGGTGGGCGTGGCTCCAAAATTTTTGATGCTGTTTTTTGGGGATTGATAGTAGCTATATTCTCCCCAAATTTGTTAGTTGTAGCTGTAAGGGCGTGCGAAATAGGTGGACTTATCGGATTTTGAGTTATCGAATTAATCGATTTGCCAGATCTCCAGTTATCGTTGAACTCCAATCTTGACACTTTAATTTACTATGCCATAGATAAAGAGATTTGCAAAGTTTGAAGTCTCTAGATTGAAGGGTGTGGAAAAAAGTTGCGTTCATACAGACGGACAGACGGACAGACGGTCAGACGGTCAGACGGACAGACGGACAGACACAATGACGGACATTGCACAAATCCAATATACTCTTTACCTTCGGTATCGAGTATAAAAAATAAACCCATGATGCAGAAGAAAATCCAATCTTCATATTGGATATGGCATAAACAGTACTTACACTATAAAAAATATCCGAATAAAATACAAATGTTTTAGGATTTATTCATAGATAAATAAACACAATTAGAAACGTTGCATTCTGACGCAACCGACTGCGGTATACACGATACTAGTAATAAAACCGATAAAACGAGACCAGATTGCAATGGGTGCGGATACGGCAGGGGTGTACGCTGCCTCTAAGATTGTCTGGTGCAGATGGGGATGCCAAAAAGCTATGTTCCTTCCAAGTTTGGTGACTCTAGCTCAAAGTTTGTTAAAGGTAGGGAAAGGAGGGCTGTGGGTGGTATGGGGGCCTAACACCAAAGTTTGCTGCAGATCTATTTATTATGTCAATTGCTATCCTCCAACCAAATTTGGTGACTATAGCTCAAAGTAAGCAGAATATGGTGAAGGGGGGCTGGGGGTTGGTATGGGTGGAGGGTGGCATCCACATGTTTTGGGTCTCTTCATCAGCAATCTTGGCAAAAAATTTGGTGGCTATAGCTCAATAGCTGTTGTAAATATGGGCGTTTTTGATTTAAAAATGCAAAGGGCTGGGGAACGGGAGCGCGTGGCTCCAAAACTTTGATGCAGTCAGGGGGTCATAAACAGTTATCTTCCTACCAAATTTGGTGACTCTAGCTTAAACACTTTTCAAGATACAAGCATTCCCGTTTTTAGCGTGGCATCCAAAGTTTTTTTTTCTGCTTTTTTTGGGGATCGTCAACACCTATCTTGGCACTAAATTTGATGACTCTAGCTCTAAAACTGTGGAAGATATAGGCATTTCTGTTTTTTAACCTGGGTGGGACTTGGGGCGGAATGGGTAGGCGTGGCTCAAAAACTTTGATGCAGTTTTTTGAGGATCGTTAATAGTTATCTAACTACCAAGTTTGCTCAAACACTATGGAAGAAACACGCATTTCCGTTTTTAGTGAAGCGTTGGGGTGGTTGGGGGTGGCTAGGGCAGAATGGATGGGCGTGGCATCCAAAGTTTTTAATAATTTGGTTGGACGTCGTCAACATCTTTTTCGGCAACAAATTTGGTAGCTCTAGCTCAAAAACTGTAGAAGATATAGGCATTTGTGGTTTAATGCTGCGGGGGGGGGGGGGGGCTTGGGGCAGTATAGTTGGGCGTGGCTCCAAAATTTTTGATGCAGTTTTTTGGAGGTTGGTAGTAGATATCTTTCCTTCAATTTGGTAGTTCTAGCTGTAAGGGCGTGTGAAATAGCTGGCTTTATCGATATCGAGTTATCGAACTTATCGATTTGCCAGCCCCCTAGTTATCGTAGAACCCCAATCTTAACACTTTATCTTACACGGCCATAGATAAAGACATTTGCCAAGTTTCAAGTCTCTAGCTTGAAGGGTGTGGAAGAGAGTTGCGCACATACGGACACGCAGACGGAAAGAGACCATGACGGACATTGCACAAACCCAATATACTCTTTACCTTCGGTATCGAGTATAAAAAGTGAACAATGTATGTAAAATATTTGTACTAATTGTTTTTGCACTTTTTAATGCATGTTTTTAAGTTTTTTTCTTTCGCATATTAAAGCAGTTTATTATTTCATGGATATAAATATCCGCCCCATAGTTATAATTTTGCGGTCTTTAACGTTCCCAGTTCTGCACGCCACTTTTGTGTTAGATTAGGTTATGCATACAATCGTTTTACTGGCTTTGAAATTGACCTTCACTTACATTGGAATCATAATATCGAAAACCTAATTAGTCTAAGTGTAAGCTAGCCCGTCATCACAGTGTCACAGTTACTGAAGCGTTGGTAAGGATGTACATACATACATACTACGTGTTCCACTTATTAACGCATCTTACTTATGTATTCATATTCAATAATCTTACACCCGACCTCAATACCCAAAAGCCGATGCACACATGTACATAAGAAAATATATGCTAGTTGTGTATGTATGTACATAAATATGTAAGTAGTATAATGTGCCATTTGACTAGACGTTATAATGTGAATTTCATTATAATAATAATTATTTCTATTCACAGCATGTTCATAAATATGTATGTGTGTATGTACCTGTTTGGTACACTTATGTATGTATGTTTGTGCGTTTCTTATAAACACTCTCAGTCAAGCTCATACATTTGCATTTCATCAAATTAGGGCAACATCAACCTACTATTACCTATTTAATTATAATGAGCTGCGTCTGATTGCGGCTGCAGCTGTGTATGTACATATGTGCATAGAAATAAGTATGTGCATTTCTGTATATATGTAAGCACATATGGAAATGGAGGCTGGGAATGCCGATACGAACACATTTGAGTGCATACATAAATAATTTATGATATTGTGATAGGTAAGCATGTAAAACAAAGCATATACACATTGTCAATAGTACTTGCAACCTTGAACTTGAACAGGTTTGTATATGATAAGAGTTAATATATATGTACATATATCAATTTGTGCAACTATTTACTACAATACCGGCTTTTGGAGTTTATTGTACTTATGTATATATAAGCACAAATATGTACATTCGTATGTAATGTAAGGCTTCTAAGTAAAATGGTTTAAAATATTTATATAATGTAAACAAATTTGAACAGATAAATACTTAGACTTTATTTATTTTTAATAAATTTGAGATTAACATGCAAGGGGGCTCTAGTCGGGAGAGCCCGTCCAGAAGATGCCCTGAACCCAGTTGCAATAAATATATTAAATTTATAAAAGACTATGGTTTCCTTGCCTTCTAAAAGTATGCTTCGCTATTAAAAATAATAATAATTTTGAGATAAGTTCTATCGCTACCAATTATTTTAACCCCAATTTTTACATTTTCCAAATACGATACTTTCTGTAATCGATTCCATAATGTAAATCGGAAACCAGAATAGTTATCGATAATTTGAAACAAAGTTGATTTGCTTATGGTATAGGAGAACTTATATTCAAATTCTGAAGTTTCTAGCTCTTGTAGTCTCTGAAATAGACGCGTTCATACAGACGGTCAGAAGGACATGGCTATATCGACTCGGCTGTTGATGCTGAACAAGAATATATGTATATACTTTATGGGGTCGGCGATGCTTCTTTCTGCCTGTTACATACTTTTGCACAAATCCATTATACCCTTTTCGTGCAAATCGGTTAAGAAACACCAGAGATATCGTAAAGTTAAGTCAGTTTTTAGTTTTGTTTAAATTGATCATTATTTGAAGCATACTTTTAGGGCGCAAGGAGTAAAATATTTATTGCAACTGGGTTCAGGGTATGTCCAGTCGGACTAGAGCCTTTTTACTTTTTTCAACTTAACTTTTAATATGTACATACATAGAATAGATAAAGAACACTATTTTGTGTTACAGATTTATTTCGGTATTAATAAAAGTAGAAACGTTCATATTATTATTCATGAAAAAATTAAATGATTGGATTATGGTACATCATGTAAGAAATGCAAATTTTATAGTTTAAATTTATATACATATCTAGTAAATATGGCATTGATTTTGTGCCGCTTTTAGTTGTGGCTTCATTTCTTTTATTATACATTTTTAATTTTGTATTAGAAAATTTTATATTGCTTACTCCTTGTAAAAACATGTCAATAAAATGTGTTACCGAAATAGTTTAATATCAATTGTTATTAATAACAGCAACTCCACCTGTTCTGACAGTTTCACGTTTAAATTTAATGATTTATTTCAATTGAATACTTGTGGTATTAGTGATACTCGTTATTGATAAAAGAAGGAAATGACATTTTGGGCATATGTTGTCGTTAAGATCCCGAACATGACTTCGTAGTACCTGACAATTTTAAGAAAAGAATAAAATATAAAATATATATATACTATGACAAAGTAAATTAAATGTCAAAATTGTAGTTCTACTATAACTTGGGGGCTTGCAAATCGATAAACTCGATAACACAAAATCGATTAATCCGGCTATTTCACACGCCTTTATAGCTAGAACTACCATATTTGGGAAGAAGATAGCTATTAACAATCCCCAAAAAACTGCATCAAAAGTTTTGTAGCCACGCCCACCTATTCCGCCCCCAGCCCCCACCGCAATTTAAAATCAAAAATGCCTATATCTTCTACAGTTTTTTGAGCTAAAGCCAACAAATTTAGTGCCAAGATAGGTGTTGACGACCCCCAACCAAATTCATGCCACGGCCATCCACACTGCCCTAGCCGCCGCCAACCTCCTCAATGTTTCGCTAAAAACGGTAATGGGTGTATCTTCCATAGTGTTTGAGCTAGAGTCACCAAATTTGGGAGGAAGATAGCTGTAACTAAAACATATTTTGGACGTGAAGTTTTCAAAATCAAATATTTACGAGCTTTAGTGTAGCTACAATTATAATTATCGATACTCCTTAATCTGGCAACGCCCTTCAAGTGGCAGGTGTGAATTCCCCATTTGATGGGAATAAGGGTCGTCGGGTTGCTGGCACCAAAGCTCGATCTTGTTTCTTAAAGATCGTCGCGCGGAGTAATTTTCCAATCAAAGACGTAATTAACAAGTAGAAACGTTGCAGTCGACCGCACCCGACTGCGGTATACTCGATACCAGTAGTAAAACAGATTAAAAGAGAGCTGATTGCAATGGTGAGTGGATACGGCAGGGGTGTACGCTGCCTCAACGATTGTCTGGTGCAGATGGGGATGCCAAAAAGCTATCTTCCTTCCAAATTTGGTGACTCTAGCTCAAAGTTTGTTAAAGGTAGAGGCTGGGGCGGTATGGGGGCGTGGCATCAAAATTTTTGCTACAGATCTATGTATCATGTCAATAGCTATCCTCAAACCGAATTTGGAGACTTTATCTCAAACTTAGTAGAATATGGTGGGAGGGGGGCTGGGGTCTGGGGGCTGGTATGGGGGGCGTGGCGTCCAAAGTTTAGCTGCAGATCTATTTAAGATGTTAATTGCTATCCTCATACCAAATTTGGTGACTCTAGCTCAAAGTTAGTAGAATATGGTGGAAGGGGGGCTGGGGGCTGGTATGGGGGGCGTGGCGTCCAAAGTTTTGCTGTAGATCTATTTATGATGTTAATTGCTATCTTCATACCAAATTTGGTGACTCTAGCTCAAAGTTAGTAGAATATGGTGAAGGGGGGGCTGGGGGCGGTATGGGTGGGGCCGCCATCCAAAATTTTTGAGTTTCATCATCACCAATCTTGGCATCAAATTTGGCGTCTCTAGCTCAAAAAAAATGTGGAAAATATGGGCGTTTTTGATTTCAAAATGCAGGGGGCTGGGGAACGGGGGGGCGTGGCTCCACAACTTTGATGCAGTTTTTTGACGATCATTAATAGCTATTTTCCTACCAAATTTGGTGACTCTAGCCTTAACGCTTTGGAAAATACACGCATTCCCGTTTTTAGTGAAGCATTGGGGCGGTTTGGGGCAGCTTGGGCAGTATGGATTGGCGTGGTATCCAAAGTTTTTATGAATTTTTTTGGGGGTTATAATTACCTATTTTGGCACAAAATTTGGTGGCTCTAACTCAAAAACTGTAAAAGATATAAGCATTTCTGTTTTTAAACTGCGGGGGTGCTGGGGGCGGAATGGGTGGGTGGGGCTCCAAAACTTTGATGCAGTTTTTGGGGGATCGTTACCAGTTATCTACCTACCAAATTTTGTGACCCTAGCTAAACACAATGGAAGATACACGCACTACCGTTTTTAGCGAAACGTTGGGGTGGTTGAGGGCGGATAGGGCAGTATAGATGGGCGTGGCATCCAAAGTTTTTATGAATTTGGTTGGAGATCGTCAACACCTATCTTGGCACCAAATTTGGTGGGTCTAGCTCAAAAACTGTAGAAGATATAGGCATTTTTAGTGTTAAACTGCGGGGGGGCTGGGGGCGGAATGGGTGGGCGTGGCTCCAAAATTTTTGATGCAGTTTTTTGGGGATTGTTAGTAGCTATTTTCTCCCCAAATTTGGTAGTTCTAGCTGTAAGGGCTTGCGAAATAGCTGGATCTATCGATTTTGCGTTATCGAGTTTATCGATTTGCCAGCCCCCTAGTTATCGTAGAACTCCAATCTTGACACTTTAATTTACTATGCCATAGATAAAGGGGTTTGCAAAGTTTGAAGTCTCTAACTTGAAGGGTGTGGAAAAAAGCTGCGAACATACAGACGGACAGACACCATGACGGACATTGCACAAACCCAATATACTCTTTACCTTCGGTATCGAGTATAAAAATTTAATAAAAACTTACTTCGCAAGCACAAAGCTTCAAAACTTAATCCAAAGTTTCTTTTGGCCTTCAGAGGATAAGGTTCTACCTAAACGCAAAGTAATAGAAGAGAAAAGATTGCAAGGCGCCGCTCGGATTAAAACCGAATTCAAATTAATGTTACCTCAAAACGCCGAGACAGTGCTAAGCATATCATTTTACCAAGAGCCGCCAGCAATTAGCAAGTTCGATTTACTAAGCCGGACTTATATAAATTAGGACTGATAAACCTCTAAAGGAAAACCACCAATGAAGTGACCATAAACGTTTTGAAAAACTGTTAAAAATCACAACAATTTAAAAATTAAAAAAAAAAAACAAATAAAAACATTACTATAAAAAGAGACTTATAGTATAAACCAATTAAAATCGAATTAGGTAAAATCTAGCGCCAAACGCAGAGAATAAAAGAAACAAATGTAAAACAAGTAGAAACGTTGCAGTCTGACGCAACCGACTGCGGGATACTCGATACCAGTAATAAAACAGATAAAAAGAGACCTGATTGCAATGGGGGGGGCGGATAATGCAGGAGTGTACCCTTCCACAAAGTTTGTCTGATGCAAATGGGGATGCCAAAAAGCTATCTTCCTTCCAAATTTGGTGACTCTAGCTCAAAGTTTCTTAAAGCCCCCTTCACGCGATCGGTTTTTTTGTAGCTTTTTTTAACCGACCAATAATGTTGGCATTCACATTATTCTCATCGGATAAATTGAAAATCCCATCACTTTTTGTGTTTACACAATCTGGTCTCATTTTTCTACTTTATTCAGCACAAATATATAAATAAACAATATTAATAAGGATACAGGCGAAAACATATTAGAGGTTGTTTGTATTTTATCCGCGTTAGCTCAAGCTAAGAATATTTATTTATTTATTTCATTTATTTTTGCCAACAATTACTAATAAATATGAAAAACTTCTTTTTTACTTAAACAAATTTAACCGACGCAAAAAAAAGCAAAAATAGAACACGTTCTATATTTCTCATTTTTGCGTCGGTTTTTGACCGGACCTAAAAAATGTTGTGTGTTCACACGAGAGCGCTGGCTTTAAAAAAAAAGCTACAGAAAAACCGACCGTATGAAGGGTGCTTAAAGGTAGGGAAAGGGGGGCTGTGGGTGGTATGGGGACCTAACACCAAAGTTTGCTGCAGATCTATTTATTATGTCAATTGCTATCCACCTACCAAGTTTGGTAACTTTAGCTCAAAGTTAGTAGAATTTGGTGGAAGGGGGGCTGGGGGCGGTATGGGTGGGGGCGGCATCCAACTTTTTTGGGTTTCTACATCAACAATCTTAGCACCAAATTTGGTGGCTTTAGCTCAAAAGCTGTGGAAGATATAGGCATTTCGGTTTTTTAACTGCGGAGGGGTTGGGGAACGGGTGGGCGTTGCACAAAATTTTGGATGCAGTTTTTTGGGGATTGTTAATAGCTATTTTCTCCCAAAAATTTTGAAGTTCTAGCCGTAAGGGCTTGCGAAATAGCTGCACTTATCGTTTTTGCAATATCGAGTTTATCGATTTGCCAGCCCCCTAGTTATCGTAGAACTCCAATCTTGACACTTTAATTTACTATGCCATAGGTAAAGACATTTGCAAAGTTTCAAGTCTCTAACTTCAAGGGTGTGGAAAAAAGTTGCGTCCATACAGACGGACAGAAACCATGACGGACATTGCACAAACCCAATATACTCTTTAGCTTCGGTATCGAGTATAACAAGTCAGCATTGACGAAGTGGTATATGTCTGTGCAGGTGTGAAGAAAACATATAAGAAACAACAATAATAAAAGTGTTCTTGCTGGTTGTAAAATATCAGTAAAGCAATCTCGATGTTTGTTGAATAAAGTAAAAATTGTTGATGCCAACCTAAAGCTTATCAGTGGTGCGCGCAAACCTTTTGCTTATCTTTTGCCATTTCGTTTTACATGTTGTTCTTATTGGAATGTAAATCTGGTATATATGTAAATGCTTAAGCTTATACACTGAGAACAACGAAAATAGTATTTGCCTGCTTATATAATTTTTTCCTTCTAGCAATAACATATTATTATATCAAGTATGCAAGCGAAATAAATAACAATAAAATTAAGCTAAGAAACAAAATCGACGGTCTGTGCTTTCGGCTTTTGTAAGTGCGATGGGCAATTTTAATTTAAGATTGAATGTAGTTTCCATAAATTCCAAGGGTGTGTTTTCTCTCCTGATAAATTTCTGAAGTATTATATGACAAATATAAATAATATAGAAGTATTTTCTACTGACATTCATTTCTTTTAACTTGCAAAATATTTAGGATGCATTTTGTTACATTTTCATTCTGTTTTGTATTTTGGTAGCATCTGTTTTGCACTGGTTTATTTTTTGTGAATACACACACAAAAATAGTTTTCTCACGAATCACATAGATACCTAAATATTCCAAAACAGTCATAAACCAACAGCAACACGTGCTGGCTTGTCATAGCTGAGACGCACAAAATGCACAAAGTAAAACAGAAACAAAACTACTGTATGCACATTCTATCCGCTATCGCGCTCGCTCGCACTTATTGCTAATATGCGTACACATAAAACACGCATATGATAAATAATGAAAAATGTATTGCGCTTTACTGGATTCAAAAACTAGCAATATTATACTTTTTATACTGTTCGAAAGGTAACATATTCAATTAACTCTTAAACAAATGAGATTTCACTTGGGTATGTATAAAGTATTCATAATGAATGTGGCGAAAGTAGTCTCAAAAATTTTTACTTGAAATTGCACCCCTACCATGCCAAATAACGTATTATTCGTTAAAAAAAATAAAATAAAACTATTCCTATATACTAACACTCGCAAAAAAAAAAAGTAGAAGCGTTGCAGTCGGACGCAACCGACAGTGGTTTACTAGATACCAATATCAAAACTGATAAAAAAAAGACCTGATTGCAATGGGGTGCGGATACGGCAATGGTGTACGCTGTCCCAAAGATTGTCTGATGCAGATGGGTATGCCAAAAAGCTTCCTTCCAAGTTTGGTGACTCTAGCTCAAAGTTTGTTAAAGGTGCGGAAAGTGAGTTTGGGGGCGGTATAGACGCGTAGCATGTCAATTGCTATTCTCCTTCCAAATTTGGTGACTACAGCTCGGAGTAAATAACATATAGGGAAGGGGGGATGGTGGCAGAATTGTGGGGGGGTGGGGGTCTTGGCGTCAAAATTTTTGCTGCGGATCTGTGTATGATGTCAATTGCTATCCTCCTACCAAATTTGGTGACTCTAGCTCAAAAATAGTCAAATATGGGGGAAGGGGGGGCGTGGCATCCAAATTTTAGCTGCAGATATATTTATGATGTCAATTGCTCTCCTCCTACCAAGTTTGGTGACTCTAGCTCAAAGTTAGTAGAATATGGTGGAAAGGGGGCTGGGGGCGGCATCGAAGTTTTTTTGGTTTCTTCATCATCAATCTTGGCACCAAATTTGCTGACTTTAGCTCAAAAGCTGTGGAAGATATAGGCGTTTTCGATTTCAAAATGCAAAGGGCTGGGGAACGGGATGTAGTTTTTTGGGGGTCATAAAAAGTTATCTTCCTACTATATTTGATGACTCTAGCTCAAACGCTATGGAAGATACACACACATTACCGTTTTAAGAGAAGCGTTGGGGCGGTTGGGGGCGGCTAGGGCAGAATGGATGGGCGTGGCATCCAAAGTTTTTATGAACTTGGTTGGGGGTCGTCAACACCTTTCTTGGCACCGAATTTGGTAGCTTTAGCTCAAAAACTGTAGAAGATACAGGCATTTGTGGCTTAAAACTGCGGGGGGGCTGGGGGCGGAATGGGTGGACGTGATGCAGTTTTTTAGGGGTTGTTAGTAGCTATCTTCTCTCCAAAATTGGTAGTTCTAGCTGTAAGGGCGTGTGAAATAGCTGGATCTAACGATATTGAGTTATCGTATTTATCGATTTGCCAGCCCCCTAGTTATCGTAGAACCCAAACATTTGCAGTTTGAAGTCTCTAGCTTGAAGGGTGTGGAAGAAAGTTGCGCACATACGGACACACAGATGGACAGACACCATGACGGACCCAATATACTCTTTACCTTCGGTATCGAGCATAAAAAGTATATAACAAAATGTTATATTTTTTAAACCTAAAATATATATGAAATCCAGAGGTAAAGTATAATTAATAAAGTCGAAACCAAAATAAATAGGAAAATATAGTTAGTGACGTTGAATAAAAGTCGAAGAATGTTATGTAAGAAATGTCAACATAATGATTTAGTGTCTTGTAAGTGTATAAGCTGCTGACACATAAGAAATTGAGAAAAACAACGAGATACTAAAAATATACCAAAACAGAAATAAAACAAAAACAAGTAAGAAGGCTCTAGTCGGGATAGCCCGACCAGAAGATACCCTGAACCCAGTTGCAGTTCTTGCGACCTAAAAGTATGCTTCAAATAATGATCACTTTAAACAAAACTCATGACTGGCTTAACTTTACGATATCTCTGGTGTTTCTTAACCGATTTGGACGATTTTGAGAAAAGTTCTATCCTTTTCCATTACACCAACCCCCATTTTTACATTTTCCAAATTCCATATTTTTTGTTATCGATTCCATGTGTATATCGAAAACCAGAGTAGTAATCGATCATTTGAAGCAAACTTGTTCTGCTCATGGTATAGGAGAACTTATATTCAAAATCTGAAGTCTCTAGCTCTTGTAGACTCTGAGATCTACGCGTTCATACTGACGGATAGACGGACAGACAGACAGACGGACAGACGGACGGACAGACGGAAATGGCCATATCGACTCGGCTATTGATACTGATCAAGAATATATACACTTTATGGGGTCGGAGATGCTTCCTTCTAATTGTTACATACTTTTGCACAAAGCCATTATACCCTGATTTACCCATTTTATGGGTTCAGGGTATAATGAAGAATTGAATTTATGCATAAACAATTTTATTTTTATTATGATGCATAGGAAGTAGCGAGATTTAAGTAAACAAAATAATAAAAAATTTTAATTGTTAACAAACTCTTTACTCTTAGCTTAAATATATTTTCAACATTATATATGTACTTTCTTATATATTAAACAAAATTTGGATGAATATGAATGATTAAGTAGTTATTGTTGATCTTTCTGAGGCATTGGGGATTAAAGCAACTTTGTAAAAAAATAATATAACATAATAATATTTTTGTAGGGTGGGTGTAGAACAGGTGGGTCAAATAACACCTTAGACCACACCGCGATTCTTGTTATCAAATTCTCTGGGCCAACTAGCCTGTATTTTTGAGAAATGATGGATTACCGCCACGCGTCGTGTCGCCGACCGTGGGTATGGATATATTTTTGTATGAAGGATCGGCTCCAAAGAGAGTTAGCTCCAGGAGGGACTCTAAAATAAAATCTTAGGTAACGCCTAACAGCAGCAGCAGCATCAACCACACACCCTATCCCGGAAGAGCTACACTGATAGAAAAAATCAAGTACTCCGTACTTAAAACCCAACAATTCGAACTTGATTTCTCACTAAGTACGGAATTACAGTAACCGAGAATGTCGTACTTGATTCAACTATGGTTTCTTAAGTTCGATTGTTCTTGATTTAAGTTCTCTTTAAACTTGAATTTAGTTCTTGCAATCTTGATTCAAGTACTGATTGAACTCGATTTAAGCTTTTGAGTTCTTAAAACGTAAGTTCATAAAAAAAGTATTTTTATTCTTTCTCCAAGAATTTGGGTAGTTGATCCAAGTGGGACAATACTTGATCAAAGTATGACTATGCTTCATTTTATTAATTCCTGAAATTCTAAGATATATACAAAGCGCAGCTACGACATTTTAAAGCTGCCGCCAATCATATCATAATTATGCTAGAAATGTAGGAAATTAGATACAACCATTGAAAAATTGTTTGGTTTAAGCTTACCGGGGACAGGATTAGAACCTTAGATCTCTTGTAACGGCGTCGAGTGCCTTAGCTGGTGAGCCAATTCAAAACACATTTTCATTTCAGTTAATGTTCGTGTTACGTGAACTTGATTGAGATCAGCTTTTATGATACTTGCAAGCTAATTACAGATTTTTAACAAAATTATAACAAAAGTTACTTGTCACATAAAAAAAATTTTTAACGGCAAAAAAAAAAATTTATAAAAATCGCCTGGGGGGCTTGAACCCGAAACTCGTATTTGAATCAAGAATTTCGTACTCAATTTCAGTATTCCTTTAATTATACTTGATTGAAGTTCACTTTTTCTTATTTAAAGAACTTTTGTACTTGAATTAAGTGACATCAAAATTTTAGCTGAAGATCTGTGTATGATGTCAATTGCTATCCTCATACCAAATTTGGTGACTTTAGCACAAAAATAGTAAAATTTGGGAGAAGGGGGGCTGGGGTTGGTAAGGGGGGGCGTCGCATCCAAACTTTTGCTGCAGATCTATTTATGATGTCAATAGCCATCCTCAAACCGAATTTGGTGACTCTAGCTCAAAGTTAGAAGAATATCGTAGAAGGGGGGCTAGGTGCTGGGGGCTGGTATGGGGGGGCGTGGCGTCCAAAGTTTTGCTGCAGATCTAATTGCTACACTCATACCAAATTTGGTGCCTCTAGCTCAAAGTTAGTAGAATATGGTGGAAGGGGGGCTGGGGGCGGTATAGGTGGGGGGCGCCATCCAAATTTTTTTGGGTTTCTTCATAACCTATCTTGGCACCAAATTTGGCGGCTCTAGCTCATTATATGTGGAAAATTTAGGCGTTTTTGATTTCAAAATGCAGGGTGCTCGAGAACGGGGGGGGGGGGGGGGGGGCGTGGCTCCAAAACTTTGATGCAGTTTTTTGGGGATCATTAATAGCAATCTTCCTACCAAATTTGGTGACTCTATGGATTGGCGTGGCATCCAAAGTTTTTATGCATTTATTTTGGGGCTATAATCACCTATTTTGGCACAAAATTTGGTGGCTCTAACTCAAAAACTGTAGAAGATATGGGCATTTTTATTGTTAAACTGTGGGGGGGTGGGGGGCTGGGGGCGGAATGGGTGGGCGCGGCTCCAAAATTTTTGATGCAGTTTTTTGGGGATTGATAGTATCTATTTTCTCCCCAAATTTGGTAGTTCTAGCTGTAAGGGCTATTTCGATCTATCGATTTTGCGTTATCGAGTTTATCGATTTGCCAGCCCCCTAGTTATCTTAGAACTCCAATCTTAACACTTTAATTTACTATGCCATAGATAAAGAGATTTGGAAACTTTCAAGTCTCTAACTTCAAGGGTGTGGAAAAAAGATGCGAACATACGGACGGTCAGACGGACAGACACCATGACGGACATTGCACAAAACCAATATACTCTTTACCTTCGGTATCGAGTATAAAAAGAACTCGGCTAACCAGTAGTAATTTAGATAAAATCTTATTTTTACATACAAATATGCACTAAAATACCCTATAAAGTATTTAGTATATTCTTGATCAGCATTAACAGCCGAGTCGGTACGGACATGTCCGTCTTTCCTTCCATCTAATAAAATCTTGATTTTGGAAAATATAAAATTTGTTTTAGAAACTTAATACAAAGTAATAAAAATTTTAATCGAAATCGGTTGAGAAACAACAGAGACATCGAAGATTGAAGTTTGGTCACATATATACACAGTCAATGACTGTACGCGTATAGTACAGGGTTCAGGTTCTCCATACTTGTTACTTACTTACTTGTTGAGTGTGATATTATTTAAAATAAGATAAGAACAAATCAAAATAGAGACAAATGTTTAAGGTTCAGTTAAAATTTTTTGGAATGAAAAATGTGTTTTTGATTAAAAGCGCCCGAGTTAACCTTATGTTTGCAAACTAAAGTTAAAAGATTAAAACGAGTTGAAAAAGGAGTGCATGGATATTGTTAGCGAAAAATACTGTCAACCTAGTCAATAAAATAGATATTTTTTATATTTACAACAACAATGAATTACAGCTTAATTAATTCCTTATGACACAGTAATAAGATCGTTAGGTATTGTGCACTGAAAAGTATGTACATATATATGATTTTAAACGCATTTTTTCCCCGCACTCGACACAGTAAAACACTGGAAAGAGTAAACATCCTGGATTGTTGTTAATTCACTGTTTAGAGGGAGCACTGATTTAATGGAAAAACCTCAGCTCCAATACTTAACCAGTTGATACTTAATATTTTTATACCCTGAACCTATAAAATGGGTAAATCAGGTTTTGTGCAAAAGTATGTAACAGGCAGAAGGAAGCATCTCTGACCCCATATATTATATATATTCGTGATCAGTATCAATAGCCGAGTCGATATGGACGTGTCCGTCGATCCGTCGTAGATCTCAGAGACTACACAAGCTAGAGACTTCAGGTTTGGAATATAAGTTCTCCTATACCATGAGCAGAACAAGTTTGTTTAAAATTATCGATAACTATTCTGGTTTCCGATTAACACATGCAATCGATTTCAAAAAATATCGAATTTGAAAAATGTTATAATGAGGGTTAAAAATGTCAAAATTTCGTCCAAATGGGTTTAAAAACACCGGAGATATCGTAAAGTTAAGTCAGTTTTAAGTTTTATTTCAATTGATTATTATTTGAAGCATACTTTTAGGGCGCATGGAGTATACATTTTTTCAACTGGGTTCAGGGTATCTTCTAGTCGGGCTCTCCCGACTAGAGCCTTCTTACTTGTTTAAGGTTAATTAACAAATGCGGAAAAAATAATAGCATCACCAAGCACCTTTTTCTAACCGTCCAAAAAAACAAACATTTAAAGTACGGAATTTTTCAAAATATTATTTTTTAACTAACGTTTTAACATGTTCCCTAAACAAAAAGTATCCGTTTGTGCCGAAATTCGTATTGATACATTTTTTATTACTATTTTTTTTTTTTTTAAGTGTTAAAAATTACCAAAAGAAATAATAGCATCACTATTGCTATCTTCGTAAAAATCGTTCTGTTTACCAAATCTTCTTCTCAAAAGGTATATGGCTATTATATTTTACAACTTGTTACTGTTTTTTCGATCTTTGATGCGTAACAAGGGCAACATTTAATGGTAATTGATCGAAAAATGCACTGAAAAGTTTAAAAAAGACGAAATCATCAAAAAAACAGGTCGAAATAACAGTAACAAGTTGTAAAATATAATAGCCATATACCTTTTGAGAGGAAGATTTGGTAAACAGAACGATTTTTACGTAGATTGCAATAGTGACGCTATTATTTCTTTTGGTAATTTTTAGCACTTTAAAAAAAAAAACCGATACTTTTTGTTTAGGGCACATATTAAAACGTTACACAGAGAAAAAAATGCAACGTAAAATCTAAAATTTAATTTTAGATTCAGATTTTAAAATTTATTTTTCAAATTGAATACTAAAAGTTTTGATTTTAAAATTTTTCGTATTAAAATATAAAACTTAATACGATTCGTATTAAAATCAATGTGGAAAAATTTCGATTTGAATAATTACTACTCAAACCTAAAACGAAAAATTCTAAATTTAAAAATGCACCATATTATAATTCGTATTTAAAACGACCGCATTTGAATCGAAAACTTAAGTTTTAGAAATCAGTATGAAACGCTTTAGAATTTAAGTGTATATTATTATAAATCGAATATTTTTGTTTTTAATTTGAACAAATCAGAAAATTTATTAAATCCAATATTTACATTTTGGATTTCAGATTGAAAAATATTATATTTAAGCATATTCATTTTTGAATCATAGTGCTTCATCTTTCCTACACAAGCCTTAGATGAAAAATTTTAAATTTAAGATGTGCCCATTCTAAGTGCTGAAACCAAGTGCGAAAGATCTTTATTCAAGTACGATTCAATCTTAGCGGCATTCGTAAAACTTTTTTTTGTCGCTGTTAAATATTGATTTTTTGTGAATAGTTTACTATTGTTCTTATTCTTTTAAAAGTTATTTAAAAGCATCAAAATGCCAAATAAGCTGAGCTAAATTAAATTCACTTCACTTAAGCATTAACTACAATCATCATGTTTTTGGAATTGGCTCAACAGCTAAAGCATTCGACGCTATATTCAGTGGTCTAAGGCTCAAATCCCGTCGCGGTAAGCATACAAACAAAATATTATAATGATTCTTTCTCATTAATTTCATTTCTAGCAATCTACATGAAAATGATTGCCAGATCTGAAAATGCTATAGTTGCACTATGTATCTATCTTGGAGTTAAAAAATCAAAATCTAAAATGTTTCATATTAAAGACTAAAATGTTTCATATTACTCATAAAACTAAAATGAAATATTTTAAATTTAAAATTTTAGCTTTAAAATTTTAATTCAAAATTCCACTATTTGAATTAAAAAAAAACGGTGTAAACGGAAAATCGTTCCGAAAAATATTAGAATCTAAGTGTAAATTATACGATTTACTATTTTTTTTTTGTGTGTAGTAAAATACAATATTTTGTAAAATTTCGTACTCTAAATGTTTGTTTTTTGGACGGTAAGAAAAAGGTGCTTGGTGATGCTATTATTTTTTCTGCCTTTGTATATGTTTTCTTTTGGTACGTGCCACGTTGCTCTGATGATGGATATCAAGCTTTTCGACTAGGCTCTGGTCGTTAGCATTCCTAAAATAACTGGTAGATATATGTAGGTCGAGACTTGTTTTAGTACAGAATTCTAGAGCCGTACCTTATTGTTCAGACTTAGGGAAGAGCAAGCCTTAACACGCATCTGTCCCTTGTGTCAATTTGACACAATTTTGAGATTCAAAATGCTTTTGCGGCTTTTCTGCTTATCGAATGTGGATAAAATTTTGGCTCACTGATCGAATTTCGAAGAATTTTCAGAAAATCATAATTTCAACATATTTGCATTGTTATTTTCGCTGCAAATGAAAAAGTTACAAAAGGGTCCCTGGCGTGTCAATTTGACACATATTGGAAAATTAGGGGCACTTTGGTTTTTCCTTATTGCCTGCTACCTACAAATACCTAAATGGTTGGCAAACTATGGTTTTTCCTTATTGCCTGTAGGTAACAGGTGCACTACCAAAATAGTTGGATCTTCTTCTTGTAATTCCCAACTGGTTCAAGCTTGAACCTATAGAGGTCCTACAAAAAATATACCAAGATATCAAAAACCAAGAATATGGCGTCTGCATCGGGAAATATAGTGATGAGCGACGAGGAGTACGAGCAGATCGATCCCTTTGAATCAGATGACGATGACAGCGACTACGAGCCAAATGAAAATGAGACTGATGTGGAAACTGAGACTGATAGCGATACCGACTTTTTATGCGAGGAGGTGAGACGAGAATTGGTTGCAGAGCCCAGCTTAGCATTTTTGTCAAAAGACAAAAAAATTGAGTACTCGCTGGACCAACCGAAAACTATACGACAAGCTATTTGTAACCTGCGCGTAAGCTCAGGTACAAATAATTTGCGTCGTAAGCTTAGTATTCAACAGGGTATTTATTATTCATCTTGTTTCCGTCGTCAGGTCCCACAGTGTTCGCAGCATCACGCTGTGTTGATAAGCTCTCTGCAATGCTCTTATTTCTCGAACCCATGGAGCAGACCATTGTCGACATGACCAATTTGTACGGCATACGAACATGTGGAAGTGAATGGAAGAATGTCGACATTTGCACTATGCGATCATATTATGGAGTTTTGCTGCTTGCAGGAGTGTATCGGTCGCAAGGTGAATGCATCACTGAGCTGTGGAATCTAAAAAGTGGTCGACCGATATTTGCAGCAACAATGTCGCTCAAGCGTTATAAACAGATCACACGGTGTTTGCGGTTCGACGATCGCGAAGAGAGAGCACACTTCCGTTTTCGAGACAAATTCGCTCCAGTTCGAGCAATTTTTGATAAATGGGCATATCGACTCAAATTGTGCTTTACTCCTGGAAAAAATGTAACCGTCGACGAGCAGTTGCTACCATACCGTGGTCGATGTCCGTTTACGCAGTACATCCCGTCGAAACCCTGCAAATACGGTATCAAACACTGGATTCTGTGTGATGCATCAACATTTTACGTGTATGCTGTTGATGTTTACATTGGTCGTAACCGCAACTGTGCACCCGAAGTAAGCGTGGGAGAACGGGTCGTATTGCAGCTTACAGAGGGAGTCAACGGAAGAAACGTTACTACCGACAATTTCTTCACATCCCACGCTCTTGCAGTAAAATTGAAGCAGAGACAAATGACAACCGTTGGCACTATTCGTAAAAACAGAAAGGAGCTGCCACCTCTGGTACTGGACATGAAGAACAAACCGCTGTACCATTCTCAATTTGTGTTCGATCACGTGCTGAACTCGACATTGGTTTCGTACGTAACGAAGAGACGTCGTTTCGTTACGTTGCTCAGCACAATGCATCTATAAACACAAATAGAAGAGAATGAAGTTAAAAAAAAGCCAGAAATTATAAAATTTTATAATAAAACGAAATGCGGCGTCAACATTGTGGATGAGATGGTAGGCACTTATCGCTGCAAACGCAAAGTCAACAGATGGCCTGTCGCAGTATTTTGCAATATGCTAGACATATCTGCGTTGAATGCGTTTATTTTATTCACGGGATTGAACCCAAACTGGAATTTGGCCAAAAAAAAACATCCGTCGGCGGCTTTTTTTGATTGAACTCGGGTACTCCCTAGTCACGCCTTATATCGACCAACGGGAAAGATCACCACGAGGCGAGAGAGCGTTGTCGGTAGTCCGTGGGATTCAGGACGGCGAGCAGCTAGTCCAAACCGAAGCTGATGCATCTGCGAACAGTCGCTTGATGCACCACACGCCAACTGGGAAGCGCACAAGATGCCACAAATGCCCACAGGCAAAGAACGCAAGCATCCACTCTGCCGAATGCGATAGGTGCAGGATAAAAGTTTGCCCGCAACATCGCTTTGTTCTATGCGAAACATGCAATTCATAGATATATTTGTTTTTATAATTTAATTTTGTTATTTAAATAAATATTTTCAATTTTAAAAATATTTTTTCTTACAAATTTTTTGATTGTGTCAAATTGACACACCAGGGACTGATTTGTTTTTTTTTCTTAGTGACAGATGAGTGTTAAACATCCAATGGAGATGTATAAGGTCTACGCTTTAAATGTTGTTATTTTCTTTGGTTTCGAGAGTGCAATATGTATTGTAAAACATGTGTGTTGGTCAATCTTTTTCGTTTTTGACAAATGTAACATACGTGAATATTTATATGTTTATTTTGATTTTCCAATGATTTAAACACTCTCCGCGTCCAACAGATGTGGTGATAGTTGCGCTGCTGCCTGCATCAGCAAAAGTAAATGTTGGCAGTCTTCTGCTTGAAAGAATGTGTGCTGTGTGGGGAGTCTAGTGTTGGTCCAACTAAGGTGCCTTGAAGAACTCCAGCTCCAAAAGTGTGATCGCGATTTGTATGATTGGTGAAAATGAATTTAGAACTTCTATAGATCAGCATAATTGGTGAAAATAACAATAGGATTAAAAAAAATCATTTTTTTACCAATCATCCCAACTTTAATCGGATCTGTACATCAAATAGGCATCCATGCATCGGACGACGAATGTTTCCAATCTTCTCGTTTGGTAGTTATTGATTTAACGTGTTAAATTAAACAAGTAGAAACGTTGCAGTCGGACGCACCCGACTGCGGTATACTCGATACCAGTATTAAAACAGATTAAAAGAGAGCTGATTGCAATGGTGTGTGGATACGGCAGGGGTGTATGCTGCTGCAGGGGTGTATGCTGCCTCAAAGATTGTCTGGTGCAGATGGGGATGCCAAAAAGCTATCTTCCTTCCAAATTTGGTGATTCTAGCTCAAAGTTAGAAGAATATGGTGGATGGTAGGCTGGGGGAGGTATGGAGGTGGGGGGGGCTTGGCATCAAAATTTTAGCTGAAGATCTGTGTATGATGTCAATTGCTATCCTCAAACCGAATTAGGTGGCTCTAGCTCAAAGTTAGTAGAATATGGTGGAAGGGGGGCTGGGGGCGGTATGGGTGGGGGGCGCCATCCACTTTTTTTGGGTTTCTTCATCACCTATCTTGGCACCAAATTTGGCGGCTCTAGCTCAAAAAATGTGGAAAATATAGGCGTTTTTGATTTCAAAATGCAGGGGGCTCGGGATCAGCGGGGGCGTGGCTCCAAAACTTTCATGCAGTTTTTTGGGGATTGTTATTAGCTATCTTCCTACCAAATTTGGTGACTCTAGCCTTAACGCTTTGGAAAATACACGCATTCCCGTTTTTAGTGAAGCATTGGGGTGGTTTGGGGCAGCTTGGTCAGTATGGATTGGCGTGGCATCCAAAGTTTTTATGCATTTATTTTGGGGCTATAATCACCTATTTTGGCACAAAATTTGGTGGCTCTAACTCAAAAACTGTAAAAGATATAAGCATTTCTGTTTTTAAACTGCGGGGGGGCTGGGGGCGGAATGGGTGGGTGGGGCTCCAAAACTTTGATGCAGTTTTTGGGGGGTCGTTACCAGTTATCTACCTACCAAATTTTGTGACTCTAGCTCAAACACTATGGAAGATACACGCACTACCGTTTTTAGCGAAGCGTTGGGGTGGTTGAGGGCGGATAGGGCAGTATAGATGGGCGTGGCATCCAAAGTTTTTATGAATTGGGTTCGGGATCGTTAACACCTATCTTGGTACCAAATTTGGAGGGTCTAGCTCAAAAACTGTAGAAGATATGGGCATTTTTAGTGCTAAACTGCGATGGGGCTGGGGGCGGTATGGGTGGGCGTGGCTCCAAAATTTTTGATGCAGTTTTTTGGGAATTATAAATAGCTATTTTCTCCCCAAATTTGGTAGTTCTAGCTGTAAGGGCTTGCGAAATAGCTGGATCTATCGATTTCGCGTTATCGAGTTTATCGATTTGCCAGCCCCCTAGTTATCGTAGAACTCTTAATTTACTATGCCATAGATAAAGAGATTTGCAAAGTTTGAAGTCTCTAACTTGAAGGGTGTGGAAAAAAGTTGCGAACATACGGACGGACAGACGGACAGACGGACAGACACCATGACGGACATTGCACAAACCCAATATACTCTTTACCTTCGGTATCGAGTATAAAAAGTTAGCGTCTTTAAAGTCTTCGGGTTATTAAACATAGTTCCCTGAGTTATTAGCTAAATGATAATATTAAATGACCTTAACTACTCAAGCTTTTAAGTTTTTTTTTCTTCTTGATAAGAAACTGAGTGAATTCACATTTAAGGTCATGTGTATAAGCGTTATCCATATAATATTAAATTAATAGTTTTGAGTGTTTTGTAATATTTTTACTTTAAACTTAATGAACCGACCAAATTAAATGTGCGATTTTCAATAATGCTTGGCCTTTTTACTCCTGAATTATTAAAACAAAAGTACTAAGTAATTAAGTTTATATATCACATGATTTAATAAAGGTTGATTTGTTAAACACAACGATTTTAGCGAAGATTGCATTCGTGGTGCAATAATTTCGATCAAATGATTGTACCGCTTTTTATTTATATATAAAATCAACAAACTTTTTGCTGCAGATCTGTGTATCCTGTCAATTGCTATCCTCCTTCCAAATTTGGTGACTCCAGCTCACAGTTAGTAAAATATGCGGAAGGTGGGTTGGGGACGGTATGGGCGGGGGGCGACATTCAAATTTTTTGTGTTTCTTTATCATCAATCTTGGCACCAAATTTGGGATTTTTGGTTTTCAACTGTGGGGTGCTGGGGGCGGAATGGGTGGGCGTGGCTCTAAAAGTTTTGATGTTTTTTTTTGGGAGTTTGCTAGTAGCTATCTTGTCCCCAAATATGGTAGTTCTAGCTGTAAGGGCGTGTGAAATAGCTGGATTTATCGATTATGAGTTATCGAATTTATCGATTTGCCAGCCCCCTAGTTATCGTAGAACCAATATACTCTTTACCTTCGGTATCGAGTATAATGAACATTTCATTTCTAGCGATATAGATTTTACGGAAGATTAAAATCAAAATTTTGTTGTCGTTGATAACATGTGCTTATACTATTCCGAAAGATTTATTGATTATTTGAGACAAACTTAAACTGCTTCTGCTAATCGGAGATGCTTCCTTTTACCGTTTAACTTTTGACGTAGAATACGTCTTACGTTTCGGTATGAGTGTGCTATCCAAAAACGTTGTTGTTGTAATATGGTTGCTTCACAATATCGCTCATTGCTCATGAACTAATGAATAGATTTTCCTCAAGTTAATTTCATTTTAAAGCCAAGGCTTCAACCTTTATTTTAAGTTATATATATCTATGAAGTGATTACATTTTCTATTAAATAAATGAGACCAAAAATATGCAAAATTTTGCTTAATTTTAAAGACTTTAAATTGCTCTAGCAATCTCAATAATCAATCAATTAATCTGAGTTTTTCGAATTTAAGTTGAGATGAGGTAAACAAACATTTCCACATTCAAATTTCTAATAATTTTGCCAAATATATAATTTTTTAAGGCAAAGAATCAGTGCAAAAATCACAACTTTTTTTTCAATTGCACATTGCTCAAAAATTTCGTTTGATATACATGCGGTCATGACTGATAGCTTCTAAATGTGGAAATTTCATTAAAATATTCGGGCATAATTAAATTTTCATACATAAATTCTTCCGTGCCAGGGGTGAACAAGCTCAGCTTAAGCGTCAGCCCCAAACAATTATA
Organism: Scaptomyza polygonia; assembly: GCA_035044585.1. Classification (NCBI taxonomy): domain Eukaryota; kingdom Metazoa; phylum Arthropoda; class Insecta; order Diptera; family Drosophilidae; genus Scaptomyza; species Scaptomyza polygonia. The sequence continues at coordinate 413,741 of JAWNNU010001903.1, read as the reverse complement.
ACACAATAAAATATGTTTACCCCAATTCTGAAATTTGCGTGCAAGTTTTCGAAATCATGTTTTATTGTTTGTGTTGCACATTTAATTATGCTTTTGTACCAAAACAATAAATATGCCCGTGCAAAAATATCATAAAAACTATCGTGAGTTAAACTATCGATAACTCGTCTTTACGGTGGCAGCCCTGATTTTCGCATCTTGTGAACAGTTACTGTGAATTAAGTTAATTTAATTTAATTTAAATGAATATTGAACAATGCCGCCTGTAAAAAGAAACGTAGCTTCGCTGCGTAACAGTGAATATTTTAAATTTACGGAATAGAAGTTCAGGTAAGTTGTGTTTTAAAATTAAATATTCGAAATTATTCTATGAAAGACTCCGCCAACTTGAACGCAATTGGTACAAACAGCATGTTTTTTATATATGTAATTAAATTTGTATTATACAATTAATTTTAATATAGAGACGGCAACAACTACAGTTGCAACAACTGCAAATAACACAGGTAGAAAGAATATGCTTTTATAATGTTACTTTTATATACTTATAGAATTAATATCTATTTCAGCGATTGAATTAGTAAAATTAGCCAAATGACAACAAACACAATTAAAAATAAAATAAAACATCTATGTGGTTGTTGTTATTAGGCTACCGCTTCATAATTTTTGTTGCACAAGGACAGACGTATTCTACGGCTAACCTATGCGCCCGTGTGATCTGACACAGGCTGTCAACTTTTTTTTTTATACCCTGAACCCATTTTATGTGTAAAACAGGGTATAATGGTTTTTTGCAAAAGTATGTAACAGGCAGAAGGAAGCATCTCCGACCCCATAAAGTATATATATTCTTGATCAGCATCAACAGCCGAGTCGATATGGCCATGTCCGTCTGTCTGTCTGTCCGTCTGTATGAACGCGTCGATCTCAGAGACTACAAGAGCTAGAAACTTCCGATTTTGAATATAAGTTCTCCTTTACCATAAGCAGAACAAGTTTGTTTCAAATAATCAATAACTAATCTGGTTTCCGATATAAATATGGAATCGATTACAGAAAAGTATAGCGTAAAATTTAAAAATGGGGGTTGAAATAATGGATAACGATAGTAGGACTCTCCCGACAAGAGCCTTCCTACTTGTTTATTTCCGACAATAGTAATACTGTTGTTAACATTATTTGATTTTCACATTATGTGCTCTTTGCTGATAACAACTTCCCACCACGTAAGAGGGAAAAGTATTCTGATCTTTAAAGTTGGAATAGCAGATGAAAAAGATCTGTTTCTACATTTGCCGGCCACCCTAGCCTACCTACATTTTTTATGCTCGAAATTTGGTGGAAAAATTACTTGTGAAGTCCTCTGGTATCAGGTCATTTCACAGTCGGTTGCAACCGACGGAAACGCCTTTACTTGTTTATTTGTTGCTAAAGACCGATTTTACCAATGTTAAGCAAAATCTTTCTTAAATTTAATGTTATTCTAAAAGCGGGTGGCTGGAAACGAGATATGTAAGTGGGACTGGCATCAAGTTTTTGATGTATAACTTAATAACAAATTTGGAGACTTTAGCTCTTAAAATGTTGGAAATATTAACTCGAGATGTATCAAATTGTTATCGATTTTCCATCCCTATAACGACACTATGTCCAAATAACATGTGTTACCAAAATATTTGTAAAGTTTCAAGTGTCTTCCTTAAAATGTTGTCACCAACCATTTTTGGATACTGTGCTAAAATTGGATTAGAAAAGTGGTATAGAATATCCGAAAATTATTTAAATTTAACATTAATATCAACTCCATTGACTTTCATTTACACAACATTGGAATTTTGCCTATTTAACAAAATTTATACGAACAAACATTCACAACGTATTCATGTTGATAAATATAAATATACAAACATACTTATGTAAGCGTATGTATACAAAGATTCGGGTACTACACACGTTCACACATATCAATGCTCTATCCATCTGTATATTGTACTATACATAAATGCACATATTAAAATATATGTGTATGTGTAAAATCAGTAGATGGCAGGTCATGTGTGTGTTCGTATGTAGATAGTTATGTATGTGTGCTTGTTTTCGAGAAAGCGTCTAATTCTCTAAAATGTGAAATTTTACAATCGCCTAGCGCACATCTTTAACTCCATCTACCGGTCGCTCCCACGACGCAGTATCAAGTCGAGAGATGTTGCCATAGCCCGGACAACCCAACGGACTCACACTCACGCCAAACCGAGAGCCGTCAAGTCGTCTGTTCGTCTCCGTCTCTGTCCCATGGAACGGCGCGTTGCTTGACCATAACCCGCCCACACCCACTCCAAAGTCAGTCCCTGGCAACTACCCACAGCGAGTCCGGCGGTCCCCAATCGCGCCGAACTCCCACTCACGTACTGTTTGCGGCATCGTCCGCTATGTAGTACAACTACAGGCGCATTTTGCACACACACACACACACACACACACACACACAGACACACACACACACATACACATACATGCATCCGTTCACACGTTTACACACTAACTCACTCTTATCCTTTTCACATGTCGCAAGTAGTATGCAAACAACATTTTGCAGAAACAGTTCGTTCCTTGGTCTTCGTTTTATCTTCATGGTAGACCCTTACTTATTGTGGGACGAACTGACCAGTGTGTTGTTGCCATCGCCATCACACCCGTGCCCCGTTATATGGCTGTGGATGCTACTGCTTTCGAAGCATGATTCAGCTTTAGCCTAAGCTATAGCAACGGCAACGGCTTCGTGTGTGTCGCCGGTGCTTCTAAGAGTAAATGCTTAGTATGTGTATGGTCGTGTGCCAGTGTATATGAATGTGTGTTAGTTGTTGGGAGTGTGTAGATACTGTACATTTGCTTGTGTGTTTGTAGATGTCCGCTTCAAAATTTCGCATACACAGCAGTGGTCAGCAGCTATGGAAATTATCGATCGACTTGCCTCTAGCGCCAGGTTGTTGGGTGCTCCGATGGTGGTGGCGATGGTGGCGACAGCAAACGACGGCAGAAGCAATCTGCGCTGCGCCGCAAGTTGCTGTGCCATGTGTGTGGATCCATCGCCGTCCAAGTACTTGCCGTAGTAAGGCGAACAAGGCAAAGGGATTCGTTTTCAAGCTAAATGGCAAGAACGTTGACGGCAGCAGCAGCGCAAGCTAAGAGATGCCCAAAAAGAAATTACGGACATTTACATTATGTGTCCATATGTGACTACCTAGTACTACGTCGGGCTTGGCTAGCTATGGTTAAGTGTGCATATGTGCTTCGATTCCATATACACCAACAAACAGTCAAATGTACGTGAGTCGGCGTCTGCTTGCGATGTGTACTCTTGTACTAGTACTGGCAGGCGTCAAGGCGTCCAGTTATCCAAACGTCCGTCGCTTTTTCGCCCGTTTGCATCATCTAGGCACTAAATTCGTGGGTCTCTACATCTACATCTACATCAAAGTAAAAAGACCAACAGAACGGGACCTCTTGTTCGTAGATGGACGATGAGAGCCATAACAACAAGGCAGACTAAAGAAACGAATGACTAACGAAGGAAATTGCTGATATTGTATGAAGCAAAAGTTGTTCATGTCTGTCTCTGGCAAGGGCGCGCTTTAGTTTTGACAGGACCTAGAATGCCTCACTGCCACTCCCAACCAAACACAAACATATTTGTGTGCATTTGGTATACATACCCAGAAAACAAAGTTCAAATTCACATTTAAATAGGCGCGGATATTGCAAAGCCGCCGTTTGAACCTGTTTGGGTTTCATTTTATACTCTTACACCAAAAGTAAAGAGTATATTGTCTATTCGCCTTTTCGACCCCTTATCGCTAAAGACTTGAAAGTTTGCAAATATCGTTGTCTGTTGGCGGAACAGATACAGTCTTAAGATTCAGTTGCTACGCCAATTGCAAGGGTGGAAAATAGATAAAACGATAAGACCCCAAATATTCCACATCCTGACAAATTGATAAAAAGTTAGCTACAGGTATCGCCGAAGACTGCATAAAAAATTTAAGCCTGTGTTAGATCACACGGGCGCATAGGTTAACCATGGAATACGTCTGTCCTTGTACAACAAAAATTATGAAAGTAAACATAGTACAATAATACCCCGTTTAACGCGGGGGATGCGTTCCACGAAAGTAGAGCGTAAAGCGAAACAGCGCTTATCGAGGCTATCTTAATATGCAAATACGGGTAAGGGGAAGATGGATAAAAAATTGGTTAGGTATTAAATTTAAAATTATGTTGTGTTTAATAAAAGTATAACCAAAAATTTATTTTTTACAAAAATAGAAGCAATATAAGCAAATAAAACTAGTCTAGTCTGTGTTTCCTATTTTCTGCATTTTTGTTAAGAAGGCATTTAATGTCGCTGCATTTTCCGTTTGCGTTCTTTTAGAAGTTTTTGCCAATTCGTCTTGCTTTTGATCCCCTGTCAAAATTTGGATAATTTACTGGTCCATAATTTCAATCATTGTGTTAAAACTGCTAAACAAACGCCATCTAAAATTCTTTTTGCTCTTCTTCGGAATCAGTATAAACAATATTTGTGTTTTCTTTTTACTCAGTTAACTCCTTGAGCTAATCGTTAGATTCCTGAACTATATCTTCGATGTCTTCCACATTTATCTCATCTGAACCGGACTATTTTGCTAATTCCACTATTTCTTCAAATATTTTATGCATATCAACAGAGTGTCCAATGTCTTCGCTCTTACTTAAATCTGGCCAAATGTTCTTCCACCCTCCCTTTAAATATCTTTTTGTTATCTCATTCAAAGAAAAGTTTATGTTTTCTACAGCATTCATGATATTGTAGTTTTTCAAAAATTCTATTATTGATTGCTTCTTTTCTCCGTCTGTTTTTTCAAACATCTGCTTAAAAATTGGTTGATTAAAATGAGCGCTAAAAGAGCGTTAAACGGAGTCTTACTGTAGTTGATTTGGAATTTAAATATAATCAACATACAAACAAGTAAGAAGGCTCTAGTCGGGATAGCCCGACCAGAAGATACCCTGAACCCAGTTGCAGTCCTTGCGTCCTAAAAGTATGCTTCAAATAATGATCACTTTATACAAAACTCATGACTTAACTTTACGATATCTCTGGTGTTTCTTAACCGATTTGGACGAAATTTTGAGAAAATTTCTATCGTTACCCAATACACCAACCCCCATTTTTACCTCTTTCAAATTCGATATTTTTTTGTTATCGATTCCATGTGTATTTCGAAAACCTGAGTAGTTATCGATAATTTGAAGCAAACTTGTTTTGCTTATGGTATAGGAGAACTTATATTCAAAATCTGAAGTCTCTAGCTCTTGTAGTCCCTGAGATCTACGCGTTCATACAGACGGACAGACGGACATGGCCATATCGGCTATTGATACTGATCAAGTATATATATACTTTATGGGGTCGGAGATGCTTCATTCTGCCTGTTACATACTTTTGCACAAAACCATTATACCCTGATTTACCCATTTTATGGGTTCAGGGTATACAAAGCTGAAATGCATATTTATGCCTTTGTTAAGCTGCGCAAAAATTACTTATTTTAAAGGCGCTATTGTTATACTCTATACAGAAGTTAAAAAGTATATTGTTTTTGTGCAATGTCCTTCAGGGTGTCTGCCCGTCTTTCCGTCTGTATGAACGCAACTTTGTTCCACACCCTTCAAGCTAGAGACTTGAAACTTTGCAAATGTCTTTATCTATGGCAAAGTCAATAAAAGAGTCAAGATTGGAGTTCTACGATAACTAGGGGGCTGGCAAATCGATAAACTCAATAACTCAAAACCGATAAGTCCAGCTATTTAGCAAACCCTTTCAGCTAGAATCACCAAATTTGGGAAGAAGATAGCTACTAACAACCCCTAAAGAACATGAAAAATTTTGGATTCAAGCACACCCAATCAGCCCCAGCCACCCGCAGTTTAAAACCGAAAATGCTTATATCTTCTACAGTTTTTGGGCTAGAGCTACCAAATTTGTTGATTAGATAGGTGTTTGGTAGGAAGATAACTGGTAACAACCAACGAAATTTTGAGAAAAGTTCTATCGTTAGTAACGATTCGGAAACCAGAGTAGTTATCGATAATTTGAAACTAACTTGTTCTGCTTATGGCATAGGTGAACTTCTATTCAAAATGTGAGTCTCTAGCTTTTGTAGTCTCTGAGATCGACGCGTTCATACAGACGGACGGACAGACGGACATGGCCATATTGACTCGGCTATTGATGCTGATCAAGAATATATATACTTTATGGGGTCGGAGATGCTTCCTTCTGCCTGTTACATACTTTTGTACAAAACGATTATAACCTGTTTTACCCATTTTATGGGTTCAGGGTATAAAAAAAATGTATAATGGTAGTTTCTAATTTTCTTTATTTCTAGTATAAACATGATAATCATCGGCAGCTTTAAAAAAGTTCCAGCTCTAAGTATTTCTGGAATTATTAAAATTCACACTTGGGTCAAGTTTGAGTTATACTTGGATCAAATATTGTCATACTGAGAACAAGCACACTGATAGAAAAAAGCCGTGCTAAAATTAAGTACGAATGAACATGAATTAAGTATTTTCGATTCAAGTATTTCGTTCTTGATTTAAGAATGGAATACTTGAAATGAATGCACAAATACTTAAAACAAGAACGGAATACTTGAAATGAGTGTGGAAATACTTAATTCAAGTACAAAAGTTCATTAAATAAGAAAAAGTGAACTTGAATCTAGTATAATTAAAGGAATACTGAAATCGAGTACGAAATTCTTGATTCAAGTACGAGTTTCGGGTTCAAGCCCCCCAGGGGATTTTTATAAATTTTTTTTTTTTGCTGTTTATAATTTTTATACTCGATACCGAAGGTAAAGAGTATATTGGGTTTGTGCAATGTCCGTCATGGTGTCTGTCCGTCTGTCCGTCCGTATGTTCGCAACTTTTTTCCACACCCTTCAAGCTAGAGACTTGAAACTTTACAAATGTCTTTATCTATGGCATAGTAAATTAAAGTGTCAAGATTGGAGTTCTACGATAACTAGGGGGCTGGCAAATCGATAAACTCGATAACGCGAAATCGATAGATCCAGCTATTTCGCAAGCCCTTACAGCTAGAACTACCAAATTTGGGGAGAAAATAGCTATTTAAAATTCTCAAAAAACTGCATCAAAAATTTTGGAGCCACGCCCACCCATACCGCCCCCAGCCCCCCCGCAGTTTAACACTAAAAAAAAAAGTTTTTGAGCTAGACCCACCAAATTTGGTGCCAAGATAGGTGTTGACGATCTCCAACCAAATTCATAAAAACTTTGGATGCCACGCCCATCTATACTGCCCTATCCGCCCTCAAATACCCCAACGCTTGGCTAAAAACGGTAGTGCGTGTATCTTCCATAGTGTTTGAGCTAGAGTCACAAAATTTGGTAGGTAGATAACTGGTAACGATCCCCCAAAAACTGCATCAAAGTTTTGGAGCCCCACCCACCCATTCCGCCCCCAGCACCCCCGCAGTTTAAAAACAGAAATGCCTATATCTTTTACAGTTTTTGAGTTAGAGCCACCAAATTTGTGCCAAAATAGGTAATTATAACCCCCAAAAAAATTCATAAAAACTTTGGATACCACGCCAATCCATACTGCCCAAGCTGCCCCAAACCGCCCCAATGCTTCACTAAAAACGGGAATGCGTGTATTTTCCAAAGCGTTAAGGCTAGAGTCACCAAATTTGGTAGGAAAATAGCTATTAACGATCGTCAAAAAACTGCATCAAAGTTTTGAGCAACGCCTCCCCGTTCCCCAGCCCCCTGCATTTTGAAATCAAAAACACCTATATTTTCCACATTTTTTGAGCTAGAGACGCCAAATTTGATGCCAAGATTGGTGATGAAGAAACCCAAAAATTTTGGATGGCGGCCCCCACCCATACCGCCCCCAGCCCCCCCTTCACCAAATTCTACTAACTTTGAGCTAGAGTCACCAAATTTGGTATGAAGATAGCAATTAACATCATAAATAGATCTACAGCAAAACTTTGGACGCCACGCCCCCCATACCAGCCCCCAGCCCCCCTTCCACCATATTCTACTAACTTTGAGCTAGAGTCACCAAATTTGGTATGACGATAGCAATTAACATCATTAATAGATCTGCAGCTAAACTTTGGACGGCACGCCCCCCATACCAGCCCCCAGACCCCAGCCCCCCTCCCACCATATTCTACTAACTTTGAGCTAAAAACTCCAAATTCGGTTTGAGGATAGCTATTGACATGATACATAGATCTGTAGCAAAAATTTTGATGCCACGCCCCCATACCGCCCCAGCCCCTACCTTTAACAAACTTTGAGCTAGAGTCACCAAATTTGGAAGGAAGATAGCTTTTTGGCATCCCCATCTGCACCAGACAATCGTTGAGGCAGCGTACACCCCTACCGTATCCACACACCATTGCAATCAGCTCTCTTTAATCTATTTTACTACTGGTATCGAGTATACCGCAGTCGGGTGCGTCCGACTGCAACGTTTCTACTTGTTTTATATGGGTTAAGTAACTTTTGTTATAGTTTTGTTAAAATTCTGTAATTAGCTAACAAGTTTCATAAAAGCTGATCTCAATCAAGTTCACCTAACATGAACATTAACGGCAATGAAAATGTGTTTTGAATTGGCTCACCAGCTTAGGCACTCGTCGCAGTTACAAGAGATCTAAGGTTCAAACCCTGATGTGGGGTAAGTATAAACCAAACAATTTTTCTAATTTCCTTCATTTCTAGCATAATTTAACATGATTGGAAGCTTTTAAAATGTCTTAGCTGCGCTTTGTATATATCTTAGAATTTCAGGAATTAATAAACTGAAGCATAGTCAAAATAATATATATAATATATAATAGTCATCAAAGATCAAGTATTGTGTCACACTTGGATCAATTACACAAATTCTTGGAGAAAGAATAAAAATACTTTTTTTTATGAACTTACGTTTTAAGAACTCAAAAGCTTAAATCGAGTTCAATCCGTACTTGAATCAAGATTGAAGAACTAAATTCAAGTTTAAAGAGAACTTATATCAAGATCAAACGAACTTAAGAAATCATTCTTGAATCAAGTACGACATTCTCGGTTACTGTAATTCCGTACTTAGTGAGAAATCAAGTTCGAATTGTTGGGTTTTAAGTACGGAATACTTGATTTTTTCTATCAGTGTATTCTCGGAGCAAAAATAAAAATATTTATATTAAGAGCTTTATGAATTTACATTTTAAGTACTTTAAAACTAAAATCGAGATTTAATAGTACTTGAGTCAAGCATGGAAGAACTTAATTCAAGTTGAATAACTTAGATCAATAACAAACGGAGCTCAAAACCGTGTTTGAATCAAGATCGACATTCTCGGGTTCAGTAATACCGTACTTAGTGAGAAATTAAGTTCGAAGCGTGGGGTTTTAAGTACAAAATACTTGATCATTTCCATTCAGCGTAGGGCGTTAGGACTTCCACCAACCATTAAAAAGCTCGTAAGTAATTAAGTGTTTGCAATAACAATATGCTATAAATATAATATATCCCAACGTCTTATTAGAGAATCAAATAAAATTTCCTTCAAACTTATATCACGAACCGACATTAAAAAAAATACATACGTTACTTTTCAACAGGGTCTTGATAAACTTGTGTATGTATTTCAAATGCCAAGACCAAACTCTAATCGATATTTTTGTAGCAAACTGAATTAATAGTGCGTAATGACTAGTTGCTTCGGTATCTGACAATATGCGCTAAGCTTTATGCATGGTTTCAGTGACCTCTAAAGCGAATCTGTATCACTTACACTGCGAATGACAGCTGTTAAATATTTCTTTGTAGGTTGGACGTCCATATTGTTGTTGACGTTCCTATTCACGTCGCCAAAGGTGTTGCACTTAAATCGCAGCAGCAAAAAATTCACTTTTCGAGTGTTTCGAAAAAGAAAACGAACAAAAATTTGTAGGGATGGCCGTGAGTAACGGCATTTTTGAGTAAGCACGCATCAAAATTGCACCATATGGAAATTTAGCTGGCAACTGCTGTGATACTGTTGACGCCAATGAAGAAAAAATTGCAACCGTATGCGAAGGTCAATCAAGTGACTCCTTTTTCTGCCTTCCGCCAATGCGTCGAAATTGCGGTGAAGCAAAAACTGCGGTCGTCACACAGCTCACTAAGCGCTTGGAGCCACACAGAAAAAATCGTCAGACATCGTGCAGGCCGCGCTATTTAAGGGGATTAGGCAGTCAGTTGGAAACCGCTTGTTTGCCCAGTGGCATGCAGCTTGATGCAGTTGGATGTTTTTTTCTTTTGCCGCAACACCATACTGTTTGCTCCTGCCTTGGTTCTCGTCTTCGCGTGCAGTTTGTGATCCATGTGGCATTCAGCACCGCATTGTGAGTATGTCGATGTGGCCTCTCGACCATCATATGATACTGTCGCCGATTAGGCTTGTATGGAAGTGCAAAGTGCTTGTGAAGGGTGTTTCAAATGTTTGTTGGTTTTTGACGCGTCCCCGTCCTAAAAATCTGAATTTTCTGTGCACTGAATATTTAAATGCAGTGCTCCTAGCGTTTACTAACTCTGAACACGTTTCTATTTGCCACAGCCTATCAGTTTAACAACATTGTTTTATAAGAGCCTAGATAGGCAACAAGTGCCGAAAAAAAACGGTTTGTACATGCCAACCTTAATATAAAATTGTGCTTTGTCCAAGCTGGTGGGTTAGCTCCGCATTTTTAGAGAAGAGCTAAAAGGGTTTTCGGTGCTACATATGTACAAATGTGTATTATACCAAAAGCGTCAATTTTTCAGAAGTTATTTTCTGGAGTCCCACGGTTTCAGCAAATAGGATCAGGATTTTGATTTCCAACTCAAAATTCACCTACCCTAGGTGCAAAACGGACCTTGAATTGTATGGATAAACATTAAGCTTTCAGTTTGATAAGCTTTTAACATTTTATACCAACTGCTTAACAACAACAAAACTCACCTTCCCTTTGTTGTAAGTTCGGTGGCCATGTGTTAAATTAAATTATCTCATCGATTGGGCTTAATCATTTTGTTAATTAAAATTATTTCACAGTTTTTAGTTCAGTTTACTTTAAGCCGTGTTTTTTTTTTTAAGTTTTTCAACTACATACTATTTTATATTCTTATATTTTAGTCTCAAATGCTGCTGGTATTTTTTTATTTTCTAAGTTTCACGTCTCGAATTTCAGATGCAGATGTTTGGAGAACGATTTTATTTAATCTTGGCAATCGCGGCCGGCCATAAGGACGAACTTATGAAATTATTGTCTTGTCATCGATGTTGAACAAAATTAAAAATGTTGAAGTTGATCTGACGTTTCGATGTTAGTGAAATTAACTTAATACGTTAACATACAAACATATTAGTGAAACAAAAACGGTTTTATCAAAATGGTCTGTAGAATGTTTAGGTTTCATCTATGTGAACGGGTTGTCAGAAATTTTTTCAGTTCGTCATTGCCAGGGGAATTGGGAAACCCCACTGCACAAAAATTATGTAAATATAAACGAATTCAAACAGGCTTTGCAAATTCGATCACAAATCCAGCTAACCCTACGGCAAGTAAAAATGTTACATGATTTTATGTGTTCTTTGTTCATAGAGTAAATCGAAAAGAATCACAGCATCGAGTGGGTTCACTCGTTTTTAATAAAACTGGACATTAAACACAAGTTTTCAAACAATTCTATATTACGAACTCGCTAAATGCAATTCGACTGTGTTACTTAAATGTATCCATGCAACTAGATTCGCTCAAGACATTAACGCTGTCGTCTGACTGCATTTCTTATAACACAAAATTTAATCGCTTCTTCAGTCGCAAAGTTTCTAGCGCGCACTCTGCCACCAGCCAGCCAATGGTGAAGCGCTGTTTCCACTTATGCTTTATAGAGGTCGATGAAAGCATAAGCGCGAATATCTTAGAGCAGATCGGAAAATAACAAAAGCATACATAATAATAATATTTTCTTGCATCAAATTAAATATCACAGGGTACTTAAAATAAAATATTTTCATACAAGTGAAATTGTTGCTGTAGGGCGGAACCGACTGTAAATAACTCTGATACCAAGCTTAAAACATATGGGTAAAGTTTGTTTGCCAAGATGGGTAAAGGCGGGAGGTATTTTTTTAGCTTTCCAAAATTGTGCGATGCTTATCTTCGGAGGCTTACCATCTATCGTTCGTGACTAGCCTAAAAACTGTGGAAAGTTTTAAAATGGCAAGAAGGCTGAAGTTGGCGTGGAATGAAAATTATCATGCAGATCATTTTAAAGTGTCGTCAGCTGTTTGGTGACTAGCTAAAAATAAACTGTAAGATAAAGACACTTTCTGTTTTGAAAGCTGGAAGCATGGGGCTGCGGAGGTAAGAGTGTAATCAAAATACAAGCAGATCGTATGAAATGTTACCAGTGAATTGTGGAAGACACATGCATTCCCGTTTTATAAGAGGCAGTTTTATAAGTGGCATGGCGCGAAGTTTGCTGTCTTGGGATCTAAATTTTTGGAGACTGTCAACAGCTTTCTTCATACTACATTTTGAGACTGAAGTTCAAAAACTGGGAATGATATACGTTTCTTTTGTCGAATCCAATTTTTGTATGCATATATTTGGGAAAAGTACCAGTTATCTTCCCAGGTAATTTGGTGGCTTAAGCTGTTAAATTGTCAAAATAAATGTATGTTATGGATTTTCACCTCGAGGTGTATCATTATGTTATTGATTTCCTAGCTCCTTAGTGCACGTAGCATCCTTTCATGGATACTTATATCGCGATTCCAGAAGGCTGCATTCGTCATAAACAGCAAGTCGGGAATGAACGTAATTCCACTACAAATCCAACTGCATCCGTATTCTGTTTTAACAGGGGTCTGTTAAGTGTCACCTGACAGCTGTGTATTATTTGTTTGTATTTAATTAAAAACAAATATGAGCTCGAACACAAATAAAATTAGTGAAGCCAAAAAAGCAAAAATTATTGTTTTAATTTGTGCGCAACACTCATTGTAAAGTGGCATTCCAAACCCAGTTTTGTTTTACGTACACTCAGAAAAAAAACACACGAAAATTAACTTTGAAAATAGTTGATTTTACTATGCGGATTTTAAATATGAAACGTAGTAAATTTAACTATATAAAATGTTGATTTAACTAATAACATAGTTAAGGCTTGTTGTCACATACAACGGAAACCGAAACTGCAACCAAATTCACATGGAAAACATATTGAAATGACCAGCGGTAAGTTGACTGCGTTTGTATAAAACAGCTGATCGTCGGTTGGCAGCAACCGAATAAAGTCAAAAGTAAGGCTTGTTGTCACATACAACGGGAACCGAAACCGAATTCAGTACATTTGCGACTGCGATAGAAAATCGTAATTTTCCCGTTGCTAGCAACCGAAACCGAATTCAGTACATTAGCAACCGAAACAGAAACAAGTACTTTCGGTTTCGGTATCACTTTCCGTTGTATGTGACAACAAGCCTTTATTTGTTTCGGTTTCGGTTGGTTATGTACTGAATTCGGTTTCGGTTGCTAGCAACGGTAATATTACGATTTTCTATCGCAGTTTCGGTCGCAGTCGCAAATGTACTGAATTCGGTTTCGGTTCGGTTTCGGTTCCCCTTGTATGTGACAACAGTCCTTTAAACAGCAAATCGAACATGAAAAATAGTAAAATCAAAGTGCGTGCACTTTAAAACAGCATGCCATGTTCAATTTAACGTTGAAATATATTTGATTCACAGTCACCGACTAACTCTCATCGAGTGCGTACGTCTTATCAGTTGCCTTCGTTTTCTTTAACCGCCGACTCCGTCTCAATTCTATTCGTTTTTGCACTAGTACAGCTTGCCTACACGCGTGTGAGAGGCAATAAAAAAACAATAACTCCCCACCATGGCCTCGGGGCCTACAAATCTCGGGGCTAATCGCTTTGCATCGCTGAGCGAAAGCCCCAAGAGGAAAAAAAAAGAACTTTCCAACCATTGGAATTCCCAGAGCTACCTGATGTGAACCAACCCAATCCCAAATACTTACTCATCGCGGCCAAAAACTCCGAAAAATCGCTCGCCGACTACAACTGCCTTGCAGTTCATCGCGAACTCAAGACTCTTTCCAAAGATATCCTCTCCATCGACACACTCAACGATGGAAATTTACTTTTGCTAATAAAGTCGAAAGAAGCTGCCGATAAACTTGCCAATTCTACTCAATTGCCAGGAATCTGCGAGATTGAATGCAAACTCCACGAGAGCCTAAACGTTGTGAAAGGTACAATATATGCGCCCTACCTTAAAAACATATCTGAAGAAGAAATAGTCAAGGAACTTAAAACGCAAAATGTTCAATCGGTATACAAGTTTAACCGAATCCAAGACGGACAACTTACACCCACTGGAGTCATCCTGGTTTCATTTGACCTATACAACCTTCCAAGAAAGCTAAATGTCGCCTGGTACACCGTGAGGGTCAGGGAATACATACCAAACCCCATGCGCTGCAAGAAATGCCAACTCCTAGGGCATACCATTAAACACTGCAAAATGAAAAAACATGTGTCACTTGCGGCCTACCGGAGCACGCGCCCAATGCATGCACTCAGACCAAGTGCGCTAACTGTGAAGAAGAACACCCCGCCAACTCTCCCTCCTGCACCAAGTATCAGCAGCAGAAAGAAATCATGCGACTTAAAACAAAAAACAAATGCAGTATGAGAGAAGCCAAAGCTCTCTTTCGACAGACACAGGTCAACTCAAATTCTGCCAGCTATGCAGCTGCCGTTTTTTCAACGCGTGCTTCGGTACCCGAAAGCTTATCAGCAAAGAAGTCTTCGCCGCGCTCAACGCCCGATGACTCCACTCCAACAAACTCAGCGACATGCACATCAACGAAAGAACAACCAAAAAAAAACCAACCAAAGCAAAACAATATAACTCACACTCAAGAATCTACTCAAAACTCATCGCGTCAAGCGGCTAAACATGCACTACACTCCCCTCTATCCTCTTCTCTAGAAGAACTCGTACCTTCTAAAATCTACGGAAGTAACAAAAACAAACGCCCAAATGCTACAACCCCTTCAAATTCATGCTCTCCAACTTTTTCAACAGCACCAACAGATGACGAAATGGGTGACTTAGATTCATAATCTAGGTTCCCCTTCTTGTCAGTTTACAAATAACATATAACATCTATCATTAAACCCAGTACAAATGTCAATTAAAATAGTTCAATGGAACCTTAACGGTTACATTAACAACTACCACGAACTGTTATTAATTTTAAACTCAGAAAATCCAGATGTTATATGCCTCCAAGAAACCCACTTACCCCACCAGTTTCTCAACATCAAAACTCCAAAGCCGTACATTGGCTACTTCAAAAACTCTAATTCTAATGCGACAAGCAAACAAGGTATTGGATTCCTTGTCAAACGATCGCTACCACACGAATATATCCAAGTAAATTCAAACATTATTGCTGATACTCTTGTGATCAATATCATTCCAAAACTTACAATAATTAATATGTACATTCCGCCCACACAAAAATTTACCCCAGCCGATATTTTGAGAATTATAAGCGCTTCAAAATCCCCAATAATACTTCTTGGCGATGTTAACTCATGGAGCCCCCTCTGGGGGTCCAACTATGTTAACTCACGAGGAAAAAAATGGGAAAATGTACTCAACCACACAAACCTAATAGTCCTTAACGACGGCTCTCCCACCCACTTCTCTACACACAACACATTCACACACACAGACATTACGTTGGCGACTTCCCAGTTCTGTCACAAATGCCTATGGAGAATAAATTGCAGCTTACACGGCAGTGATCACTTCCCCATCACTACAGAAATTGCAACAAGCATGAGTACACACAAAATCACACCTTCACCAAAATATAAAACAGACAATGCGGACTGGAAGAAATTCCAATCCACAATTCTCAGCAACCAAATAGACGCATCCTCCAAAAACATTAACCATAAAGTTGCACTCCTAACACGTGCCATCCGCAAAGCGGCGAATTGTTCAATTCCACAAACTAAAAACATCCCTCACAAAAAAACAGTATATTGGTGGAATAGCGAATTAAATCACCAAAGGGAATCTAAACAGACCCACTGGCAAACCTACAAAAATGATTTGACAATTGCAAACCTCCTGGCATACAAAAAAGCCAATGCAATATTCAAAAGACTTGCCAAACAAGCTAAGAGAGATTCTTTTGCTAGCTTCACATCAAAAATAACTCCTCTCGCCTCCCCCAAAAAAGTGTGGGCAGATATTAAAAACCTTTCTGGCACGCCTCCACAGCCAATAAAATATATCATTGACAACCAAAATCTCCTATCCAACCCAACCAAAATAGCCGAAAAATTTGGAAAAAAGTGGGCTAATTACTCGGAAGACCACAACTTTCCCAATGATTATATTGCCCGGAAAAATCAGTTTTTACTCGCCGATCATGCTCCGTTGCGGATGTCGCTTGCAGCTAAACAGCTCGAGGACTCTATCACTCTTATCGAACTAGAAGCCACCCTCCACCACGCCAAAGGAAAAACTCCAGGAGCTGATAGAATATCGTATCCTATGCTTAGTAATCTTCCGTCCACAACCAAACTTAAAATATTAGAAATATTCAATGACATTTTAGTCAATGGTACCTACCCCCACACCTGGAAAACAGCTGTAATAATACCAATTCCTAAACCCAGTAAGCCCCCTAATCAAATTAGCAGCTACCGCCCTATCTCGCTACTTCCATGCATAAGTAAAACTTTTGAAAAAATAATAGCGAGCCGTCTCGTCTGGTTTCTAGATAGAAACAAACTGATCTCCCAGAACCAAGTCGCATTCAAAAAAAATCAAAGTACCATAGATGCATTACTGCAAATTCACGGGTTCGTGTCTGATGCCCTCTCGTCACGAAATCACGTCACCATTCTGGGGACGGATTTCGAGAAGGCATTCGATCGCGTTGGCATACATGCCGTCCTTGAACAACTTGGTCTCTGGGGAGTCGGTCCGAAGATTTTCCACGCAGTGAAAGCCTTCATGACCAGGCGCCTATTTCGCGTCCGAGTACATAACTCATACTCGCCCTCTTTTCAACTACATAATGGCATCCCACAAGGCTCCCCATTATCAGTCGTCCTCTTCACAATAGCATTTGAAAAACTCAACAAAATATTATTACACCACAAACATTTAAAATTTTCTGTCTATGCTGACGACGTATATATATATACAAAAATCAAAGAGCCAAACAAAGTAATAGAAACATTATCCAAAGCATTAACCGATATTCAAAGATGGGGAAATCTGTCGGGCGCAACATTATCAATAGACAAATGTAAAATCATACATATATGCAGAAAACACAGATGTAGTATCCCTAGCCTAACCATTGAAAATAAATCCATCAGTCATGTAAATGAATTAAGTATTCTTGGAATAATTTTCGACGATAAATTTAACTTTAAGAGTCAGTGCGAACATCTCAAGAACAAACTTAACAATAGGCTAAATATAATAAAATTTCTTGCATCAAATCGTTCACACATACACACGAGCTCTTTAGTAAATGTTACTAGGGCTCTGATACTATCAAAACTAGACTATGGGCTGCCCATATACGGGTGGAGCGCCAACTCAAATCTAAAAAAACTCCAGGCACCATATCACGCAGCAATTCGACGTTCCCTCAAAGCATACCCAACATCACCTAATAAATGCATTCTAGCTGAAGCAGGCCTTCCCTCCATCCCAGATAGACTGTTGGAATCCACGTTTAAGCTGATCTCCAAGCTCACCTATACTCCAAACAGACCTCTCCATAAACTCTACATCGACGCTTTGAATGCCAAAAGAACCTACAAAAAGACTTCAACAATTCGGCGTGTCGCTGCCCTTGCAAAAGAAAATAACTTAAAATATCCCTCGCCCCTCATACATGTCAACTACCCTTCATGGCAACTCCGAGAATCATCCTTTAACACCCAACTACACGACTACACAAAAGAGGCAACGTCCAAGTCCACCTTCAAACAACTGTTTCTCGAAGAAAGTCACAAGTATGGAGATCGGAAATGGCTCTTTACTGACGGCTCCTCCCGGAACAGCATAACAGCTTTTGCAGTTGTAGACTCCAAAAACACAACCATTGCACGGGCAATACTGCGTGACGGTTCAACCGTTTTTGAAGCCGAAGCCCATGCCATCTTAAACGCCTGCAAAATTGCTCAGGCAGCAAAAGCCCACCACATCATATGCACAGACAGTCTCAGCACAATCGAGGCTACGAAAAACTTGAACTCCAATAATAAAATAATTGTCGAAATAAGAAACCGCCTTATAAGCAGCCGCGGAAAGATAACTTTACTCTGGGTACCCAGTCACATGGGTATTGACGGAAATGACAACGCTGATGAAGCACGACATGCCACCCATTCCCCTCTCATCACAACGACCCCCCTGGAAGGCGCGCATTTAATGCATAAAGTCACAGAGCTTACTAAGGGTCACAAATTAAACAACTGGGCTTCATTTCAGCATTGGTACAAGAAATTTAATACGAACTGCGAGTGTATCAAAATTCCTCCAAACGTCTCCAAAGCCAAATGAACAACTTTTATTAGAGCCCGGATAGGGCACACAAACTATACACACAAACACCTGCTGGAAAACACCGACCCACCAGTCTGCCCGTGTGGATCTGCGCTTACACCCGAGCACATCATATTCTCGTGCCACAACTACGATAGTGTCAGAGCCAGAGTATTCAGAAACATGTCACCCAATACCATCCTCGCATCTCCCACTACCGAAAACATTAACAAAATTTTCAGTTTTTTCAAACAGACTAACATAAGACACAAAATCTAAAAAAAAAAAAAAAAAAAAGGTAAAAACCAAAAATAGTCATAAACATACAAATTATTAAAACACACATCAGTAAGAGTTGAAGGCCTTACTAGTTGCTAGCACTCCTAAATTAACACCGCTATTCCCCTTTTAGATTTAATATTGTATATTATATCTAAGTTAATAAAATAAAAAATAAATAAATAAAAATATTTGATTCAAATATTAACGCATAATCAAAAAAAATCCCATTCAATACCACCATAGTTAATTCCAACACTCTTGTTATTAACAATAGGTCTGTTCGTTAGCTGCACTAGGTTGCGCTAGTGTACACTAGTTCTCAAAAAAGTGTTCGATAGCTGCACTTTTTTACACTAAGCTGTTCTGCCGTGATGTCTTTGAATTCATACATGAACATTCGTATGTAAATAAATTAGGGCCCAAGTTGTTGTGCTATGTGTGCACTTAGAGCAAAAGCTTCCATAATTACCGGACCAAATCCACGCCAGTTAGTTACCTGCTGTCCAGCGGGATCAACCTCAGCTCAATCGCTGCCACGTGCGAGCTGTAAAATTTATGTCAAATTTTACTACTGCACTGTGGCATTTTGATTACACTACTAACCCCATTTCAGAAAGTTAAATTTAACTAAACATAATATTGAAGCAAGGGTAAGTGGACCCACTTCTGCTCATTGTGTACACTATACTCTTTTTAGGACATTCGTGGGCTTAACGAACCATTGCCAATCTTTTGACCACTACCACTGTTTAAGTTTTATGTGCTGACCAAATTGCACATACACACACTCACACACACATACCTGCATGTGACACGTATGTACATAGCTAAATAAAATTGTATATATATATATACATATGTATATATCATGTATTATTTTGGACATTTATACTAAATAACAATACAAGTTTAATGTTTAAGCACATTTATTCATACACGTACATGCATATGCATACATAGATAAGGATATTTAATGAAAATTTGGGTTGTATTTCTATGTGTGTCACAATGTATATGATCATGTATGAACGTAAATATATAAATATGTATATATTTACGTTTTTGCATATGTATGAATGCTCATAATATATTTGTAATAACATTTTCTAAGCCCAGTCGTAAGCATTTTTCAGACATTTCATCCCTTTTGTGTGTTCTTTACCTCGCGCGTTTTTCGACCATCCTCCAAAAACCGCATCTATCACAAATAGTAGATGTTGGCAAATGGTCCGGTCCGGTCCGGTCCGGGCCGGTTCGGTCCTGTCCTGTCCGGTTTGGGTAAGCCTGACAGGCCTAACGACACGGTTGATGGTCCAGCGACACAGTAACGCGTATACACAAATCGCACCGCCTCTAAGCAATTATTAAACGAGTCGGTGGCACGTTAAACTCTGTCCACTCTGGAGTTGGGCTAAAACCATCTGTGCACTAGTGCTGAAATAGACATAGCAAGTTTGTATAAAAACAAGTAAAGGGTTTGTTTTAAATGCCACCTTCGCACACGACTGAAAGTGTGGGCAAATTTCGGACATCTATATAGAACATATACATACATTTGTATACATAAGAATATATGTATATGTGTAAGGCTAACAAACATCATACATACAAACATGTATGTAAGTATTATAAATGACGAAGAATAAAAAATTCCAGCGAGGCTGTTTGAACGGATTTTAAAAAGAAGATATTTAAATTCGTGATAATTTGATATCAATTGCTAAAAACATTACAACATAGATGTTTCTCAGATTATGCATATTTAATTTGTATTAATTGATTTCAATTGGTTTCATGCGACTAATGCAATAAATACATAATAAAATAATATAAGAATCCAGAAACTTTAAAGAAAAGGCTAAAACAGGTTAACCTTATTGGGTTAAGACCTAGTTTCTTGTAAACATTATGAACTGTTATTCAGTTTAGAGATAAGGCTTGAATAAAAAAAATGTATATATTAAATATCTTAATTAATAATTTTAATCGCTTTTTCCATGAATCAGTTAATTGAAATAGTTTTAAAATAAACAGTGCCAATAAATTCTTATAATCGGCCAAAAAGCAAATAACAAAACAAAATTCCTCATCTGTGCAAACTATTTGATTTTTTTCAAACACAAAGTATACACATGTGCATATATAGACACAACCGGTATCCAGCCGTAATTTATCTTGCTGTACCCTACCACTTAAAAATACCCGACGGATTATAGGATAATAAGCCCATTTCTCATGGCTCGTTTTTAACTGTCAGCCCCCCATAAAGGGACCGCTGTCCAGCTACAAAGTTTTCATTGACGCATCGCTAAACGTTGAAGAAATTTGCTGCAGTGCTAACGACATTTATTTATGTAAATAAGGATGACCTTTGTTCTTCGTTAAGATCCCAAGGTAACTCTGGAATTTCTGTTGTGTAACAGAGAATTTTACGTAAGAATAAGGGTTAATTTAATATCACAACAATGTTATTTCAAAGCACGCTATATCGCTTAAAAAGGTTTTCTTTTTATACTCGATGCCGAAAATAAAGAGTAGATATATTGGGTTTGTGCAATGTCCGTCATGGTGTCTGTCCGTCTGTCCGTCCGTATGTGCGCAACTGTTTTACACACCCTTCAAGCTAGAGACTTGAAATTTTGCAAATGTCTTTATCTATGCTCGTGTAAAATAAAGTTTCAATATTGGGGCTCTTCGACAACTGGGGCTGGCAAATCGAGAAATTCGATAAATCATAATCGATTAATCCACCTATCTCACATGCCCTTACAGCTAGAACTAACAACCCACACAAAACTGTATCCAAATGTTAGTCCGTGTGATTGACGGGTCAAAGAATATCAATCACAGTATACTACCGCTTGTCGTAAGAGCCGACTACAGGAGTAAATGGTCCACCAAACCATAAACTTTTTTGGAGTTTAAATTGGAAGTAACTTAAAGTTGATAAGATACGAGACCTGACCGGAGGTTAAATGGTTGCGGCCCCTCGGGGAGTATCGTGGTGGTTGTGGTTAAACCCAAAGCGGGTAGAGTTTATGCTCGGCGTGGAGTTGCGTATGTTCCAACCGGGTGCCGATGCCCAAATATCGGAAGTCGCTTTAGATAAAACGGCGCTCCTCACCAAGGTGTAAGCTTGCTTACCAAAAATAAGTAACTT
Organism: Scaptomyza polygonia; assembly: GCA_035044585.1. Taxonomy (NCBI): domain Eukaryota; kingdom Metazoa; phylum Arthropoda; class Insecta; order Diptera; family Drosophilidae; genus Scaptomyza; species Scaptomyza polygonia. The sequence continues at coordinate 391,577 of JAWNNU010001903.1, read as the reverse complement.
TCCATTGGTACCTGAAATAGAAATATCGAAGGGGCGTTAGTTGGCGCTTAATCCAGACTCACTGTGCTATATCCTCGGATATGCGGGCACCGTGGTTTTAATCCTATACTGGAACATGCCACGTTAAATAAACTCTATAGAGATATAGCCCATATGTATCCAAATGTATTGCCCAATTCACCCGCAGTTTGAGCTGGTGCCACCAAATTGGGTGCCAAGATTGATTATGAAGAAACGATAAAAATTTGGATGCCACCTCAACCCATACCAAACCCAGCCCCCCTTTCCCCATATTTTACTAACTTTGAGCTAGGGTCACCAAATTCTGTAGGAGGATAGCAATTGACATCATAGACAAATCGGCATCAAACATTTGGATGCCACGTGCCCCAATACCAACCCCCAGCCCTTCTTTCCCAACCTTTTACAAACTTCAAGCTAGAGTCACAAAATTTTGTTGGGAGGATAGCAATTGACATATCACAAAGATCTATATAAAAACTTTGGATACCACGCCCCCCTCCCCCATATCACCCTAGCCACCCTTCCCCACCTTTAACAAACTTTAAGCTAGAGTCACCAAATTTTTTAGGGGGATAGGATTTGACATCCCTCAATGATCTTCATTAAAACTGTTCTTGGTTAAGCACAAATCACCGAAAAATTTGCTACAAAAATAGTTTATTTAACAATGCGGTTTTATATAAGAATCGTAGTTAATTGAAAAATAAATTGGTTGATTCAACTATTAATATAGTAAAACGGTAAAATGAACCGATTTTAATCAAATTGTGTGCACAACACAACCGTATTCAATTTATGATATGTTAAGATTTAGTATCATCCGTATGCAACATGTTTATTAAAGGGAAGGCATCTTCTTCCCAAAGCTTTTTCTTACGAAATATGTACTTTCGGCAATAGCGAAATTAAACTTAAAATTTATATGAAAAATTTAGGTTTTACTATATCATAGAAATTCTTAATTAAACGTGAGCACATATGAAGCTATAAACGAAAATAGTTGGATGAATATGTAACCATGAATATGTATATTTTTACTGTGTTCATCTCAGAGTTATATAGAGACATGCACAATTAATTATGGGAAAGGCATAACTATTGGGAGAAAAAGATCCATGGTTTTTTATCAACTCCTTAGACATTCATGTTACAATAAAGTCTTAAAAGCTGTTACCACCAGAAAAGAAATCTGTTTTTTAAACAGACCAAGTGACGTACCATTAAACAGTTTTGATACAGGTATCGAGTGTACCGGATTCGGTTGAATCCGACTGCAATGGGTCCACTTGTTTATTAAGAATTTTAGTGGCTTTAGGTTAAACTAAAAGACGTGCTCATTGATTTTGACCAAAGAACTCTACTCTGGCTTAAAAATCACCTTGTTGAATTAAAACCTTATTACAACTAAAAGAAAAGTTTACAAATTATATTGATATTTGTCTTTGCAAAAATTTCAGTTCCAGTTTAGCTTCTTAATGGCTTAGTATTAATTTATTAGTAAAATATTTATTTATTTATAACAGCTTAAACTTTAAGCAGTTTGTAAGTGTTCCAAATTCAGGATTTGATTGTTATCGCCAACAAGTGTACAATTCAAAACGGGAAGGGTAATGAAAAATTTGTTAATCTTGATCTGCATATGACTTAGGCGCATTCATATTCTAAATTTCAGGCGGTTATGACTGTATTGAATCGTCTGTTGTTGCAGATGAAGAATTCTATAAATTTTTTGGCTCGGTAATATTTCTTACTATTTGTTATATAAATTTAAAATAAACCATTTCACAACTTTTACAAATTTCATGTGCTTAGGGTATACAAGCGCGCTAATGAAACTGGCTTACGAATCATTCACACTTGGACCTTATTACGGATCTATACTCATAGCATGATATTCCTGACAGCTATGAAACAACAACAACAAATATTGGTTTAAAAAAAGAAGACTGGTGGGCATACATACAAATTTGAAATGTCCCGAATATGACCTAAGGTAAGAAAAAAACCTTTGCTTTTGAAACACCTGACTATAAGTAGAATTTTCGCAACAGTACGCGATTAAAATCAAGCAAACTCTGTAATGCTTGACAAGCAAATATAAAATATGGAACTCACATAAGTTCAGTTCATATACCCTTTTTCAATTTGCTCTATATATGTAGGTGTAAAACTGCCATAATGAAAAAGGTCTACAAAAAGCCTTTGATGTTTGCAAATACAAAGGAGCATCAATGTAATGCACATTATAACTATAAAAAGAAATATGAAAACAAAACCAAAATTGCGCCGAAAGACAAAAAAGTCATTTTTTCACAAGATGCTTGTTTCCATTTCCATGTCGATGGATAAAAAAGTATATGTGCATGTTTGTAAAACTTTTGTGTGCAAACGTTGGACAAAAGTCTTTGTCTATTCTTAAATTGTGAAATTTTTTTGTTGCAATAAGAAGATATAAGCATAGCCTAGATTTTAATAAATATGTATGTATATTCTTTGAATTTTTGTATGTATATAAATATTTATAGAACGAAACGAAATATATTCTTAATACATATTTGACTTTTTTTGTTATTTGGATCGATCACTTAGCCCAAATTTATTTTTTTAAGACTTGAATTTCCTTAGTCCACTGAAAGATTTTTTTTTTATACAACAGATTTTTTACTTGAAATCTGACCGATTGGAAAAAATTCAAATTAAAAAGTGTGTATAAAAACCTTTTGCCACTAACTACAGTCGGACTTGGGTGCACTGTCGGCTTGGTGCCGTTATAACTTACTTAATTTAAATTGTTCAAAATGTAAAATCATGACTTTTTGTAGAGGTTCCCCTCATACTGCTCGATACGTGCTTGATGCTTCACCACTTGTCCGCGTTTTTGAAATTAAAGATTTAGGCATCATTCTTGATAGCAAATTAAAATTTGATTCTCACATATCGTCGATGGTCAATAAGGCCATAAATGTACTTGGATTCATCAAGCGGTGGTCAAAAGAGTTTGATGATCCCTACACCACTAAAACGCTATATACATCATTGGTACGCCCCATCCTGGAGTATGGATCTTGTGTGTGGTCCCCGCAATACGGGCTTCACCAGGATAGAATTGAGTCTGTGCAGAGGAAATTTCTTCTGTTTGCGCTCAGATGTTTTAACTGGGTTCCTGGAATAGACCTACCCCCCTATTCAAGTAGACTTCTTTTAATTAATCTTCCTTCCCTGTTGAACCGTAGAATTATGCATGGTGTAGTATTTGTCACTAATCTACTTAATGGTGAAATCGACTCATCAGTTCTTCTAAGTCGAATAAAATTAAATGTTCCCATTAGATCCACACGTAACTTTTTACCCCTCAGCCTCGATCGTTGCTCGAGTAACTATTTAATTCATGAACCATTTCGTGTGTTATGTTCTGACTATAACAAACTTTATTCTCTTGTCTCTTTGGAGACCTCGACTCCAGTACTAAAACGAGCTATCCTTTCTGCCTTATCTAATCGTAACCACTAATCACTAATCTTCCACTGGTCTGATTGGGTTTTTCTGGGTTTTTCCCAATCCACGCAACAAATGTTGGACCTGTTATATTTATTTGGAATTTCCCAGAGCTTTAACGTTAACTTTTTAAATTTTTTATCTTAATTTTGAACTTTATTTCAGATATTATAATTCTTTATTTTATACTATATTATTTTAATATTATAATTATAGTTAATTTTGATTTGTCAGCTGCTCATAGCCGACATTAAATAAATAAATAAATAAATAAATAAATAAGCCAGACATTAGTTTTCAGCCTTTCGTTAAGTTGCTTCCTTCTAAGCTCTCCAGGTGAACCTTCTATCAAGCACCAGACTCCCGGATACTTGGCTGTTTCGCTGCTAGGCTTGAGCTATTAAGCTGCAATGTAGTCTCCTCTTTTAGAGTCAAAAAAAAGTTTCAGTGGACTTCTTAGGGCGGACCATTGATACCAATTTTGTAGCCGGGCGTTTATGAGGTCGAGCTGCATTCTATCGTTTGATAGAAAGTCCGTAGTTAGTGGTCTTGCATTTGATATAATTGACATGTTGGCAGTGTATATTTTAGAGAGGACTAGACCTACTACCCTTGCCTCACGAACTTGAACTTTGACGTCTCTTATGTCGGTCTTCTACGCATTTCACGAAAAAGCTTATACTCTCGATGTGAGATCTTAACAACCTGTAGTATGGTACAGGTAAAGCATATTATGGCTTTCAGAGCAGGGCTATGTGCCGTACCCTGTCAAAGACATGCTTGACATCCAAGAAGACTGGTTGGACTCTACGCAAAAGTAGTTCTTCAGCTACTTTGGAGAGAACCGCCAATAGGCTCATCGGGCGATATGAGTCGGGAATGGCTTCATGTTTATCAACTGCGCTAGTGATTCGGGGTCAGCGCTTTGATGGCTGGCACGTCAATTCTATCGTATCCGGTGGATTAGGACGCCTTGAGGTTTCAGGCTAACTCCTTTTCTCACCAGCTGGAGTAGAAAAGATCATTTAGCAGCGATGCTGCTGGTGACAATCTAATGTCTTTCGATTCCCTTAGGCACAGCTATAACCAGCACTACTGACTTGATAACAATAAATTGAAGAGACTTTTATTTTAGGAAATGAAGCACCAAAATGCTTAATAGCAGAAGTAACAGGCCATTTTTGCGTAGATATGTTCCCATTTGTTAGATTTTTTTATACTCAAATATACTTATATCTTCCGTAAATGCTCTGCATCAAAAACTTGGATGTCACGCCCAACCCCACTGCCTTTGAATATCGGAAATGCTACAGGTCTTAAGCTGAATTCATAACATTTTTATGGTACAGTACTAAAATCGAAATTTAATGAGCTTTACGCCGAATCTCGCTTAATATCTCATACAGCGGAAAAACTAGAGTTTCCACAAATGGAACTGTCTTAGCTGTCATATTTATTCAAAAATGGAGCCACGGTGAGCCTTTGACTGAGACTTTTCTTTTTGTTTTCAGTTATTCTGTTGTGCTGGCAGCCGGAATCGGGTAGGGTTTTACGTATAAAGAATTCAATTAGCCAACACTGCACTCCCAATACGTTAGTTGATACCCACATTGCATTTTCACTACCAACTGAAGTTTAAATCGTGCTGCGAAGGTATTGAAGAATTGTTTTTAGTCAGGCATTTTCTGTAAACTCTTGTACACACAAACAGCGACGGTCCACAGTGAAAAACATTGTAAATCGTATAGCTAACACTTTAATTCAAGAATTTTTGGCAATGATTTTATTAAAAGTTTTTTTTTTAAATTTAAAAAGCGGCATTTTATGTATGATTTTAATATGAAATTTTCATTTTAAAAACTACAACCATCAACATTTTAATTTTAATGCAAAAAATATTGAATCTAAATATTATTTAAACTGAGCTTCAACATGAACATGTTTTTAGCATCTGTGATACCAACAATCATTACGGTTTTTTTAAGTTTTTTTATTACCATTTATTACTACAACCGAATACGAAATACGATGGTCTGCGAAGGGATCTGATCCGGAAACTTTCGTTCTTTTAGCGGATGCCCTAGCCATTGGGCTGCTTACAAAAATGCAATAAGCTTGAATCTACAACAAAGTTATAATTAAATTTAAAAACGCATTTTATTTCTAAGTATAGATATTTTTAAACTGAGGAGTGCTTTAAAAAATTATTATTTTATGGAATCGAAAATAGCTATTTAGAGTATTGAGTTTAGTTAAAGAAATAAATTTGTTCGTTTTGAATTTTATATTTAGTGGGCACATTCTCAAATTAAACAAGTAGAAACGTTGCAGTCGTACGCACCCGACTGCGGTATACTCGATACCAGTAGTAAAACAGATTAAAAGAGAGCTGATTGCAATGGTGTGTGGATACAGCAGGGGTGTAGGCTGCCTCAAAGATTGTCTGGTGCAGATGGGGATGCCAAATAGCTGTCTTCCTTCCAAATTTGGTGACTCTAGCTCAAAGTTAGAAGAATATTGTGGATGGTAGGCTGAGGGAGGTATGGGGAGGGGGGGGGGGGGTCGTGGCAACACCTATCTTGGCACTAAATTTGATGGCTCTAGCTCAAAAACTGTAGAAGATATGGACATTTTTAGTGCTAAACTGCGGGGGGGCTGGGGCGGAATGGGTGGGCGTGGCTCCAAAATTTTTGATGCAGTTTTTTGGGAATTGTAAATAGCTATTTTCTCCCCAAATTTGGTAGTTCTAGCTGTAAGGGCTTGCGAAATAGCTGGATCTATCGATTTTGCGTTATCGAGTTTATCGATTTGCCAGCCCCCTAGTTATCGCAGAGCTGCAATCTTGACACTTTAATTTACTATGCCATAGATAAAGAGATTTGCAAAGTTTGAAGTCTCTAACTTGAAGGGTGTGGAAAAAAGTTGCGTTCATACAGACGGACAGACACCATGACGGACATTGCACAAACCCAATATACTCTTTACCTTCGGTATCGAGTATAAAAATTTTAATTTTAGGCTTAAGTAGTAATTATTCAATTCAAAATTTTTCTACTTTGATATTAGTTCAATTCGTTTTAAATTCTATATTTAAAGACAATAAATTTAGAAATTTTTGAAAACGAAAATCAAAAATTGAGTTGAATAAAATTATACGATTTTACTTCTTTTATCCTGTTTCTGAGTCAACTTTTCTCAACTAGAGGCATTTAACTTGTTTTATTTTATGCATTGTTTAGAACTGTTATTCGCTGGGAGATACAGATAGTTTTTCTTCTAATGTTCCTATTGTTGAGAAGAAACGCACACCTTTTGAACGCACCCAATTAATTAATTTCTCAGTGAAATTCATTTGTAATTGCGTGAAACGTTCTGCTCAACAAAACATACACGTTCGTTTCCACAAACACACTAGGTCAAGTTTATTCGTATTCAAGATATGTTTTTGTGCATGCGCGTACCCACATTCATACAGATCATTAAAAGTCCAATTAATTCTCGATGGCATCTCGATCGCGTTTCAATAATTGGCTGCTAGAATACATACATACATATAACAGCTTAAACAAAGCTTTTTTTGAGCATTTCGTGTTAAGTAGCTTTTATATTCTAGCATGCAACAATTACAATCAGATTAGTTGCATGTCTCTTTTTAGGGCTCTTTGAGTGAAACATAAAACCGCAATGAAACCGCGTCATTGCTTTTAATCGCTTATTAACTTTTAAAAAGTTTTATCTGATGGTTCCTCTTGTCACTTAGTCATCCGCGAACTCATTGGGCAGATACTAGCTGGCTTGGTTCGTCAGAGGCCAGAGAAAATATTTAATATTTAATCAAATCTATTGGTATTATGTGTGCATAATTTATAATGATTTGCATTATACTCGATACCAAACTGAAAGAGTATATTGGGTTTGTATGTTGGCCGTCATGGTGTTTGTTTGTCTCTCCGTATGTACGAACGCAACTTTTTCCAAACCCTTGAAGCTAAAAACTTGAAACTTTGCAAATATCTTTTTCTTTGGCTAGATTGGGGTTCTACGTCTAGTGGGATGGTGACAAATGTAAAAAATCGATAGCGCAGCTCACAGTTTAAGCTTCCAAATTTGGTAAGAAGATAGCTTCTGGCAACCCCGAAAAAACTACATTAAAACTTTGGACATTACACCCATCCAAGCAATTTTTCCACTTGTTTTTTCTGTGTGAATTATTTGCATGATGGTATGTCGGTCACTTTAAAATTGTTTAATTAGCTTTGTTTTAACCTAAATCGAAATAAAATATTAAATGCCTTCCTTATGATCTGAATACCTTAGAGGTAAAGTTGAACAGTAGACCCATCGAATAGAGAACTTGCTGGCCTTTTTATACCCGATACCGAAGGTAAAGAGTATATTGGGTTTGTGCAATGTCCGTCATGGTGTCTATCCGTCTGTCCGTCTGTATGAACACAAATTTTTTCCACACCCTTCAAGCTAGAGACTTGAAACTTTGCAAATCTCTTTATCTATGGCATAGTAAATTAAAGTGTCAAGATTGGAGTACTCGATAACGCAAAATCGATAGATCCAGCTATTTCGTAAGCCCTTACATCTAGAACTACCAAATTTGGGGAGAAGATAGCTACTAACAACCCTTAAAAAACTGCATGAAACATTTTGGATTCAAGCACACCCATTCCGCCCCCAGCCACCCGCAAATTCATAAAAACTTTGGATGCCACGCTCATCTATACTGCCCTAGCCGCCCCAAACCGCCCCAACGCTTCGCTAAAAACGGGAATACTTGTATCTTCAAAAGTGTTTAAGCTAGAGTCACCAAATTTGGTAGGAAGATAACTGTTCATGACCCCCAAAAAAATGCATCAAACACAATTCACAGCCCTCTGCATTTTGAAATTAAAAACGCTCATATGTTCCACAGCTTTTGAGCTAAAGCCACCAAAATTGGTGCCAAGATTGGTGATGAAGAGACCCAAAAAATTTGGATGCCACCCTCCACCCATACCAGCCCCCCTTCCACAATATTTTACTATTTTTAGGCTAGAGTCACGAAATTTGGTATGAGGATAGCAATTGACATCATACACAGAACTGCAGCAAAAATTTTGGTATTACGCCCCCATAGCGCCCCAGCCTCCCTCTCCACATCTTTAACAAACTTTGAGCTAGAGTCACCAAATTTGAAAGGAAGATAGCTTTTGGCATCCCCATCTGCACCAGACAATCTTTAAGGCAGCGTACACCCCTGCCGTATCCGCACCTATTGCAATCAGGTCTCTTTTTATCGGTTGTATTACTGGTATCGAGTGTACCGCAGTCGGTTGCGTCCGACTGCAACGTTTCTAATTGTTTTGTTTTATGTTTGATGTGTGATTTTGATATGATTGGTTTGTGGAAGGAAAAGTTGGATATGTAATTTATTAATGATACACTTAAATTTCTTGCAAATACTTAATCTATATTGGTCAGAGCTAAGGGAGCGTTCAAATATTACGTAACGCAATTTTTTAAGATATTTGGACACGGAAAATTCAGAATTTATAAAATTGGGTAAACATATTTTATTGTGATATAATTTTTTTTTGGAACTGACGCTTAAGCTGAACTTGTTCATTTAGACCCCTGGCACGGAAGAATTAATGTATGAAAATTTAATTATGCCCGAATATCTTAATGAAATTTCAAGGTTTAGAAGAAATCAGTCATGACCGCATATAAATCAAACGAAAGGAAATCAAGTCTATTTTCTATTAAAAAAAAATTTAGTCGGTTTCATCGTTGATTTTTTGAGCAATTTGAAATTGAAATTGATTTTTGCACTGATTTTTTGCCTTAAAAAGTTATATATTTGGTATAAGTATTAAAAATTTTAATGAGGGAATGTTTGTTTACCTCATCTCAACTTACATTTTAAAATATCAGAGTAATTGATGGATTATTGAGATTGCTAGAGCAATTTAAAGTCTTTAAAATGAACCAAAGTTTTGCATGTTTTTGGTCTCATTGTTTTTTTATATATATATATATAATCACTACTTAAATATAAATATATGTATATATGTATATATATATATATATATATATATATATATATATATAATTTAAAATAAAGTTTGAAGCCTTGACTTTAAAATGATATTAATCTATCCATTAATTCATGAGCAATGAGCGATTTTGTGAAGCAATCATATTACAACTACTTTTTTGGATAGCACACTCATTACCGAAAGGTGGGACGTATTCTACGTCAAAACACTTTTTGGTTTTTTCCCGAAACACTTAAATGTTAAATACAAACCTATGTAAACATAGTATTAATAGGCGTAAAATAAGCAACATTCATTTTATATATACATAATTCTGTAATTTTTGAGTTACACCTTAAATAGTACGTCAAAAAGGAATTGATTTTATTTAGCTGATACCGACATTAATATAAAAATATGAACATAACTACATACATTTGTATTAAATATGTTTTTTGCAAGTCGTAACGATCATGCGGGCTACGAGGCGTCAATATTGACAGCGGCGGGATGCCAATACTGTTGATATGCCCAGGGGTTTGCTTTAAAGTAATTTAATCCTCACACAGAATGCCACGAAGATGTCCACAAGCAAAACGAACAACACATGCAATGTAGACGGACGCATGCATAGAAAGTTCGGTTGGAAGGCCGGATGGACGACATGAAAGCATTGTCAGTCGCGCAATCATCGTAATAATTCGCTTCAACTTCAACCAAGAAGCCAAGCGGAAATTACCAACACGCGATATTTAATTTTAACAAAAGGTGAACCAATCATTCGTCTGCTGCTGCTGCTGCTGTTGCGAATGGACATCGCTTAGTGTTTACAGTATACTGTTCCTCAGCAGAAGAAGCTCCTGGGCACAATTGGTAGCCTTGCAAGCCACAACAAGCCAGCTCACATCTTTTAAATATAAATAATAAGTGAAACCGACTGCAAAATACTCAGTTACTAGTATAGATGGAAAGAGGTATACTTGCGCAAAAGGTATTTGGTTGAGGACGCTTAACAGTAATACTTTCAAAATTTAATGACTCTCAAATACAGTGGAAGATATAACAAGTAGAAACGTTGCAGTCGGAAGCAACCGACTGCGGTATACTCGATACCAGTATCAAAACTGATAAAAAACAGACCTGATTGCAATGGGGTGCGGAAACGGCAAGGGTGTACGCTGCCTCAAAGATTGTCTGATCCAGATGGGTATGCCAAAAAGCTATTTTCCTTCCAAATTTGGTGACTCTAGCTCAAAGTTTGTTAAAGGTGCGGAAAGGGAGGCTGGGAGCGGTTTGGGGGCGGTATGGACACGTAGCATCCGAAATTTAGGATGCAGATGTGTGTATCATGTCAATTGCTATCCTCCTACCAAATTTGGTGACTCTAGCTCGGAGTAAATAAAATATGGGGAAGGGAGGATGGTGGCAGTATGGATGGGGGGTATGTCTTAGCATCAAAATTTTTGCAGCAGATCTGTGTATGGTGTCAATTACAATCCTTCTACCAAATTTAGTGACTCAAGCTCAAAAATAGTCAAATATGAGGTAAGGGGGCTGGGGGTGGTAAAGGGGGGCGTGGCATCCAAATTTTTGCTGCAGATCTATTAATGATGTCAAATGCTATCCTCCTAATAAATTTGGTGGCTCTAGCTTAAAGTTTGTAGAATATTGTGGGAGGGGGGCTGGGGGCAGTTGGGTGGGAGAAATTTGATGACTCTAGCTCAAACACTATGGACGATACACGCATTACCGTTTTAAGAGAAGCGTTGGGGCGGTTGGGGGCGGCTAGGGTAGAATAGATGTGCGTGGCATTCAAAGTTTTTATGAATTTGGTTGGGGTCATCAACACCTTTCTTGGCACCAAATTTGGTAGCTCTAGCTCAAAAACTGTAGAAGATATAGGCATTTGTCGTTTCAAACTGCGGGGAAATGGGTGGGCGTGGCTCCAAAATTTTGAATGCTGTTTTTTGGGGGTTGTTAGTAGCTATCTTCTCACCAAATTTGGTAGTTGTAGCTGTAAGGGCGTGCGAAATAGGTGGACTTATCGATTTTGAGTTATCGAATTAATCGATTTGCCAGATCTCCAGTTATCGTAGAACTCAAATCTTGACACTTTATCTTACACGGCCATTTGCAAAGATTCAAGTCTCTAGCTTGAAGGATGTGAAAAAATGTTGCGTTCATACAGACGGACGGACAACTTTGTTTCAATTGATCAAAAGCTGTTCACCTGTTCCGAAATACACACATAAAAGCTGTTCAGCTGTTCCAAAATACATACATAAATCGAAAAACAAAAATGTGAATTTGTACTTAAACTTATTGCAAAAACTATAGAAACAAGTATAAAAGTTGCAGTCGGACGCAACCGACTGCTGTATACTCGATACCAGGACCGATAAACCAATGATTGCAATGGGGTGCGGATGCTGCAGGGCTGACGCTGCCTCAAAGATTGTCTGATGCAGATAGGTAAGGCAAAAAGCTATATTCCTTCCAACTTTGGTGACTCTAGCTTAAAGTTTTTAAAAACTTAGAAAAGGGTGGCTTGGGGTGGTATGAGTGGGAGTGGCATCTAAAGTTCTTTTGCTGATCTCCCTAATTTTGGGAGAAGGCAGCTACTAAAAACTTCCAAAAAACTATCAAAAATTTTTGAGCAACGCCCTCAAAATCTGCCCTCAACCCCCGCAGTTTGAAGTCAGAAACGTCCATATCTTCCACAGCTTTGGCGCTAGAGCCACCAAGTTTGGTGCCAATATTGGTGATGAAGAAACGCGAAAAGTTTGGATGCCACCCCCCACCCATAGCGCCCCCAGCACCCTTACCACGACAATTTATAAACTTTGAGCTAGACTCACTAAATTTGGTAGGGGGATAGCAATTGACAAACAAAAAAGATCTGCATCAAAAATTTAGATGGCACGTTTCCCATACTGCCCCCAGCCCCTTTTTCCCCATATTTTACTGACTATGAGCTAGAGTCACAAAAATTGGTATGAGGGTAGCAATTAGCATCATTCACATATCTGCAGCAAAAATTTGTAAGCCACACAATTTCTTTTAGAAGTAAAAAAATACACCGTTGAATACGGTTTTCAAGCTGTCTATATCAACTAGAAAAGGCTTTTCAAAATTATCCTTTTAACTTTTGTTATTAAGGCACTGAACTTTTGTTATTCTTCCGCTTTTTGATCTCCAAATAAGATGTGAAGCTTTAAGAAGTGCGAAAGATATTATTCCACCCATAATAATTCACATAACCTCAAAAGAAAAAAAACAACAATAAAAGTCAGCAAAGTCAGAGCGCCAGATAATATATTATTTTCTGTATAGCTGTATTTAAATCGCGGTATTTTGTTTAAGAATCTCACCAAACGAAGTGTGCCTCAGAAATTGATGCTCATTTTTAATTTCTATAAAGACAAACCGTTAAACTGATGTACAACTGTGATCCTTTGTTGTAGACCCAATCCTCGAAAGAAATCAAAAATTTAGTTTTAGCGTTTTTAACAAGAAGTTTGATTGATTTTTTTACATCCCACAACTTATAAGATGGCTTTGCTATATATAGAAATATGCGTTGAACGGAAACTTCTTTATAAAAATTATATTTGGAAGAGTGTATATATAACTTTGTGAGAATAATTGGAATGTGTTTTGGTACGTCATCATTGGAATAAAAAGTTGAGACAGTATACTCATGCTTGTTCAGCGTTGATGCCAGGATTCTTTTCTCTTTTTTTTTTGCTTTAGATAGTAATTATTTTTTAGTGTGTCTTATTAACACCAGTTTTTAGTGCTTTTATTTGGCAAAATGTGTGGTTAATATGTATTCATTTCAACATTCAACATTTTAAGTATACAACGATAGCCATGTGGGAAAAAAGATTGCAATTTACACAATAAGTTTATTTTAAGTCAATAAGTAGTTAATTATTTATTAATATTCTTATTAGAATTACATACGTTTATGTTTTTTATTCCAAGTTTCTTCACAACAAAAATATAAAATTATTTTACAAGTATTCCAAAAGACTTTGACTATTCAATACATATAGAATAATTTACTTATAAGGAAGTAGAACTTGTGTTATGATAATTATTGCTTAGTTAAAGTTCTTAAATTCTGCAACTTTTATTCCTAGTGGCACGTATAACAGGCGAGTATTAAGAGCTAAGCTGGTCGAGCAAAAGAGCTTATAAATTTTAAATTATTTTGAAATTATCTACACCATTAAGACTTAACTATGTGAATTGACTACTGCTCTGCATCGCTATGAATCGAAATGCTAGATCTACTATTTTTATCGGGACTCTGTGATCGGCTGGTTGCTAAACTAGATACTTTTGAGATACTCCATCGCACGGATAAATCCTCTGGTTCGCTGTCGTAAAAACTTTCTTTGGAAGACTCGCTATTAACCGAAGGACTTAGCCTCTTCAACATAGATTCATTATAAACATGCAAAGCATTTGGTTTCCTAGTCGCCTCCAGTGTCATTGGTAAAAGCTCGGCCGTTGGATGCATTGACGCAGCCGCTGCAGCAAATGCAAAGAAATTAAGACTAGCGCTAAACATTTTGCACCAGTCAAGCAAGGTGCCACCTTGGCAATCGTTGTTTACCGCTAGTGTTCCTTCGGTAGTTCCAAATGTTGGTTGTAGCAGGTTTGAAGCAGGCTCTTCATTCATCTGTAAAGACTGACCAGAAACTACTTGATTGGGGAGTGAGGATGTTATAAGGCAATCATTATTGTTCTTATCATTAATATGATTTGTTTGACTTGATGGCATTTGTTTGGCGGGATCCCTTGCCCAATTTTTAACACTTAGCAGGGGAATATTATATTTTTTTTCTGAATCTTCTTGTGGATTTGGTAAGAGTTTCTCACTGCTGTATTTTGAGTTATGTAAAACGTTAGGAGCAGTATAATCGAATTTGGGAGACAACTTAGAGTTAAAAAGTGCCAGTAAATTCAGTTGATGCACCATGTTGTTGGTTGAATACCCCATAGCTGGTGAAACGGAATCTGTATTGTTCGAGTGCATATCCTTCGTTTCTGGGAGAAGGCCATTATTTTTCATATTATTGAATTCGATAAGAGCTAGCTTGTCTAGTATTGCATCATTATGGTTTGTATATTCCATTGAATGAAATTGCGAACTGCCAAAGCCAAGATCGTCAAAGTTGGGCATTGTTGCAAATTTCGGTGGCATCATCTGCAATTCGAATTTGGCTCGTTTTTCTGGGGGACTTGTTAGGCCCATACTGTCGGAGGAGCCCAATTGACGGCACATAAATCTTAACTTTTGCTCATTTTTACACCAACCACGAAGCGTTGATTCAGGAACCCCAATGTCCCTCGAGACACTGGCTTTTGTTTCGCCGTTATGAATTCTTTGAATCGCTCGCACTTTGTCATTAGGCGTAAGATTTCGAAGCGGTCTCTTGCCACGAGTGCTCATTCGAATATTCATATGCTGATACGCTGAGATGTCCATTTAAAATTCGTGGCCACGACGTGCTGTTAGCATAAATGTTACTTGCGACTTTAAAGCGCGAGTTCGAATAATCGCGAGCCAAGTTTGTGTTAAATTCCCACAATGTGAGTACTGCGGCAACTGTTGTTCACTCTTCGGATAAACAGAAGGATGTGATTTTAATTTGACAAACGTTGTCCTACGGCAGCTTTATCTGTTCCAAAGCGAGTTCAAGTCAACTGCAGCGAAGAGCAACACAACATACATATGTACAGACAAACGACAAAGTACTCACTCACGAACACTTGTAAAAACTATGCTCTTAAAGACGTATGAAGGCCTGAGAGAGAATTAGAAACAAGACCAATTCAAGAGCAGTTTACCACCACAACAACTTGTTACTCTTGTGTAAATATGAATTCGCTTCGCGCATACTCTGTGAGGAATGAATTAAACGGGAACAGAAATGGCAAACAAATCTTGAACAACTTAGCTCTTAATTTGTGAATAGTTTCTTTACCGCTCTTTCAGCACATTCACTTAAGAGACAAGATTTCGGTTTGATTTTCTTTTCCATTTGTTCACCTCATCTCACCTTTTATAGTTTTCAATTTCACATTTATATTTGCATGCCATATGATTATTTTGTGGTGAAGTGAAGTTGTATGTCACATCATATACTTTTCTAGAACATTCTTAATTACAGGAGCAAGCACTGTTTTTAAACTCGATACCTTCGAGTATCGAGTATATTGGGTTTGTGCAATGTCCATATGAACGTCTGTCCGTCCGTATGTTCGCAACTTTTGTCAACACACATCAAGTTAGAGACTTGAAACTTTGCAAATGTCTTTATCTATGGCACAGTAAATTAAAGTGTCAAAATTTGAGTTGTACGATAACTGGAGCGCTGGCAAATCGATAAATTCGATAGCTCAAAATCGATAAATCCACCTATTTCGCACGCCCTTACAGCTAAAACTACCAAAGGGGGAGAAGATAGTTACTAACAAAAAACTGCATCAAAAATGGTGGAGCCACGCGCACCCATTTCGCCCCCAGCCACACGCAGGATAATATTAATTTCTTAAAAACTTTGGATGTGACGCCCATCCATATCGCCCCAGCAGCCCCCAACCACCCCAACGCTTCACTAAAAGCGGTAATGCGTGTATTCTGTAGACAGATAACTGTTAACGTTTCCAAAAAATTAGATAAAAGTTTTGAAGCCACACCCGCCCATTCCGCCCCCAGACCCCCGCGGTTTCAATACATAAATGTCTATACCTTCCACTGTTTTTAAGCTAGAGCCACCAAATTTAGTGCCAAGATAGGTGATGACGACCTCAAAACAAATTCATAATAACTTTGGATGCCACGCCCATCCATACTGCCCTAGCCATCAACAACCGCCCCAACGCTTCGCTAAAAAAACTTTGCAAATATCTTGGTACACGTCTGAGTTACACAAAGTATAATGCCGCTACACCTACTTGGGTTACCCAAATCGATGCTTATTTGTCAAAGGTTGGTTTCATTCACGGCTCTGGTTTTGTGCAAATGTGTTAATCAAAGAGCAGCAACGATCAGAAATTTTTCATGCATACCCGATCATTGATTCTTACTTACTTACTTCAGCAAAAAGAACTGATCGTAAGCGTGTGTGATCGAAACGAACAATCATTTCAAATCATTCTCGCTTGATTCGAACAGCTCAGTTCAACATGAGCACATGGTAAAACAATAATGTGTTCTATTCCGCTGTGGCGACGTACTTATTTTACGAAGAAAGCAGTGAGCAAGAGAGAGAAAAGAAAGAGACACTGCTCTTGCTAGTGTTATTGTTAGCTGCAGCCTGCAGCAAATAAAAGAATTTGAAATGAAAAATATAAAACGAATTTGTTGTCGGAATTAATTTTTTAAATAACTTTTTAGGTAACAATATAATACTAAAACTAAAGTAATATTTTTAATATTTCTTGTGGCCCATTTAAATTTTTAATTATAAATTTTAGCCGTAAATTAAAAAATAAAAATAATTTTTGATTCTAATTGATATGATGTGAATTGTTGAGCAAGTCGCTAATTAAAAAATTCTTTAGCGATATGCAGTTCTCATTGGCTTTTGAAAATTGTAGCTCAGGCTTAGTTGATTTTTTAAGAAAGCATTTTGACAGCTGCTGAAGCCATATCAACATAAAGATATTATTTTCCTTATCTTCTTCTTCCTGCAGTAAAAATCGTTTGATAATATATCCAACGCATCTTCTGACATGTCGTAAAATGAATGTTTAAAAGGAGTTATTTTTAACAATTTTCGCAATGCTTAACAAGACAAACACGTGTACATCCCAAACAAATACTAGTTGATTTTCGCTTCTTTAAAAGTTAATAATGTTTTAGACATTTTATTTAAATTCTGCCAACAAATACTTATGTAGTAGGTATTTTCGCAAGCGAAACTTAAATTCCAGCGAACTTGGATGATCGTGTAGACAACCTTTTGACCGCAAGGCTCCAAACAAGTGCTCCAACTGGTCCTGTGAAATCTTACTGGTTATTAAATAGTCAATGCTGAACTTTTCTTCAAGATACTGAAAAAGGAGGTTAAGTGAAATATTTGTTATTATAATTCCTTTTCCATGAGCACTTTACGTTGGTCTTCTAGATTTAGGCCAAAGTGTTGCTTGGTTGGCATAGTGTTGGCATTGTTAAGCTAAACATTAAAAATGTCAAACCAATCGTTCGTAAGCTGAATGAAATCAGCTGTTGCGCATGCGTTGTAGACGTCCATCCCAAAGGAATAGCAGCGTCTTATCGCCGTTGCTGTACAATTTGAAAGCTACTGCGCTGCCAGCTTAACTTTTTGTCTCTCTGCACCCTGAACAGTTAAATGGTCTTCTGTAACCTTCCAAAGGATGGACAAGTCTATTTCCGACGTGTGTTTCAAAGCTTGCCATACGCTTTGTTGAGGGATGATGGTTCCACTGACTACAAGTCCCGTATCAAGAAAATGATTGCTTATTAGTTTAAGGAGATGTGGTACGTCAGCAAACACAAAAACTTTTAAGTCACCGTTTGCAGGGTGCGCAAACCAGGATTTTTCTAAATTGAAAAAAGTTTTATAATTATATTTACATGTACATATATAATTTCTTTGATGTAATCTTTCCAGTCGAGATGCCAAGATTTTACCATAATTTAAATTTGCAGGGACCCAAATCAGAAATCATGGCTACAACTGTATATCCTGCCGCATACAGCTTTGCTAGCAGGTCATCTAATATTATTTTCGACATTGGCTTCTTGAAGTCGTAATATATTGGCTGCTTCCAAGACTTACGCAAGGCTTGCACCATTGCCACCTGAACATAGTCTACTGGCGGCAGAATAGCTTCTTGCGAGCATTCATACTCGTATGAGTACGCAAATCTTGTCTTCTTGGTCCAGCTCAACGGAGTTTTCCATTAATTGCAGCAGTTTGCCTGGCTTTATTTCTACGCCTTATAGCCATTTACCAAGCGTAGATTCGCATGGGAGTGGAAAGCCCTTTCTATACAAATGTTTATATGATCTAGGTCCAGCTGCATGAAGGCAAATCGCAGACGAAATGTCTTCATTTGTCCACTTTACTCTTTTGCCAAAACTCTTTTATTTTCTTATCTGATTTGGAGTAAAAATTGCCTTCAAACTTTCTGCTAAGGACTCTGTATTCCAGCAATTCCAGACTAGACTACTTCTTTCCTGTAATAAATATATTTAATTAAGTATATTTAAAAACACAAATATTTATTGAATAAAATCACACTTACTCGGTTTGGGAATTAAAATCAAACGCATAAGGTGTATTATGTTATTGTTGGTATTCCGTGTAAAAGAACTGCAACTCGGACTGTACCAATTTTTTTTGGCACAGCACTGTCCAGCAGTAGTTGACGTTTACTATTTTGATTTGCGCTAATTTCCCACATTTTCCTTCTTTCGGGTCTTTTGGCACATGAAATACTTTATTTAATGTCGTTGCGAGACATATACAACAATACTGTTTCGACGTTTTCTAGTACACAATACAATAATACACAACAACTTTTCGGCAACACGAATGCTCACTTCAAAGTCTCAATGTTAATTTTATTTTTATTTTTTTTTTGTATAAATTCATAATGCTGGTTTGCTGCAGTACTAATTGCAAAGTGGTTGGAACAAACAACCAAGATTTTATTTTGTGTAGATTGTGTGATAACATGATACACATGAAATGTGCTGGCTTCACAGCCAAAATTAGGGACTGCTTGCTGGCTGACACAGGCCTGAAATGGTACTGTGAGCCATGCAACGAGGTGGTGAAGGAAACTTCCCAATTTATGAGGCAGACTCATGCCGGCTTTAAGGCAATGCATGTTGCATTCAACAACCTGCATATGTCATTTAAAGACCTAGAGTCCAACTTCAAAAATAGCAATGTGATAACCGAATCTCCGAAGCGAAAAAAGTCTTCGGGTTCTAACCCCACTTGGTGTCCCAAATGTTCCACCCGCTAAAGCCACTTGTTGTGGTGCCCGTAAATAAGTTCATATTCGTGTCAAGGCTTGCCTCCGATACTTCATTGGAGGATGTAAATGCCTACGTTAAAAGTAAAATTGATTCCCCACGTATTACTGTGGAAAAGTTTAAATTAAAACACGCCCGAAGCATATCTTCCTTCAAGTTAGGTGTTCCACCCGAATTATTCACAACAATTAGTTCTGAAAATTTCTGGCCACCAAAGCTCGTAGTAAAGGAGTATGTTAACAGGCGAAACAATGTTAATAATGGCATAAGAATCAGTAGTGCACCGCCGGTTGTCCATCCTGTTGCCGCAACTAAGGCGGCAAAAAACTAATAAAAGTAGTTAGCTTGGCCTATCAAAATGTTCGAGGCCTTGACACTAAACTTTCTAATCTCTATGTAAACAGCTTATCTTTCGATTCACAGATAGTTGCATTTACAGAAACCTGGTTAAAACCTGATATATCTGATTATTCCGTTTTGCCAAATAAGTATAACTTGTACAGATGCGATCGCACCTCCCGAAAGGGGGGCGGGGTGCTCATTGCCGTTGATTCTTGTTTTTTCCTTGAACAGATTCACTCCCATGATCATCCAGATATTGAGTTCATATGTGTTAAAATATTATTTAGAGGCCGCTCACTATATATAACTTGCTCTTATATCCCTCCAAATTCTGATAATAACAGTTATATATCACATCTGGGTGCCCTGCAGCTTGTGTCGTCGTTGTTGACGGATATGGATCAACTTATAGTGGTTGGTGATTTTAATTTGCCTTATGTTGTATGGTCGTTGAATGACACATCTTCAGCGCAATTACCGGCCACTTCTGATGATTTTATCGATGGCCTTTTAGAGTTAGGCCTATCACAAGTTAACGGAGTGCGTAACAGTTGTGATAAAATGTTAGATTTGATATTTGTTTCTGATTCAGATTGTTGTAACGTTAGTAGAGTACACCCTCTAGTGCTTCCCGAAGATACCTACCATCCAACCTTAGAACTTTCCTTTGAAATTATTAACCTTAGACCAGCATCTAACAATTCTTCAAAGACACGTTGCTTCCGTAAAACTGACTTTACTAAATTGAATGATTTGCTTCAACATACTAATTGGTCTCAACTGTATTCTTGTAGTGATATAGAAACTGCCATTGCCATTTTTACAGGATTTTGAATTCGCATTTGGATAACTGTGTTCCCCTCACTGTTTCATCAAGTGAAAATAAACCACCTTGGTTTACGAGGGAACTTTCAAAATTAAAAACCGCGAAAACAAGATCCTATAAAAAATTTAAAAAATCTGGAAATACTATAGATTTATCCTCGTATATAATTGCAAAGTCTTATTTTATTTCTGTAAACACTTTTTGTTATAACAATTATCTCAATCGTTGCAGATCAAACTTTTCCCGCGATCCGAAACAGTTTTATAAATTTGTAAACTCTAAACGTAAATCTTCATGCTTGCCATCCTCGGTTTACCTTAATAATACAAAAGCAAGCTCCGATCAAGCAGTGGCTGATCTATTTGCGGAGTATTTTCGATCAGTATACTCATCGAGCTTGTATAGTAGCAATAATTCCTATCCTTTTCAAGTGCAAACCTCAAATTGTATATATGTCCCAGTTATAACTGAGTGTACGCTGCTAAGTGACCTTAACTCTATCAAACCAGGCTTCTTGCCTGGTCCAGATGGAGTGCCCGGTTTCATACTTAGACACTGTGCGGATTCACTTTGTAAACCTTTAAATAAATTGTTTAACTTATCGGTTGACTCCGCTGTGTTTCCTGGAATATGGAAGGAATCTTTTATTATTCCACTTCATAAAAGTTGTTCTAAGAGTAACGTTAAAAACTATAGGGGTATATCAAAGTTGTCTGCCATTCCGAATTATTTGCTCCCAATTGCAGCACTTATGTAGTTAAATTTTATCCCCTTATCAACACGGTTTTGTTAGGCGAAGATCTACTACCACCAACCTTCTTGAGTTTACCTCAATTGTTATCAAAGGGTTTCAGGACAAAATGCAAACTGACGTCGTTTACACAGATTTTAGTAAGGCATTTGATTCTGTTAGTCATTCCTTGTTGCTTCAAAAATTAAATATTATTGGATTTCCAGCAAAACTCCTGTCGTGGCTTTCTGAGTACTTGTGTGGCCGAACACAAAAAGTAGTTTTTAAATCTTCTGTATCCAAATCTTTTTTTGTTACCTCTGGTGTCCCTCAGGGGAGTCACTTAGGACCATTGCTATTTAATCTCTTTATTAACGATCTTCCTGCTGTTATTACTAATTCTCGTGTTTTTATGTTTGCTGATGATGTAAAGCTATGTTTCACCTATAATGATGATTCTCTTAGTAACTTACTACAGTCGGACTTGGGAGCACTATCGGCTTGATGCCGTTATAACCTAATTAATTTAAATTGTTCAAAATGTAAAATCATGACTTTTTGTGGAGGTACCCCTCATACTGCTCACTACGTGCTTGATGCTTCACCACTTGTCCGCGTTTTTGAAATTAAAGATTTAGGCATCATTCTTGATAGCAAATTAAAATTTGATTCTCACATATCGTCGATGGTCAATAAGGCCATAAACGTTCTAGGCTTCATCAAGCGGTGGTCAAAAGAGTTTGATGATCCCTACACCACCAAAACGCTATATACATCCCTAGTACGTCCCATCCTGGAGTATGGATCTTGTGTGTGGTCCCCGCAATACGGGATTCACCAGGATAGAAATGAATCTGTGCAGAGGAAATTTCTTCTGTTTGCGCTTAGATGTTTTAACTGGGTTCCTGGAATAGACCTACCCCCCTATTCAAGTAGACTTCTTTTAATTAATCTTCCTTCCCTGTTGAACCGTAGAATTATGCATGGTGTAGTATTTATCACTAATCTAATTAATGGTGAAATCGACTCATCAGTTCTTCTAAGTCGAATAAAATTAAATGTTCCCATTAGATCCACACGTAACTTTTTACCCCTCAACCTCGATCGTTGCTCAAGCAACTATTTAATTCATGAACCATTTCGTGTATTATGTTCTGACTATAACAAGCTTCATTCTCTTGTCTCTCTAGAGACCTCGACTCCAGTACTAAAACGATCTATCCTTTTTGCCTTACCTAATCGTAACCACTAACCACTAACCTACCACTGGTCTGATTGGGTTTTTCTGGGTTTTTCCCAATCCACGCAACAAATGTTGGGCCACTTATGTTCTTGTTGAAGTTCCCAGAGCTTTACCGTTAACTTTATTATTTTTTCAACCTTAATTTACTTTCAGAACTACATATAATTTTAAATTTTATTTTAAACTTAATTGTTTTTATTATAATTATTTTAAATTAATTTTATTATCATGTCAGCTGCTCATAGCTGACAATAAATAAATAAATAAATTAAATAAAAACCTAAGTACGTCAAAAGAGAACAGTAATGTGGAATAGAACACCTTATTATTTTTTCACCATGAGCTAGCCGCTCATCGATCGTTTTCTTTGTCTGGAAACGTTATAACACAGAAACAAAAAAGACTAGCAACAATTCCCATTGATAGCTTGCCCTTTTCAAATCCTTTTCCACCTAAAAATCTCAAGTTTTAAACGGATTACAGATTTTTATTTTAATTTTAATTTAATTTGGTTTTTTTTTTTTGTTTCTGTGACAGTTTTAAACTTTTGTTACTTAACTTTTTTAATTTTAAGCATAACTTACTTATAAGATTAAGAAATAAATGATATTATATGGTTTTGTTAATTTTATGCATCGCGACTTATTTCCTCACATTTTACAAAGTAATTCTCGATCTGATTCGCTTCATTCACGATCCATTCAATCACAACATGATCGTAGTCTGAGTTTTTATGCTTCGTTCCGATCGATCGTCGTTTTCTTTAAAATAATTTTCGATCATCATAGCCGAACCTAAAAATCAGTCTCGATAAGTAAGCAAAGTATACAAACTGAACGAATTCGTTTCGGGCTCTATCGTACATGTTGTTGCGAAGAGTTGTATTGGTTGTGATCAAGGTATACTTAGCAAGGTAGCCGCACTCACTCTCTCGTTCGCCTTAAATAATAACGAAAGAAAGCGCGAGAGAGTAACGCATTTCTGGCTTGCGTCTACGCAATGAAATTTGTGCGTGCCTGTATATACACACAAATGTGTGTATGCTATTTCTGCCTGCAATATGTTGACATATTATTAAGTCTTGCACAAAATCACAAAGCAGAACGCAAAAAAATTCGTCCGCGGAGATGCTTCGCTCACAACGTTTGACACGAGACTGTAAGGCGAAAGAAAGAAGGCGACCTAAATAGTGGGGCTACCTTGCTAAGTATACCTTGGTTGTGATCAGATTTAAGCGAAGTTGATCGAACCGGCTTGATCATACTCAAAGCAGTGTTCTGGTGTGACTCAATTAAATAGTTGCTCGAGCAACGATCAGGGGTAAAAAATTACGTGAAGATCTTATTGGGACACTTAATTTTATTCGTTTTAAGATAACTGATGAGTCGATTTCACCGTTAGTAATTAAAAATAATCCATGCAAAGTTCTACGGCTTAACAGGGACAGAAGATTAATTGTAATGTAGACTCTATACTAGAATATACTTCAGGAACCTAGGTTTAGCTTCTTAGATTGAATTTCTTCTGCACAGATTCAATTCTGTCCCGGTGAATCCTGTTTTGCGGGGATTACACACAAGATCAATACTGAAGGATGGGACTAACTAAGGACGTAAAAAGCGTTAAAGTGGTGAAATTTTCATTAAGTTTTGACCATCGCTTGATGACATTAATTGCCTTTTTGACCATCGACGATATATGAGAACCAAACCTTAAATTACGATCAGGAATAATGCTTTAATCATTGGATAGAACGCAATCAATAATTTCAAAAACGTGGACAAGCGGTGATCCATCATGCAAGTAGTGAGCGGTTTGGAGGATACTTTCTGAAATGGTATGAATTAAATTTTATTTTAACAATTTAAATTGAGTAAGTCAAAACGGCACCAGGTCGACAACACAAAGAAGTAGCATTATAGCCTCACATCATCAGCAAAAATATATACACGAGAGTAAGTAATTACCGCAGGAGGATCGTTAATAAACAGATTTAACGGTTCAAGGTGAATCCCTTGGACAACACTAAAGGTTAAAAAATTATTTAAAAGCTACTTTTTGTGTTCGCCACACAAGTACTCCGAAAACCACGATAATAGGTTTGCTGGAAGCCCAATAATACTAAATTTTTTAAGCAACATAGAATTACTGACAGAATCGAATGCTTTACTAATGTCGGTGAAAACAACGTCCGTTTGCATTTTTTTTTATAGCCGTTTGATAACAAGTTAGGTGGATTCAAGGAGTTTAGTGATTCGATCTTCGTCCAACACAACTATGTTGATATGGCGATACATTTGAATAAGTAGTTGCAGTACAGAATATATAATTTTTTCAAAGACAACTTGGATAGGATTATGTATATAGGGTAATTTTCAACGTTAGACTAAGAAAAGCTTTTATTGTGTGGAACAATAAATTTCAACAATACATCGGGAAACACGGTTGATTCAACTGAGTTGCTGATAATTTAAATAAGGGTTTTTACTCGATACCTATGGTAAAGAATATATTGGGTGTGTGCAATGTCCGTAATGGTGTCTGTTTGTCTGTCCGACACCCTTCAAGCTAGAGACTTGAAACTTTGCAAATATAGTCAACTTTGCAAAATAAGTGTAATGAATGGGGCTCTACGATAATTGGGGGCCTGGCAAATCGAATATTTCACTAAATCAAAACCGATAAAACCACATATTTCGCACGTCCTTACAGTCTCTTACTTGAAGGGTGTGAAAAAAAGTTGCGACGGACGGACGCACGGGCATTTGGACAGCTTTCTAAAGAAGCACAGGAGTCCTTAAATAAATTAAAAAAAAAAATACAGGTTGCTAAACACTATTAAACCATCAAGGGTGAGACAAAATGAGGACCTCTTCAACATGTTAGCAGCATGTAAAGTCACGAAAAGACTTAGAAAATATTAATGGCTCAGAAATGATTAAATGAAGTGGTCCTGTAATAGATTGTGAGCAATATTTAAAAAAAAAAACAATAATTAAAAAAAATTGCGTTCTTAATATTTGTTATATGAGTTTTAAATCATAAAAGCCTTTCAAAAAGACATAATGAATCAAAAATTTTTTTTCCTTCCCACAAAATAGATTTATCCACAAATTTCAACTGTGCTTTCCCATAAATAGTCATTTAAAAACTGCAGAGCTCTTTTCATTATATAGTTTAATTAATTATCTATAATATGGTTTTTAGATTGGTCGATTATCTTATTTGGTTCGAAAGCTGAGATTTTTGCAGCGAAAAAACTCAAATGAAGCCAATGTGCAACGCCGCCGATTTTTGCCTTTATTGACGCGCGGGCTTTATATCTCGTTAACAAAGGCCCGCCGCCGGCGTCTTTTTTTTAAAACAAGGTCACTTAAAAAATCACACAATTATGAGTACAGTAGAATCCGCCTATAACGACTCTGCTTATAGAGTCCGTCCGGTTATTGCGATGAAAACTCGATGACTTGGTTGGTCCCTATTCAAACTTATATGAAAGGGCCTCAGATTAGTACTTTTCCGCTTATACCGACGAGATTTTTCACGATTCAAACGGATATTGCGACGTAACGGAAAAAAAAATACAGCGAAATAATGCCATCAACTCTCGTATTTAAAATAATCAGCAATATAGATGAAAACAATGATGAAAATTACCCGAAAATAACCATCTTTGATGCCATTAATGATAAATAACTTTAGCCATTGAATATTGCGAATTGTTTTAAACATTCTGGGCTTGCCGAAAAAAATTTAGATGGTCCCACTAGCTCGTTCTCAAATGATATTGAAATCGAAAATTTCTCTATCGGTTTGGGTAAGAGCTCTAAATAATCAGCAACCGATTTCAAAGGAAAAATTGGAACAGCGTGTCTTGTTTAAATAATGCTGTGTGCTACAGATTTTATGTGTCAAAAACTACTGCTAAACAATAAAAAGTAGGAATAAAGAGAAAAACAACTTTTACAAATTTATCTTGTTATATTATGCTTATGAATATGCACTATATGTGTACGACTTATTATGAAAAACCCATGAGCTGAATTCAATTTATTAAAATTTTTGTTCTGATAAAAAAACTAATTTGTTTTTTTTTAAACCTATTAAGAACATAAAAACCATAAATTAAACAAAAAAAAATTTAATTTTGCACCTTTCGGTTCGAGCGTCTTCCAGGTATAACGACGTAAAATCGTCAGTCCCTTTAAAGTCGTTATAACCGGATTCTACTGTATATCTTAAGCATTTAAGGCATTTGTAAGGCATTTGATTCTGTAAGTCATTCTTTGCTGCTCGAAAAATTAAATATTATTGGATTTTCAGCGAAACTCTTGTCGTGGCTTTCTGAGTACTTGTGTGGTCGAACACAAAAAGTGTATCCAAATCTATTTTTGTTACCTCTGGTGTCCCTCAGGGGAGTCACCTAGGACCATTGCTATTTAATCTCTTTATTAACGATCTTCCTGCTGTTGTTACTAATTCTCGTGTATTTATGTTTGCTGATGATGTAAAGCTATGTTTCACCTATAATGATGATTCTCTTTGTAACTTACTACAGTCAGACTTGGATGCACTGTCGGCTTGGTGCCGTTATAACTTACTTAATTTAAATTGTTCAAAATGTAAAATCATGACTTTTTGTAGAGGTACCCCTCATTCTAACTACGTGCTTGATGCTTCACCACTTGTCCGCATTTTTGAAATTAAAGATTTAGGCATCATTCTTGACAGCTTTTTTTTTTTTTTTTGTTTCTAATTTCAATTTATTATATGTCAAAAGGAATCGTTCAGTATCTTCTGTACATAACCTAATGGGTAGCTTAAAAAGTAGTATGGCTCGTATTATGATGCCTTAACAATAATAAAACTAGGTATTAAATAGGATTAGGATACCCTGCGGCTAGGGAGATCACTGAGATGGGTTCTCTTCAGACGTCGGAGGGAGATAGGTTCAGCGAGATCATTCGCCAAAGTATTTGGGTGGGCCACAAGCCTGTCGGCATATCGGCTGCTGTGAAAGTTGATTTGGTCCCCAAATGGCACAATTTTCAGGTCCCTCTCAATGACACGGTTTGTCACGTACCAGGGAAGCCCAGATGCATGACGTGCAGCTCGCGATTGGAATACTCAAAGTCTGTTAAGCTGGCTTTTAGCAGCAGTTCCCCACACTTGGATAGCGTAGGTCCAAGTTGGGGCTAAAATGGCTTTTATCAAAAGAGCCTTAGTTGCCATTTGAAGCTTACTTGGATGGAAAAGCCAATAGAGCTTTTTTAGCTTGTCAAACATTTTGTTTTAACTGCCGTAATGTGGGCTCTCCAAGTCAGTTTCCGATCCAGATGGACTCCAAGGTAGCAGTGGGATGTGACGCTGTTAATAGCATTACCTTCAAAAGTAAGACCTGTGCAAGTTCCGTGCCGCAAAGAAAAAGTCACACACGCTGATTTAGAGCAGTTAATGGCTATATTCCATTTGGCAATCCATCATCCTGTCAAGCCTAGTAAAAAGATGCTCCAGCTTGGAATCCAGGTTGGCGCTTGCAATAGGAACACTGGCGGCAGGGGGGCTCTCTGCCTTTTTTAAAGGCTGAACAACGGGCTGGTTGCCTCTGACGATGCTTGCAAATGATGGCATTCTAGCGCTGTAAGCGGGTGGACTAAGTAGATGCGTGCTCTTTGCGGGACCAGTATCGGAGGGTTCGTTGACCTTGCGTTGGTGCTTCCGGGTAGAAGCTTGTTGAAGGTACTTTTTGCAACCTTTAAATTTAGCTGCATGGGGCTTGGCGCAATGATAGCAGCATCTGGCATTATCTTGTTTCAGCTTGCACTCCAGGGTGGCGTGATTATCTCCACATTCTCTGCAAATATAGTGCCGAGAACAGTATGCCTTAGTGTGACCGTAGCCTTGACACCTTTGGCATTGTACAGGCTCAGATCGCTTTTGGGGTTTTTCCCAGGTCACTCTATGCCTGCAGACAACAAGAATGTTCTTAACAAGCTTATTGTTGTCCGCCTTTTTGAGATCAATGAACCTCATATTAAGAGGGAGTGAGGTCTCCTTATTGCGCGGAGTATGTACTCGAACAACGCTATGGTCTTCCTTCTGTAGGGACGCTATGATATCCTCCGATGGAACTCCGTGGTGGATGTTCCGCATTACAATACGGTAAGGCCGGTCTTCCGGTAGCTGGTGGTGATGGAACAAAGTTCCTTTATCCAGAAAGTGCCGGGCCATCAGCCTGTAGGTATCTGAATTGCTGCATTGAACAGCACAGTCTCCTGAGTTCAGTGCCTTGATCGTGTAGGAGTCTCCTACAAGGGCGTCCAGCTCGCTGCGAAATGCAGTAAAATTTACTACATTGGGAAACATCATTCTGGGTATCTTTGAGTGAGAGCTTGGTTTCGGGGCGGCGGAGGCAGATTGGTTAACACCTGCCAACTGTTGGTTTGGACTCACTTTCCTTGCAGCACGAATATGGGCAGTTTTCGACAAACTGGGCTCGTCATCGTCACTCGAAGATACAACGCCAATGTCCATATCTTCTTCGTCACTTAGGGCTTGGAAACGGTTTGTAGAATTTATCACAGGTCCTTTCTTTACCATTTTAGAGGAG
Organism: Scaptomyza polygonia; assembly: GCA_035044585.1. Classification (NCBI taxonomy): domain Eukaryota; kingdom Metazoa; phylum Arthropoda; class Insecta; order Diptera; family Drosophilidae; genus Scaptomyza; species Scaptomyza polygonia. The sequence goes on along the minus strand of JAWNNU010001903.1, from coordinate 362,248 downwards.
ACGACCGCACCTGCTCTCTTTTTAATTCCTCCTTTACCTTTTTTAAATGAGGCATCCTGCCAGGCGGTAGCAGATTGGGGCTTCGCTATTGAGCTGACGAGTGCACTGCTGTGAGACGTGCTGGCAGAAGTAGAACATACATTGCCACTCAAAGAGGAACCTTCACTTGGCCAGCTCGTGAGCAATTTCTCACGACTCTCTTTTGGGCCCACGCGAGCAGTTTGCTTCATCGACACATAGTCGATAGATTTCTGCTGTGGACCATTATTTTCCATTTCTCCAATAAATGTTTGACGACATGAACTAACTAGAAGGGAAGGTTCTAGCAGTTGATCGCCTCTTGATTGTAAGTTGACTCGTTGCCGCTGCTTAATAGTCAGCTGCTTTAGAATGAGTCCAGATTTAACAGCGCGCCTAGTAGTAGGCATCTATTTTCCACGGCCCTAGTCTAGACTTCAACCTTAGGATAGCTCTCAAAGCTACTATCGAGCTCTTGAACCAGATCGAAGCGTCTCGAACATTTGGAAAAATATTTCTGTGTGACGTGGCCGCTGACCAGCGGAGTCCCGTGTTGGGCAAATCCTCACTTTATTAAATAACTTCACTAAGCGTTGATCACTAGTAGTGACTTGAGGGTCACTATTCACAATTTATGCCACTATTGTGGGCTTGTCTTTGATCATTTTCGGCGAAAAAGTAATATTTACTGCTCGCTTTTCACAAACACGTGCTGTTCAGTTGGAGTGTGACCAGCTACTGATTCTTGACAGCAAATTAAAATTTGATTCTCACATATCGTCGATGGTCAATAAGGCCATAAACGTTCTTGGCTTCGTCAAGCGGTGGTCAAAAGAGTTTGATGATCCCTGCACCACTAAAACGCTATATACATCCCAAGTACGTCCCATCCTGGATTCACCAGGATAGAATTGAGTCTGTGCAGAGGAAATTTCTTCTGTTTGCGCTTAGATGTTTTAACTGGGTTCCTGGAAAAGACCTACCCCCTATTCAAGTAGACTTCTTTTAATTAATCTTCCTTCCCTGTTGAACCGTAGAATTATGCATGGTGAAGTATTTATCACTAATCTACTTAATGGTGAAATTGACACATCAGTTCTTCTAAGTCGAATAAAATTAAATGTTCCCATTAGATCCACACGTAACTTTTTACCCCTCAGCCTCGATCGTTGCTCGAGCAACTATTTAGTTCATGAACCATTTCGTGTATTATGTTCTGACTATAACAAGCTTTATTCTCTTGTCTCTGTGGAGACCTCGACTCCAGTACTAAAACGATCTATCCTTTCTGCCTTACCTAATCGTAACCACTAATCACTAATCTACCACTGGTCTGATTGGGTTTTTCTGGGTTTTTCCCAATCCACGCAACAAATGTTGGGCCACTTATGTTCTTGTTGAATTTCCCAGAGCTTTAACGTTAACTTTATAATTATTTCAACCTTAATTTACTTTCAGGACTACACATAATTTTAAATTTTACTTTAAACTTAATTATTTTTATTATAATTTTTTTAATTAATTTTATTTTCATGTCAGCTGTTCATAGCTGACAATAAATAAATAAATAAATAAATAAATAAAAGCCATGAAAACGGATTTTTGGATTTGGATAGATATCCGAAAATAAAAAAAATACACTATCTTTTTGTTTTTCCAGATTTGCTTTTCTTTCCAAAGTAGCCAATGGCCAATATCATCCTGTCGTACCATTTGGACCTCTCTGCTTTTTTTGTTGTAATTCATTTTCAATGACGAAGCTTCGTTTGCCCAATTTAAATTTAGTTTAAAGCTTTGTCAGCACTAACATTTTTCCAGCATATCCGTTTGCCTTTTGGACCCTTTCATACAATAGCCAATGACTGTCAAGTCCAGTAAATGGTAAAAAAGTCTGACATCCCAACGCCTGCTTCTCAATATAATTTTGTATCTTCCGATTATACTATTGATAATATCAACGCCTCCCACATAGCTGTTGTATTGCGCTACTGCGAAGGGGCTCAAATTCAAATCGACGGTCAGTGTCCTTGGGAACTATACTTACAAATTTTTTTTCTTTAGGCTCATGTTGTCGGTAATTTTGAAATTCTATCCAAAGCTAGCATTCCGCCGTCCGCTAAGTACTTTTACAGAGGCAAAGAGTTGAAATAATTGTCAACGTAAAGGCAAAAATTGTGATGTCTGGGCACTCCTCTAACTCCTCAATAATTATTTAATTCATTAACAAGTGGTCGAATTTTGAAATTTTTTATTGAATTTAATGTAGCGTTTGAGTTTAAAAAGATTTTTGGGACATACTATTTCGTACGACTGGTATTCCAATATTTGAGGACCAGTATTGAACACTATTTGGAAGACATGAAATGGATATGTAAAATGAAATTCAAACAAATTGTCGAATATTCACAGAATTAAAGTTGAGATTTGAGTTTGGGTCTTTTTGACGAATATACCATATATGCTGGTTTCATTGGAAATGTGATAAAATATTTAATTCGGAAAGCGACATAAAAAAAATTGTATAGAGCGATGCAGTACTCGCAAGCAGCTGCAGTTGATTCTCATTCAATATAAAATTGCGTTTTCTCCACACCATGTCCCTCCTCCTATCGTTTTTGCTAGCTCCATTTTCATCCATGGTGTCAGAAGTACCGATATTGCTGAAGTCATAACTTGAAAGATTCAAATCAGTTGGATGTTCAGCTTGACTTTCGACTTCGACGTCCTGTGTGGAATCCATATCATCCTCATCAGGAAAAAAATCACTTTCGTCATCATCAGAAAAGTCGAGTCCTCGCTTTCCACACTATTAAACTAGAAGAAACGTTGCAGTTTTTCAACCCCAATTTTTACATTTATCAAATTCGATATTTATATATATATCAAGAATATATATACTTTATGGGGTCGGAGATGCTTCATTCTGCCTGTTACATACTTTTGCACAAAACCATTGTACCCTGATTTTTTAATTTTTATGGGTTCAGGGTACAAAAACACTCAAATTCCACCGATCACAAAGCGACAACGTCAAAACTCAGCGGCAGAGCTTAAGTCCAGCATGCCTAAGGATTCAGCGGCTATCATCAAGCTCATAAGTGAGCGCTTTCAGGAGCAGGCAAACATAATCGCAGCCAAGATGGGTGAGACCGAGGAACCCATTTTACATGTACTCCACCAGAGGCTGGATAGCATGAACGCGGACCTGGAGGGATTGTTGCAGCGGGTACTGAAGCTTGAACGAGAGTCTGTAGATTTTCAGGCTTTAAAGGAACAGGTATCGGAACTTGAGGCAAAGCTGAAATTAAAGATTTAGGCATCATTCTTGATAGCAAATTAAAATTTGATTCTCACATATCGTCGATGGTCAATAAGGCCATAAAAGTTCTTGGCTTCATCAAGCGGTGGTCAAAAGAGTTTGATGATCCCTACACCACCAAAACGCTATATACATCCCTAGTACGTCCCATCCTGGAGTATGGATCTTGTGTGTGGTCCCCGCAATACGGGATTCACCAGGATAGAAATTAATCTGTGCAGAGGAAATTTCTTCTGTTTGCGCTCAGATGTTTTAACTGGGTTCCTGGAATAGACCTACCCCCCTATTCAAGTAGACTTCTTTTAATTAATCTTCCTTCCCTGTTGAACCGTAGAATTATGCATGGTGTAGTATTTATCACTAATCTAATTAATGGTGAAATCGACTCATCAGTTCTTCTAAGTCGAATAAAATTAAATGTTCCCATTAGATCCACACGTAACTTTTTACCCCTCAGCCTCGATCGTTGCTCAAGCAACTATTTAGTTCATGAACCATTTCGTGTATTATGTTCTGACTATAACAAGCTTCATTCTCTTGTCTCTCTAGAGACCTCGACTCCAGTACTAAAACGATCTATCCTTTTTGCCTTACCTAATCGTAACCACTAACCACTAACCTACCACTGGTCTGATTGGGTTTTTCTGGGTTTTTCCCAATCCACGCAACAAATGTTGGGCCACTTATGTTCTTGTTGAAGTTCCCAGAGCTTTACCGTTAACTTTATTATTTTTTCAACCTTAATTTACTTTCAGAACTACATATAATTTTAAATTTTATTTTAAACTTAATTGTTTTTATTATAATTATTTTAAATTAATTTTATTATCATGTCAGCTGCTCATAGCTGACAATAAATAAATAAATAAATTAAATAAAAACCTAAGTACGTCAAAAGAGAACAGTAATGTGGAATAGAACACCTTATTATTTTTTCACCATGAGCTAGCCGCTCATCGATCGTTTTCTTTATCTGGAAACGTTATAACACAGAAACCAAAAAGAGTAGCAACAATTCCCATTGATAGCTTGCTCTTTTCAAATCTTTTTCCACCTTAAAATCTCAAGTTTTAAACGGATTACAGATTTTTATTTTAATTTTAATTTAATTTGGTTTTTTTTTTTTGTTTCTGTGACAGTTTTAAACTTTTGTTACTTAACGTTTTTAATTTTAAGCATAACTTACTTATAAGATTAAGAAATAAATGATATTATATGGTTTTGTTAATTTTATGCATCGCGACTTATTTCCTCACATTTTACAAAGTAATTATCGATCTGATTCGCTTCATTCACGATCCATTCAATCACAACATGATCGTAGTCTGAGTTTTTATGCTTCGTTCCGATCGATCGTCGTTTTCTTTAAAATAATTTTCGATCATCATAGCCGAACCTAAAAATCAGTCTCGATAAGTAAGCAAAGTATACAAACTGAACGAATTCGTTTCGGGCTCTATCGTACATGTTGTTGCGAAGAGTTGTATTGGTTGTGATCAAGGTATACTTAGCAAGGTAGCCGCACTCACTCTCTCGTTCGCCTTAAATAATAACGAAAGAAAGCGCGAGAGAGTAACGCATTTCTGGCTTGCGTCTACGCAATGAAATTTGTGCGTGCCTGTATATACACACAAATGTGTGTATGCTATTTCTGCCTGCAATATGTTGACATATTATTAAGTCTTGCACAATATCACAAAGCAGAACGCAAAAAAATTCGTCCGCGGAGATGCTTCGCTCACAACGTTTGACACGAGACTGTAAGGCGAAAGAAAGAAGGCGACCTAAATAGTGGGGCTACCTTGCTAAGTATACCTTGGTTGTGATCAGATTTAAGCGAAGTTGATCGAACCGGCTTGATCATACTCAAAGCAGTGTTCTGGTGTGACTCAATTAAATAGTTGCTCGAGCAACGATCAGGGGTAAAAAATTACGTGAAGATCTTATTGGGACACTTAATTTTATTCGTTTTAAGATAACTGATGAGTCGATTTCACCGTTAGTAATTAAAAATAATCCATGCAAAGTTCTACGGCTTAACAGGGACAGAAGATTAATTGTAATGTAGACTCTATACTAGAATATACTTCAGGAACCTAGGTTTAGCTTCTTAGATTGAATTTCTTCTGCACAGATTCAATTCTGTCCCGGTGAATCCTGTTTTGCGGGGATTACACACAAGATCAATACTGAAGGATGGGACTAACTAAGGACGTAAAAAGCGTTAAAGTGGTGAAATTTTCATTAAGTTTTGACCATCGCTTGATGACATTAATTGCCTTTTTGACCATCGACGATATATGAGAACCAAACCTTAAATTACGATCAGGAATAATGCTTTAATCATTGGATAGAACGCAATCAATAATTTCAAAAACGTGGACAAGCGGTGATCCATCATGCAAGTAGTGAGCGGTTTGGAGGATACTTTCTGAAATGGTATGAATTAAATTTTTTTTTAACAATTTAAATTGAGTAAGTCAAAACGGCACCAGGTCGACAACACAAAGAAGTAGCATTATAGCCTCACATCATCAGCAAAAATATATACACGAGAGTAAGTAATTACCGCAGGAGGATCGTTAATAAACAGATTTAACGGTTCAAGGTGAATCCCTTGGACAACACTAAAGGTTAAAAAATTATTTAAAAGCTACTTTTTGTGTTCGCCACACAAGTACTCCGAAAACCACGATAATAGGTTTGCTGGAAGCCCAATAATACTAAATTTTTTAAGCAACATAGAATTACTGACAGAATCGAATGCTTTACTAATGTCGGTGAAAACAACGTCCGTTTGCATTTTTTTTTATAGCCGTTTGATAACAAGTTAGGTGGATTCAAGGAGTTTAGTGATTCGATCTTCGTCCAACACAACTATGTTGATATGGCGATACATTTGAATAAGTAGTTGCAGTACAGAATATATAATTTTTTCAAAGACAACTTGGATAGGATTATGTATATAGGGTAATTTTCAACGTTAGACTAAGAAAAGCTTTTATTGTGTGGAACAATAAATTTCAACAATACATCGGGAAACACGGTTGATTCAACTGAGTTGCTGATAATTTAAATAAGGGTTTTTACTCGATACCTATGGTAAAGAATATATTGGGTGTGTGCAATGTCCGTAATGGTGTCTGTTTGTCTGTCCGACACCCTTCAAGCTAGAGACTTGAAACTTTGCAAATATAGTCAACTTTGCAAAATAAGTGTAATGAATGGGGCTCTACGATAATTGGGGGCCTGGCAAATCGAATATTTCACTAAATCAAAACCGATAAAACCACATATTTCGCACGTCCTTACAGTCTCTTACTTGAAGGGTGTGAAAAAAAGTTGCGACGGACGGACGCACGGGCAATTGGACAGCTTTCTAAAGAAGCACAGGAGTCCTTAAATAAATTAAAAAAAAAAATACAGGTTGCTAAACACTATTAAACCATCAAGGGTGAGACAAAATGAGGACCTCTTCAACATGTTAGCAGCATGTAAAGTCACGAAAAGACTTAGAAAATATTAATGGCTCAGAAATGATTAAATGAAGTGGTCCTGTAATAGATTGTGAGCAATATTTAAAAAAAAAACAATAATTAAAAAAAATTGCGTTCTTAATATTTGTTATATGAGTTTTAAATCATAAAAGCCTTTCAAAAAGACATAATGAATCAAAAATTTTTTTTCCTTCCCACAAAATAGATTTATCCACAAATTTCAACTGTGCTTTCCCATAAATAGTCATTTAAAAACTGCAGAGCTCTTTTCATTATATAGTTTACACCATTATTACACCACCATCGGTGGCATTTTCTAAAGTCTTAGTAGAAACGTTGCAGTCGGACGCAACCGATTCGGCAGGGGTGTACGCTGCTTTAAAGATCGTCAGATTCAGATGGGGAAGGCAAAAAGCTGGCTTCCTTCCAAAGTTGGTGACTCCAGCTCAAACGTTGTAAAAGTTTGGGAAAGGGGGATGGTGCGCGGCATGATAAGTTTTTATGCAGATCTTTGTGCGATGTCAATTGCTATCCTCCTACCAAATTTGGTGACTCTAGTTCAAAGTTTTTAACTGTTTGGGAAAGGGCGGCTGGAGGTGGTATAGTCGGGGGTGGCATCCAATGTGGGTCGTCAATTGCTATTTTCCTACCAAATTTGGTGACTCTAGCCCAAAATTTGTTAAATATGGATGAACGGGGGCTGGGGGTTGCATACAATGTTTTTATGCAGATCTTTGTGGGTCGTCAATTGCTATACGCAACCGATTCGGCAGGGGTGTACTCTGCTTCAAAGATTGTCAGATTCAGATGGGGAAGGCAAAAATCTAGCTTCCTTGCCAAGTTGGTGACTCCAGCTCAAAGTATGCAAAAGTTTGGGTAAGGGGGGTAGGGTGCGGCATGAAAAATTTGTATGCAGATCTTTGTGCGATGTCAATTGCTATCCTCCTACCAAATTTGGTGACTCTAGTTCAAAGTTTTTAACTGTTTGGGAAAGGGCGGCTGGAGGTGGTATAGTCGGGGGTGGCATCCAATGTGGGTCGTCAATTGCTATTTTCCTACCAAATTTGGTGACTCTAGCCCAAAGTTTGTTAAATATGGATGAAGGGGGGCTGGGGGTGGCATCCAATGTTTACATGCATGGATTTCGCCAGCTCGTGCTTCTCTTGGTATCACTGGTGGTGTTTGACAAAAATCTCCAGTCAACAGGGCTGTAATTTTCCCCATGAGGAATTCATTTTACTTTTATGAGCTATTGTGCTTTCGTCTCAAACAATTAACTTACATTCTTTCAATACTTGAGCCATGTAACCATCTTCTCTATTACAACAAGTAAGAAGGCTCTAGTCGGGATAGCCTGACCAGAAGATACCCTGAACCCAGTTGCAGTCGTTGCGTCATAAAAGTATGCGTCAAATAATGATCACTTTAAACAAAACTCATAACTGACTTAACTTTACGATATCTCTGGTGTTTCTTAACCGATTTGGACGAAATTTTGAGCAAATTTCTATCGTTACCCATTACACCAACCCCCATTTTCAAATTCGATATTTTTTGTTATCGATTCCATGTGTATATCGAAAACCAGAGTAGTTATCGATAATTTGAAGCAAACTTGTTCTGCTTATGATATAGGAGAACATATATTCAAAATCTGAAGTCTCTAGCTCTTGTAGTCTCTGAGATCTACGCGTTCATACAGACGGACAGACAGACAGACGGACAGACGGACGGACAGACGGACGGACAGACGGACATGGCCATATCGACTCGGCTATTGATACTGATCAAGAATATATATACTTTATGGGGTCGGAGATGCTTCCTTCTGCCTGTTACATACTTTTGCACAAGACCATTATACCCTGATTTACCCATTTTATGGGTTCAGGGTATAAAAATGCAGTGGATATTGTAAAGCATCATAAGATCTATGTACATCACTTATTTTTTAAAATTTATTATTGCGATTTTCTGTTATTATGTGGCGGTGTGCGTATTGATCCCCAACAACAGCTACCTCATTTGTAGATGGTGCATTGTAACGGCCTCTATGTGCATTAGTTGGAGTAAGATCTGCATGTATTACACCACCATCGGTGGCATTTTCTAAAGTCGTAGTAGAAACGGTGCAGTCGGACGCAACCGATTCGGCAGGGGTGTACGCTGCTTCAAAGATTGTCAGATGCAGATGGGGAAGGCAAAAAGCTAGCTTCCTTGCCAAGTTGGTGACTCCAGCTCAAAGTATGCAAAAGTTTGGATAAGGGGGGTAGGGTGCGGCATGAAAAATTTTTATGCAGATCTTTGTGCGATGTCAATTGCTACCCTCCTATCAAATTTGGTGACTCAAGCTCAAAGTTTGTAATTGTTTGGTAAAGGGGGGCTGGAGGTGGTATGGTCGGGGGTGGCATCTAATGTTATCTATGTTATCTTTGTGGGTCGTCAATTGCTATTCTCCTACCAAATTTGGTGACTCTAGCTCAAAGTTTGTTAAATATATGGGAAGGGGGGCTGGGGGCGGTATAGGTGGGGGTGGCATCCAAATTTTCTGGGTTTCTTTATCACCATAATTTAATGGCACAAAATTTGGTGGTTCTAACTCAAAAGCTGCGGAAGATACAGGCGTTTCTGATTTCAAACTGCAGGGGGCTGGGGAACGGGAGTAGATGGCTCCAGTTTTTTTTGGGGTCGTTAACAGTTATTTTCCAACCAAATTTGGTGACTCTAGCTCAAACACCATGAAAGATACATGCATTACAGTTTTTAACGAAGCGTTAGGGCGGTTGGGGGTGACTTTGGCAGCATGGGTGGGCGTGGCATCCAAAGCTTTTATGAATATATTTAGAAGTCGTCATCACCTATCCTGGCACTAAATTTGGTGGCTCTAGCCAAATATCTTTCGTTGATATGGGCATTTCCGATTCAAAACTGCGTGAGGGCTGGGGCCAGAATAGGTAGGCGGGGCTCAAAAACTTTGATGCTGTTTTTTTTGGGGTCGTTAACAGTTATGTTCCTACCAAATTTGGTGACTCTAATTTAAACACTTTGGAAGATTCACGCATTACCGTTTTAAGCGAAGGGTTGGGGCGGCTAGAGCTGTATGTTAAGGCGTCGCATCCAAATTTTTTATGCATTTTTTTGGGGGTCTTCATCGCTTATCTTGGCACCAAATTTGGTGACTCTAGCTCAGAAACTGTGGAAGATATAGGCGTTTCTGATTTTAGACCGTGGGGGTTGGGGTCAGAATTTGTGTTTTTAGGGGGTTGTTAGTAGCTATATTCTCCCTAAATTTGGTAGTTCTAGGCGTAAGGGCTTGCGAAATAGCTGGATCTATCGATTTTGAGGTATCGAATTTATCAATTTGTCAGCCCCCCAGTTATCGTAGAACCCCAATCTTGACACCTTAATTTACTATGCCATAGATAAAAACATTTGCAAAGTTTCAAATCTCCATCTTGAATGGTGTGGAATCCTTGGTGTTCATGCCTAAAAGTAGGCAAAATCAAATATGAACTGCCGCTCTTACTTTCCGCGGCTCTCAAGGCAACAACAACTCCTGCAACAGTTGTTTCATCCCACATATATTGTACTTTGTCATAAGAATCAACATGTTCTTGTGCTCAATTTGTATCAGTCCGCTATATCTCCAAGTCAATTTCCATATATTAAAAGTGCAAGTGCAATGGCTGTCCTCCATCTTTGTATGTAAGCATATACATACATATGTACATAAGTGCTTACATATGTATGTATGCACATATAAAATTTAAAGCGCAGCTTCAAGTCCGCCATATTTTTTTTCCAATCAAATGCACTTCCAAGAAAATTGTCCGCATAAATTATTAACAAAATAATAAGAAACGAAACCATATCCACACCAAGTTTTTTATATTTTACAATTAATGCATCTATTTGTTACACTTATTTTTATCCATTTTTATGTTTAACACTTACACAAACCTACACCTATTCCAATTACACATATATTTTGCACATATCCGCAAACAATCAATAACATTTAATATCCAAAAAAAAAAAAAAAAAAAAAATCCTACAACTATAAGGTGCATCAGCAAGTGGAATCCACCTGTGAATAAAAATAATTGAATTTGTGAAACAATCCAAAAGAAGAAAAGCATAATTAAATATACTTACATTTATTTCAATTGTTGTGTTTTCTTGTCCATTATTGAGCAGCCTGCAAGTGGTTGCATTTGCTGTCCGTTCGCCCAGCTGTTTTGTTTCTTGTTCCACCTGAGGAAAGAAATATATGTGATAATTATTATTTTCACTCACTTCCATATTGGTGTTATTAGTGATTGCGTATAAAACTAACATCGTACACAAACTTAAACAAATATAATAAGCCGCACAAAATTACAAAGAAACATTGATTTATTTTCGGTGGCCGGCATAACCAAAACGCTATGCACATACTTTGTATGTACATACAGACATCCACAGTACATAACTAAAACACATACACATCCATTTTATACGCGCAATCACCAACACAAGTTGCAATATAATTCTTTTAACATTTATTTGCACTACACACCATATTTTGCTTAATATTATTAATAATTGTACTTACTTTTGTCAAATGTAAGCACATACGTAGCAATTAGTGACGGACCGCCACATTCTATCGATTAATCGCATAAACTCAATACGTTTTCACCATTCAACACATTTGTCGCGCTATCCAAATAAACGCAAATATCGCAATTTCAAATATTAAGAGAAATTTTCGATTTCATTATTATTTATATTTGTTAAAAATATAAAATATCAACATTTAATTTTGTACATCCGATACGTGCATTATTATAATTATTTATTTATTTTTTATGTTAAAAAAAGTTTTCTCGTCCGATAACTATTATTTATTACATTGTAAATAAAGAACAATAAATACAAATATCCAATATTTCCTTGCTATACATGACAAGGATATTTTTATCAAAAAAGAATATTCGTCTATTTTTTGTCATCCGATCACACGACATCTGCGCTCCACATCCGAGAGCATTACCAATAGCATATTTTTTTTTACTGTCTTATCTGTTGGGTTTATGAAACCGGTTGGCAAATCGATTGATAAGAATTCACCAGCCGTGCCGAAGCGAGTTTCCGACCCTTCTATCAACGCTTCGGGAAGACTTACTCCAGCAGCTTTCTCCTCCAAAACAAAAAAGGAATCGACTTTAGTCGAAGGCAAGGGGGCAATCCGACGCACAAGCCCGCGTTTCCCCATAAAAGAAAATAGCCCGCGCAATTCAAAATCATTCAATCAGAAACCCCGAATTCAAATAAATACAGTCGACATGGCTTTAAATGATTTTATTTCCGCCACTGACAGGCTAAGTTATTTCCAATCCAAGATCTCTACACCTTCCGATTCAATTCCTTCCCTACAGACTTTAAAAATCCGCCTTGAGCAAATAAGATCGTTTTGGGGCAAGGTCGAGACCGAGTACGAAAAATGCTCCCGAACCATAAACCGATCTGAAAATAACGATGAGGCCGTTATGATGCAGTCAAAGTATGACTATTGTTACAACGTGTATGAGACCTGCGCGGCTCAATTGAGTGAACAGCTTGAACAAGCATCCACGGCAAATATCCAACCCATTGCTCAGGCTAGCACCATATCGAGAGGTTGTAGGCTTCCATCCGTGGACACAGAAGTCTTTTATGGAGACTATTTAAAGTGGCCAACGTTCCGAGATCTGTTCACAGCCATTTATATAAATAACTCCAGTTTAACTCCAGTGGAAAAATTATTCCACCTTAATTCCAAGACTGGCGGTGAGGCAAAGGCAATAGTCAGTAAATCCCCGCTCACAAATGATGGTTTTGCTTCCGCTTGGGAAGCCCTTTACGAGCGTTTCCAAAACAAGCGGCTCCTAGTAAATAGTCAATTGAAAATCCTTTTCAATTTGCCAGTTGTTAGTACTGAGTCCGGTGCGTCTTTAAAAGATATCCAGAGCACCAACCAAGGATGCTTAACAGGACTTGAGCATTCTCAAATCTCTACCGAAAACTGGGATTGCTTGCTTGTTTTCTTGTGCTCATCCAAACTACCGAAGCTCACATTGGCATTGTGGGAACAATCCCTATCCAATAAATCAGCAATTCCAACTTGGCAAGAGCTAAATTCTTTCCTTAGCGAACGCTATCGCACTCTAGAAGCGATAGAAGACGTAAAACCAAACACAAGTCAAGCTCATACGAGACCCAACCGCAACGATGCGGCTCCAAGAAGGGTCAACTCTTTTGAAAATAAGATAGTCACAAAACCTCAATCTTGTCGGCTATGTTCGAAAAAACCACACCCTATTCGCCTATGTCCGCGATTTCTTCAGATGTCTGTTAAGGACAGATGTTCAGAAATAAAGCAGCAAACATTATGTTTGAATTGCTTCGCTTGAGGCCACCTACTGAAGGACTGTACTAGCGCGCACAGTTGCTTCACGTGCAAAGGTCGCCATCATACACTTCTTCATCGAAGCGACCCCCAGTCTCAAGTGTCTCATGCGATAGCCTCCAATCCATCCACTTCGTCAAACATAACATCCAATGTCCAAACCTACTTCTCTGCAAACACACAAGGTGTTTTGCTCGGCACTGCCCTCGTTAATATTTGCTACGCAGGTACCACGTTCAATGCACGCGCACTGATTGATTCTGGATCGGAAGCCACGTTCATTACGACTCGATTTTTCAACCTAATTAAGCTTCCATTCCAGCCCGTTCAAGCCCAAGTAAGTGGGTTAAACCAAACCGTCGCAGCCACGACTCAGAAGTTGTGCCACTTCTTAATAGGCTCCCCAACAAAGCCGAGAATTCAAATTGAATCCTCGGCGTATGTAATTCCTCATCTGGCAGGTAACCTTCCCTCCTATTCAGTTCCTCAAACCATCTTGAAGGACCTGCCAAATATCCAATTGGCTGACCCCACGTTTTATAAGAGCTCGCAGATAGATGTGCTTCTGGGAGCAGATATCCTCCCGTCCATTTTATTAGGCGGCTCCCAATCCAACATATGCGGAACACTATTAGGGCAAGAGTCTATCTTTGGCTGGATTCTCACTGGCCCAATAGCCAAAAGTATTGGCTCATCCATTTCCGCGTTCACAACCAAGGTTTCCGTCGATCCTGACCTCCAGTTAGATAAGCTCCTCACAAAGTTTTGGGAGCTGGAGGATCTTCCTCTAAGTCCGATAAAAGACTCGGATTCCAAGTGTGAAAGCAATTTCGTCCGCACCACAATGAGAAATGAAAATGGAAGATACGTAGTCACACTCCCCTTTCGAAACCCTGATCACGTCCAGCTGGGACACTCAAGGTCCATTGCTTTAGCTCAGTTCCTCAAGAACGAAAGCCGTTTGAAGAGAAACCTCCCTCAGAAAGAGCAGTACGACGCCGTGATTCAGGAGTATATAGACTTAGGTCACATGAGACAAGTCACTCCAAGTGTTGACAGTAACCATTTTTATCTTCCCCATCATGCTGTCCTCAAGCCAGACAGCACTACTACTAAAGTTCGCGTTGTGTTTAACGCATCCAGTGTGTCAACAAACGGCAAAAGTTTGAATGACGTCCTATACCCAGGACCAGTCCTACAGGCCGATCTGACCGTACAGATCCTCAAGTGGCGTTATTTTCGCTACGTTTTCAACGCGGACATCACCAAGATGTATCGCCAGATAATGGTGCATTCCAAGCACACTCCATATCAGCGGATTCTGTTCCGAACACAGAATAATGAATTATCCGATTTCGAACTTGAAACAGTCACTTTTGGTGTCAATTGCGCTCCATTCTTGGCCATCCGAGTGCTGCAGCAGCTTGCACTAGATGTAAAAGACGACCTGCCTCTCGCTAGTAACATTATTTCCGAGCACATGTATGTAGATGATGTACTAGCGGGGGCCCACTCCAAGGAGCATGAAATTCTCAAGATCCGAGAACTCCGTAAGGCTCTAGCGAGTGCTGGGTTTCCATTACGAAAGTGGACATCGAATGAGAGATTTGTGTTGAATGAAAGTCCAAAGGATCACTTGCTTCGTGATGATTTCTTAGAAATCGAAGAAGCCAGTGTCGCCAAGACATTAGGGATTAGATGGCAAGCCGACTCCGATGAGTTTTTCTTCTCCCCTTCCGCTTTAATAATGAAGAAATCTTTCTCCAAACGCGATGTTCTGTCAAGCATTGCGAAGCTGTTTGACCCTGCTGGATGGTTGGCACCGGTCATCGTGCGTGCAAAAATATTCATGCAGGAGATTTGGCTCCATAAACTAGATTGGGATAATGTGTTGCCAGAAGAGTTCGATCGTCGTTGGAGGGAATTCTTAACATGCTACCCCATATTAGGGAAGATCCGCATCCCAAGATGGTTACATTTCCAACCTTTTGCGAAACTGCAGTATCATGGGTTTTGTGATGCATCACAACGTGCATACGGCGCAACGCTGTATGCCCGTATCGAGATAAATGACCAGGTCTACATGCATCTCCTCACTTCAAAGACCCGAGTTGCTCCAATTAAGACTGTTTCCCTGCCAAGGCTTGAGTTGTGTGGTGCAGTACTTCTCGCAGAACTGACCAGCACACTCCTTCCTCAATTGACCAGTGAAAAGGTTGATTGTCACTTCTGGACAGATTCCACAATCGTCTTAGCTTGGCTTAACAAGCCCCCCTGCACTTGGACCACATTTGTGGGTAATAGGGTCGCAAAGATACAGCAGGCAACCGACGCTGGGACATGGTCTCACGTCCGGTCTGAGTGTAATCCCGCGGACCTAGCCAGTAGGGGAGTCTCAACACAGGAACTTCTGGACAGCAAGTTGTGTTGGCAAGGACCAGAATGGCTAAAACTCACCCAAGACAAGTGGCCTTCCTCTTCCGATTCCTCTTTGGAAACTAACTTGGAGCAGCGTTCCATTAAAACCAACCTAGTTTTGGATCCCAAAGGTCAAGGTCCTTATAAAGGCAAATATAAATTCTTGTAAGATTTGTGTCGTCTACAAGAAACGACTCCAAACCCAACTCATGGGTGATTTACCAGTTGAAAGAATAACCTTTTCCAGACCCTTAACCCACACGGGTGTCGACTTCGCCGGACCATTTGACATCAAAAGTTTTACTGGCCGCGCTTGTCGAATCTCCAAGGGCTATGTTTGCGTTTTTGTATGCTTTAGCACTAAGGCTATTCATCTGGAATCCACATCCGACTTAACCACCGAAAGGTTCCTCGCAGCATTTGCTAGATTTACTGCACGACGTGGGTGTCCCCAGCAAATGTTCTCTGACAACGGCAAAACGTTTGTCGGAGCTTCCAAGGTTCTTGATCGTGAATTCCTCGAAGCTACACGAAAATGCATCCTCTCCAATCATAGCCAACAAAAGCTATCCTGGCGTTTCAACCCACCAAGTGCACCTCATATGGGTGGCTTGTGGGAAGCTGGTGTAAAGAGCTTTAAAGCCCTTTTCTACAAATCCACTTCTTCGTTCAAATACACGTTTGAAGAGCTATCAACGCTTCTCTCTAAAGTCGAAGCATGTCTTAACTCGAGACCAATCTCTCCCATGTCAGAAGATCCGACGGACTTACTAGCTCTTACTCCTGGCCACTTTCTGATCGGAGCACCGCTTTTATCCGTATGCGAGCCCGAAATCAAGGAGAGTGCCATGTCGATTTTGAACAGGTGGCAACGCCTCAAGGCTCTCAACCAGCAACTTTGTTTCCGTTGGAAGGAAGAGTATCTTAATGAGCTGCATAAAAGGGTCAAGTGGCAATCGCAGGAATTAAATCTGCAGCCAGGACACATGGTCATCATCAAGGAAGACAACATCCCAACCAATGAGTGGCGCCTAGGGCGCGTTCAACGGACCTATTTAGGCTCTGACAGTAATGTCCGTGTCGTAGATATCCTTACTACACGCGGTGTAATCAAGAGACCAGTAGCTAAGCTTGTTCTTCTCCCTAATGAACCAATTCTTCAAGCTCAAAATCCAAATACTCCTTCTAATTAACAAGTCCGTTAACTCCATATTCGTTTGTGCTCGTCCGTTCATCCTCGTATTCATAACATCCGACTAATTCTGAATACTCTATATTTATTATTTAGTCACCAGAAAAGAAGATGGCTCCCCGAAAAGCAAATCCACGCGCAATTGAGGACAGGCGTACTCGAGGAATTAACTCCTTCCGCTGCCGAGTCTGTCGTGGAGTTCATGCACTAAAGAAGTGCCAACGATTCATGCGCTTAACATCCGAGAAGAGGCTTAGAGCAGTGCTGGTGAACAAGTATTGCCTAAAATGCCTTGCGCATCAGCACTCGGGAGCAACCTGCCGACGAGAAGACAGGTGTCGTGTGTGTCAGGGTGATCACCACACCCTGCTACATATGCACGAGGCGCGTCCGACCACGCCGGCAACCATCCAGGCCAGGCCAGCCCGTGACGGATCCCCGTTACATTCCCGCCAAGGAGTACCGACTAGCCTCTCGCTTTCGTCGATTTTGGCGCATCAAAAAACCACCGTGATGCCAACGGTGGTCTTGAAGGTTGACACGGGCTTAAAGGTATTCGACACCCGGGCAGTGGTCGACTCGTGCTGCCCCTTAAGCCGAATCGACACGTCACTGGCAACGGCTTTTGGCCTTTCCGTCACCCGTGTCGGTTCTGAGGGGGCATGCACGGCAAAGCTCAAGTCGCGGTGCTCCGAATTTCAAAAGGAAGTCATCTTTCAAGTGGTGCCTACAACGATCCGCACACCGAGCGAACCAATTGCAGAACGCTTTCGCACGAACACCAACAATATAGTGCTGGCAGATGACCGCTGGTTTCAGCCAGGCACGACAAGCATCGTGCTGGGAGCTGATCTCTACCCGGAAATCATTCTTCCCGGCGTAATCTCCAGCCAAGGAGGAGCACCTGTGGCCCAGAGCACCGTTTTTGGCTGGGTTATGTCAGGATCCTGCAGCCATTAAGAAATCCTATTTTTTTTTTATATTGCAATACTGCAAGGGGGGCGGTATGTTCACGCCTAAAAGTAGGCAAAATCAAATATGAACTGCCGCTCTTACTTTCCGCGGCTCTCAAGGCAACAACAACTCCTGCAACATTTGTTTCATCCCACATATATTGTACTTTGTCATAAGAAGCAACATGTTCTTGTGCTCAATTCGAAATATACCATTAAACGAACAACAAGTGTTTTTCTCCGTCGCATCGCGAAACTAAATTGTTCCAAAAAAAGGAACAATTCAACCACAACCCCATACACACAACCTGGAAAGAATCCACGTAGCGCCACCCCACCACAACACTTGGTATGAAAACACATTCTTACCGAGCACCGCCTGTAGGAACTGGCACTTCTATAACGTTGCCATGTAATGCTTTAACTTGCAGTCTTGTGCCGTCGCATAGCTTTGGAGGCTTCAAATTTCGCAGCAACGTGACAGGTGCTTTTTCTTTTATTATTATTATTATTAGATTTAGATCACAATATGTAATATTATAACTAAATATAGAGTTTAGAGTGCTAGCAGCTTAGGCCTACGACTCTACTGTTCATTATTGAAAAGTTCTTCTAGAGGGTGTTGTGGTATTTACAAAGAGTAAGATATTTATATATATATATATATAAAACTATAGTGTTTATATTTACAATGGATGGTGTGGCAAGTAAAGAGGAGGGCTTTATATTATTAGAGAAGAGGGAGGCTCTAATTCTCGCTAGATTCTGGCATTCGTCGAGTAGGTGGTCCACTGTGGTCACGGAGCCGCAACTACATGGTGGTTTTTGTTTATTACACAGAAGGTGTTCGTGTGTTAGCTGTGTATGTCCAATACGAAGGCGAATGAATAAGGAGATTTTGTGATTTTCTATCGGTTCGGTGGAAAGCTTGGTGCGGTTCCGTTTGGATTGAAATTTTTATAGCGATGTGTGACTGCCGCCCAGTCGTTGACTAGATCTTCTTTGTTTAAGTTTGACAAGATTCTTTGGAGGTCCTTGCCATGGGGCAAGGGGTATGAAATTAGCGGGGCCCTGGTGGCATAGCTTGCGGCTTTATCCGCTAGTTCGTTGCCGGTTATTCCTTGATGGCTGGGAACCCAAAGGAATGAGATCTTACGAGGGTGTCGGATGCAAATGTTTCGGATTTCGGAGATGACATTGTTATGACAGTTAGTATTTTTTACTGCTTCCAGGGTTGATAGGCTGTCGGTGCATATAGTGTACTTTCCTCTGTTGTCTTGCGCGATTTGGCATGCTTTTAGAACGCCCATCGCTTCTGCTGTAAAGACGGAGCAATAATCCGGAAGGACACCCGCGGAGAGGATGTTATCATTATTGTTGACCACGGCGAAACCGACGCAGCTGTTGTTTTTTGAAGCGTTCGTATAAAGAAATTTGCAATTTTTGAGCTTCGTTGCTTCTTCTGCAAAAAGTTGTTTACAGGTGTCAGTGTTGGTTGTTTGCTTTTTGTACTCGTGGAGATTGAGATTAAAGCAGTGTTCTTGTAACAGCCATGGCGGACAAGAAAGGTTTAGAGTGATGCGAGCCTGTATTGAAATGTTTAGATCTTTTCATAGCGTCGCGCATCGTCTAGTGGTTGATAAAATCCTGTACTTTCTCTTGGCGGTCAATGCTTTAGTGAAGATGTGATTTACCTTAGAATTGGATACATTGCAGAGTTTGTGAATAAGTTTTCTTGTTGATGCCAGGAGCCTTTGCCTAACCGAGGGGAGTCCAGCCTTCGTCAAGACGCATTTGGTAGGCGACGTCGGGAACGCATGAATACAGCGACGAACAGCAAGGTTGTATGGTGCCTGGAGTAGTTTAATGTTAGATGTTGATCTCCATCCGAAAATTGCAAGGCCATAGTCGAGTTTAGCGATGATTAAAGCTCTGGTTATATTTACAAGGGTGTTTGTATGAGCAAATGAAAATTTTGAGCTTAGAAACTTTATAATTTGAACTCTAGACTCTAGACTTTTTTTTAATTATGTACAGTGTTGCTTAAAGTTATACATTTTGTCAAAAGTTATGCCTAAAATTTTTAATGAGTCTACGTGATTTATACAAGTGTTGTTTAATGTATGATTAAATGGTGAACAATTTTTTTTTTTTGAAAATGTGTAAACTCTGGTGATGCACCCGACATGGCTCCCCAGTCTTTTATATCATCTAAAATTTTTTTAAAATTATTTTCAACCGTTTTTTGATTTTTAATTTTTGTATAAATAATTGCATCGTCTGCGTAGAGACAATTGGATGTTTTTGTGTGTTAGAATGATTTCATTAATTTTATTAAAGGCTATCGTGAACAGAACTACTACTACTACTTTTAATACCAGCTGATATGCTGAAAGCCCAGGAGGCTTGAGTGAATTAAGAAGTACTGTTGGGTAGTGTACAGCATCATCAGTATTCAATACCTGATCAAATGATGTATAGATTTTTCTTTTTCTACGAATGCTTTTAAAAGATTTATATTTATTTCAGCAGCTTTTTCATTTTTGGGTATTGAAATGGCACGTTCACATAACCAATCAATCGATTTGCCTCTTATGAGAGAAATTCCTGGATAAACATGAGATATAGGCTGATCCAGAGAATTGACTACAGTTTCTAAGCCTTCAGGAATACTTGTTTTCTTATCCATTAATCACCATTACCAATTTTGAGCAAAGTGTTTGACAACTCTTGCTCTGATGAATCTCCTCTAACATGTACCCTCATATTTTTCTTAAGCGAAAGCATTATTACATGTGACCATATACTTGAAGATTTAATGCTGGCATGGATTTCGCCATCTCGTGTTTCTCTTGGTATCACTGGTGGTGTTTGACAAAAATCTCCTGCGACAGGACTATAATTTTTCCCATGAGAAATTCGTTTTCTCTGATGTCTTTAAGTGTTCTAAAGTCCTAAATAAATAACTTACATTCTCTCAATACTTGCGCCATGTAAACATCTTCTCTATGACAAAAATGCAGTGCATATCAGCATCATAAGATCTATGTACATCACTTATTGTTAAAAATTTATTATTCCGACTTTCTATTTTTATATGGCGGTGTGCGTATTGATCCCCAACAACAGCTTACTCATAAGTTGATGGTGCATTGCATCGGCCTCTATGGGCATTGGCTGGAGTACTATCTGCATGTTTTATATCTTAATTTTCACCACCATCGCACAGTGGCGCTTTTTCTGATATAGCCTTGCAAAAAGAAAAAAAATGTTTTGCCCTTACAAAATATTGAATGAACCTATTTTATAGAAAATTCTCCAACGTTTTCAAATTTTATATCATATATACAACGAGATTTTTTTTTAGAAGATATAGCCCTTCAAAGTTGACTGATTTTCAGTGATAAAAAAAAATCACAATTTAAGGTAATTTGGTCGGCTTTGAGATACAATATCTCCAGAACTATGAAACGGATCATCATTAATTTTATTTCTATCGATAGATCTATTAAAATAAAAAAATAATAATCAAAAAATTGTACTGTTTGGTTTGCGTTTGGTCAGGTAAATCGATATTTACCAACTATCCATTTTTTCACTATTTCTCAACTTTGATGGAAAATAAAAAAAATCTATAAAATTCTATATTTTCCATATTTTCACATAAATTCCTATGGTTAATCCTTAATCGAATGCAAAAAAATTTAGCCGACCGCCGTCGCCCCGTTTTTATTTTAGAGGTAAATTGTTCGTTATTGTTAAGATACATTACTTTTGTTTTTCATTCTGAAATGCTTACCTGAGTTCATTTGTCAAATCCTGGTCCCCTAATTCAGGTGCAGTTACAGGATATACAAATAAACTTACAGGTACGCACCAAATATAGACATTGCGTTGTTGTCTTACATCCTATTCAGGTAGGCACAAATTTTATTCGGAAACCTTTCAAACAAAACAAAATAAAACAAGAGTTTCAAAAATTTTTTGTTTTTCGTTAAAAAAAAGTGGATTTCAATTTCAACTTAGCTTACTCATAAATAGGCACAAAAAAATAGAACTTATTTCAAACGTTCATTTTATAAGTTAATTATTTATCTATCATATGGTTTTTAAATTGAGCAATTATCTAATTAGGTTCAAAAGTTATGATTTTTGCAACGAAAAAAGTGAAAAAGCGCCACTGTGCATCGGTGGCATTTTCTTAAGTCGTAGTAGAAACGTTGCAGAGCACCAAATTTGGTGGCTCTAGCTCAAAAGCTGCGCGAGGTACTCGCATTACAGTTTTTAACGAAGCGTTGGGGCGGTTGTGGTTGATTTGGTAGTATGGATAGGCGGGGCATCAAAAGTTTTTATGAATTTTTTGGAAGTCGTCATCACCTTTCTTGGCGCCAAATTAAGTGGCTCTAGCTAAAGAGCTGTGCGAGATATAAGCATTTCTGATTCAAAACTGTGTGAGGGCTGTGGGCGAAATAATGCGTGTATCTTCTAAAGTGCTTGAGCTAAAGTCACAAAATTTGGGTGGAAGATAACTGTTACTGACTCCAAAAAAACTGCATCAAAGTTTAAGAGCCCAGCCACCCCACTGTTGAAGAACAGAAATGCCCATATATTCCACAGCTTTTAAGCAAGAGCCACCAAATTTTTGTGCCAAGATTGGTGATGAAGAAACCCCAAAAATTGGGATGCCGCCACCATCTGAACCGCCCCCCAGCCCCCATCCCCATATTTTACTAACTGTAAGCTATAGTCACCAAATTTGATAGGAGAATAGCAATTGACATCATACACAGATCCGCAGCAAAAATTTGGATGCCACGCCCCCAGCCACCCTTTTCCAAACTTTTACCAACTTTGAGCTGGAGTCACTAAATTTGGAAGGAATAAAGCTGTTTGGCATCCCCTTCTCCATCAGACAATCTTTGAGGCAGCGTACACCCCTGTCGTATCCGCACCCCAATGTAATCAGGTCTCTTTTTATTGGTTTGATTACTGGCATCGAGTAGACCGCAATCGGTTGCGTCCGACTGCAACGTTTCTACTTGTTAAATGTATAATATGTTATTAGGCAGGTTAGAGGTGCAATTTAAAGTAAAAATATTTGCGACTACTTTCGCCGCGTTCGTTTTGATTTTTTATACTTTAAGCGGGGTTTACAATGTCAGCGTGAGATTGGAAAATGTTTTGTTTCAGTTTGACACACCTATTTTTCACATAAGTTTGTCTCCCTCATTTGCAATCTGTAACCGGTCTCATATGCATCTCAGCAAAAAGCAATTCGAAAATGGAGTTTTAAAAGCTGTCAAGAGGTGTCGCATTTTCGAAATTAGCAATATGTGCTTGAAAGCACCAAAGCTCTAAACCTCTATTTTACTCCAAATGGCTGTCAATAGGTGTCGCATCTTCGTTAGCTCCAATGTTTTTACCTCAATTTTACTCAATACAGATGTAAATGTTAATAGAATTCACTTTTTAATATTTATTTAGTACATATTAACGAATATATAACAATAAAATCCATGTTATGTAAAAAAAGCAAATCGTTTAATTTTCGCGCCATTTCACGTGTGTCAGCTGTGTTCGAATCAGCTGATTGATTTTGCCCATGCCCGAGCCTATCCCGCTGCATCAAATGCTCTCGCGCCCAACACCGTCGAGCACTTCCCTGCGGCTGCTCCTCTTCAAGTTCAGCAGCAGTAGCAACAGCTGCTTGCATCATCATTGTATGATGAGCTACTAAAATTTGTTGTTGTTGTCGTCTTCTCATTTTTTATTATTTATCAATTCTGCTTCACTTTAAAAATTTTTGCCACAAAAATGAAACAATCATCAGCTGTTCACAGCTCATAGACGGCTAACAGATGATTTCGAAAATTCGAACATACTTTCACGCTGACATTGTAAACTACCAGCGTACGTCTCAGGTTGGTAAAAGCTTTAATCCAATCTCACGCTGACATTGTAAACGCCGCCTTATACGTACCCAAATGAAATCTCAGTTATATAGGAGTTAATTGAATATGTTAGCTTTCGCTCAGTATATCTAGTACACAGAGAAAAAAAATCCAACGTAAAATTTAAAATTTAATTTTAGATTATATTATTATTATTATATCATTATAATATTTTGTTTGAATGCGCTTACCGCGACGGGATTTGAACCTGTTGAGCCAATTCCAAAAACATTATGATTCTAGCTAATGCTAAATCTCCTGCGACAGGACTATAATTTTTCCCATGAGAAATTCGTTTTCTCTGATGTCTTTAAGTGTTCTAAAGTCCTAAATAAATAACTTACATTCTCTCAATACTTGCGCCATGTAAACATCTTCTCTATGACAAAAATGCAGTGCATATCAGCATCATAAGATCTATGTACATCACTTATTGTTAAAAATTTATTATTCCGACTTTCTATTTTTATATGGCGGTGTGCGTATTGATCCCCAACAACAGCTTACTCATAAGTTGATGGTGCATTGCATCGGCCTCTATGGGCATTGGCTGGAGTACTATCTGCATGTTTTATATCTTAATTTTCACCACCATCGCACAGTGGCGCTTTTTCTGATATAGCCTTGCAAAAAGAAAAAAAATGTTTTGCCCTTACAAAATATTGAATGAACCTATTTTATAGAAAATTCTCCAACGTTTTCAAATTTTATATCATATATACAACGAGATTTTTTTTTAGAAGATATAGCCCTTCAAAGTTGACTGATTTTCAGTGATAAAAAAAAATCACAATTTAAGGTAATTTGGTCGGCTTTGAGATACAATATCTCCAGAACTATGAAACGGATCATCATTAATTTTATTTCTATCGATAGATCTATTAAAATAAAAAAATAATAATCAAAAAATTGTACTGTTTGGTTTGCGTTTGGTCAGGTAAATCGATATTTACCAACTATCCATTTTTTCACTATTTCTCAACTTTGATGGAAAATAAAAAAAATCTATAAAATTCTATATTTTCCATATTTTCACATAAATTCCTATGGTTAATCCTTAATCGAATGCAAAAAAATTTAGCCGACCGCCGTCGCCCCGTTTTTATTTTAGAGGTAAATTGTTCGTTATTGTTAAGATACATTACTTTTGTTTTTCATTCTGAAATGCTTACCTGAGTTCATTTGTCAAATCCTGGTCCCCTAATTCAGGTGCAGTTACAGGATATACAAATAAACTTACAGGTACGCACCAAATATAGACATTGCGTTGTTGTCTTACATCCTATTCAGGTAGGCACAAATTTTATTCGGAAACCTTTCAAACAAAACAAAATAAAACAAGAGTTTCAAAAATTTTTTGTTTTTCGTTAAAAAAAAGTGGATTTCAATTTCAACTTAGCTTACTCATAAATAGGCACAAAAAAATAGAACTTATTTCAAACGTTCATTTTATAAGTTAATTATTTATCTATCATATGGTTTTTAAATTGAGCAATTATCTAATTAGGTTCAAAAGTTATGATTTTTGCAACGAAAAAAGTGAAAAAGCGCCACTGTGCATCGGTGGCATTTTCTTAAGTCGTAGTAGAAACGTTGCAGTCGGACGCAACCGATTGGGCAGAGCACCAAATTTGGTGGCTCTAGCTCAAAAGCTGCGCGAGGTACTCGCATTACAGTTTTTAACGAAGCGTTGGGGCGGTTGTGGTTGATTTGGTAGTATGGATAGGCGGGGCATCAAAAGTTTTTATGAATTTTTTGGAAGTCGTCATCACCTTTCTTGGCGCCAAATTAAGTGGCTCTAGCTAAAGAGCTGTGCGAGATATAAGCATTTCTGATTCAAAACTGTGTGAGGGCTGTGGGCGAAATAATGCGTGTATCTTCTAAAGTGCTTGAGCTAAAGTCACAAAATTTGGGTGGAAGATAACTGTTACTGACTCCAAAAAAACTGCATCAAAGTTTAAGAGCCCAGCCACCCCACTGTTGAAGAACAGAAATGCCCATATATTCCACAGCTTTTAAGCAAGAGCCACCAAATTTTTGTGCCAAGATTGGTGATGAAGAAACCCCAAAAATTGGGATGCCGCCACCATCTGAACCGCCCCCCAGCCCCCATCCCCATATTTTACTAACTGTAAGCTATAGTCACCAAATTTGATAGGAGAATAGCAATTGACATCATACACAGATCCGCAGCAAAAATTTGGATGCCACGCCCCCAGCCACCCTTTTCCAAACTTTTACCAACTTTGAGCTGGAGTCACTAAATTTGGAAGGAATAAAGCTGTTTGGCATCCCCTTCTCCATCAGACAATCTTTGAGGCAGCGTACACCCCTGTCGTATCCGCACCCCAATGTAATCAGGTCTCTTTTTATTGGTTTGATTACTGGCATCGAGTAGACCGCAATCGGTTGCGTCCGACTGCAACGTTTCTACTTGTTAAATGTATAATATGTTATTAGGCAGGTTAGAGGTGCAATTTAAAGTAAAAATATTTGCGACTACTTTCGCCGCGTTCGTTTTGATTTTTTATACTTTAAGCGGGGTTTACAATGTCAGCGTGAGATTGGAAAATGTTTTGTTTCAGTTTGACACACCTATTTTTCACATAAGTTTGTCTCCCTCATTTGCAATCTGTAACCGGTCTCATATGCATCTCAGCAAAAAGCAATTCGAAAATGGAGTTTTAAAAGCTGTCAAGAGGTGTCGCATTTTCGAAATTAGCAACATGTGCTTGAAAGCACCAAAGCTCTAAACCTCTATTTTACTCCAAATGGCTGTCAATAGGTGTCGCATCTTCGTTAGCTCCAATGTTTTTACCTCAATTTTACTCAATACAGATGTAAATGTTAATAGAATTCACTTTTTAATATTTATTTAGTACATATTAACGAATATATAACAATAAAATCCATGTTATGTAAAAAAAGCAAATCGTTTAATTTTCGCGCCATTTCACGTGTGTCAGCTGTGTTCGAATCAGCTGATTGATTTTGCCCATGCCCGAGCCTATCCCGCTGCATCAAATGCTCTCGCGCCCAACACCGTCGAGCACTTCCCTGCGGCTGCTCCTCTTCAAGTTCAGCAGCAGTAGCAACAGCTGCTTGCATCATCATTGTATGATGAGCTACTAAAATTTGTTGTTGTTGTCGTCTTCTCATTTTTTATTATTTATCAATTCTGCTTCACTTTAAAAATTTTTGCCACAAAAATGAAACAATCATCAGCTGTTCACAGCTCATAGACGGCTAACAGATGATTTCGAAAATTCGAACATACTTTCACGCTGACATTGTAAACTACCAGCGTACGTCTCAGGTTGGTAAAAGCTTTAATCCAATCTCACGCTGACATTGTAAACGCCGCCTTATACGTACCCAAATGAAATCTCAGTTATATAGGAGTTAATTGAATATGTTAGCTTTCGCTCAGTATATCTAGTACACAGAGAAAAAAAATCCAACGTAAAATTTAAAATTTAATTTTAGATTATATTATTATTATTATATCATTATAATATTTTGTTTGAATGCGCTTACCGCGACGGGATTTGAACCTGTTGAGCCAATTCCAAAAACATTATGATTCTAGCTAATGCTTAACTAAAGTGAATTTAATTTAGCTCAGCTTATTTGGCATTTTGATGCTTTTAAATAACTTTTAAAAGAATAAGAACAATAGTAAACTATTCACAAAAAATCAATATTTAACAGCGACAAAAAAAAGTTATATGAATGCCGCTAAGATTGAATCGTACTTGAATCAAGATCTTTCGCACTTGGTTTCAGCACTTAGAATGGGCACATCTTAAATTTAAAATTTTTCATCTAAGGCTTGTGTAGGAAAGATGAAGCACTATGATTCAAAAATGAATATGCTTAAATATAATATTTTTCAATCTGAAATCTAAAATGTAAATATTGGATTTAATCAGTTTTCTGATTTGTTCAAATTAAAAACAAAAAAATTCGATTTATAATAATATACCCTTAAATTCTAAAGCGTTTCATACTGATTTCTAAAACTTAAATTTTCGATTCAAATGTGGTCGTTTTAAATACGAATTATAATATGGTGCATTTTTAAATTTAAAATTTTTCGTTTTAGGTTTGAGTAGTAATTATTCAAATCGAAATTTTTCCACATTGATTGTAATAGGAATCGTATTAAGTTTTATATTTTAATACGAATAATTTTAAAATCAAAAATTTTAGTATTCAATTTGTTCTGCTCATGGTATAGGAGAACGTATATTCAAAATCTGAAGTCTCTAGCTCTTGTAGTCTCTGAGATCTACGCGTTCATACAGACGGACAGACGGACAGACAGACAGACGGACAGACGGACGGACAGACGGACATGGCCATATCGACTCGGCTATTGATACTGATCAAGAATATATATACTTTATGGGGTCGGAGATGCTTCCTTCTGCCTGATACATACTTTTGCACAAAACCATTATACCCTGATTTACCCATTTTATGGGTTCAGGGTATAAAAACATACAATGTTAAATATCCAAACTATGTTTTGTTTTGTGATAACTGCATTGCGCAGTTACACAAAAATAAAGAGGTGCAA
This sequence comes from Scaptomyza polygonia, assembly GCA_035044585.1. Taxonomy (NCBI): domain Eukaryota; kingdom Metazoa; phylum Arthropoda; class Insecta; order Diptera; family Drosophilidae; genus Scaptomyza; species Scaptomyza polygonia. The sequence continues at coordinate 333,888 of JAWNNU010001903.1, read as the reverse complement.
TGCGCAGATGGATAAATAAATTTAAATACATACATACAAACATACGCACTATTTATACTCGTCAATCCCAATTGCTGAAACAGTGTATTATTCTGTGTTACATGCAGTGCGCATTGAAACGGGATATCACTGCGGTATGCAGGATGAAACTTGACGATTAAATACTCAAAAATTAAAACCCATACAACACAATATTGATTCTATGTTTCATTTCACTTTAGATGCAGTGCGCACTAACTTGAAGGACAACTACAGAAGCATATATAAATATTTTTTCTCAAAGCTGGGTACAGTAAATATACAACATCTTTACTTACACAAACACTCATACACAATTTTAGTTTCAGACATTATTAAATCCACTTCACGTTCCAGAAATAATCCAACGATAGCAAGTTAAAAAATATTTTTAAGCTTTAAAATTAATTAAAACACTATACACAACACACACACATAATTATCTATAAGAACAGTACACTTTATCAATTACACAACTACAACAGGGACATCCCTTAAAATTTTTGGTCGATACAGGTTCAACCTTTTCCTTTATCAGACCACACTTAGTAAGCCAAACAGACCGAATTAATCTAAAAGATCCCGTTTCTATTAAAACAGTACTTAACGTACATACGCTGCAAACAAAAACCAACGTCACGCTATTTAAACAATTTAACGATAAAAGGGAATTTCCCTTATTGTTATTCCAATTCCATTCATACTTTGACGGACTTATAGGAATGGATATTTTAAAACAATCACAAGCTAGAAGTAGAACCATTTATTGAAGACGACCTTATTGAAATAAACGTAATGTCAGAAACAAATAAAAAAAATAAAATCTTAAAAACCGACCTTAACACTAAACTACGAACCGAACACCTTAATTCAGAAAAACAAGTTGCATTAAAAGGCTTATTCCAAAAATTCCCTGGAATATTCCACAGCAATACTGAAAAACTTACATTTACTAATCTAGTAAAACACAAGATTAAGACCACAGACGATATTCCTATTTACAGACGTCCATTTCGATATAGCCACATTGAAGGAAAAGAAATCCAACAACAAATATCCAAAATGCTGGATCAAGACATAATTAGACATAGTCACTCTGCATGGAGTGCTCCAGTATTCTTAGTTTCTAAAAAACTAGATGCTTCAAAAGAAAAGAAATGGCGACTTGTAGTTGACTACAGAAAACTAAACGAAAAGACAGTTAAAGACAAATACCCCATGCCTAACATAAACGAGGTACTCGATAAAATAGGAAGGGCAAAATACTTTTCAGCACTAGACTTAGCTAGTGGATATCACCAAATTGAAATGGACCCCAAAGACATAGAAAAAACCGCATTTTCAGCAGAAGGTGGCCATTTCGAATTCGTTAGAATGCCCTTTGGCCTAACCAATGCCCCAGCAACATTCCAAAGAGTTATGGACAACATATTGGCCGACTTAAATGGCAAAAGTTGTCTCATATACTTAGACGACATTATCGTATTTTCACCTTCTCTTCAAGAACATATTAACGATCTAAAGACAATCTTCAAAAAAATTAATTCAGCTAACCTCAAATGGCAACCAGAAAAATCTGAATTCCTCAGAAAAGAAATTGAATACTTAGGACATGTAGTTTCAGAACAGGGTATCAAACCAAACCCCAAAAAATTTGAAACAATCAAAGCCTTCCCCATCCCTAAGACAAAGAAACAAATCAAATTATTCTTGGGCCTATTGGGCTATTATAGAAAGTTCATAAAAGATTTCGCCCAAATCACAAAACCACTGACCCAACAATTAAAACACAAAGCTTCAGAAATAATGAACGAAGAATATATTAATGCATTTAACACTTGTAAAACACTGTTATGCAACGAACCAATTCTACAATATCCTGAATTTTCAAAACCATTCATCCTAACTACTGATGCTAGCAATGTAGCTATTGGCGCATTACTTTCTCAACGAAACCTAGGTACCGACCGACCAGTAGTATTTGCTAGTAGAACACTCTCTGACACAGAACAAAACTATTCTACAGTAGAAAAAGAAATGTTAGCAATTGTTTGGGCAACCAAACACTTTAGACCATACATCTTCGGTCAAAAATTGAAACTAGTAACAGATCATAGACCCCTTACATGGCTAATGAATTTTAAAGAGCCAAATTCCAAGCTAGTTTGCTGGAAACTCAAACTACTAGTAGTGGCCGATGCGCTTAGTCGCATATCAGCAGACATTAATGTTAATGATCTTGACCACACATCCCAAATTAATCACTCTATAAACACGTCTGATAAACCAATCAATGAATTCAATATACAAGTTGTTTTCCAAGTCCAATCACCACAAAGAATAGAAAAGTCCACTCCGTTCACCCACAAGATAAGAAAAATTGTCTCAGAAGAAGTATATAATAAAGAAAATACAATAATAATTCTCAAAAAAATACTGAAGCCACACAAAACCCTCGCTATATTAGCACGAGACGATATATTCACAATCATTAACGAAACATATGAAGAATTTTTCAAAAACACAGGATTATACAAAATCATTAGATGCTACCACTTTATAGAAGAAGCTTTAGACATCCTTAAAACCAAACTGGCACAATTAAAAGAAAGGCTTAACACTGTTATGCCAAAAACAGAGATAAAGACGAGGACTAATTAATGGCCTAGGAACCATTATAAAACAAGTATATGGAAAACAAATATGGACGCGGTAGACTCAGACAGGATTAATAAAGATTTTAAAACAGTACAGGATAATATCTTAGAATTAGAAACAAACGTACAGGAACTAAACATGGAAAACCAAGAAACATTCATAAGATTTCAAAATATTAGCAAACACATCAATAAAGAACAAGAAATGATAAATCTTTTCTTGAAAAATTATAAAAATGAAATTTTTAGTAAACTAAGCGTGGAACACAACGAAATCCACATGTTACAATACATAAATATAATAAGTTACAACATTGATGTTTTACAAAATCATTTAAACAGTATACTCGAAAGTATACTTTTAACCAAACTTAATATTATCCAAAAATTCATCCTTTCATCCGATGAAATCACAAAAATTGAACAAATATTGTTAAAACAAAATATATCTATTAAAACTAATGAACACTTGTATAACCTTCTTGAAATGACCACTTCGGTCAACGAAACAAATATTATATTTCATGTTAAAATTCCAAGTTTTGAGCAAACAATTTATAACTTTGCGTTTTTTGTTCCGTTACCAATAAACACCACTAAATTCCTAAAAATACCTAAATACATAGCATATAAGAACACAAAAAATGTAAAAGCATTTAATAATAAGTGCACTATTATTCACGACGAGTACATTTGCAAGTCACTAGATAAAGAGGGCGCTACGTGGGACATCAATTGCCTAAAAGGCATACTAAACGGAGAAGTAGCGACTTGCGACGCTACGGAAGCCGGTGCACAGGAACAAATCTTCGAACCCATAAGAGGGTTCATTTTCATCTTTAATGGCAAGATGACCAAAATTTCAGCAAGTTGTCATCAACCGTTCGATGTAAACGGTTCAGCTCTGATCACATACAATAACTGTGTGATCATGATAAATAACTTATGATATGACAGCATCGACTTGGTAGAACAAGTAAAAATCGAAGTAACCATCCCACTGCTGAGGGAACTTAAAATCAACAACACAATAGAAGAAATTAACCTCGAAAAACTACAACTAGACAACAAACACAGCCGAGAGAACATCTTAAGGATTACGAAGCTAACAACCAATCATCTCTCAGCAGTCTACCTACTGCTACTCGTGGTGGCAATACTTATATTCCTAATGTTCCACTTCAGAAGGAAAAACATCACCTTTATTCCTGAGCCACTGCCGGAAAACTCCGTTCAGGTCATTCCATCGTTATGGCCCTCACTCCATTCCGGGGGGGAGGAGTTACCTACCCTGCACCCGTCACGGTACCCCCCTTAAAACCACTACGTCTACACCACTGACGACTTCGCAATACTTGCCGTCGAGGCACATCCTGCATAAATGCTGATGATGCTACATACAATGTAGCACAATGTACTCTCGACGAGCACAGCTATTGCGAAACCGCCGACGCAGCACCAACGCCCAACAATTCTTAGAATCAACAACGCTTGTCGATTCTAAGAGATATATAAAAACTTGCATACTCGATCGAAATCAGTCTAGTTCTTGACAACGAATTGAAAGGTTATCTTAAAATAAATGTATTAAAACACTATAACTGGTTATCTTAAAATAAATGTATTAAAACACTATAACTCGCGCAGCGATCGCGCTCATACACACAGTACGGCTGGGTTGGCTGTGGTACGGCAGCTCATGTAACAAACGGCAGTCCCCCGAGAGAGTAAAATCGCCAGATTCCAGAAATGTTAAGTTGGTTAGATTTTAGCTGTTTGAACCCTCTATATGTATGTATACAATCTCGTTGGTTGTGTTTCGTGGATCAGTACTTTCGCATGGCAAAGCGCTGCAAAAAATTTTAAGTGAGAAACTATTAACCAAAGTGTGCAGATTAATAAGAATTTTATCCTTTTTGTCCGAATCAACACATTTTCGAAAATTCAATTTTTTCTTGTACCGTATGTGTCTAGTCGTGCCGAGCTGGTTGACATTTGTAGGTCGCTCAGGAGACGCCGTACAACAGCTCATTTTGGAAGGTATATATAAAATATTTAAATGACGAGACAATTAAATCAAAAAATGAAAAAGTGAAAGCCTTCGTCAATTATATAAATAAACATTTGCCGAAGTGTAATTCAACTCTGAAAAGATTTAAGGGAAAGCACTCAAAATTGCTTCGGAAAAGCATGTTAATAGAAATCACTGGTCACTATGCATTAGCAAATAAAGTGGGTCGCCCAAAATGTGATTACGAAAGCGCTGGTCCTCGTCTGAAAAGAAAATTAGCCGCGGAACTTTCAGAGGAGAATAACAACTTATCTCACATACTCATACATGCTGCCACAGTTGCAGCTAAAAAACAAGTAGAAACGTTGCAGTCGACCGCACCCGACTGCGGTATACTCGATACCAGTAGTAAAACAGATTAAAAGAGAGCTGATTGCAATGGTGTGTGGATACGGCAGGGGTGTACGCTGCCTCAACGATTGTCTGGTGCAGATGGGGATGCCAAAAAGCTATCTTCCTTCCAAATTTGGTGACTCTAGCTCAAAGTTTGTTAAAGGTAGAGGCTGGGGCGGTATGGGGGCGTGGCATCAAAATTTTTGCTACAGATCTATGTATCATGTCAATAGCTATCCTCAAACCGAATTTGGAGACTTTATCTCAAACTTAGTAGATTATGGTGCAAATGGGGCTGGGGTCTGGGGGCTGGTATGGAGGGCGTGGCGTCCAAAGTTTAGCTGCAGATCTATTTAAGATGTTAATTGCTATCCTCATACCAAATTTGGTGACTCTAGCTCAAAGTTAGTAGAATATGGTGGAAGGGGGGCTGGGGGCTGGTATGGGGGGCGTGGCGTCCAAAGTTTTGCTGTAGATCTATTTATGATGTTAATTGCTATCTTCATACCAAATTTGGTGACTCTAGCTCAAAGTTAGTAGAATATGGTGAAGGGGGGGCTCCAAAACTTTGATGCAGTTTTTGGGGGATCGTTACCAGTTATCTACCTACCAAATTTTGTGACTCTAGCTCAAACGCTATGGAAGATACACGCACTACCGTTTTTAGCGAAGCGTTGGGGTGGTTGAGGGCGGATAGGGCAGTATAGATGGGCGTGGCATCCAAAGTTTTTATGAATTTGGTTGGAGATCGTCAACACCTCTCTTGGCACCAAATTTGGTGGGTCTAGCTCAAAAACTGTAGAAGATATAGGCATTTTTAGTGTTAAACTGCGGGGGGGCTGGGGGCGGAAAGAGTGGGCGTGGCTCCAAAATTTTTGATGCAGTTTTTTGGGGATTGTTAGTAGCTATTTTATCCCCAAATTTGGTAGTTCTAGCTGTAAGGGCTTGCGAAATAGCTGGATCTATCGATTTTGCGTTATCGAGTTTATCGATTTGCCAGCCCCCTAGTTATCGTAGAACTCCAATCTTGACACTTTAATTTACTATGCCATAGATAAAGGGGTTTGCAAAGTTTGAAGTCTCTAACTTGAAGGGTGTGGAAAAAAGCTGCGAACATACAGACGGACAGACGGACAGACGGACAGACACCATGACGGACATTGCACAAACCCAATATACTCTTTACCTTCGGTATCGAGTATAATCAAACGAAAAAGATTTGGCTATTATTTTCAAAGCAGCTGTGAGTTGCGAGAGTATTAATGAAATAAAAAAGAAGCTTTTTTCGGATGAGCCCATGATACAATTATTATGGTAGTGTCATGCGAGCAACGCTCTCTTTTTTCTGGTACCAATCGACAGTCGCAAAGTGCTTGTCGTTGTTGTAAGACGTCCGTGCGGACGAATTTTGTTCTGTTTGTTATGTTTGTTCATGTGTTTTTTTTAGTTTAGATTTTTACTTGTGCCGTTTACATTGCCCAACGAAGTAAAAAATTTTATTTTAAGATAAGAATACATTTTCGTATCAAAAACCTTAATACTAAATTAAAAATACAAAAACAAAAACAAAACATAATATAAAATAAAAAACTATTAAAAATACTACTTTAAAATAATAATAATAAATGTTTTTTATTTGAATATGAATATTTATTTTAATTTAAATGTCACAACAAAGCAACCAAAATGTATCGGCCGTATACATACAACCAAAACACTTTTTATACCTAACTCTGTCGCACTAACAAAACAACCCCTTAAAAGAGTCAAGAGAGTAAAATAAAGAGAGCAACTTGACTGTCTCCCTCGCACTCACATGTTCAAATCAAATGTTGGTACTTGGTTGCTCGCATGACACTACCATATTAATTGTATCATGGATGAGCCTAAACAAATGTCAGCTGACAGTGTGCTTGCATTTTTATTGGGAAATAGGTTCACAAAAAGAAAATTAGAATTAGTTCGTTCCCGGGGTAATTCTAATTTTTGAATTATTCTAATTTCTCGACGTTTTTTTATTTTGTATACAAATATGTATAAGAAGGAATCATTTAGTGTAAAAAGCTGCTATAAAACTCTTTTTGTAATACTATTAAGAATTAGGAATTTTTGACGTGATAACGTCTATAAAATTGATGAGTATAAGGGTAGCAAGTTCAAAAACGAGAAAGGCACAGGCATTTCGAAAACGGTTTTAGGCTTCAAAGCCATTAAAATGAAATAAGAGTCGTGGCGCTGCTATGCAGGCGCTCCATTTTTGATGTTTTGATGACTACCCAGGTTCAACACCGCGTCAGAATTTTGCGAATGTTTATTTAACCTTTTTTTACTTTTTTATTTTTAATTCTATTTGTTTTGACCTAGCAACAACAATTTCGGCAATTAAGGTTTATTATTCTTGCATATTAAAAATCTGATAACTAGTATTTGAGGTTTTGATGCATGACTACCCGGGTTCAACACCGCGTCAGAATTTTATGAATATGTTTATTTTAACTTTTTTTTTATACTCGATACCGATGGTAAAGAGTATATTGTGTTTGTGCAATGTCCGTCATGGTGTCTGTCCGTCTGTGTGTCCATATGTGCGCAACTTTTTTCCACACCCTTCAAGCTAGAGACTTGAAACTTTGCAAATGTCTTTATCTATGGCATAATAAATTAAAGTGTTAAGATTGGGGTTCTATGATAACTGGGCGGCTGGCAAATCGATAAATTCGATAACTCAATATCGATAAAGCCAGCCGTTACAGCTAGAACTACCAAATTTGGGGAGAAGATAGCTACTAACAACTCCCAAAAAACTGCATCAAAAATTTTGGAGCCACGCCCACCAAACCCTTTAAAACACCTTGTGTTTTTTGGTTTCCCAATTACCAATAGCATAAATTTATGTGATGCATCAGTGTTTGCACCAATTAAGATTGAAATTCGTTCTTTATGCATTTTATATCCAGGCGCAGTTTTTTTCGACGGCAGAGACGTATTTTTTATCAGGTAGACAACGGTTAAATAACACTGGCCTACAAAAAAACTTTTTCGTTTGGTGCAGCTCTGTCCGTATCTGTAGTTGGTAAGGTAGGTAGTATAAACTGTACTGCTGCTACAAGATGTCAGCTGACAGCTCTGGTTTACCGACAATTCTTATTTTAAATTTTACTGGTTTTATTCAAAATCAGTCCATCTGATTATCACTTTTATGACATTAAAAATAAAAAACGAGAGCTGATATGAAATTTGTGATTGATATTTTCGTATCAGCTCACAAAATATACCCTAAATCAGGTCTAAAATCTTAGGCACCAAAATGAGTGTAGGCCAGTGTAATCCGTTTTTGTTTGCATTATATATTTGTGACTCTAACGATCCCATCTAATCGACTTTTGCACGAAAGCTGTGAATGAATGTAGTGATTAAAGTGAAGCAACATCACTAGAGAATTTCGCCACAAATTTTTAAAAACGGATACCGTGTTGCATTTAAATTTGGCAACCATCCCTCACTTGCACAAAAAGACTTTTTAGCTTTATCTGAATATTCATCCATAAATATTTGTTTGGCTTTATCCTTAAGTATCGGCATGTGTGCGATGTGTTTTTTTTTTTTTTTGTGTGATTATAAGACACAGTATTTAAAATTAATTCTCTCTTTGATTATATGTAGGTTATTGCAGGTGGCTTCACATTATCTAGCGCAAGCAGCTTCAATTTATACCCGGCATACCCGGCCGTACTTAAAACTAAATTAAAGCTCAGGCCAAAAGGAATTGAATATTTTCAAAATAAGGCACTTGTATCATTACAAAATATTTTGGATCATACGTCATCCCGCGTTCTTGAAATGCAATACGAGGTCTTAGAAACACTTCCCAACGAGGTATATTGCAAGTTTTTCTTCAGTTATGGATATGATGGGTCGTCCGGCCAGAGTATGTAAAAACAGCGTGCCCAGATCCACGATAGTCCTGCAATTGACAGTTCACTGTTTGATACTACAATTGTCCTATTGAGATTGATAAATGAAACGCAAAAAATTATTTGGCTCAATAAGACACGGCAATCTGTTAGATTTTGCCGCCCATTAAAGATTGAATTCATTAAGGAAACTACGGCCCTTATATTAGCCGAAAAGGAAAATTTGGGTTGACAGATTCGCAACATGCAAATATATTTGTATAAATTTAAATAAAAATATATATATGTCGAGTATATTGGACACATGACACTAATAAATGGGAAAGTCTTAAATATATTGTCAGAAACGAACTCTTGTCAGTCATGCCCAATCTGTGCAGCGATGCCAAAACAATTGCTCGACATTAAAGATATAAACTAGAAGGTTTTCATGGCTAAGGAATACGCTCTTCAATATGCAATCAGTCCTTTACATGCTTAGAATTGAGCTGAAGAAATGACATGTCAAGGACTGCGACAAGCTTAAACTTAAAACCGAAAAAGACCTTTACAATTAAAAACAAGTAGAAAAGTTGCAGTCGGTCGCAACCGACTTTTTTTTTTTTTATTTATTCCAAACTACCAAAGAGCAACATAGTTCTCCGTTCTGGTATATTAACTTATAACTACTTAACACTAATCAACACACAATAAGAAATACAAACATCATCTTAAAATATACTGCTTAAGAAGATGCTTAATTGATCTAGAATTAGAAATAAAATCGAAGCGCAACTCGACTGGCAGCGAATTATAAACACTTAAAGTCCTGGAAATAGGCTCATTTAGACCATAGTTGGTACGGTAGATGCTTATAAAAAATGTATTTACAACCCTGAGACACCTCGATGGGGTGAAAAACATTATCAAAGAAAGTAAGACAGGACAATCGATCCTTCCAACAATAATATCATTTAAAAACGACAATGCCGCTATTGTACGTCTATCCTCTAAAGTTGAAAGCCGCACAAGGCGACATCTATCAGTATAGCTAGGCAGCGGTTCACGAAATCCAAGAGGATGCAAAGCAAGTTTTAAAAATTTTTTTTGCACACGTTCAAGTCTTTTTATAAGTATTGAAGTGTATGGACTCCAGATTAAGGAGCCATATTCAAGTTTAGAGCGCACAAATGCTGAATACAAACATATCCTTGTAAACGGATCAGTAAATTGGGCCGAATTGCGTCTAACGACAGCCAACATTGCATATGCTTTCGGCAAAATATAATCAATATGCTTTACAAAACTTAATTTAGAATCAAAAAGGACTCCGAGGTCAAGCGATTCACATCTGCTAGATAGAAGCGAGCCACCTAACGAATAGAAAAATATTATTGGATTTTGAGCTCTATAATAGCGTACAAAAAAGCATTTTGAAACTTTGAGTGGAAGATGGTTTTGCATACACCATGTGCAAACTCTGTGTAAATCCTCCTGGAGGTCAACACAGTCAGTTGATGATTTAAGCATTTTAAACAATTTAAGATCATCAGCATATAAAAGATGACAGGTGTGCTTAAAGCAGGAGGAAATATCATTAATTAAAAATATAAACAAGATAGGTCCAAGGACACTACCTTGTGGAAGACCAGAAGGTGCAATGTAGGGCCTTGAAAATTTTCCATTTACTACCACGCGAATCAAGGTATGATCGAAACCAATCCAGAAGGGATGAGTGGAAACCTGCTTGAGATAGCTTTGCCAAAAGCGCATTATGACATACCTTGTCAAAGGCTTTGGCAAAGTCTGTATAAGTTGTGCCAACCTGTAATCGATTTTCAAGAGAGTTAATGCAGAAATTGCTGAAAACTGATAAATTCGTCACAGTAGATCTGCCATTCATAAAACCATGCTGGTTAAAACAAATATAAGACTTAAAAAGAAATGTTAGACGCTTTGCAACTACACGCTCAAATAATTTTGAGACATTGCTTAATTTTGCGATGGCTCTATAATTGCTTATTAGGCTTTTTGACGAGTTCTTATGAACAGGTGTTACCAATTCCGACTTCCATGACTTAATAAATATGCCAGTCAAGAGGGACTTAGAGAATAAAATTCTAAGTGGCTCACAGAGCTCACTACCACAAGATTTAAGGATAATCGAGGAGATTCCATCACTATCAGGAATGATTGAAGAATTAAAATCGGACAAAACTGCAACTATGTCATTACTCGAGAGTTGCAAGTTACTTATATTAAATAACGTTGGTATTTTTGAAAGAATATACGAATCATGCCAATCACAACGAGGCTCAAAGTTAGAACTAAAGAATTGTTTAGAAATTCAAATTCACGCTTATTAAGCTTATAGCGCTCCAAATCAAAAGTATTCATAGCATATCTTTTAAAAAATTTATTGCGAAGGTTTATTAATTTTTTCAAACCAGCAGTATACCAAGGTAACCTCGGGTTGTACTTTTTAATAATGGAATTATTTGCCATTATCTGCTTTAATAAACTGAAAAACATGTCGTAAGCACCTTCAAGATCAAGTTGCGATAAGATTCTATCCCAATTAATGCCCAAAATAGAATTCTTAATGCTTAAAATATTAGCTTGTGTAAAGATATATTTAATATTATTAAGAGAGTGCGGAGTAGCTCGAAAATTGTATGTTTCTAAGGTTAACAGAATAGGTTCATTGTGCATATTACAAGGAGTAAGCGGAGCTGGACAAAGGTTTATAGAAAATTTATTTTCTATAGAGACAAAAACCAAATCAAGAATTTTGTGCAATTTATCGAACACACTATTAATCTGCACCAAACCCATACTGAATAGGTCATCTAGCAGAGCAATTTCGTGCGGTAAATGAACATTACAAGGGACCATAGTAGAGTCATCCAATGAGGGAACCCAACCGAGCCTTCCTAGATTAAAATCCCCTAAAACACAAAGACTTTGAGAAGCCTTTAATCCAAAATGAATAGAGGCCACATTTGCAATATGTGCTTGATACAATTCAAGTGGGCTGTTCGGTGGAACATAAGATGCACAAATAAATAATGATTCAGTCTGACCCGTAATATTGATCACAAGGTGGTCTAAAACTGGATCATTGATCATCAAGATTTACTGTGCAACAGCGCAGATACTGCCGAACAGCAACAATAACAACACCACCCCTCAAGCACTGTGTACTTACAGTGTCTCTGTCTTTCCGGAAGACATGAAAAAGCTGGGTATCAAAATATTCACCGTCAAAGAAATTAGGATTGAGCCAAGTCTCAACCAATATTATGACGTCAAAATCAGAATCCGAGGTAGCCATACGAACATCATGCGATTTAGTCCGCATGCCAGCAACATTTTGGAAAAATATTCGCAAAGAATTAGTACTTGAATTATACTTACACCCCTGAGCGTTAACAGGTGGGAGAAGTATAATGCGTATGGCGCATAAATAATTGCGGTGATAGCAAGGGAAGAATGTAAAAATACTGCTCACCCACAACCGGCTTAGCAATAAACAAATAAGTTAGCTTAATATAAGATGCAGCTCTATTAATAGCAACAAAAGCAGCCAAATCCAGCGCAGCAGTCATACATAGCGTAGGCATCGATGAGAACGAAGAGTTATGAGTGTGAGCGCAAGTTAACTCACTCAAAAACTTAACAGATGAAAGCGCAGCGAAGAAGAGCGGGTGCCGATGAAAAAAGTCCACAGCATCCGAAGCATTATAAACGCCGCAAAGGGCAAGCAGTGATAACACCTGTTTTTATACCCTGAACCCATAAAATGGGTAAATCAGGGTATAATGGTTTTGTGCAAAAGTATGTATCAGGCAGAAGGAAGCATCTCCGACCCCATAAAGTATATATATTCTTGATCAGTATCAATAGCCGAGTCGATTTGGCCATGTCCGTCTGTACGTCCGTCTGTCCGTCTGTATGAACGCGTAGATCTCAGAGACTACAAGAGCTAGAGACTTCAGATTTTGAATATAAGTTATCCTATACCATAAGCAGAACAAGTTTGCTTCAAATTATCGATTACTACTCTGGTTTTCGATATACACATGGAATCGATAACAAAAAAATATCGAATTTGGAAAATGTAAAAATGGGGGTTGGTGTAATGAGTAACGATAGAAATTTCTCAAAATTTCGTCGAAATCGGTTAAGAAACACCAGAGATATCGTAAAGTTAAGTCAGTTATGAGTTTTGTTTAAACTTTAAAGTGATCATAATTTGAAGCATACTTTTAGGACGCAAGGCCTGCAACTGGGTTCAGGGTATCTTCTGGTCGGGCTATCCCGACTAGAGCCTTCTTACTTGTTGTTGTTGTCCAAGCGACGAACGAGAGAGCAGTAGAGGCGAAAATTGATAACTGTCCAAAGTCAAGAGCGCACGAGCGGGATTATGAATTTGGTTGAAGGCCGTCAACACCTTTCTTGGCACCAAATTTGGTAGCTCTAGCTCAAAAACTGTAAAGTTATAGGCATTTGTGGTTTAAAACTGCGGGGGGGCTGGGGCGGAATGGGTGGGCGTGGCTCCAAAATTTTTGATGCAGCTTTTTGGGAGTTGTTAGTTGCTATCTTCTCCCCAAATTTGGTAGTTCTAGCTGTAAGGGCGTGTGAAATAGCTGGCTTTATCGATACTGAGTTATCGAATTTATCGATTTGCCAGCCCCCTAATTATCGTAGAACCCCAATATTAACACTTTACCATATGAACAATATTACAGACGTTTTTAATAGATCCATGGATCTGATCCGTTGCTGTCCAGAACCTTTTTAAAAGAACGACCAAATACAATCAAAAAGAAAACAATACCAGCTAAGTTATATCTCTACTACAAGCACCACATTTAGAAATTCAATGCGAAAATTATGATCCAGATTCCACACAAAATTCGTCCGACGAAGAGTTTGAAGAACAGGACGGACTTGATGTTTTTTTCAAAAGACGAATACTTTGAACAAGAAGGAAATTGAGTAACTTTTATAGTAACATAACCAAACTTATTTCAGATTTTTTAAAATGTATCTATATTTTCAGAATGATTGTCTAATGTAGATGGGGAAGGCAAAATCTATCTTCCTTCCAATTTTGGTGACTCTAGCTCAGAAACTGTGGAAGATATAGGCGTTACGCCAGCAAGTACAGCGGGCTTTTACATCTATTTCACTCCTTCGACCAGCATTCCATTATGAGTTCGATGTAGAATATTATGCTCATGCAAAAGTGGTCATTAGTACTTGTGACAAGGAAAGACTGCATTGTCGTCCACTTTAATTTGAAAATGAGGCACTGCTCACGAGGAAAATTGCAACTAACTGAAATAGAAACACCACCTGGCTCAACAAAGTGTGCCGGGTCAGCTAGTCAATATATATACAATTCTCATGTCACCCAGTTCGTAATAATACTCCTCCGAAACGGCTCGACCGATACTTATGAAAACTTTTATGCATATTCAGAAAGTATGAGAATCGGCTACAAACTATTTATCCAACCCCTAAGTGATAATGGGTGTCTACCACAAAATTATTATTAGTTAAATGTCAACTAGGAAAAGATCTAATTTAATATGGCACTAGGATTTTTAAAAATTTATCGAGAAAGCAAAGTGTAACATTCAGTCTGCCAGTTTGTGTGTTGAACTAAAATAAATTTCAAAAATTAACGAAAACAGATTTTGCGGTTGAAAATGTTAACAAAACGTAAAGGATGCTACAAATTTATCTTGGAATATTCCAAATTTCAGAGGCCAAAGAACAGAAGATCAATTAAAAGTGGTATTTGGTGCTTAGGACAAAGAATGCCCGTATGATTAAACCAGCCGGGAAGGTACAACTAACTGAAATTGAAACACCACCGGATCCATTGAACGGTTTGAAGCATAGACTAAATAATTTTAACCAGACGAGTTTACAGAACTGGTGATGGAACAGCCTCTTTGGAAATGGGCGCAAGATGCAAGCGAATGAAGTAGCGAGTAAAAAAGTCGGGTTCTCCTCGGTTGTTCTTGTTTTTATTAGTGCTTCTTTGTTTACAACACACAAAGCAGCCATGATTTACTCGGTTTGTTCGTGTTTTGCACTGCTGTCTTATTGCTGGGCGCCCGAATATTGCATAATTTATTTATTCTTTGTCTTCGCCTGCCTGCTTATAGCCTTTGACGCGTGCCGTAGAACAGCTAAGCACTAGTGCAACTAAGCACTAGTGCGTATATATATTTGTATATATACGTGAAATTGTGCGTTTGATGCGTTTTCTGCAGATTTGGTCGACTTGGGCTTTGAAATGATATTTCGTTTGGACAAACGCGCATAATATTCTGTTGTGTCCCTTTGTGTATGCATGAACACATTGAACACAATTGTACGCGTAGCATTTGCATTGGCATTCATTGACCTGCTTCGATCGTTATGAATGAGGACAATAATAATTTAAGTTATAGTTTCATATTAATAAAATATATTTTAATTCTATTTCATGATCAATATTATACAATTGATTCGCCTTCTCAAATTTAGCTCAAGATACTTGGTTGGCAAGGTGCATATAAGTTGCTAGTTCAGGTGTTTTGTAAGGTGGGACAGGTATCAAAAGGTCACAGAATACGTAAGGCAGGCAAGTTTTCTTTCATATCATATTCATTACAAGAGGTCAGTTATGCCTTTTGTGCATGTGTGTTTGTTTGTGTGCCATCTTCATCACTTATTAATACGCTTGAGTATAACCTTTTTTGCCATCGCAACGTCCAAATTCCTTCACAAATAGCGAAAGCGTATTCAGTAATGCATATGTAAAAGTCAGTCAAAACTCGGAAAATAGTAGAGCAAAATACAATAGTGTGCCGGCAGGCCTAGAGACTGACCAAATTTGCTAGACGCTTGCTTTTTAAGCTGTGCGCCTATTGCTGGGTTTTCGGGTGCCTATGTTCATGCAGGGCAAAGTAATAGAAAAATATAAAAATCGCGACCCAGCAAGCAATTAAACAAACATGTACTAATAAATTTTTTACCATTTTTGCATTCCGCTCACGTTTAGCTATAGAATTGCACATGATTCATGTAACTCGATATTACCCTTTCATAATGGGAAGCAGCAGGTATATTCAAGCAAAAGTCTAAATTTGCCAGTTTCACAATTTTATAAAATTTTGTGACAACAACAAGAGAAATGAAGTGCGGCAACTATTTATTGGGCCGTACGCATATCACACTTTCGGTCACAACAAATAGCTAAACAATGATGGCTGCCTGTACGCCAGCTGGCATTGTAGCGAGTAAAGTGGAGAAACAAATACTGGGCTTTTGTCATTTATGCAACAGTACGCAATTAATAATTAAACAAGTGAGAAGGCTCTAGTCGGGATAGCCCGACCAGAAGATACCCTGAACCCAGTTGCAGTCTTTGCGTCCTAAAAGTATGCTTCAAATTCTGTTCACTTTAAACAAAACTCATAACTGACTTAACTTTACGATATCTGTGGTGTTTCTTAACCGATTTGGACGAAATTTTGAGAAAAGTTCTATTGTTTTCGATAGTTTTTTGTTATCGATTCCATGTGTATATCGAAAACCAGAGTAGTTATCGATAATGTGAAGCAAACTTGTTCTGCTCATGGTATAGGAGAACTTATATTCAAAATCTGAAGTCTCTAGCTCTTGTAGTCTCTGAGATCTACGCGTTCATACAGACGGACAGACAGACAGACGGACATGGCCATATCGACTCGGCTATTGATACTGATCAAGAATATATATACTTTATGGGGTCGGAGATGCTTCCTTCTGCCTGTTACATACTTTTGCACAAAACCATTATACCCTGATTTACCCATTTTATGGGTTCAGGGTATAAAAATTGAGGTGAAAATATATTAATACCACGAATACCTATTTTACCAACAGATGTTTGTTGGTTTAAGCGAGTTCAATCTCCAATTCATTTAATAAAATGTCGGCTCTGAGGCGGAACAAATATCGCCGGCCTTCGAGTAATTTTATAAAAATTTTAGTTTTGTACTTACTTGCACATTTCCTTTAATACTGCGTTTACACAGGCACTAAAAAAAGTCTTAAGCGATACTGAGAATTAGTATGGAAGACATTGTCAAAGACCTTTAGAGTCGGCACTTTTTTGTTTACTTTGAATGTTATACAAGCAGATCCTAGTTTTTTTCTATTCACAAATCAATTTAACGTGTTCAGGGTAATCTGACCACCTCTTTAGTTTTTTGCCCAAAGTCCACTTGAAATAAAATTGTTTTTATTGTCTTGAAATGAAAAACTTATAAACTCTTGATTTAATAACCCAGCTTTCTTTGTAAATAAATGTTATAAGACTAATGTCTAATGTAGAACTTTATTTTAACGTGCAGTCCTAATGATTTTGAAATCGAGATAGATTTTAAAAATATTGTAAAAATATTTTATGTAATTAAGTTCTGGAGAATGTACCTAATTATGTTAAACCTTTGGTGCTGTGTAACCTTAATGGAATATCCTTTATGTTTTCACAATTTTTATTGCAGTTTTTAAAATATCCATCATATTTGCTGACATCTCTCACGACTCCAAATGACGATACCATAGCTGGTAGAGCTCTTAAAAAACCATGTAGTCCGGACGGAATAGGAGGCGTTGGCGGCACAGAAAATCCACATCGATTATACAGAAATGGCATTATTCCAGTAACATTTGTATGATGAGTAAGGACTGCCTCTAAATCTGATTCTTGGGCGTGCGTTAAAAATAAACCATAGGCATTGGTTGGTATCATTCCAAAATGGTCAAAAGAATCTACATATGCTTCTGTATCTCTTTTGTAGATTTCCAGAAAATCTCCCAACAGTTTAGCTACCATTGCCGAACGAGCCTTGCTTACGTTTTGTGTGTTGCGGAACAAAATTGGAGGTTTGATTCCACCACCATACTTGGTTAGAAATTTAAGTATAATTTTTTCGTGGCTGTCTTTCGGTTCCTGAGTCAACCGTCGAAGAACGGCCTCTAAATATAAGGTAAATGTCTGCCGCGCTTGAAAGTGAGTTAATGTTGAACCACTTCCAATTTTTTTTAGCAATTGCTTGCGAAGCCTTCGTCCCTCTTCTTCGCACTTTTCAACAATTTGTTTCTTTAAAAATGGAATTTCGGAGTCCGTTTCTAAAGCTCGTTCGTACTGTCTTATACGATTTTCTTGACAATTTTCGTCTTTAATGCATCGCGAGCCAAGACAGTATAAATTTGAATGCAACATTTGATTATAATTGTGTTGCGTAACTAATTGTTGAAATGTTTGACCTTGGATGCTTGGTGTTGATATTGGAATTCCATTTGCTGAATCTAAAAAGTTTCCGTATCGTTGCATCGAGTCATCAGTTGGAAATATGCGAACAAAACCTCCACGTCTAGTATATTGCAATCGTGCACTTCGCAAAATGCGCTGATCTTCTTGAGTTAATGGAATTGGAGCAAAAGGCTTCTTTTGTATTTTGGTCGATCGAAGTGTGCTACTGGAATCATTTGTATCTGTTTGTTTTTGACAGCTTAAGCTTCGAAGTCGCGACGTTTTATTATTGTAATGAGATCTCATTTCCGGACTAAATGCTGGAATGCCAACACAAGTCAATAAATCTGTTATAAGGCAGGCCTTGACTTTAGTGTCCAACGGACTGTCTACACCCATTGATGGCGATAGATTAACTTCTAGTAACCAAGGTTTAAGAGCATTATCAATTAGTATATCAAAACCATATAGCTCAAAGCAGTTATTAACATTAGGCACAAACATTCTGCACGCGGCAATAATGGTTTGAGCACAAGCAAGCACTGCTTTAATTATTAAATCTTCAATATTTAACATTAGTAAGTGAGTGTCGCATCCCTGAAGTTTAAGATGCCTTAAAAGTGCTGACAAAGTCCACTTATGACCTACATCTTCATCCTGAGCATCCGATGATCTTATATAATCAGAATGATATTTGTTGATGCTGTAGTTACAGAGGTGCATACAAGGATTCCACAAATTATCCGTGTTTCTATCGTATCTAACAGTTGCCAACCTGACAATACCCTCTTCATAAAGATATATGATAAGTGGATCAAAAGATGTAACCAATACATACACTCTTAAATCACACTTATGACCATCGATACAGAGTGGATCAACGATATATTTGGATACTAAAACTTGTTCATCCTGTGGTATCTGGTCCGGCTGCAAGCAAAATGGACTTATCATAATTATTTAACAATATTAAAATAAATTTTACCGAGTTCACAATAAAAATACCACGTCCTCTGCTTGATGCTGCCGGTTTCACGATCCAAGGTCCTCGATATTTGTTATGGGCGAATATTAAATCCCGCGATTCTAGGGGAAGAATAAAAGACTGAGGCACAATATCAAAATGTTTCATTCCACGTAGGTGCTGCATTCTTTCAATATTTTTGTAAAGTCGATCCTTTCGTGTAAGTTCATAAGACCTAGGGAAAATGTTACATTCTATTTATTGTTTGATAAATACATTGGTACAGGGAAGAAATACTAATTCATAAGTCAGGGAGCAGTAAGGAGTTTCTAGGCAAGGTGCAATAAATGTCCGCGAGTGTTCACATTACAGCAACTAATAGCATCACGCATTAAAAGTTTTGACGTACAGATAAACTGGAGTTGTAGCAAAATAATAGCAGGTTTATGGGCAAAGTCTATATATTTAATTCAACCTTTGGCTTACTGTGAGGTATTTTGGCTGACTCGAGGTTTAATGATTTAAAAATATATACTTGAGCTAGCTTAACCCACAACCCAATATATATATATATATATTTATATAATGCGTCCAATTCTTTTTATTTTACTCACCTCGGAAAATGGTTAACTCGTTGATACAGCGCTAGATTGCGTAAGGTGTCAAGTTTCATGTGAACACCAGTCCATAACAAATTAAAGTTTGATTCACCCTGAACTTCGGTTAATCCATGAACATTGAATATTTTCCTTAATAATTTGGTTTCAGTTTGAATAAACTTATATGTTATTTGCAACTGATTAGCGGGCATATTTATTCCACATTCATTGTCTTCCTCACTGGATGCCTCTTGATCTTCTTCACTTGTATTAATTTCTGTATTTAATTGAGAATCTGTGATACCATCATGTCCATTCTGCTTACGTATATTAACTGTAATATTGACTTTATTCTTATGTACTGTTTTTAAATAAGTTTCATTGTATTGTGTTTCATCTCCATCACTTGAAGCAGAGGTATCACGTGATGAAAACGAATCAACCAATTTCTTTGGATTATATTGAACAAAATTTTTTAGTTTATTGCACTTTGTCAGCTTATTAACAGACATATATATTTTTGATTGACTTGGATTATTATTTGGCTTTTTGCTAATTGTTGGAGATAAATCACTTTTAGCTGCCGTCCCGTCCGGGTTGGAACAATTTGGACCATTCCCATTTTGTGTATCTACCTGCATTTGTGCTGTTTCTAAAATTGATTTTCTAAATTTTGGATTAAGTATGTTAGTACGAAAAACTAGCACTGCTTCACGTGAACCAAGTTTACCACTCGTTATCCAGTAATCATGGCTTTTGTACTTATCGCTTTAATAAAAAGAAATTAAACATTTAATTGAATTTATATTAATCCGTAATTGTTAAAGAAAATGTAAGCCATGCAGTTAATAAAATTTATAGTTCAAGAATGAAGTTTCTGCAAACCTTACCATGATGTGGACGAAACATAACTTGCATATCTGGTGAATTCAAATTTTAGCTAATATAGGGATGCCAGACGCGTGTTTTTGAACAATGCTTGCTTTTAATGTCGCGAGCTTCCATATTTGCATTTTGAGTAAGATGTTTTATTTTTTTCCCCCAACCGGAAAATAACATTATTACACTCGATACCGAAGGTAAAGAGTATAATGGGCTTGTGCAATGTCAATCCGTCTGTATGTTTCGCAAGCCCTTACAGCTAGAACTACCAAATTTGGGGAGAAAATAGCTACTATCAATCCCCAAAAAACTGCATCAAAAATTTTGGAGCCACGCCCACCCATTCCACCCCCAGCCCCCCGCAGTTTAACACTAAAAATACCCTTATCTTCTACAGTTTTTAAGCTAGAGCCATCAAATTTAGTGCCAAGATAGGTGTTGACGATCCCCAGCAAAATTCATAAAAACTTTGGATGCCACGCCCATCTATAATGCCCTATCCGCCCTCAACCACCCCAACGTTTCGCTAAAAACGGTAGCGCGTGTATCTTCCATAGTGTTTGAGCTAGAGTCACCAAGTTTGGTAGGTAGATAACTGGTAACGACCCCCCAAAAACTGCATCAAAGTTTTGGAGCCCTACCTACCCATTCCGCCCGCAGCTTAAAAACAGGAATGCTTATTTCTTTTACAGTTTTTGAGTTAGAGTCACCAAATTTTGTGCCAAAATAGGTGATTATAGCCCCCAAAAAAATGCATAAAAACTTTGGATGCCACGCCAATCCATACAGCCCAAGCTGCCCCGAACCACCCCAATGTTTCACTAAAAACGGGAATGCGTGTATTTTCCAAAGCGTTAAGGCTAGAGTCACCAAATTTGGTAGGAAGATAGCTACTAACGATCCCCAAAAAACGGCATCAAAGTTTTGGAGCCACGCCCCCCCGTTCCAAGCCTCCTGCATTTTGAAATCAAAAACGCCTATATTTTCAACATTTTTTGATCTTGAGCCGCTAAATTTGGACCCAAGATAGGTGATGAAGAAACCCAAAATATGTGGATGGTGCCCCCCACCCTTACTGCCACCAGCCCCCCTTCCACTACATTCTACTAACTTTGAGCTAGAGTCACCAAATTTGGTATAAGGATAACAATTAACATCATAAATAGATCTGCAGCAAAACTTTGGACGCCACGCCCCCCCATACCAGCCCCCCTTCCACCATATTCTACTAACTTTGAGCTAGAGTCACCAAATTTGGTATGAGGATAGCAATTGACATCATACACAGAACGTCAGCTAAAATTTTTATGACACGCCCTACCCCCGGTACCCCCACAGCCTACCATCCATCATATTCTTTTAACTTGCATTGGAATCAGCTCTCTTTTAATCTGTTTTACTACTGGTATCGAGTATACCGCAGTCGGCTGCGTCCGACTGCAACGATTCTACTTGTTTTATATGAAAAACGTCTATATCTTGGAGCCAAGATTGGTGATGAAGAATCAAAAAAATCTTTGGATGCCACGCCAAAGCAAACCACCTCCAGCCCCCCTTCCTCCTTATTTTAAAATTTTTGAGCTTGAGACATGATATTTGGTTTGACATTTGACATCCCAAAAATATCTGCATCAAAAATTGGAGCCCTACGTCCACCATAACGCCCCTTTTAAGCACCCTTTCCAGCTTCTTAAACAAACTTTGAGCTGGATTCATCAAATTTATAAGGAAGATAGCTGGTGACGTCCCCACTACTTTGCAATCACGCCTCTATTTACCGGTTTTATTTCAGGTATCGAGTATACCGCAGTCGGTTGCATCTGATGCAAGTTTGTAACAATTTAAGAAATCTTTTGATATTTCGTTTAACATTTGATATATATAGTTTAACGCAAATGTAAACAGCTCAAAAACCATATCCAGGCCCGTCGAGAGCCGGTTCTGGGTCCGGTACAGACCGCACTCGGGCCCCTCATATACATTTATGATATGAATTTGATCCAGTTAAAAGGCATGGACTCAATTATTCGAATCAAATATTTAGCTTTAAATACAAATACACATAAATACCTTTGGTATTGTTTAACTCAGAATGAATATTACTGTTGTCATTTAAATTCGTGAAGGTAAGTACACCTATAAAATGTGATAAAAAAAAATTCATTGTTTCTCCCCCAAACCCCAATTGATCCCGTATTTTGATTTAAAACAAGCAAGATGGCTCTAGTCGGGAGAGCCCGACTAGAAAATAACCTGAACCTAGTCAAAATATTATACTCCATGCACCCTAAAAGTATGCTTCAAATAATAATCAATTGAAACAAAACTTAAAACTGACTTAACTTTACGATATCTCCGGTGTTTCTTAACCGATTTGGACGAAATTTGACATACGTTCTATCTTTACCATTTTTACATTTTTCAAATTCGGTATTTTTTTTTATAATCGATTCCATATGTATATCGGAAACCAGAATAATTATCGATAGTTTGAAACAAACTTGTTCTGCTCATAGCATAGGAGAACTTATATTCCAAACCTGAAATCTCTAGCTCTTGTAGTCAGACGGACGGACAGACGGACATGGCCATAACGACTCGGCTATTGATACTGACCAAGAATATATATATACTTTATGGGGTCGGAGAAGCTTCCTTTTTCCTGTTACATACTTTTGCACAAAGCCATTATACGCTAATTTACCCATTTTATGGGTTCAGGGTATAAAAATGTTCCCTCCCGCAGCTGAGCACCCAAAATCATCATCACCCCAACGAGCAACCCCCCCCCCCCCCCCCCGCCCTCATTCACCCACCGTTCATCTACGTTCATTGTTAGGTTTGCATATAGCTTTTTAGAAGAAGAGCGCTTAAATAGCCAATATGTTTTGAAAAATAGTTAACATCGATTATGCTTATGTAGTTTACTTACACCGAATTAAAATGAGCATCACAAAACGAGGAAGAAGGCATGGCAAATTTCTGGAATAATGAAAGAAAATAGAATTTTTAAATTTGTATTTTTTTATGCGAAACGATTTAATTCTCAAGAATCGATTTGCATATAAGTAGCCCGGTATGAAAAAAAATATGACGAGTAAAATTAACTGAACGAATTTCGTTACGTTATTGTGAATAATAAAATATCAGTTCTCTTGTGGATATGTTGTTCAACAATATTAATTGAAAATTTAAGTTAGTTAACTATTGAGAAACTGCTTCAAATTTAAATATTTTATTCTTCGTCTAGAACTTGTGAGATAGTTCGGAGGGGGCTGAGCTGAGTCCACCAGGCGGGTTTCGTCCACGTGGGTTGCGGATAGCGAACGGCCTCTTTATGAGGTTAGCTGCAAATAAGCGCGAATCCTCGCAAATAAGCAGTCCCGGACAAACAGCGGGCACGCTACCGTACACCGCATCATCTCCGCAACTCTTCGAACTTAATGAAAGATTTTATTAAACCAAACTTAAAAGCGCAGCAAGATGGCCGCAGAAGGCTGTCGCTTTAGCGCGGCTCAAAGAACAAGTGGCGCCACCCACTGCCACCCCCAAGAGGGCATGCCCAGAGAAGCGTCCCTGCACGTTGGCAGCCGCTATAGCAACAGAAAAGAGATCTTCCTCCTCAATGTCCACCAAGGCTCGCATCTCATACGCAGCGATTGCGAAAAAAGTCAAGGTGGCCCTCTTACCTGTGGAATACTCGCGGGCATTCATTTCCGGGTTGGCTACCTGGTCTACCTTGAATGCTCCGACGAACACTAAGCTGAGTGGCTGAGGACTGTGGCGTCAAGATTGCAAGCATGGTCAAGCAGAGCTGGTAGGGAGGGGTGAACAGGTGCCGATGTTCTCGCAGGAGTTGGTTGAACAGCTTCAAAAGGCAAAGGAAGTAGCTGACGTCACCATGACGGGCAGCGGTGATGAGGGCAGCTCCCTTTCTGCATTCCCAGCAGCTGGAGCGGCGGATTAGTGATAGTGACGCTAAACGTCACGTCACTGGGCTAGCCCAGATAAGCCTCCGTCGGGCTAATGCAGCCTCTGCTGTCTTGAAAATTACGATTATCAACCAACATCTTGGGCTAGCCCTGTTACAGGAGCCATGGGTTTAATCATGGCATAACAGGCCTGTACACCCCTGACTAATCTGGGATCAAAGAGACCCTATACCTAGGGCATGCATCGTGGTAAGGAAATGTATTAATTTTACTATTCTTTCAGAATTCCTCACTAGGCACTGCGTACCGATTGCCGTAAGGGCAAGAGGAAACACCCCCACAAGGCGCTTTTGAGTCAAAAGTTTGAGAACACATCACATGATGATGTCAAGGCTACCTTGATTACCTTGATTAGAAAGGGCTGGACAGTACAACTTGTAGATGGATTTCATCCTTACTTCGGTCCAGACAGGCTACGGCATCTATAGAAGATAGTACCGTAACAGTAACAACCACAAAGGGTTGTCTACAAAGGGGGGTTTTATCACCTCTGCTATGGAGTATACTAGTAGACGAACTATTAAGTAGACTTGCCAACAGGGGTATCCACTGTCAGGGCAATGCAGACGACATTGTAATATATAATAGCTCGGGGCAAGAAAGAAGAAACTCTTTGTGATATTACTAAACTGGGACTTAGGATCACGCATGATTGGTGTAGGGAGTTTGGTCTTAACCTAAACCTTACGAAAACAATCATCGTTCTGTTCACCAGAAGATACAAGTTACAAATTATCACGGAGATGAGGTTCGCAGGGAGTCCAATAGAAACAAGCAAGGAAGTAAAGTACCTTGGGGTCCCTTTTGACAGCAAATTGGCACACATGTCCAGAATACGATTGCAAAATGCTGCAGAGCGCTGTATACATGTCGTAAAATAGCCGGGAAGTAATGGGGAACATCGCCAAAGGTAATAAGATGGCTTTACTTTATGGTAGTAAGGCCCATGCTCAAGTATGGGGTAATTGCATTGAACAGAAGCAGCTTCAAAAGCTACAAATTTCATGTGTGGGAATTGCGGGAGCGATAAGGACCTGTCCCACATCAGCGCTGGAGGTTCTATTGAAGATAACGCCACTTCATCACACAGTTAGGCTGCAACAGAAGGCAACCCTCTTACGAATGTCCGTTGAAGGAGTCGGGAGAGGACACATTCTTAGTCGAGTGAATCTCCTTTATCAGGCTTGCCCTAAGATAGGCTCCGGGACATGTCGACATAGCAGGCAACGAAGAGGCAGACAAGCAAGCAAGACTAGGGACACCTCTAATAGGACCCGAGCCGTATTTTGGTGTAGGAAGAAGCACAATACGGCAGGAGCTTTGCAGCGTAGAGAGACTCCAGCGAAGGACGAGCTTGGCAAGAACACCAGGACTCAGACAAGCAAAGCTTCTCTTGGGTAGCTATATACTCAAACGGTTTAAGCAATAAGTACCAATGGGTAAAAATAGACTCAAGATACTCACTTATTATTTATTATTAACTTATTAAATAATTGTCAACTATGAGCAGCTGACATAAAATCAAAATGAATTAAAATAAAAATAATGCAATTAGAATTAAAATATCCAATTATAAATAAATCTGAAATTAAATAAAGGTAAACTCAACAAAAACACGTAAAAAAGTTGCAGTCGGACGCAACAGACTGCGGTATACTCGATACCAGTCATAAAACCGATGAAAAGATACCTGATTGCAATGCGGTGCGGATTCGGTAAGTTTGGTGACTCTAGCTCAAAGTTTGTAATAGGTGGAGAAAGGGGGCTTGGGGTGGTATGGGGGGCGTGGCATCCAAAGTTTTAAGGCATATCTTTGCGGGATGTCAATTACTATCTTCTTATCAATATAACGGACTCTAGCTCAAAGTTAGTAAAATATGGTGGTAGGGGTGCGGTGGGCGGTACGGGTGAGGTTGGCATCCAAATTTTTGATTCTGATCAGTGTATAAAGTTATCTTGGCACCAAGTTTGGTGGCTCCAGCTCAAAAGCTGTTGAATATATAGGCATTTCTGATTTCAAAGTGCAGAGGGCTGGGGTACGGGGAGGAGTGACTCCAAAACTTTGATGCCGTTTTTTTGAGGGTCGCTAACAGTTATCGCCCTACCAAATTAAGTTACTCTAGCTCATAGACTATGGAAGATATGGTCATTTCTGTTTTTCAACTGCGGGAAGATTAAAGGCGGAATGGGTGGGCTTGGCTCCAAAATGTTGATGCAGTTTTTTGCGGGTTGTTAGTAGCTATCTTCTCAGAGTTGCACAGTGTTTGATGTGAATAATAAATCAATCATAATCCGATTTCTCAACCGCTTCAGCTGTCGCACTCAAAAGTTCTTTTGCTGAATTCATTTTATTTACGTGTAACTTTTATCAAATCAATTAGATGTTAACAAATAAAACAATGGATGGCAACGATTTATGTTTATCGACCATAAATTTAAACCAGAGTTGCATTTACAAAGAAAAGTGCATGAAAAAACTTCATGAAAAAACTTCACCGTCTAAATGCCACCACATTTGCGAAGATCTTTTAAAACAGAATGAAAAAAATGCTTCATGAAAAAACTTCACCGTGTAAAAGGGGTCTAAGTTTCCACACCTTCTAGGTATGTTGTGAAGATACTTATTTTATTTTTATTAAACAAGTGCTTAGCTTTAGATATATGCAATAGCGATGAACAATATACATCAGAATTACATTTTCAGCAGCATTTTCCCATACTGTCGTATTCAACAACAATAAGAAGCAGCTCATGCAAAGAGCAATTATTTACCAAATAATTTCAATAATAATTCATCTGGCTTTTATAACAACTAACCAAAAGAATTTGGTTCTTTATTTTCATAAAAATTATCATTAAAAACAAAATAGGCTTAACTATTTAATTACTTCTAAATGGCGCTGATACATAACACTTGAACGATGTCTAACACTTATACATGATAAATGCCATTTCACTCCTTCTCATTGTAGTTTAGCAAAATCTCTATCTGCATTTGCCGCACTTACTGAGTTTATACGGTCTTGAAAAAGGCTACCTTCAATTAGAGGTCTGCATGGCTACACTCACAACATACGCCAAATAGAATGGATTCGAACTGAATTGAGTTGAGTGAGTTTGAGACACACAACGAATCGAATGCCGTACGGCACACAGTAACAATGAATTAGAATAAATGAGGCGCAAAACGGAATGAACAATTTTGCAAAGCCGAAGACCCTCGAGTTACACGAGTTTCTGTTGTTTTTTAGTATATAATATTTTGATGCTTTGGCTTGTCGGAATAAGCACCAGAACTTTTTTCCTTTTTTGCACAAAACATCATGCAAATATTCTGCATTCCAGCGAGCAGCGCGGCTTCGGAGCGAACATTTAATTAATTTAATTTAATTTTGCGACCGAGTCTTACGCGAGCCCACTCAGTTACTCAAACTTGTTCGGTCTTGCATTCACATTCACACAACTCATTTTGCGCATTGTTCATTCAAACATGTTTTTTTTTTCTTGCCGTTCATGCAGACCCGTACCTTCAATTTTCAGCAGAACTTGCAAATAACTTTCAACCCTTTTTTTGCCGTCCTCTTACCTAAATGACAGAATAAAGTCGAGCGCTGTCTGTTTCTCTCACAGCAAAACACTTCTTTTCGGTTCTCTTGTGTTCTCTGTTTCATGTTTTAAATTGAGCAAAACACATGAATCGGTCTTGCAATAATAACTTGAGGAGAGACATTTCTCATCAAATGAGTGTCTGCAATTGAGCAAAACGTTAAAAGTGGAAGCAAAAAGTGTCTTTTTGTATGCATGTATGTGTGTAATTTCTGTGTACTTTAATAGAAACCAAAAGACGCATACATACGTAAAAGACACTGTAGGCGTTTGTGCTCACCACAACGGTCGGTCGGAAAGACACGAGCATAAATAGAACGAAATAAATTGGTTTTGCTTGAGCATTCCACTTATTGATCAATAACAAAGTTGAATATATTTTTTTTTTTCGCTCGATCTTTTCATTACGTTCCAATGAAATGATTTTTTTCGGACAGTCTGAAAGTGTCGGCACTTTTTTGCAAGCTCTGATTTTCAGACGGGACATGATAAGTATATCTAGCTTGTTACACTCAGAGCATATAACACGAAATGGTGCATGAATTAAAAAGTTGCAGGAACGATCAATTCTGTATTTGGGACAGTTGATTTAATTCGACTCAAGAGAACTGATGAGTCGATTTCACCATTAAGGGCCAAATTCTCAATGTCCCATTAAAGTCCCAGTTAGTTAAACTCGGCAAAAAACTAATCTCTAGTTAAACTAATTTGGTTTTCTTAATGCAAAAATAACTTAAATTATCGCTTTGATGGTGTTGCCACACCCTTTCGAGCGAATGAGCTGTTCTTTGGTATTTTTAGTTTTGTGACTGCCAAATTCTAATTTTATTTAAACATTAATATGAGTAAATTATTAAATTTATTGATCCTGGCTAAAAAATATAAACGGCAGCGTGAAAAAAACGTATCGCTTGCTGAAGAGCATTTAATAATAATAATAAAATAAATACAATGCAAGTGATAGCTTGATTCAGCTGTTTGCCTAACAATGATTTAAGCGATATTTATACCGGCCCTTTAACGCAGCATAAATGTTAACTGATACTCAGCCCTCGGTTAAATTTCAGTTGGCCCTAAACGGACAAATGCATCGCTGAATACACTTTCGTAATTTGTGTACATCTTTGCATTGTTGTATAGCAAGGGCTGTTAGAAAGTGTCATAAAGGAAAACCTGGGAAGAGTATGTATGATTAGCAGCAGCAGAAGTGATATTTGACTGCCTTGGAAGACAAAAAGAGAGAGAAGTCTTTATTGTTGATTTTGGTTGTTTTAAATTAGAACTTCTAACTCAACAAAACCACCTGCTGCTGACTTCTGTTATTTCTTTCATCACATTTAACTACGATTAAAACACACAAACAAAGAAACATACCAACAAATAAATACAGGAGAAGTGTTTGCAGAAGCCTGTTTATTTTTGCAATAAATAAGTTTCTTGGATATGAACGATAGCTTGCCTGCTTTACGTATTCTATGACCTTTTGATACCTGTCCTAACCCACAAAACACTTGGACTAGCAACTGATATGCAACTAGCCAACCAAGTATCTTGAGCTAAAACCTAGGCTTCTGCAAGCACTTGTCCATAAAACTATTTTTCTTCCCCCATTATTGCGCTTGAGTAAAATAAAACAATAAAACAACAAGATTGTGTCTTCCAAGGCAGTCAAATATCAGTTTTGCTATTGCTGATCATACATACTCTTCCCAATTTTTACCCTATGACACTTTCTAACAATCATTGGCATACAGTTATGTAAAGATGTACACAAATTACGAAAATGTATTCAGTAGTGCATTGGTACATATGTAAATGTAAGCGCGCGTTTGCCGCCGACACAGAAAAAGGAAATATATCAAAAATAACAAAAACCTCGATAAGCAGGCACAGCAAGAAATATATGTTTCATTCGCACTTTCATACAATATGTAACAAACTACTTTTTACCGTTCTTGCTGTCCGCTGACCCGCCGCCTCTCCTTTAATCGACGGGCCGCTGAACGCAAAGGGAAACTGAACAAAACAACAACGTGCTGGCTTGTCGTAGCTGAGACGCACAAATTGCACAAATAAAAAATACTCCTTGAACCAACATTCAATGATTGTCAATGAAAACTCTAATATTTGATTTTAATATATATTTTGTTTACGCTAGGATATAAACAATGCTAGAATATAAACAAACATGTAGAATTGAAATTATATTAAAGAATCTCAAGTTTTGCTATTCAATTGCACAAAGTTCATATTAAGTTTATACTACCCTTCCAACTTGGACACATCGTTAGCAAGACTTTGTATTTTACAGTTATTCTCTGCCGCTACACCAATACAATCATACTCAGATGAATATGTATATGAAATTTTGCAGTCGGTCCACGACTGCACGCTAAATTTGTTCGTCGGTCGAGCTCGTTACAGCGCGGCACGCAGAATTTGACGACTCTGCATGTTTGCATGTATTATCAAATGGCAAGAATGGGTACCCGTGCCTATAGATGTTAACACATCAAAAGTCTACTTGAAAAAAGTAAAAAGTAAAAAAGTTACTCCAGGAATCCAGCTAAAACTTCTAAGGCAAATAAAGAATATCGTCTGGTGAATTCTGTTCAGCTGACTACGGATGACTCTTTAGACTACCACTTGATAAAACTTCTAAGGCAAATAAAGAATATCGTCTGGTGAATTCTGTTCAGCTGACTACGGATGACTCTTTAGACTACCACTTGATAAAGCCAAAGACATAAATGACCATATTGACCATCGACGATATCAGGGAATCAAACTTTAATTTACGATCAAGAATAGTGCCTTAATCATGTTATTCAAAGACGCGATCAAGTGGTGAATCACCAAGCAAGTATTAAGCAGTATAAGGTGTACTTCTACAAAACGACATGAATTTACAATTTGAACAATTTAAATTGAGTTATTTATAACGGCACCAGACCGACAATGCACCCAATTCTAACTGTAGTATGAAACACAAATAAGCATCATTATAGGTGAAACAAAGCTTCGAATTATCAGCAAACATACATACATACACCCGTGAGTTATTGATAACAGCTGGAAGATCATTAGTTAATATCATAGCTCGCAAATAACAGTTGAGCGTTTTTTTCTTTACGCTCAATAACAGTGCAGAAGCGAAAATGCTCAAAATATTCACTCTCACTCTGAGCAAGAGTCTATTTATCTATTTTGCATCGG
This sequence comes from Scaptomyza polygonia, assembly GCA_035044585.1. Lineage (NCBI taxonomy): Eukaryota > Metazoa > Arthropoda > Insecta > Diptera > Drosophilidae > Scaptomyza > Scaptomyza polygonia. Next base: position 302,353 of record JAWNNU010001903.1, on the reverse strand, counting down.
TTTTCGCTTGAGTGTTGTTGGTGAGTTTTTTGCGTGATCTCTTTTACCAATTCTCTTTTCGGAAGCAATAAAGTAGAGACTCAGTAAGTGAGTAAATGACAGAATAAGTTACTGCAAAAACTCTCGCAAGCCCTCTTTACATTAAAATAACTTGTTGACAGAAAAATGAATTTTTTTTATGATGAATATTTATTTAATTTTTACTTATTATTAAGCTTAATTACTAGCAATGAATTTAAATGTTGTGCGCTTTATGAACTGTGAAGTTCATTTAATACGAAGTAGGGGGCTGAGAATGCATTCCGCAAACATTACATGTTGATTTGTTTTCGTCTGGATTAAATTTAAAGAATTTGTGCACTTTTTTATTTAACTCTTCCCATTTTGCATAAAATTTAATTTTCACCGTACGCACTCAATTCACAAACGCAATTAAAATATTTCGCAAATGCAACACTTGATACATACTATTTTGCAGTAAAGACGTTTTGCTTCATTCCACTCAAGCAAATACTCGCGCTCTAAGTGTTACAAAAGAGAAATGAAAAAAACAGTTGTTAGCCGAGCGCGAGCGAGCTAAGCGAAGAGCCGATGACGCCTTTGCTCGCAAGTATTTTTCACAAATACTCAGTTAAAAGACTTATTTGAAGACTACGCAAAACGCTCAACTGTTATTTGCGAGCTATGGTAAATATATTTAATAGCAATAGATTTGATGACCCCCTTGGGAACACCAGTGGTAACAAAAGTAGATTTGGATACAGATGATTTAAAAACTACTTTTTGTGTTCGGCCACGCAAGTACCCAGAAAGCCACGACAAGAGTTTCGCTGGAAGTCCAATAATATTTTATTTTTCGAGCATCAAAGAATGACTAACAGAATCAAATGCCTTACTAAAATCATTATAAGCGACGTCAGTTTGCATTTTGGCCTGAAACCATTTGATAACAAGCGAGGTGAATTCAAGAAGGTTGGTGGTACTAGATCTTCGCCTAAAAAACCGTGTTGATAAGGGGATAAAATTGAACTACATAAGTGCTGCAATTGAAAGCATATAATTTTTACAAAGAATTTCGGAATGCCAGACAACTTGGATATACCGACCCCATAAAGTATATATATTCTTGATCAGTATCAATAGCCGAGTCGATATGGCCATGTCCGTCTGTACGTCCGTCTGTCCGTCCGTCTGTCCGTCTGTATGAACGCGTAGATCTCAGAGACTACAAGAGCTAGAGACTTCAAATTTCGAATATAAGTTCTCCTATACCATAAGCAGAACAAGTTTGCTTCAAATTATCGATAACTACTCTGGTTTTCGATATACACATGGAATCGATAACGAAAAAATATCGAATTTGGAAAATAAAAAAATGGGGGTTGGTCTAATGGGTAACGATAGACCTTTTCTCAAAATTTCGTTAAGAAACACCAGAGATATCGTAAAGTTAAGTCAGTTATGAGTTTTGTTTAAAGTGATCATTATTTGAAGCATACTTTTAGTACGCAAGGACTGCAACTGGGTTCAGGGTATATTCTGGTCGGGCTATCCCGACTAGAGCCTTCTTACTTGTTTTTTAGTTTGGATAGTTCCCTCGTAAACCAAGATGGTTTATTCTCACTTGTAGAACAAGTAGAATACAGATATTCAAAAGAGAATGCAATGTCTTATAAAATATGGAATGACAGTTTCTATTTCGTTTTTTTGTCTGACGTTAAGATATTCAGTCTGGTGTGCGCTTCAGAACGAGCAGAACTTGCTAGTTCAACAAATTATATACGAACAAACAGAGACTTAATAAATAAAACTATAGATGAAAATATGCCTCCGTTATCAGAAGTGGGATGCGCTTTGCCTACCAATCATGGCACTGCATCCAACATTACAGCGCTGCTAGCGCAAAACCGCAATCTCATGGAAATAATACAAAATTTGCAGACACCAAGGGTCGCCAAATCTGATGAAAGTGACAAGTGACCTTACCAAAATTTAATCCGGTCGGTGTAGGTGTGGATGTCTCAGCGTGGTGCACAACAGTCGACCTTATCATGGCGGATAATGTGGTTAAGGGCAGCGGTCTGGTGATGGCATTGAGCAAAGCGCTAGAATGTAGCGCCTCGCATAGGCTTTCCAAGTATGCATTGCTGGCATCGCTTGGACGCTGTTTAAGGAGCTGTTTATCGGACGGTTTGTTGGAATCGAGAAGGGTACAGCTGTTCTACTCAACGTATTTAACGGCCGACCGAAATCGTCACGCTGCTAATGTCAAAATGGAAAGCTCAAGATTTTGAAGAAATCGCAGTTTCCGTCAACTTGATGGTAAACTGTCACGCTGGATTTTTACCAACAACGTTAAAACCCGTAATGAGCTTCAGCAACAACTACAAGCACACGCTTTTAATAAGCATAGTTCGGATGACGACGCGTTTACTTTTGAACTTTTGAACATAAGAAGCCCAAGTTCTTGACCCCGATGAAATGTTACTATTGTGCAAAGTCTGGCCATAAGTACGCCGATTGTCGAGCTAGATTGGAGAAGGGCAGGAGCATTGAAAAGAAACGCAGTACATCTGGAGCCAAGGAGTGGAAGAGTGTCAAATGTTGTAAGTGTGACGAAATGGGACATTTCGCATCCGTTTGTCTAAAAGGGCGGTTAAGTGAAAACGGCAAAGCCTATAAAAAGCGTGTTGACATTTGCAGAGTAGCTCCACCATCTGGAATGATAAAGCTGTCTAATGAGTCTGTTCCATTCTGCTTCGACTCAGGAGCTAAATGTTCGTTAATAAAGCAGAGCGTCGCTAATAGATTTAAGAGAAAGCGAATTTATAATATTGTTAAACTAAATGGTATTGGTACCGATTCAATACACAGCAAGTTTTATCTAATATAAATGTTGATCAATATTGTTTTGAGATTTTGTTGCTTGTTGTTATGGATAAGTTTCTTAGTTATGATGTGATTGAAATAGTGAGTTTTGTAAATTTAGTTGATTCCGAAAATATTATAAGTTCCAAAATAAACGAATCTGATAAAGTGGCACTGACTAATATTTTGAAACGATACTCTGATTGGTTTATTGACGGAAACCCAAAGACTCGAGTCTCCACTGACCATACAGATTAAGTGAGGATGAGAAAGATCGAGTGCGATATAAAATTGACGAATTACTGGAATCAAGTATAATACGGCCAAGTTGCTCACCTTTCGCCAGCCCAATGATGTTGGTTAGAAAGAAAAATGGTTCAGATCGCCTTTGCGTAGACTATCGTATGTTAAATGATAATACAGTGGCGGACAAATATCCGTTGCCTCTTATTTCGGATCAAATTGCCAGGCTTCGCGGCGCAAAATATTTTTCATGTGTAGATATGGCAAGTGGGTTTTATCAAATCCCAGTACATGCGGATTCTATTGAGCGAAACGCATTCGTAAAGCCTGAAGGACAATATGAGTTTTTGACTATGCCCTTTGGCCTGAAAAATGCACCGTCTGTTTTTCAGCGGGCTATAATGAAAGCCTTAGGAGCATTAGCGCTTTCTTTTGCTGTCGTTTATATCGACGATGTTCTAATTATAGCTGAAACTAAAGAAGAAGCATTCGAACGATTACAGATTGTGTTAGAAACTTTAAATGTTCTGTTCTCCAAATTAGAATAGAATATCTTGGGTACGAAATAAATCGAGGAGAAGTTAGGCCAAATGCACGTAAAATTCAAGCATTAATAGGTCTACCTCCGCCACAAACTGTGTCACAATTAATGCAGTTCATTGGTTTGGCCTCCTATGTTCAGCAATTTGTTCCCTAATTTTCAGAGATATTAAAGCCCTCTCCTTACGTCAAAGAATAATTCAGATTTCGTTTGGCAACAAGAGCACCAACAAATTAGATTAAAAATAATAACGATACTAACACAAGCCCCAGTATTATGGAGCAATATTGCTGCGTAGAATTGACAATAAACCCAATGTTGTTGAGTACTATAGCAAATGTAAGTCTCCTGCCGAATCTAGATACCATTCATTCGAATTAGAGACATTAGCAGTAGTAAACGGTATCAAATATTTCCGTCATTATTTGTAGGGACGTAAATTTTTCGTTTACACGGACTGTAATTCCTTAAAATCAAGTCAAACAAAATTGGATTTAACCCCGAGGGTACATCGACAGTGGGCGTTTTTACAATCGTTCGACTTAGAGTATAATAAAGGTGAGTGAATGAAACACGTCGACTTTCTATCACGAAATCCAGTGCCAGAAAAAAATAAGAACATTATTAAAATACCGAAAATGCTAATTCATTTGACAGAGGTAACTGACAATTGGTTGGTATCTGTATTAACGAAAATAAAAAATTATGAACTGTCCGAAAACTTAGACAAAACCTAAGAATTGCGAAAAGGAATGTTGCACAGAATAATACAGCAAAATGGTAAAACAAAATGTTTGCCGGTAATTCCAAGAAGTTTTAGATGGGCTATCGAAAATCAAGTACACGAAGATGTTATTCACCTCGGATGGGGGAAAAAAACTAATGAGTGTTAGAACTCACGAGCGATGTGTTAACACCTTTTTGTACCTGTTTCATTGCTATATATTAGCATAAAAAAGAAAAGAATAGTTTATTGAATTTAGTTATTTTTGCAATAAATAAGATTCTTGGATATGAACGATAGCTTGCCTGCTTTACGTATTCTATGACCTTTTGATACCTGTCCACAAAACACATGCACTAGCAACTGATATGTACCTAGCCAACCAAGTATTTTGAGCTAAAAACTGGGCTTCTGCAAACACTTGTTCACAAAACTATTTTTCTTCCCTCATTATTTTTCTTCCTCATTAATAAAAACCTTGATATATGATTTTAATATACATATATTGTTTATGCTAGAATATAAACAATAAACAATTCTAGAATATAAACAAACATGTACAATTGTAATTATATTTAAGAATCTCAAGTTTTGCTATTCAATTGCTCAAAGTTCATAACGAGCTAGATTCACTAAATTTGTAAGGAAGATAACTTTTTGGCATCCCCATCTGCATCAGACAATTTTTAAAGCAGCGTACACCCCTGCCGTATCCGGATCCAATCGTAATTAGGTCTCTTTTTATTGGTTTTATTACTTGTATCGAGTATACCGCAGTCGGTTGCGTCCGACTGCAAGGTTTTAACTTGTTTTTAATTGATAGATATCATACATATAGATAAACAAAAAAGGTTGGCATGATAAAGTTAATAAACAAAAAATTTGAATCCAAAAACGATTTTAGCTTGTAAATCTAAGCCGACAAAGTAGAGCAGCCCTTTTTTATTTAAACAAACATTTCGTTGCAAATCCATTATTATTGATGACACACGCACATCTTCTAGGCATGGAGGATATTACATTGTACCCGGTGAAGCAGCTTTATAGGCTATTTTTACGGCTTCAAATAGATATTGCTTTGTTTTGCAATATTTTATCTCCTACAAGTTCTTAATTGGGTACACCTGGGGGTTGGGCCGGCCATTGCTTGAACACTTTGGCTGTGAATTTTGGGTCGGTATCATACTTTAACCTTTAAAGTGGCATTTCTTTATCGGCATATGGCAACATGAAGTCCTTAAGATACTTAAAACTATCCTTAATTCCATCAATCTTATTATTTTATTTATTATTCCTTGCCCAGAAAAGCGATTTGGTCGGTATGATTGTTAAATGTGACTTCAGATCTTCACTAAAGCCTATTTTTACCAGTCAAACCGACCTTAATTGCATATTAACCATTCCATTTGACCATGTTTAGACAAACTTTTCCAACTTATTGCTTTATAATTTTATTGATTATTGATTTACCGTGTAAAACTGAAAAATATAAATTTCCAAAGTCTTTTGGTTTTTCAATTATGTTCTTTGAAATATAAGCAACCTTTTATGACACTTTGTTGCAGACCTTAAAGAACCTCAACTGCTTTGGCAACTCAAATTTTGTCAAGAAACTAGTTCAAATCAAATTATAAATCACTTGTATTTTCCCTTGTAATTATAAATTTAGTGTTTTGTTTTATTTGAACCCAAAACATAACCATCCGACAAACTTGTCAGTAAGATTTTAAAAAAATATAACTATTTTTAGCTTTTTATAACATTAAGTTCATTTTGCGACCAATTACCATTCAAGTTGGCATATTAACTCCTCAATGGTCGAAATTACAGTCCAGGTGATTTTTGTCAAACACTACCAACAATGAATTAAAATAAGTTAAAACGTTGCAGTCGGACGCAACCGACTGCGGTATACCTGGCATCCAAATTTTTGGTGCATATCTATGTATACTGTCAATTGCTATCCTCCTGCGAAGTTTGGTGACTCTAGCTCAAAGTTAGTAAAATATGTGTGAAGGGGGGCTGTCGGCAGTATGGGGGGACGTGGTATCCAAATTTTTGCTGCAGATCTATGAATTTGGTGACTTTAGCTCAAAGTAAGTAAAATATGGGAGAAGGGGGCTGGGGGCAGTATGGGGTGGCGAGGCATCCAAAGTTTTCCTGCAGATCTATGTATAATGTCAATTGCTATCCTCCTACGAAGTTTGGTAACTCTAGCTCAAAGTTAGTAAAATATGAAAGAAAGAGGTTCCAATGGCTTTGATGCAGTTTTCTTGGGGTCGTTTACAGTTATCTGTCTACCAAATTTAGTGACTCTAGCAAACACTTTAAAAGATACACGCATTACCGTTTTAGTAAAGCGTGGGGGCGGTTGCAGGCGGCTAGGGCAGTATGGATAGGCGTGGCATCCAAAGTTTTTATGAACTTGGTTGGGGGTTGCCATCACCTATCTTGGCACTCAGTTTAATGGCTCTAGCTCAGAAACTGTGCAAGATATAGGCATTTCTGTTTTTCAACAGCGGGGGCCATGTGGGGAATGGGGAAGCGGGGCTCCAAAACTTTGAAGCATTTTTTTGGGGGCGGTGAACAGTTATCTTCCTACCAACTTTGGTTACTCTAGAGCAAACACTGTGGAAGATACACGCATTACCGTTTTTAGCGAAGCGTTGGTGTGGTTGGGGGTGACTTTGCCAGTATGGATGGGCGTGGCATCCAAAGTCCAAAGTCACGCTGCTAATGTCAAAATGGAAAGCTCAAGATTTTGAAGAAATTGGCGCACATGGCTCAACTTGATGGTAAATTGTCACGCTGGATTTTTACCAACAACGTTAAAACCCGTAATGAGCTTCAGCAACAACTACAAGCACACGCTTTTAATAAGCGCAGCTCGGATAACGACGCGTTTAACACTTTTGAACATAACAAGCCCAAGTTTTTGACCCCGATGAAATGTAACTATTGTGCAAAGTCTGGCCACAAGTACGCCGATTTTCGAACTAGATTGGAGAAGGGCAGGAGCATTGAAAAGAAACACAGTACATCTGGAGCCAAGGAGTGGAAGAGTGTCAAATGTTTTAAGTGTGACGAAATGGGACATTTCGCATCCGTTTGTCTAGAAGGGCGGTTAAGTGAAAACGGCAAAGCCTATAAAAAGCGTGTTGACATTTACAGAGTAGCTCCACCATCTGGAATGATAAAGCTGTCTAATGAGTCTGTTCCATTCTGCTTCGACTCAGGAGCTAAATGTTCGTTAATAAAGCAGAGCGTCGCTAATAGATTTAAGAGAAAGCGAATTTATAATATTGTTAAACTAAATGGTATTGGTACCGATTCAATATGTAGCTCACAGCAAGTTTTATCTAATATAAATGTTGATCAATATTTTTTTGAGATTTTGTTGCTTGTTGTTATGGATAAGTTTCTTAGTTATGATGTGATTGAAATAGTGAGTTTTGTAAATTTAGTTGATTCCGAAAATATTATAAGTTCCGAAATAAACGAATCTGATAAAGTGGCACTGACTAACATTTTGAAACGATACTCTGATTGGTTTATTGACGGAAACCCAAAGACTCGAGTCTCCACTGACCATACAGATTAAGTGAGGATGAGAAAGATCGAGTGCGATATAAAATTGACGAATTACTGGAATCAAGTATAATACGGCCAAGTTGCTCACCTTTCGCCAGCCCAATGATGTTGGTTAGAAAGAAAAATGGTTCAGATCGCCTTTGCGTAGACTATCGTATGTTAAATGATAATACAGTGGCGGACAAATATCCGTTGCCTCTTATTTCGGATCAAATTGCCAGGCTTCGCGGCGCAAAATATTTTTCATGTGTAGATATGGCAAGTGGGTTTTATCAAATCCCAGTACATGTGGATTCTATTGAGCGAAACGCATTCGTAACGCCTGAAGGACAATATGAGTTTTTGACTATGCCCTTTGGCCTGAAAAATGCACCGTCTGTTTTTCAGCGGGCTATAATGAAAGGCTTAGGAGCATTAGCGCTTTCTTTTGCTGTCGTTTATATCGACGATGTTCTAATTATAGCTGAAACTAAAGAAGAAGCATTCGAACGATTACAGATTGTGTTAGAAACTTTAAATGTTCTGTTCTCCAAATTAGAATAGAATATCTTGGGTACGAAATAAATCGAGGAGAAGTTAGGCCAAATGCACGTAAAATTCAAGCATTAATAGGTCTACCTCCGCCACAAACTGTGTCACAATTAATGCAGTTCATTGGTTTGGCCTCCTATGTTCGGCAATTTGTTCCCTAATTTTCAGAGATATTAAAGCCCTTGTATCTCCTTACGTCAAAGAAAGGGCGTGGCATCAAAATTAAATCTGAAGATCTGTGTATGATGTCAATTGCTATCCTCATACCAAATTTGGTGACTCTAGCTCAAATATAGTAAAATTTGGTGGAAGGGGGGCTGGGGTTTGTAAGGGGGGGCGTCGCATCCAAACTTTTGCTGCAGATCTAATTATGATGTCAATAGCTATCCTCAAACCGAATTTGGTGACTCTAGCTTAAAGTTAGAAGAATATGATGGAAGGGGGGCTGGGGGCAGTATGGGTGGGAGTGCCATGCAAATTTTTTGGGTTTCTTCATCACCTATCTTGGCACCAAATTTGGCGGCTCTAGCTCAAAACATGTGGAAAATTTAGGCGTTTTTGATTTCAAAATGCATTGGGCTCGGGAACGGGGGGGGCGTGGCTCCAAAACTTTGATGCAGTTTTTTAGGGATCGTTAATAGCTATCTTCCTATCAAATTTGGTGACTCTAGCCATAACGCTTTGGAAGATACACGCACTACCGTTTTAAGCGAAGCGTTGGGGTGGTTGATGGCGGATAGGGCAGTATAGATGGGAGTGGCATCCAAAGTTTTTATGAATTTGGTTGGGGATTGTCAACACTTATCTTGGCACCAAATTTGATGGCTCTAGCTCAAATACTGAAGAAGTAATGGTCATTTTTAGAGTTAAACTATGTGGGGGCTGGGGGCGGAATGGTTGGGCGTGACTCCAAAATTTTTGATGCAGTTTTTTGGGGATTGATAGTAGCTATTTTTTCCCCAAATTTTGTAGTTCTAGCTGTAAGGGCTTGCGAAATAGCTGGATCTATCGATTTTGCGTTATCGAGTTTATCGATTTGCCAGCCCCCTAGTTATCGTAGAACTCCAATCTTAACACTTTAATTTACTATGCCATAGATAAAGACATTTGCAAAGTTTCAAGTCTCTAGCTTGAAGGGTGTGGAAAAAAATTGCGTTCATACAGACGGTCAGAAGGACAGACACCATGACGGGCATTGCACAAGTCCAATATACTCTTTACCTTCGGTATCGAGTATAAAAATTATGAACTGTCCGAAAATTTAGACAAAACCTATGAACTGCGAAAAGGAATGTTGCACAGAATAATACAGCAAAATGGTAAAACAAAATGTTTGCCGGTAATTCCAAGAAGTTTTAGATGGGCTATTAAAAATCAAGTAAACGAAGCAGTTATGCAACACGGAAGGGAAAAAAAATATATGTGGCACTCAGGGACTGCCGCGGTAAAGCTATTGCATGGAATTTTGTATCAATTTATGCAATAAGTTTTTTGTTTTTAATAGCTTTTTATTAGCTTCACTTGGGGCGGAGTGAGTGAGTAACTCAAAAAAAAGTATAAATTGGGTTTTAAAGGCACGTCGAGTACACTCACATATAGTCTAGTGATAAGGGTGCCTGACTCTTATCAAGGGGTTCCGGGTTCAAATCCCAGTATGAGCAAATGAATGCTTTTAATGTTTTAGCCAATTTTAAAGTTTTTTTTTTACCCGGGAGGTCCAGGTTAAATTCCCAGTATGGGCATATGGATGTTTTAATCTTTTGTTTACATTGATTTTTATACTCGATACCGAAGGTAAAGAGCATATTGGGTTTGTGCAATGTCCGTCATGGTGTCTGTCCGTCTGTCCGTCTGTATGAACGCAACTTTTTTCCACACCCTTCAAGCTAGAGACTTGAAAATTTACAAATGTCTTTATCTATGGCATAGTAAATTAAAGTGTCAAGATTGGAGTTCTACGATAACTAGGGGGCTGGCAAATCGATAAACTCGATAACGCAAAATCGATAGATCCAGCTATTTCGCAAGCCCTTACAGCTAGAACTACCAAATTTGGGGAGAAAATAGCTACTAACAATCTTCAAAAAACTGCATCAAAAATTTTGGAGCCACGCCCACCCATACCGCCCCCAGCCCCCCCGCAGTTTAACACTAAAAATGCCCATATCTACTACAGTTTTTGAGCTAGACCCTCCAAATTTGATACCAAGATAGGTGGTACCGATCTCGAACCCAATTCATAAAAACTTTGGATGCCACGCCCATCTATACTGCCCTATCCGCCCTCAACCACCCCAACGCTTCGCTAAAAACGGTAGTGCGTGTATCTTCCATAGTGTTTGAGCTAGAGTCACAAAATTTGGTAGGTAGATAACTGGTTACGACCCCCCAAAAACTGCATCAAAGTTTTGGAGCCCCACCCACCCATTCCGCCCCCAGCCCCCCCGCAGTTGAAAAACAGAAATGCTTATATCTTTTACAGTTTTTGAGTTAGAGCCACCAAATTTTGTGCCAAAATAGGTGATTATAGTCCCAAAATAAATGCATAAAAACTTTTGATGCCACGCCAATTCATACTGACCAAGCTGCCCCAAACCGCCCCAATGCTTCACTAAAAACGGGAATGCGTGTATTTTCCAAAGCGTTAAGGCTAGAGTCACCAAATTTGGTAGGAAGATAGCTAATAACAATCCCCAAAAAACTGCATGAAAGTTTTGGAGCCATGCCCCCCCTGATCCTGAGCCCCCTGCATTTTGAAATCAAAAACGCCTATATTTACCCAGCCCCCCTTCTACCAAATTCTACTAACTTTGAGCTAGAGTCACCAAATTCGGTTTGAGAATAGCTATTGACATCATAAATAGATCTGCAGCAAAAGTTTGGATGCCACGCCCCCCCTTACCAACCCCATCCCCCCTCCCAAAAATTTTACTATTTTTGAGCTAGAGTCACCAAATTTGGTATGAGGATAGCAATTGACATCATACACAGATCTTCAGCTAAAATTTTGATGCCAAGCCCCCCCCCCCCCATACCTCCCCCAGCCTACCATCCACCATATTCTTCTAACTTTGAGCTAGAATCACCAAATTTGGAAGGAAGATAGCTTTTTGGCATCCCCATCTGCACCAGACAATCTTTGAGGCAGCATACACCCCTGCAGCAGCATACACCCCTGCCGTATCCACACACCATTGCAATCAGCTCTCTTTTAATCTGTTTTACTACTGGTTTCGAGTATACCGCAGTCGGGTGCGTCCGACTGCAACGTTTCTACTTGTTCTAATTGCTTTTTATTTATTTTTTGTTTGTAAATAACTCTCAGAGAAGCGAAAATTAATATAAAGCATACATAAAGAGGCTTTTGAAGAACATCATACTAAAAAGTAAAAAATAAATATAGTTTGAAAAAACTGAAAAATACGCTTTTTAAAAACATTGAACTAAAAACCTAAAAAATAATTTCTAATGTAAGCTTAAAACATCGAAAAATTCTTGATTGCGTCGGGCGCTCGATACACGAAAAATATATCACAAAGCGCACACGCTTTTTTGTTTTTTTTCAAACTGTATATGTATATTGAGTATTCACTCATTTTCTTTCACTATTTGTTCACCACTTTCTTCATTAACAAATTCACTTTGTTTATTCATATTTAAATCACTTTTTTACAAATTTTAATCGTGCAGCTATTCACCGTTACATACATGTGTATACTTTCACAAACAACTGTTGAGCTCCGATTTCGGAGCAGCGAGCTTCCTTAAGTCGTACCATATACATACAAGTTAGGCAAACGCTCAGCCGAGCTATTCACTGTTGTTCATAGTAACACCTATGTATACATATATACATGTATACTTACATACCTACATATATGTACCTACATGTAACTTACGAGACGCACATGCAGTAAGTGTGGCATTAAAAAGATATGATAGATACCTATAGACCTAAATACTTTCTCATAAACAGCTGTTTACGAATTCGTCAGATTTCGGAGCTGCGAGCTTCGTACAGTCAGTGTTATGCATTTTTGTTACGGAAAGTTTTGCGTTGCAGAATTTTTAGATTCGGTCCCCACCCAAAGCCTGCGATAAAAGCTATGCAATAGCTTAAAAAACTAATGAGTGTTAGAACTCACGAGCGATGTGTTAACACCTATTTGTACCTGTTTCATTGCTATATATTAGCATAAAAAAGAAAAGAATAGTTTATTGAATTTAGTTATTTTTGCAATAAATAAGATTCCTGGATATGAACGATAGCTTGCCTGCTTTACGTATTCTATGACCTTTTGATACCTGTCCTACCCCACAAAACACATGCACTAGCAACTGATATGCACCTAGCCAACCAAGTATTTTGAGCTAAAAACTAGGCTTCTGCAAACACTTGTCCACAAAACTATTTTTCTTCCCTCATTATGGCATTTAAGTAAGAAAACAAGATTTTGTCTTCCAAGGCAGTCAAATATCACTTATGCTATTGCTGATCATACATACTCTTCCTAATTTTTACCCTATGACACTTTCTGACAATCCTTGCCATATATTATGCAAAAATGTACACAAATTACAAATAAATTCAGTAGTGCATTGGTACATATGTACAAAAATATCTAAAATAACAAAAACCTCGATAAGCAGTCACAGCAAGAAATATATGTATGTTTCAAACGCACTTGCATACAATATGTACCAACAACATTTTACCGTTCTTGCTGTCCGCTGACCGCTAAGGGAAACCGAACAAAACAACGACGTGCTGGCTTGTTGTAGCTGAGACGCACAAATTGCACAAATAAAAAATATTCCTTGAACCAACATTCAATGATTGTCAATGAAAACTTTAATATATGATTTTAATATGCATATATTGTTTATGCTAGAATATAAACAATAAACAACTCTTGAATATAACAAACATGTACAATTGTAATTATATTTAAGAATCTCAAGTTTTGTTATTCAATTGCTCAAAGATCACATTAAGTTTATACTACCCTTCCAACTTGGACTGTATCAAGCAGATTGAGGCAAAACTCTAAAATTTGTATTTTACAGTTATTCTCTGCCGCTACACCAATACAATCATACTCAGATGAATATGTATATGAAATTTTGCAGACGGTCCACGACAGCACTCTAAATTTGTTCGTAGGTCCAGATCAGCGTAGCACGGCACGCTGCATTCGTTTGTATGTATTCAACTGGCAGAAATAGATACCCGTGCCTATAGATGTTAACACATCAAAAACATTGGATAAGGTTTATAGTTACTATTGGTTCGAAAATATGTCAAAAATGTGCGTCGATTTGTTGAGAATTGCATTACATGTAAAATATCTAAGTCACCCGGGGGAAAAGTGCAAGTAGAGCTGATTTCAATTCCAAAAATAGATATTCCTTGGGATACTATTCACCACTTGTCCGCGTTTTTGAAATTAAAGATTTAGGCATCACTCTTGATAGCAAATTACAATTTGATTCTCACATATCGTCGATGGTCAATAAGGCCATAAATGTACTCGGAACATGGACCAGAAAAATCTTTATCTTTACAGTGTCGGACAAAACTAAAAAAATTGTGTATGAAAACAAAGCTAGTTTATTATTGTTAGTGTTCATACTCGATACCGAAGGTAAATGAAACTTAGCAAATGTCTTGATCTATGGCATAGTAAATTATCCAAAATCCAATTATTTCGCACACACTTACAGCTAGAACCAAATAAAAGCAGAAGATAGCTTTTAACAATCCCCCCCCAACTGCATTACAAATTTTGGAGCCACATCCACCCAATCCGTCCACCAACCAACAGTTTAAAACCAGGAACGGCTATATCTGCCACAGTTTTTGAGCTACAGCCACCAAATTTTGTGACAAGATAGGTGCTGACGACCCCCAACCGCCCCCACGGCTTCGCTAAAAACTGTGATGCGTGTATCTTCCAAAGTGCTTGAGCTACCCGTTCCACAACCGAATACAGAATTGCCTATATCATCCACAGCTTTTGAGCTAGAGTCACCAAAATTGGTGCCAAGATTGGTGATGAAGAAACCCAAAAAATTTGGAAGCCGGCCCCAGCTCCCGTAATTCCGTATTTTACTAACTTTGAGCTTGTCACCAAATTTTAGTAAGAGGTCAGCAATTGAAATCTGCAGAGGTCAGATCTGCATAAAAACTTTGGATGCCACGCCTCCATACTGCCCCCAGCACCCCCTTTCACACTTTTAACAAACTTTAAGCTAAAGTCACCAAATTTCGTAGGAGGATAGCAATTGACATCCCACAAAGATCTGCATACAACTTTGGATGCCACGCCCGCATACTGCCCTCAGTCTCCTTTTCCCACTTATAACAAACTTTGAGCTAGATTCACTAAATTTGTAAGGAAGATAACTTTTTGGCATCCCCATCTGTATCAGACAATTTTTAAGGCAGCGTACACCCCTGCCGTATTCGGATCCCATCGTAATCAGGTCTCTTTTTATACCCTGAACCCAGTTGCAGTCCTTCCGTCCTCAAAGTATGCTTCAAATAATGACCACTTTAAACAAAACTCATAACTGACTTAACTTTACGATATCTCTGGTGTTTCTAAACCGAATTGGACGAAATTTTGAGAAAAGTTCTATCGTTACCCATTACACCAACCCCCATTTTTACATTTTCCAAATTCCATATTTTTTTTGTTATCGATTCCATGTGTATATCGAAAACCAGAGTAGTTATCGATAATTTGAAGCAAACTTGTTCTGCTTATTATATAGGAGAACTTATATTCAAAATCTGAAGTCTCTAGCTCTTGTAGTCTCTGAGATCTACGCGTTCATACAGACGGACAGACGGACGGACAGACGGACATGGCCATATCGACTCGGCTATTGATACTGATCAAGAATATATATACTTTATGGGGTCGGAGATGCTTCCTTTTGCCTGATACATACTTTTGCACAAAACCATTATACCCTGATTTACCCATTTTATGGGTTCAGGGTATAAAAATTTGAATCCAAAAACGATTTTAGCTTGTAAATCTAAGCCGACAAAGTAAGAGCAGCCCTTTTTTATTTAAACAAACATTTCGTTGCAAATCCATTATTATTGATGACACACGCACATCTTCTAGGCATGGAGGATATTACATTATGCCCGGTGAAGCAGCTTTATAGGCTATTTTTACGGCTTCGAATAGATATTGCTTTGTTTTGCAATATTTTATCTCCTATAAGTTCTTAATTGGGTACACCTGGGGGTTGGGCCGGCCATTGCTTGAACACTTTGGCTGTGAATTTTGGGTCGGTATCATACTTTAACCTTTAAAGTGGCATTTCTTTATCGGCATATGGCAACATGAAGTCCTTAAGATACTTAAAACTATCCTTAATTCCATCAATCTTATTAGTTTATTTATTATTCCTTGCCCAGAGAAGCGATTTGGTTGGTATGATTGTTAAATGTGACTTCAGATCTTCACTAAAGCCTATTTTTACCAGTCAAACCGACCTTAATTGCATATTAACCATTTCATTTGACCATGTTTAGACCAACTTTTCCAACTTATTGCTTTACAATTTTATTGATTATTGATTTACCGTGTAAAGCTGAAAAATATAAATTTCCAAAGTCTTTTGGTTTTTCAATTATGTTCTTTGAGATACAAGCAACGTTCTATGACACTTTGTTGCTTTGTTGCAGTCCTTAAAGAAGCTCAACTGCTTTGGCAACTCAAATTTTGTCAAGAAACTAGTTCAAATCAAATTATAAATCACTTGTATTTTCCCTTGTAATTATAAATTTAGTGTTTTGTTTTATTTGAACCAAAAACATAACCATCCGACAAACTTGTCAGTAAGATTTTAAAAAAATATAACTATTTTTAGCATTTTATAACATTAAGTTCATTTTGCGTGATTTTTGTCAAACACTACCAATAATGAATTAAAATAAGTTAAAACGTTGCAGTCGGACGCAACCGACTGCAGTATACTCGATACCAGTAATAAAACCAATAAAAGGAGACCTGATTACAATGGGATGCGGATACGGCAGGGGTGTACGCTGCCTCAAAGAGTGTCTGATGGAGAAGGGGATGCCAAAAAGGTTTCTTCCTTCCGAATTTGGTGACTCTAAATCAAATTTTGATAAAAGTGAGTAAGCTTAAAACATCGAAAAATTCTTGATTGCGTCGGGCGCTCGATACACGAAAAATATATCACAAAGCGCACACGCTTTTTTGTTTTTTTTAGTTTTTTCAAACTGTATATGTATATTGAGTATTCACTCATTTTCTTTCACTATTTGTTCACCACTTTCTTCATTAACAAATGCACTTTGTTTATTCATATTTAAATCACTTTTTACAAATTTTAATCGTGCAGCTATTCACCGTTACATACATGTGTATACTTTCACAAACAGCTGTTAGGCTCCGATTTCGGAGCAGCGAGCTTCCTTAAGTCGTACCATATACATACAAGTTAGGCAAACGCTCAGCCGAGCTATTCACTGTTGTTCATAGTAACACCTATGTATACATATATACATGTATACTTACATACCTACATATATGTACCTACATGTAACTTACGAGACGCACATGCAGTAAGTGTGGCATTAAAAAGATATGATAGATACCTATAGACCTAAATACTTTCTCATAAACAGCTGTTTACGAATTCGTCAGATTTCGGAGCTGCGAGCTTCGTACAGTCAGTGTTATGCATTTTTGTTACGGAAAGTTTTGCGTTGCAGAATTTTTAGATTCGGTCCCCACCCAAAGCCTGCGATAAAAGCTATGCAATAGCTTAAAAAACTAATGAGTGTTAGAACTCACGAGCGATGTGTTAACACCTATTTGTACCTGTTTCATTGCTATATATTATCATAAAAAAGAAAAGAATAGTTTATTGAATTTAGTTATTTTTGCAATAAATAAGATTCCTGGATATGAACGATAGCTTGCCTGCTTTACGTATTCTATGACCTTTTGATACCTGTCCTACCCCACAAAACACATGCACTAGCAACTGATATGCACCTAGCCAACCAAGTATTTTGAGCTAAAAACTAGGCTTCTGCAAACACTTGTCCACAAAACTATTTTTCTTCCCTCATTATGGCATTTAAGTAAGAAAACAAGATTTTGTCTTCCAAGGCAGTCAAATATCACTTTTGCTATTGCTGATCATACATACTCTTCCTAATTTTTACCCTATGACACTTTCTGACAATCCTTGCCATATATTATGCAAAAATGTACACAGATTACAAATAAATTCAGTAGTGCATTGGTACATATGTACAAAACTATCTAAAATAACAAAAACCTCGATAAGCAGTCACAGCAAGAAATATATGTATGTTTCAAACGCACTTGCATACAATATGTACCAACAACATTTTACCGTTCTTGCTGTCCGCTGACCGCTAAGGGAAACCGAACAAAACAACGACGTGCTGGCTTGTTGTAGCTGAGACGCACAAATTGCACAAATAAAAAATATTCCTTGAACCAACATTCAATGATTGTCAATGAAAACTTTAATATATGATTTTAATATGCATATATTGTTTATGCTAGAATATAAACAATAAACAACTCTTGAATATAACAAACATGTACAATTGTAATTATATTTAAGAATCTCAAGTTTTGTTATTCAATTGCTCAAAGATCACATTAAGTTTATACTACCCTTCCAACTTGGACTGTATCAAGCAGATTGAGGCAAAACTCTAAAATTTGTATTTTACAGTTATTCTCTGCCGCTACACCAATACAATCATACTCAGATGAATATGTATATGAAATTTTGCAGACGGTCCACGACAGCACTCTAAATTTGTTCGTAGGTCCAGATCAGCGTAGCACGGCACGCTGCATTCGTTTGTATGTATTCAACTGGCAGAAATAGATACCCGTGCCTATAGATGTTAACACATCAAAAACATTGGATAAGGTTTATAGTTACTATTGGTTCGAAAATATGTCAAAAATGTGCGTCGATTTGTTGAGAATTGCATTACATGTAAAATATCTAAGTCACCCGGGGGAAAAGTGCAAGTAGAGCTGATTTCAATTCCAAGAATAGATATTCCTTGGGATACTATTCACCACTTGTCCGCGTTTTTGAAATTAAAGATTTAGGCATCACTCTTGATAGCAAATTACAATTTGATTCTCACATATCGTCGATGGTCAATAAGGCCATAAATGTACTCGGAACATGGACCAGAAAAATCTTTATCTTTACAGTGTCGGACAAAACTAAAAAAATTGTGTATGAAAACAAAGCTAGTTTATTATTGTTAGTGTTCATACTCGATACCGAAGGTAAATGAAACTTAGCAAATGTCTTGATCTATGGCATAGTAAATTATCCAAAATCCAATTATTTCGCACACACTTACAGCTAGAACCAAATAAAAGCAGAAGATAGCTTTTAACAATCCCCCACCAACTGCATTACAAATTTTGGAGCCACATCCACCCAATCCGTCCACCAACCCACAGTTTAAAACCAGGAACGGCTATATCTGCCACAGTTTTTGAGCTACAGCCACCAAATTTTGTGACAAGATAGGTGCTGACGACCCCCAACCGCCCCCACGGCTTCGTGCTAAAAACTGTGATGCGTGTATCTTCCAAAGTGCTTGAGCTACCCGTTCCACAACCGAATACAGAATTGCCTATATCATCCACAGCTTTTGAGCTAGAGTCACCAAAATTGGTGCCAAGATTGGTGATGAAGAAACCCAAAAAATTTGGAAGCCGGCCCCAGCTCCCGTAATTCCGTGTTTCACTAACTTTGAGCTTGTCACCAAATTTTAGTAAGAGGTCAGCAATTGAAATCTGCAGAGGTCAGATCTGCATAAAAACTTTGGATGCCACGCCTCCATACTGCCCCCAGCACCCCCTTTCACACTTTTAACAAACTTTAAGCTAAAGTCACCAAATTTCGTAGGAGGATAGCAATTGACATCCCACAAAGATCTGCATACAACTTTGGATGCCACGCCCGCATACTGCCCTCAGCCTCCTTTCCCACTTATAACAAACATTGAGCTAGATTCACTAAATTTGTAAGGAAGATAACTTTTTGGCATCCCCATCTGTATCAGACAATTTTTAAGGCAGCGTACACCCCTGCCGTATTCGGATCCCATCGTAATCTCTTTTTATTGGTTTTATTACTTGTATCGAGTATACCGCAGTCGGTTGCGTCCGACTGCAAGGTTTCTAATTGTTTTTAATTGATAGATATCATACATATAGATAAAAAAACAAGTAAGAAGGCTCTAGTCGGGATAGCCCGACCAGAAGATACCCTGAACCCAGTTGCAGTCCTTCCGTCCTAAAAGTATGCTTCAAATAATGACCACTTTAAACAAAACTCATAACTGACTTAACTTTACGATATCTCTGGTGTTTCTAAACCGAATTGGACGAAATTTTGAGAAAAGTTCTATCGTTACACCAACCCCCATTTTTACATTTTCCAAATTCCATATTTTTTTTGTTATCGATTCCATGTGTATATCGAAAACCAGAGTAGTTATCGATAATGTGAAGCAAACTTGTTCTGCTTATTATATAGGAGAACTTATATTCAAAATCTGAAGTCTCTAGCTCTTGTAGTGTCTGAGATCTACGCGTTCATACAACCGGACAGACGGACGGCCATGGCCATATCGACTCGGCTATTGATACTGATCAAGAATATATATACTTTATGGGGTCGGAGATGCTTCCTTCTGCCTGATACATACTTTTGCACAAAACCATTATACCCTGATTTACCCATTTTATGGGTTCAGGGTATAAAAATTTGAATCCAAAAACGATTTTAGCTTGTAAATCTAAGCCGACAAAGTAAGAGCAGCCCTTTTTTATTTAAACAAACATTTCGTTGCAAATCCATTATTATTGATGACACACGCACATCTAGGCATGGAGGATATTACATTATACCCGGTGAAGCAGCTTTATAGGCTATTTTTACGGCTTCGAATAGATATTGCTTTGTTTTGCAATATTTTATATCCTACAAGTTCTTAATTGGGTACACCTGGGGGTTGGGCCGGCCATTGCTTGAACACTTTGGCTGTGAATTTTGGGTCGGTATCATACTTTAACCTTTAAAGTGGCATTTCTTTATCGGCATATGGCAACATGAAGTCCTTAAGATACTTAAAACTATCCTTAATTCCATCAATCTTATTAGTTTATTTATTATTCCTTGCCCAGAGGAGCGATTTGGTTGGTATGATTGTTAAATGTGACTTCAGATCTTCACTAAAGCCTATTTTTACCAGTCAAACCGACCTTAATTGCATATTAACCATTTCATTTGACCATGTTTAGACCAACTTTTCCAACTTATTGCTTTACAATTTTATTGATTATTGATTTACCGTGTAAAACTGAAAAATATAAATTTCCAAAGTCTTTTGGTTTTTCAATTATGTTCTTTGAGATACAAGCAACGTTCTATGACACTTTGACACTATGACCTTTTGATACCTGTCCTACCCCACAAAACACATGCACTAGCAACTGATATGCACCTAGCCAACCAAGTATTTTGAGCTAAAAACTAGGCTTCTGCAAACACTTGTCCACAAAACTATTTTTCTTCCCTCATTATGGCATTTAAGTAAGAAAACAAGATTTTGTCTTCCAAGGCAGTCAAATATCACTTTTGCTATTGCTGATCATACATACTCTTCCTAATTTTTACCCTATGACACTTTCTGACAATCCTTGCCATATATTATGCAAAAATGTACACAGATTACAAATAAATTCAGTAGTGCATTGGTACATATGTACAAAAATATCTAAAATAACAAAAACCTCGATAAGCAGACACAGCAAGAAATATATGTATGTTTCAAACGCACTTGCATACAATATGTACCAACAACATTTTACCGTTCTTGCTGTCCGCTGACCCGCCGCCCCTCTTTTAATCGACGGACCGCTGAACGCTAAGGGAAACCGAACAAAACAACGACGTGCTGGCTTGTTGTAGCTGAGACGCACAAATTGCACAAATAAAAAATATTCCTTGAACCAACATTCAATGATTGTCAATGATGGATGAGAACATAACGATCGGAGCAGGTCAATGAATAACAATGCAAATGCTACGCATACAATTATATGTGCACATGTATACACATAGGGACACACACACAATCTTATGAGCGCTTGTCGAAATAAAAAACATAAGACTTTGTCTTCCAAGGCAGTCAAATTTTAGTTTTGCCATTGCTGCTCATTCATACTCTTCCCAATATTTACCCTATGACACTTTCCAACAACCCTTGCCATACAGTTACGCAAAGTTGCGAACAAATTACGAAAGTGTATTCAGTAGTGCATTGGTACATATGTAAAAGGGAAAATATCATAAATAGCAAAAACCTCGGCAGGCAGGCCCAGCAAGAAATATATGTATCAATCGCACTTGCATACAATATGTACCAACAACTTTTTACCGTTTTTGCTGTCCGCTGACCCGCCGCCGCTCCTTTAATCGACCGGCCGCTGAACGCAAAGGGAAACTGAACAAACCAACAACGCGCTGGCTTGTCGTTGCTGAGACGCACAAGCTGCACAGATAAAAAATACCCCTTGAACCAATTTTCAATAATTGTCAATGAAAAATCGAATATATGATTTAAATATCTATATTGTTTATGCTAGAATATAAACAATAAACAATACTAGAATAAACATGTAGAATTGAAACAATATTAACGAATTTCAAGTTTTGCTATTCAATTGCACAAGGTTAATATTAAGTTTATACTACCCTTCCAACTTTGACTTTAATAAGCATATTGAAGCAAAACTCAAGAACTGCCGATTTACAATTTTGTGAAAATAACAAGAATACAGACCGCGCCTACAGCGTTGCCGAAAAGCAACAAAAACTAGTAAAAACTACTTTTGGTTGTTGTACTTTTTGTTGCATTTTGGCAGCCATGCACGGCGTATTCACATATGTATAAACTTGCTGTTTGTGGGCAAAGAAATATGCGTTGATAGAATTTTGGGTGGCGAGACATTGTTGTTGCTGCTTCTGAGAAATACTTTATCTTGCATGGATTGCTTTGATATGATTCGATTATAAATTTATAACATTTATATGCAATCATCACATCGGTTATAATGTGTCATTGTATTTTTAATATATTTGCGGATTAAATGTAATTATGTTTGTATATGTTTTATTAGTTCTAAGTTATTTCAATAGTTATAAGAAACCTGTAATAAATAGTAACAAATATAGCAATTAATAATAAATATACACATATTGTTAACATTGCACTTCTTTATGTTCCTCAACCTGTTTATAAATTGCCAAAATCCTAAAAGTGCGGCAGGTCAGTTAATGCCATAGCAATAACCACTCATACAAATGAGCTGGATATACATACATGAACACACACACGCAAATGCAAGGCATAGAGAAAAATATAAAAAATCTAGGCAAAGCACAAAGCAGGTAGCCCAACCAAACCAAACTCACATGTATTCACATACTAATGCATTATGCCCGTTGGTTGGTTGGTTGGTTGCCTACCCCCCGCGCGCCCTCTTTATCTACAAACAGCTCACACTGGCTGCGAGCTCGCTCACATATGAACGCATACATATGCACAACGATTGGATCCAGCGGCTCGAGTCTGCCGTTGCCCAACGTTCGCAAGCAAAGCAGGCAAAGGAATGACTTGCAGTTT
This sequence comes from Scaptomyza polygonia, assembly GCA_035044585.1. NCBI lineage: Eukaryota > Metazoa > Arthropoda > Insecta > Diptera > Drosophilidae > Scaptomyza > Scaptomyza polygonia. Next base: position 279,091 of record JAWNNU010001903.1, on the reverse strand, counting down.
TTGCGCTGCACACTTTGTCGGCAAAAATTTGCGGCGAGAGACCGCTCATTTCGCTCTTTTTTCTGCCTGGATCTGATCTCACTGGTACTGAATGATAAACTTCGCCGTACTGAGTGAATGCTCTATATTATTTTCTGCTTAGTGATTACATGTAAAGTATTTAAGTCACCCGGGGGAAAAGTGCAAGTAAAGCTGCATTCAATTCTCAAAATAGATATTCCGTGGCATACCATACATATTGAAATAACTATAGAACCCCAATCTTAACAATTTATCTTAGATGAAGACATTTGGAAAGTTTCAAGTCTCTAGCTTGAATGGTGTGTCAAAAAGTTGCGCACATACGGACACACAGACGGACAGTCACCATGACGGACATTGCACAAACCCAACATACTCTTTACATTTAGTATCGAGTATAAAAAATGTTTCAATTAAACTTATGCTTTTCGTTTCAGGGCAACTCTCTGAGAGTTTAAAGATTTAAACTAAACTCTTACTCACTCATACGCTCTTATATTGGTGTTGGGCGCGTTTATGCAATCTCCGTTGTTCCTTGTAACTTTTTGGTCACAAACTCAAAACTTAGGGTTATTCCAATCTTTGTGTTTTATTTATCTTTGTTTTTCTCTGTGTATGGAAAAATCCTCTCTGCGGGTCGCCAAATATAAAAACCATGATCTGGTTGGAGCAGGCTGGGATGGTCGTCAAAAACAAGCTCAAAATGTTGCGTGATTCCGCAGTCCTTTGAGACTCAGATTGCTACTCGCGTGGAGGATCAATTAGCTCTGAGGCGGAGTCGGGTACCGTTAAGGATAATGCCGAAAGCAACAGCAAAGCGACATTAAGTCAAGGCGACAGCAGGGACGAAGACAGTCAAACGAAGGCGGGTTGAACCTTTACACTGAAACATGAAATGAAAATCTATTCTAATCCCATCCAAAAGATACTTTATTTATGGAAAGGACCGAACTCAACGGCGTGGCGTTGGTGTACTTATTGCTTCATTTAGTCATCACCTCATTTTGTACATTAAAATATTTTTAATTTTTTTAGAATACAGACATAAGTATATTCTCATTCAAAGTTCATTAGTAAATTGGATGGTTGTTTGACATTTTAAAGATAATCTTGAAAATGCAAACAGCCTTTACTATAATAATGCCGACCAAATATAAGTCCACTATAAGCACAACGACTGTATGTACATAAATCAATTTATAATAGTTTATTTGATTGTGGATGTTAGAAAAACACATGTTGAACATGAACTTTTTTAAATATAAGCACATTAAAATTAACAAACTATGACCTCTGGATTGATATATTCATGATTTGCACAATGCATACTTACAGTCTAACATATGTATTTTTACTAATGAATTACTTATTTAAGTAACAAACAAAATAATACGTTTTTTTATCTTATTTCTCATACAAGTTTTATATTTATTTACATTTGAGTCGGCTTCAGTTTTTCTAAATACATGTTACAAATGTTCCAAGTTTTAAGCTTTATTTTCATAGCCTGGTTGTTTTCAAAACACGATGAAACTTTGTATTTATACTTGTTTGTCCGTGATGTAGTACAAACATCGGAGCTAGATAGTAAGATTTCTTTATCAGTTTTTGACCAACAGCTACAGTTACATTCGGGTAAACATAAATTACATTTTCTTAAACATTTTAATTTGGTTATTAGATTTAGGAAACTCAGTTTTTATACAAGATATTTGGTTTAAAGATAAAAAGTTTAGCATTTAAGTGATTAGCAAATTATTTATAAATAAAGTCAGCACGTCCAAAAAACAGCTTCATTATTAAGCTATAATTAAATGTAATGTTTTTGAATATATTTACATCAATAAGTATAATTAATTGTATGAACATATTAGTTCTCGTAAATACTTGTAAGCAATCAATTCATCAATACATCTCAAAGCTTAAAAATATCATATCCAAACATCGTTTGGATACAGTGGTTTTGCCTCCAGTACAATTATCAGTCGGATCAGAGAAACTTTAGATGTCCATGGCATTAAACTAGATGTTTCTTTTGTTATTGTTATTGAAAACATTGTGACGTGTTTGATCACTAATGTCAAAGTTATCCCAGTCACACTGATGGTATTGGTCGTCCTGTCCGCTGGTTAAATATTCCATTTGATTGAAGTTTTGCACATTTGTGTTAATGGTGCAAGCCGTTTTAGCACATAGATAATTGTTAACAGTTTTAAAGTTATGCGTGCCGCTTATTAGACCAGAATCAGAGAATTCGCTACGATTTGTTTTGTCATCCGCACAATTTTTGTTAAAGTCCAAGTTATGCGTTTGTCTAATAGTTGTATTTGAATCAAAATTATTGAAGGTTGTTTTTTGAGGGGGTGATTTATTTTGAGCAGCAGTTATATTTGTCTTTGGTCGAAATGTAATAACTTCAGATGAACAGTTTACATTAATGGGGCGGGAACTTAAGATTGTCTCTTGATGTTTCTGTTGCTCGATAAGGGAATAGACTTGCACAATTTGTTGAAGCTGCTCTTGGTTAATTTTGGTTTTTCCTTGTGAAATTAACGAGGAAGCTAGTTTTGCAGCAAGTTCTGTCTTATCAAGACGATCTAAATTTTTAAATACATGTTGGGACTTAACAAAATTGAAATTGAGCTCTACTTTGCTTCTTGCTAGTTCTGCCTGTATGTTTGTTGCGTACTTAAGTAATTGCTCTGTATCATTGATTGCCCTTTTCACAGCGCGTTCTTGATGAGGCTCTAATATTTTAGATATTATTAGACCTGTAAATTTTTCCTTTGCCGTTTCTAAGATAGCACAATTTTCGCTTGTAAGAAGCAAAGTGTTGGCCTTATCTGGGTAAAGCTTAAACATTTGCAGTCCTTTAGCCAATAGTTCCGTGATGCTGGGACCTAAACTTCCTAAATGGTCTTCTAGTGCAGTCAAAAGGCGAAGTACATGAATAACGTTTATATCTTCGGTTGATTTGATATTATGAGCACCGTTATTTTCGTTAGTTATATTTTGACTAACGTTCTTTAAGTGTTTAAAAAAGTTTGTCCCGTTATTTTTAAGAGTTTCATTCGGACTGACATAGTCAATATCATTATTGATATTGTGAACATGGTACTTTGAATTTGATAATTCAACATTAGTCATTGGTAAACACAACCTTTCGCGACATTTTATTTTTATGTTTTCAATATCTTTGTTGTAGAGTTCCTCTAAGCGGGCGTTGAAAAACAAAATCCATTCATTTTGATAATTGTGAGTACGGTGGTTTATGCCAGCGCCAATGAGCTCATCCTTACGCCGCTTCCAAAATGTTTGCCACTCTTTTTTATAAAGAGGATGTTGTTCGGGATCTGATATATATAATCCAAATAATGAATTCAATTCCCGTACACTTTGATCAACCATATGTCGATAGGCTTGCCAAATATCACCTTCTCTTAATGGAGACAAAGATTTCCGCTCTATGTCCCATTGGGACGTCATCTGAGGAATTGACCGTATGCGCTTTCTATCAGAAGAACTTGACTTTGAACGACTACGCTTTAGATTTCTTATGGGGCTGCGATCTCGCATAGGTTGAGTCCGCCTCGTATCTCTTAAAAACAATTCAACCATTCGTTTATGCGTCTCATCATCGACGGTTTGAGTTCTTTTTGTTTCTATTAAATGTTGACGTGGATTTAACGCAATGCACTGTTGATTTTCCAACAAATTTATATTGTTATTAAAAAGATTGAGGGAAGACGTGTTACTTACGAAATTGTCGTTTGGTATATTAAACTTGCTTTTATTAGCGTTGGCAATCAATATATCCACATCCTTTGAACCCACTACATGCGTAAACGAAGGACCTTGTTCTTCAGATGCATGTTTACGATTAAAAACTGTTGAAACTATGCCCGAGCGATTTTTGTTAAAAGAGTATTCATAACAAAGATAGGCAGTTTCTCGACCATGGTGTTTTTCAATTGCCTTTGCCAGTTTTTCTAATATAGGAGATAATACTTTAAAAACTGCATCTTGTGGTATGTTTGAAATGTATTGTCTGTACTGACGAATAGCTGTTGGAAAATGTTTTTCGCAATATTTTAAACGGTGGTTGTAGCCAAGCAGATGGTTTTGCATCGAGAACTCATCAGCTGTAATATCGCATAAGCTGCATTGGAATTTTGGTGTTTTTTCTCTCATATTCTTGACAATTTTAATAACGTACTCAACTCCTAAAAGTCCCATAATTTCGGGATTAGTCAATGCGGATTCAAATGTGAAGCTCCGAGAAGCTAAATTTGCTGAAATATAGGTTGCGCAAATAGTTTTTGCGATTACAGTTTCAGGGGTTGGTGAAATTGAATCTTTTTTATTAAGATTGTCTTCTTGTTGGCTGCAAATATCATCTTTCTGAAAAGGATCAGCAGCTTTAATGCCATTATTGTTTTCGGAATTTTTTTGCTTTAGCTCCTTAGTTTGTTTTAAACTTATCAGTTTTGATATTGGAACACAAGAAATTTTTGTTTCTTTTGCGTTTCTCAAAGCAAAGGGATTTATAACGACATTTGATTGAGAATCGGATTGCTTCAAATCGCATTGATGTTTTTTCGATGAGGTGCATTCCGATGGGCAAGAATTATCGCTGATAGATTGAAGACATCGAACTTTACATAGAGGTAAAATTTTGTTCAAAGTTTGACTTATTGAATTTGATGTATTTTCTGTATCAGGTTGATCATTTAATTCAATTTGATTGCCTGACTCAATAACTTCCTTATCACTTCTGAATTGAGCTAACAGTGCTTTCTGATCAACAGTCGTTTTTGACACATCGCTATTAAATTTTATATTTTTTGTCGCGTTAGTGCACTCCGTTTTGGAAGCGTTAATATCAGTGGATTTAGCGACAATTGTTTTCTTCAAAACCGGTTTCACAATTAATGGTTTTGCGGCTTCAATAGTTAGGGGTTTTGTTGGCTTAGCGTTTAATTCCAAATGTTTATTTAACACACTGACTTCTATTGTTATATTTTTTTCGTTTATGTTCGTACGATTGTTAGTTCCTGCTTGTTTTTGTAAATGAGTGTTTCCTTTTGTTGCATTTTTTTCCCCAGTTTCCTTGGAGACATAAACTTGTTTGACAGATTCCATCTTAACAAAATGCTTTTTACCACTTAGGTGTTGAATTAGATTTTTGTCTCCATATTGAAACACATTACAAACATTACATAAATATTGTTTTTTAAATTGATCTTTACAAATAGCCATAGATTCCCATTTGCTAGTGTTTTTAATCTTAAATTTCAACTTCATGACATCGTTTAAAGACAACGTTGGTAATCGCTTTGAAAACTCAGTTCTATTGAACATTTCTTGAGGCTTTTTTTGTTTTGAGGTCATTTTAAATCTTTGGCGGTCTTAAGCACAATCCAACTGTTATTACTGCTTCATATGGTTTAGTTTTGTATATATATATATAAATGAATATATTTATATATTTATATATATATATATAGATATATTATATATATATATATATATATATATATATATATATATATATATATATTTAAATATATATTATATGTATATATATATATATATATATACGTATTTAATTAGTTATTTGGCTTTCGTGTTGCTATAAAATTAAAGGAAAAAAGTACAATTTTAAAATAATAAAACATTTATTGAGTAAGCACATGTAATGTGTGCATTCATTCAATCGTCTCTATATCGAAATGCACAAAAATCATTAAAAAAAAACAATGAATTATCATCAATGCACATGTACACACAAAATGCTGTGCAAAACAACAGAAAACAACTTTCCTTTCGCAATACCAAGATTTTTTAAGCAGTTTTTGTCCTCACTTTACTTGGTAACTCTATCTGCAAGGTATGCGAAGTATGTGGATTGATCGGTTTTCAATATAACAGCACGGTTGTTGTTTGTGTTGTTGCTGTTGATGGGCTATTCTGGCCAGTGGTTGTTTAATTTAAGTTAAGCTTGAGAATTAGAGCCTTGCAAATATCTCGGTCGATAACTGTGTTATGCAAAGTTTCAATATAGCGGCGCTACAGATACTGGGGGGGGGGGTCTGGGAAATCGACAACACGTAGAAACACTTCAAAGTGCAAAATGTAACGCACCATTGTACAGCTAGACTCGTCAAAATTAGTTTTGATAAAACTGGTGACTATAAAATTTTTTTAATAAAGAAGATAGAAGACAAACACCATGCGGAATTTAACAATTCAAACACATGAACAGTGCGCATGCCATGCCAGCCAAGTCATATGGATGAGCTGGCTCCCATATATAAGGCAATGTTAGTACCAAATTGGTACTACTAAAGCGGTGGTATGGGATCGCTGCAAAGAACGCTCCAGTACGGCTAGCGGCAGTGATTGTCTTTAGGTAAACCTAGCGTTGACTTTTTTTGCGGTGATGCGTCTTAACGACTCGTCATTTCAATAATTGAACCCTAACACAGAGAGAGAGAGAGAGAGAGAGAGAGAGAGAGAGAGAGGCGCTCTTACGACGCTCTATGCATGTCATTAGGACAATAGAGCGTCTCATACGACGCTCCTTACATGGCAATAAGTCGATAAAGCGGCGCTAACGTCGTTGTCTGCATGGCAATAAGTCGGACGAGCGTCGCTAGTGCCGATCCATACATGTCATTAAGTCAAACGAGTGACGCTAAAGTCGCTCCATGCGTCGCTTCCCTGCATGGCATTGCTTGAACCTAGCGTTCATTCAGCTGGTTTAACGCAATCAGCGGACATCGCCATGCAAAATACGTCAATCGAACACATTGTGAAGGGTTCAAGCGAGCGTCAACGCCTATCATTTTGCGTCGTTCGACCGTACTGGAAGTGAATAACATATCCGCCCATGGGCTCGGTACTTGGATGGTCGGTACATGGAATAAATCTCAAGCCCCCCAAACATATTAACTAGAAACTTTTACGTACACATCCCGTTAAAATAGAAAACAGAAAATGCTATAAAAGTAAGCGAAATCTTACTCTTGTGGTGGGTTGTTAGTCTTATTGAACTTCAACATTAACAACACCAAATTCTGGTTGAGTCGGAAAATGTTCGTCAGAGGCGCACAAATATTACAAAAACCACGGTCACTTGGCAAAGTCTCACTTGTAAGTGCATTTATTTGGTTAGAAAATACCTATACTTTTTGTAAGCTATCCTGCTCTCAGTGTTAGCCAAGAGGAACAGGTGCCGCACACATACATTCTTGCACTGCGTGAATGATCTTAGTATGGCCGTGTTAAGTGTGACTGACATTCAGTTCTATGGGCTTAGCTTTTAATGCCTATTATTACTTGTTGTATTATTGGGATACATGTACTGTGATCTTAAAGCACAAACCAAGTCTGTTAAGCAGCGTTTGAAAATGCTAAGCTAGTCCGTAGTTCTTTGATTAGCCATTGCTACCGCGTTTTGTGAACGTTCTTGTAATCACTGGTTCGAAAAGCAGTTATTTTCTCTTTAAAGCGTTTTCTCTTTCAAATTTAATGCGTTATCATGACACCGCAACATATTAGAATATTTCAATGAAAATGATGACGACCACGTTAAATGTAAAAAGAAACTGGAGTTGTCACATAACTGAAATCGCTTAAGTAACGAAACTTTGGAAAATACAATTGTTGTCAGGCTTAGTTCGACATACTAAGATAGTTCCATCAACAGTTTAAGTTAATTTGAAAACGAGGATTAATACAATAATTTTCAAAACTATAAGTTCTTAATACTATTAAACTTAAACTTAATTTTAATATCGTGACTGAATAATATATTATGTTTTTCATTTTTTAATCACAGAAGCATACATAAGAGCTGTAGCATATGCATATTTATACTCGATACCGGAGGTAAAGAATATATTGGGTTTGTGCAATGTCCGTCATGGTGTCTGTCCGTCCGTTCGTCCGTATGTTCGCAACTTTTTTCCACACCCTTCAACTTAGTGACTTTAAACTTTTCAAATGTCTTAATCTATGGCATAGTAAATTAAAGGTTCAAGATTCGTGTTCTACGATTACTAGGGAGCTGGGAAATCGATAAACTTGATACCTCAAAACCGGTAAATCAAGCTATTTTGCACGCCCGTACAGCTAGAACTACCAAATTTTGGAAGAACTTAGATACTAACAACCCCCAAAAAACTGCTTCAAAGATTTTGGAGCCACGCCAACCCATTTCCCCGCAGTTGAAAACTAAAAATGACTATATCTTCTACAGTTTTTGAGCTAGAGTTAAATTTGGTGCCAAGGTGTTGACGACCCCCAACCAAATTCATAAAAACATTGAATGCCACGCCCATCCATACTGCACTAGCTGCCCCAACGCTTCGCTAAAAAGAGCGTGTATCTACCTTAGTATTATAGCTAGAGTCACCAAATTTAATAGGAAGATAACTGGTAACGATCCTCAAAAACCTGCATCAATGTTTTGGAGCCCCACCCACCCAATCCGCCAGCAGCCCCCCGCGGTTTAAAAACAGAAATGCTTATATCTTCTACAGTTTTTGAGCGAGAGCCACCAAATTTAATGCCAAGATAGGTGATGACAGCCTCCGAAAAAATGCATAAAAACTAAAAAAACGCCTATACCTTCCACAGCTTTTGAGCTAAAGCCACCTAATTTGGTGCCAAGAGTGGTGATGAAGAAACCCAAAAAATTTAGATGCTGCCCCACGCATACCACCTCCAGCCCCCTTCTACCACATTCTACCAACATTGAGCTAGAGTCACCAAATTTGGTATGATGATAGCAATTGACTGCAGCCAAAATTTGTATGCCACGCTCCCCCTTACCGCCCTCAGCTACCATCCCCCATATTTTACTATTTTTGAGCTAGTCTCTAAGTTTGGTATGAGGATAGCAGTTGACATCCCACAAAGATCTGCACAAAACTTTGAATCCCACGCCCCCAACCCTCTTTCTATACCTTTAACTAACTTTGGCATCTCCATCTGCATCAGTCAATCTTTGCGGAAGCGTGCACCTCTCCCGTATCCGCACACCATTGCAATCAGGTCTCTTTTTATCTATTTTTTTTACTGGTATCGAGGATACCGCAGTCGGTTGCGTCCGACTGCAACGTTTCTACTTGTTTTCATTTGCTCTACTCTCATCTCGCTTTCTGTTTTCAGCTAACGCACCGGCTAAGAGCAATTCAGCCGATAAGTAAAACATTTACGAAATGTACATAATTTTTTGTTTCTATGTGCTATTGTGGCCATAGCTGTATATACCAATGTAAATTATGTTTATATAATTTTAAGTTATGTTACTGAGTATTAAACAAAAATTGTTATCCGCTTATTTAGTAGTTAAAGTTAAGGCTCACCTATTCAATCTTAGTAAATGGTGTATTATTTTAAAGAAGAAAACACCTTCGATACCATAGAGTAAACATTTGAGGACGGATCTTTTACTTTCTTAATTGAAAATTCAACTAAATCAGATTCAACAAAAGTTTTCAAGATATTTTTACCAGAAAACTACGAGTAAGAATCCATATCATACAAGCAGCGCAATTACTCTAGCTAAATGTGAAATATGGCTATTTAGGTGTAAGTTTTAAGTACGTATGTACATATGTGGCATGTACATACACAGGTACATTTTGATTTGGTCAAAAATGCGTTTTGCCTGTTGAACTAGTTTGCACAAACTTAGCAAGGCCTTTTTTTAAAGCTTTTTAAATATGTACACATTCGTGAGCAATCATACTTAAAATGTATACAATTGCATAGATACACATAACAACATTATATTTTGGGTATTGATTACGATAGTAATATAGTCAACAACGTTGCTACACTTGGTAACTTAACTTCTTGGTTGACCAGCCGGTCATAAGAATGTTGGTATAGTGTCATACTATATCCGTTTAAGTCCAAGAACGCACATAATATGTAAATAAATACATATTTGTTTAAACCTAATTCAAAATAACATATCTCAAAAAAAAATTTAATTTATGTTCGATTTACATCGACTGTAATATCAATTTGTATGCAACTTACCAATGCTGTTTAAAAGACTAAAGCCGTTCGACGTTAGCAGACTCCAGCCACTTTTATGAGATATAGATTGTCTTATTAAATAGTTTCTACTAATAAAAATTTAATTAATAAATCGATTATTCATATATGTTGTGATATGCTTGCTTGAAAACATGCCTTATTTTCTGCTTAGGTACGATGTGAATTTTGCTCTTTCTGTAATAGCTTTTAGAGCGTATGCCAGTGCAGGCAAATCCTAAGTTTAAATTTAATCTCAACAAAAATTTACAGTTACTTAAATTTTTATATGTGCAAAAGGAAGAAGAAAATGTGAAATTTTCGATGACAACGAGAATACAGCTGGCGTATTAGCGATGGCTAAAACAATGAAGTATGCACCATTTTAGACACTATCGATCATTTTGACCAATGTATCGATAGCTATAATCTTTATTTGCTTAAGGCCTGTTGTCACATACACCGTAAACCGAAACCGAAACCGAAACAAAAATATCGATTGCACAAAGAATTGACCAGCGTTAAGTTATCTGCGTTTGTAGAAAACTGGTGATCGTCGGTTAACAGCAACCGAATAAAGTCAAAAGTAATTGTTTTGGTTTCAGTTGCTAATGTACTGAATTCGATTACTATTGCTAGCAACTGAAAAATACCGATGTTTCGGTTGCAGTTTCTATCGCAGTCGCAAATGTACTGAATTCGGTTTCGGTTTCGGTTTACGGTGTATGTGACAACAGGCCTTTACAGCTTATTTTTGATGCGTGTCAAATTAGCAACGGTTCGCCAGCAACGATTTTTGGAACTTTGTTCATGAGTCGGAACCACGTATGATCATTGGCATTGTTAAACATTTTTCTGAATGAAAACTAATAAATATTAATGCAGAAATGTTAATAAATTTATTATTTATTGTTTTCATGCATCGTTTGGCATACTCCAGCTTTAAATATGGGTAAAACAAGTGAATGAAAAATCATAATTCCAGCATTTCTTAAATATCTTAACTCAGCAGAGATGGCGTCGAATGCGACTTATAATTAATTAAAGCCTTTTATTTCACCTATTTAATAAATAAATTTACAGGAAAAAGAAACAGCACGTTTTCGAGGAATTTGCGATAGAGTGCATCTACCTCGGTTCTAGCCCCATACAAAATGACCACCAAAATCAATGCGTGGTTCTCAAATGTAAACATCGTTTCTCTTACAACATTAAAACTACATGCTTGTAGAAGCAATTAAAGTTAAATTTAGAAAAATTAAACAGCCAGTTATTGAGAAAATGAATTAATTGTTAATTGACCTCAAAAAGTTCATGTGAAAAGTCTATCGAGCTGGTAGTTCGTGCATGAACAGAACAGTTGTTCAGCAGAAAGCTGACTGATATGGCGCTGGTTCGATTAATTTGTTCACTGCGGAAAGCTAACCGGTACATAATATGTATGAAAGCAAACAAACGCTGCCGGACTAACAAAAATTATTTCAATATATTTACATTATTCAATTGAAATTACCTTATATTAACAAAAATCATGTATAAATAACATTATTCTAACATTCTTCAACCATTTACCGTGCATTTGCTATGTAAATAGTATTATGTATTTCATGACATTTCAACCAACGAAACGTGCAACCATGTATGTAACTAGATGGCATTATTTTACTCAAATATATATATATATTTTTATATTTTTTTTTCCTAGAAATGACGTCAGTTGCACGGTAGTAAGGGATACGGGGCATATTTTTCTCATTCCTTTGCCGTTTTAATGAAGAAAATTAAACAGCACGTTCCTGAGATATATGCATTTATGCATATATTTCAATAAATATATACCATACCTATACATAAACTCAAATAATTGCCGCCATTATAAAAAGGCTGCCGGAATAACAAAAATTATTGCTAAATAAAGACTTTCTTCAATTAAAATTACCATATACTAACTAAAATCAACCATAAATAAGATTTTTGTAACATTCTTCAACCATTTACCGTGCATTTGCTGTGTAAATAGTATTATGTATTTTATGACATTTCAGCCAACGAAACGTGCAACCATGTATGTAACTAGGTGGCAGCCTTGCATATTTTCTTTGAATAACGGAACTTAGCTGTCATTTTTATTATGCTGCTACACCAAGAAATGTGAGGAAAAAATTTATATAGCGCAAAAATATTCATTATGAAGTAGTGCTCACATAGTAAACAGTGAATGTACTCGTAATATATATGTATGTGTATTAATTAAGCCTTTAAACTTCGTTTTACAGAAATCAACCGAATGGGATTAGAAAAGCTATTGAGGATGCCATAGCTCAGAACATAATATCTGCATTTGATAATCTTTTTTTTGACTCTGGAGCTGAGTGTTCTCTTATTAAGGAGAAACTGAGTGAGAAGCTAGCGGGTAAACGCAGTTACAATTTAGTAGTACTGAGAGGCATTGGCGAAAGTGTGGTGAAAAGTCAAATGCAAATACTATCTACTGTGCAAATTTCCGAACTAAATTTAGAAGTCTTGTTTCATGTTGTAGCGGATGATTGTTTAAAATATGACATAATAGTTGGTCAAGAAATATTTCAGCTTGGTTTCGGAGTAATGATGGAAATGAGAAAATTTAGTATTTACAAATCGCAAACTATTAATGCTGTACATAATGATAACACTGCCAACATAATGAAAGACGCAATTGATGCAAACACCGATTTATGTATTAGTGATAAGTCTAAATTGAATAATATGTTAGAAAAATATTCTGATTTCTTTACTGAGGGCATACCAAAAAGGCGCATAACAACAGGATCTCTGGAGATCCGTTTGCTAGACAAAAACAAAACGGTCCAACGGAGACCATATCGTCTTAGTGAGAGTGAGAAAGTTATAGTCCGAGATAAGATACGGCAAATGATTGAGGCCAATGTTATCCGTCCGAGTAGTTCACCTTTTGCCAGCCCAATGTTGTTGGTAAAGAAGAAAGATGGTAGCGATAGAATGTGTATAGACTTTCGTGAACTTAATGCAAATACAATCTCTGACAAATACCCCTTGCCGCTGATATCCGATCAGATCGATCGTCTTAGAGGTGGAAAATATTTTTCTAGTCTAGATATGGCCAGTGGATACCATCAGATACCGATTCATGCAGATTCAATTGAGCGAACAGCATTTGTAACTCCTGATGGTCAGTTTGAGTTCTTAGCAATGCCATTCGGGCTGAAGAACGCATCTTCAGTTTTTCAGCGCGCTATTGTAAGAGCATTGGGTGATTTAGTAAATTCATATGTAGTGGTTTATATTGATGACGTTTTAATTGTTTCAGACTCTAAAGAGCAAGCTTTTGAAAGATTGGCAATTGTGCTTAAGGTTTTGTCTAATGCAGGCTTTTCTTTCAATATCAAGAAGTGTGTTTTTCTACGTACAGGAATAGAATATCTGGGATTCTTTATTAAAAATGGTGAAATAAAACCCAATCCTAGGAAGATACAAGCTAAGGCAATTCATAGGTTTGGCATCCTATTTTAGACAATTCGTCCCACGATTTTCTGAAGAGATGAAACCACTTTATCAGTTAACCTCGAAGATGATTGAATTTGTGTGGAAAGATGAGTACGAGCAAATTCGACAAAAAGTTATTAATGTACTGACAAATGACCCTGTTTTAATAATTTTTGATCCTCAGTACCCTATTGAATTGCATACAGATGCAAGTGCCATTGGCTATGGTGCAATGCTTATGCATAAAGTAGAGGGTAAGCGTAGAGTTGTCGAGTATTATAGTAAATGTACCACCAAAGCAGAGTCTAAGTATCATTCGTACGAATTGGAAACGCTAGCCGTGTACAATGCCATAAAATACTTCAGGCACTATTTAAATGGGAGAAAGTTCGTCGTACATACTGACTGTAATTCATTGAAAGCAAGTCGTACCAAAATAGAATTAACGCCAAGAGTGCATCGATGGTGGGCGTTTATGCAATCGTTTGAATTTGAAGTGGAGTATCGCAAAGGAAGTCAGATGGCTCACGTAGATTGTTTATCACGAAACCCAGTCCCGATCGAATTAGCAAATGACGTACAAAAAGTATCTGAGGTACGAATTGATTTGGCATCCATAACGGATAACTGGTTGATTTCTGAACAACAACGCGATCAAAGTATAGTCGCAATTATAGTAGAGTTGAATAGTAATGATATGTAAAGTAATCAGTCAAAGACTTACGAGATAAGAAGTGGTTTACTATATCGTAAAATACAAAGAAATGGCAAGACTCGATGTTTGCCTGTCGTTCCTAGAACATTTAGATGGTCTGTAATTAACCATGTACATGAGGCTTTAATGCATATGGGGTGGCAGAAAACGTTAGATAAAGTCTATGAACAATATTGGTTTGAGAATATGGCAAAGTACGTAAGAAAGTTTGTTGAATCCTGTGTGACATGCAAATTATCCAAGCCCATGTCGGGTAAGGTACAGGTAGAACTACATCCCATACCGAAAATAGAAATTCCATGGCATACAATTCATATTGATATAAGCGGAAAGCTTAGTGGTAAAAATGATGAGAAGGAGTATGTTATTGTACAGATAGATGCCTTCACGAAATATGTTTATTTGTATCACACCTTGAATTTAGATGCGTTGAGTTGCATTAAGGCAGTGAAGTCAGCAATATCGCTCTTTGGGGTACCCACTCGAATTATAGCAGATCAAGGAAGAAGCTTTGCAAGTAACGATTTTCGTACATTTTGTTCAACAAATAAAGTCGAATTACATTTAGTTGCTACAGGCGCTAGTAGAGCTAATGGGCAAGTGGAACGTGTCATGGGCACAATGAAAAGTATGTTGACGGCAGTAGAAGCTAGTGAGCGTTCGTGGCAGGATGCACTGGAGGAAGTCCAATTGGCTATGAACTGTACTGCCAATCGGGTGACTAAGTTTAGTGCTCTAGAGTTGCTGATAGGAAAAGAGGCAAGGCCATTAGGCATGTTATCTACTATCGAAGAAGCGCAAGTCGATTTAAAAGAATCAAGAGCAATGGCGAAAATTAATGTGGATAAGGAGGCACAGTATAATAAGAGTAGATTCGATCAAAATAAGGCCAAAGTAGTAAAACATAAGATTGGTGATCATGTCTTACTTAAGAGCGAAGAACGGCATCAGACGAAGCTGGATCCCAAGTTTAAGGGACCATTTGTTGTTGTTGAGTTGCTTGATGGTGATCGTTATTTATTGAAATCTTTGACAAGTAAGCGAACTTACAAGTAGCCGCACGAGAGTGTGCGAAGTTTACCAGATAGACAAGTGGTGTCTGAGTTGTATGGAAAGCTTGACGACGGTGAAAAAGACGTCGGTCAAATGAATCTCTTTGCCACCTAGTTGAGGTGCAGAGAACATCATTCACAGTGGCTAGGTTCAAGCACAATGTTCATGCCAGTTACGGATGGCATTGTGTGGCGGACATGAATCGTGTGGTATCGATGGGCACGGTGGTGCATATCGTCGCAGTGGCGGCAAGAGCCAGAAAACTGTGGTATGGTAAAACTGATAGCCAAATGTTCGGGTTTATGCAGAAGAGTGCAAGCACTCTGATTTTGAATCTATAATTACTATTGTTAACAATAAGATTATAGAGCAAAATTGGGTCTGTTTACAAATGACAAATAATGTTCAGAACAGAAACATCATCCAAAAAAGTTTCAAGCGAGTAACTTAACTTATTGTATGCAGAAGTTATATACATATGTATAATATAATTTTTATTTTTCAGATTCGTCAGAAACACTTTCAACCGATCATTGACAGTGCAGAGGATACGTCTGGTAGCTGCAAATCTGTAAAAAATGTGAACTCAGAAATTAAAAATATGAGTAATATATCAATTATAGATACTTATACTGTTTCTAGTTCGAAATTCACCTATGGTGATAGTTATATTAGTGATATGTCTAACATAGGCACTAATAATATTTCTAATGACAGTAATATTATTAATGATAGTAATATTATAAGTGATATGTCTAACATATGCACTAATAATATTTCTAATCAGAGTAATATTATTGATGCAAGCTATGTCGAATGGACATTTAAATGCTTTAGAAAAAAATGCTAGAAATTTAACGATGGCTTAAACAGGTCTGTAAGATTAATTGCTGATTTGAAAAGAAGCCAAGCTAAATTTTCAAATTGCAATAATTTGGACACTGAAATGAGTATTAGTGAATTTAAAATCACTTTTAATGAATTATGTGCCATTTTTTCAAAAAGAGCAAGTATTGAACACATTCTTCGAGAAGCATACACTTCTCATAATAATTCATGTGTTTAATACTTCAAAAATATGAGATTAAACAAAAAATCTTTTGTTGCATATGGATACTGTAAGCATCCATCATGCAATTACATTTTGTTTCGTGGGTCATACGATGGGCTTGTAAATTTGTACACAAGCAGCCCAAAAATTTCACATTTAATTGGGTTTCAAAGTCAACGCAGTGCAGATCTATTATCAGATTTATGGAAAAGGCTGCTATTAGAAACAATACTGCGTTTGAATATAGATCCCAAAAAATGAACAATCTGAATATGTTTCGAGCTAGAGTTGGTAATGACCAAATTACCAATGAGAAATTACCATATTATAGAAATTTAATAACGAATTAAAATCGAAAGTTTGATTTCGACAAGGATTCCTTTAAGGATGCCTACGATATGATTTCAAATGGGTTTTCTCGTTTTATTCAGTTTCTTTCCACTAAACTGGAAGTTTTCTTATGGGACAAAGAACATATTAATATGCTTTTGACCCATATTAAACCTCATACTCTACATATTGATTCTACTGGAAATGTAGTGAGCCCAATGAATTTCGAAAGTAAACGTATATTTTCATTCATTGGTTGCTCATGTTCCAGACATAAAATTGTTTTTCCTGTCGCACATGCAATCCTTTCTAATCATACATCGTATGATATAGGGAAATTTTTGTATGATTTGTGGGGCTTTTTGCAATAATCGGGGCTATTTTAAAAGAATATAACCACATAGATCTTGCAACGTATAACGAAATTTGTTATAATTTCGTATATGATGTTAGTAGCACTTTGCCCAAAGTCTGTGTTCAATTTTGTACAAGCCACTACTGCAAAATTATGTGCCGTAACATAGACGAAGTTGTTGGCTGTAACAATATTGAACTCAGAACGTTTTTAAGAAACGCTTTAGGCTGTGCTTACTCAATAAATAAAGCTGAAAATTTAGAAGAATGGTTCAAATATATTGCAATCATTCTTCTTTCTCCAACTATTGATAGAAATGTGGATGATGCCATTGATTATTTTACTAATTATTCTGGGCAGCCATCCACAATTGAAATAATGGATAGTATACCATTGGCAGAAAACATCAATGTTATTCAAGATCGAACATTGAAGTCTATTGCTGAAAAAAGTCCATTTAGACAGAAATTTCAGAAAATACTATCAAAAGTTGAGCAATTTGTTTTACAAGATAGTGGAAATTTCGGTCAAATGAATAATTATTTCTGTCCTGAAATGCTGGACTTAATAGTTAATAAGTATATTGTATACGCACCGTTTTGGCCCAATATAATTGGAACTTTTATTGATAAATCAAATAAAAGGCCCAGTAATGGTCCAATTGAATCGTTTTTTAAAACACTTAAACATAGTGTTATTAAAACGAATAACAAGAATAGCTTAAAGCTAGGACGATTCATTCGCAAATTGAATGAACTTTCAAAGTCCATTGGTAGACAAGTTGAAGCTTTCCAAACACAAAGAAAGTTGGAAAAAATCGCTTAATAAAAGATTAAAAGTAGGAATGTTCAAAAGTGATTTTTCAGGTTTATTAAAAACACTGCGCATTTAAGACTAAGTCATCATCAGAATCTAGATGTTTCAATTGTGATCGATTTGTGTGTGATAAATGTATCACAAAAGTATACAAAACGAACAAACAAAATATAGTTTGCAAAATATGTGAGCTTACCTAAGTCACATATTTTGAAACTTTTGTTATAATATATGTTTATTTATATTATTATTATATACATATATATATATACTATATACCATAATATTAAATTTATTTAATTTTGTGTTATTGAGTAGGCCTACTGGGGATGCCACAAAAAAAAACGCGCTGTTAACTCTACCTCAGTGGTGGTGCGGAAAAGAGTTAAATTATTAAACTTAATAAAAATAGCAAAATAATAATAAGTTAAATTGGAGCCTGCACCATGCAGTAGAATTCGCTAACCGTGTGGCAGGACACAAAATAACTAAATTTGGTTACGATCACATTGCGCAATTAAGAAACGATACTAAGCCACAAAATTGTTAAAGTTGAAAATTAAAAGTTTAAGGCTTTATATGTATTGTTTTTTATTATAAACTATATATTTGCATATATAATATGCCTATAAAATAGGATACAAAGCGGTTGACATAAAGCTTTACTTCAAGCATTCCAAAACAACTATAGCGTTCCGAGAATAATAAATAATTGCCTTGATGCACTTTAAATGTTTGCCGGAAATTCGCAAGTCAGGTTTTTTTTTTAACTTCTATTGCATTTTTGTTAGCGGCGTCAGGGAGCCACTATAGCTGGTGCCTATGTAAATTTGGTGAAATCGTCAAACTCAAAATCATTAAAATTTTAAAATTGCATCCGCACTTTCATTTTTGCCGCTGGATTCTTTGCCAGTTTGTTGTTTACCTTTTCCCACGAGTGTATTTCCTTCTGACGCTGCAATGTTCGAGCCTTGGCAACCATTCGATTGCGTATTTCTGTAGCTGCTGCCACAGCCACGGTTGCTGGTGCCGGTGCTGGAACTATGGCGTGTGCCGATTGTTCTGGCAACTGTCTCAACTGTTCTCAACTGTCTCAGCTTCTGCGTCTGGCACTTCTGGCTGCACTTCCTGCTGCTGCTCCTGCTGGTGTGTTTGTAGTGGGTCATCTGGGCCAAAGACACCACCATAGGCAGAGGGTAGAAACATTAAGACAATGCTGTTAAATGGTAGATCCTGGCCAAAGCAATTGTTGGCGATGGAACTTGGAACTCGCGTTATCCACGAAATTTTGCCAGTTGGACGTCGAATGTATAACTCTGCCCAGGCAGTGCAGGCACTCACACAAACCGATTGCTGCGCCAAGGATGCGAGTCGTTGCGGTGTTCTTACTGCCACGCTCTGTTAAACTTGTGCTGCGTTTACGATTAGACGAATCTTCATTCACGTTCGTGGAACTGATTTTGACAATTGCGTTGACAACCTTCACATTTGACTGCAACGACTGCAAGCAAATGATGAGATTAGCAATAATTGCAAACTGAGTAAAGGCATATTGACTTACCGACTTGATGTAGCTTACATCATTACATTCCTGCGCATTTCAAGTTTGCATTTGAGAAACCAGTCAGCAAGGACATGGTATGCAAGTGACACCGTATAGTGATCATACCGATCTGGCATCTCAAGTATGAGAATTGTCATTGTATTGATGCAGACGTTGCTGCTGGTCGTATTGCTAGTAAGTATGCAGGATTTTAAAGCCGATATAATGGACGTGTGCGTTTTGGCCGTTAGGCACTCATGATTTACTTTAGACTTTATCTTATCCGGAGTAACATTGTCAGGATAGCCAATGTGATAGGAGGCATTAGCGCGTGTCTTAAGCATCCAGTTAAGCATCCAGTATCTGTTGTAGTAAACAAATGAAAATATATATGTAAAGTGTTATGGCAATCAAACTATTCCTAATTACCTTAAGCCTCACAATGCTCGCCTTTTCAAAAACCTCTGGCCGATCGTAGTGCAACTCAAGATGATCTGTCAGAATATTGAATATCTTAATGGCATGTGTGGCGGGCAGGCGGTGCAGCTTAATGTCAAAGATAAGTCCATCGATACACTCAATCATAAAAGCAAAGCTGTTACTCGTCTCATCGAACGGTCGATAGGTGACAATCACATGCATGCTTTGAAATGCCTAAATGCCGACTTAATAATTTAAAACAATGCTTGATTGATATAGTTAATTTCTGCCAAGTCGGTGAAAATTAAAAAATAATAAATATGACGGCTAAGTTCCGTTATTCAAAGAAAATATGCAAGGCTGCCACCTAGTTACATACATGGTTGCACGTTCCGTTGGCTGAAATGTCATAAAATACATAATACTATTTACACAGCAAATGCACGGTAAATGGTTGAAGAATGTTACAAAAATCTTATTTATGATTTTGATTTTAGTTAGTATATGGTAATTTTAATTGAAGAAAGTCTTTATTTAGCAATAATTTTTGTTATTCCGGCAGCCTTTTTATAATGGCGGCAATTATTTGAGTTTATGTATAGGTATGGTATATATTTATTGAAATATATACATAATTTATTTATTTATTTATTTAATGTCAGCCATGAGCAGCTGACAAATCAAAATTAGCTATAATTATAATATTAAAATAATATAATATAAAATAAATAATTATAATATCTGAAATAAAGTTCAAAATTAAGATAAAAAATTTAAAAAATTAACGGTAAAGCTCTGGGAAATTCAAAATAAATATAACTGGTCCAACATTTGTTGCGTGGATTGGGAAAAACCCAGAAAAACCCAATCAGACCAGTGGAAGATTATTGATTAGTGGCTATGATTAGATAAGGCAGAAAGGATAGATCGTTTTAGTACTGGAATTGAGGTCTCCAAAGAATTACGGGAATAAAGCCGGTTAAAGTCTGAACAAATAACACGAAATGGTTCATGAATTAAATAGTTGCTCGAGCACCGATCGAGGCTAAGTGGTGTGAAGTTACGTGTGGATCTAATGGGAACATTTAATTTTATTCGACTTAGAAGAACTGATGAGTCGATTTCACCATTAAGTAGATTAGTGATAAATACTACACCATGCATAATTCTACGGTTCAAGAGGGAAGGAAGATTAATTAAAAGAAGTCTACTTGAATACGGGGGTAGGTCTATCCCAGGAACCCAGTTAAAACTTCTAAGCGCAAACAGAAGAAATTTCCTCTGCACAGATTCAATTCTATCCTGGTGAATCCCGTATTGCGGGGACCACACACAAGATCCATACTCCAGGATGGGACGTACCAATGATGTATATAGCGTTTTAGTGGTGTAGGGATCATCAAACTCTTTTGACCACCGCTTGATGAAGCCAAGTACATTTATGGCCTTATTGACCATCGACGATATGTGAGAATCAAATTTTAATTTGCTATCAAGAATGATGCCTAAATCCTTAATTTCAAAAACGCGGACAAGAGGTGAAGCATCAAGCACGTAGTGAGCAGTATGTGGGGTACCTCTACAAAATGTCATGATTTTACATTTTGAACAATTTAAATTAAGTAAGTTATAACGGCACCAAGCCGACAGTGCTCCCAAGTCCGACTGTAGTAAGTTACATAGAGAATCATCATTAAAGGTGAAACATAGTTTTACATCATCAGCAAACATATAAACACGAGAGTTAGTAATAATAAATGCATATATCTCAGGAACGTGCTGTTTAATTTTCTTCATTAAAACGGCAAAGGAATGAGAAAAATATGGCCCGTATCCCTTACTACCGTGCAACTGACGTCATTTCTAGGAAAAAAAAATATAAAAATATATATATATATTTGAGTAAAATAATGCCATCTAGTTACATACATGGTTGCACGTTTCGTTGGTAGAAATGTCATGAAATACATAATACTATTTACATAGCAAATGCGCGGTAAATGGTTGAAGAATGTTAGAATAATGTTATTTATACATGATTTTTGTTAATATAAGGTAATTTTAATTGAATAATGTCAATATATTGAAATAATTTTTGTTAGTCCGGCAGCGTTTGTTTGCTTTCATACATATTATGTACCGGTTAGCTTTCCGCAGTGAACAAATTAATCGAACCAGCGCCATATCAGTCAGCTTTCTGCTGGACAACTGTTCTGTTCATGCACGAACTACCAGCTCGATAGACTTTTCACATGAAATTTTTGAGGTCAATTAAAAATTTATTCATTTCCTCAATAACTGGCTGTTTAATTTTTCTAAATTTAACTTTAATTGCTTCTACAAGCATGTAGTTTAAATTTAATATATGCTTCATTCGACGCCATGTTGTCAGAGAAACGATGTTTTCATTTGAGAACCACGCATTGATTTTGGTGGTCATTTTGTATGGGGCTAGAACCGAGGTAGATGCACTCTATCGCAAATTCCTCGAAAACGTGCTGTTTCTTTTTCCTGTAAATTTTTTTATTAAATAGGTGAAATAAATGAAATGAAATGCTGGAATTGTGATTTTTCATTCACTTGTTTTACCCATATTTAAAGCTGGAGTATGCCAAAAGATGCATGAAAACATTTCTGCATTAATATTTATTAGTTTTCATTCAGAAAAATGTTTAACAATGCCAATGATCATACGTGGTTCCGACTCATGAACAAAGTTCCAAAAATCGTTGCTGACGAACCGTTGCTAATTTGACACACATTTATTTTTGAGCTAGTCATAAAAAATTACATCCGTACAAACCGGAACCGTTTGAGTTTATTTTTGTTTAGCAATAAATCAACCCATAAAATAAGTACATATGTTATAAGATGCCGATGAATGTTTTGGAAAAATCAATTTTGTGAGCAGCTAAAATTTTCGTTTTTTTTTTAGTAAAATCATTTAAACTGTAATTAATTTCTAACACTTTTCATAGTTTACATGCCTATCTCACGTTTGATGCCTAAAAATTGTTCTGCAATCTACATATTTTATACAACTTTTTAAATGACTCATGCGCCTTATCAGAAAGCTCTGCAATTGACAAAATCTGATATTCATTTATATCTTTGCCGCGCGTTCATATTTTATGGAGTGTTGGATTTATATATGATTTATTTCTGTGGATATCATCATATAATATTCTCTCAACGGAATTTCTATATTAAATTTAACTGGATGTATCATTGCATATCCTGTATTTGCATCTACATTTAGGTTATAGAATTTGAGCAAGGCTCTCAGGCAAGCATAGCCCAGATATGAATGCAATAAATTTTTGAAACCGTCTTATTTTTTGCAATTTAAGCTCGAGCAAAAAAAATTGGGCAAATATGCCTTTGCAACAAAAGTAACAGATAATAGTACCCGTCAGCACGCAACTGTAAGATGTACATATAATTTTTTGCAATTGAATTGTTTTGCACAGTGGTCAATAGGCAGTTGTAGCGTTATAAAAATATTTAAGCATTATGTTCTACATATATCTTTTATAGCACTGGTCCTGAGTCAGCCACATTCAAAGTTACGGCTACCCATTATTCTCTCTAATTTAAAAGAGAGCGGCGAGAGTCACCCGACCTCGCTCAACTTTTAAAGTGAGTTCGTTTAGTTGTGTGCATGCATACATATATTCAATGACATGCATGTATGCGTTTTATCACTTTGCTGCTGGCAAACGGCAACAAAATAAGTTTTTTATAGTTTGAACATTCAATTCACTGCCTGAATGAGTGTGTTCATATATGCACAGAGGTGTTTGCATGACAGTTGAACATGCACTGTATTACCCTGCCTCAACGTTTATGATGAGATGTTTTGGGTTGGCAGCTACATTTTCGTTAAGCAATGTTGTTTTTATTCGTCTAAGACATATCGATATTATTAACAATTAATTGTATTTGATCTTTATTATTATATCTTTAACATTACTGAAGTTCACTTATACAAGTGATATATAAAAGTTTATAATCAAATCATATCAAAACAACCTATGATTATTAAAAAATTTCTATCATTATTTGGTTAATAACCGAAGTAAACATAATGTATCGGATTGGTTGTTGATTTTGTAAAACCATCAGATTCTTTATATATGTATACATATATTTTTTCAAATACAAAATAATAAAACTTATGCAGGCTACGGTGCAACGGTCGGCCACGAATTTAATGATGCTATCTTGGCCAACATTAACTGAACAATCGGAGACGCTTGAGCAAAAGATCCAGCTCTGCGTGCCAGGTGTAAAATAAGTTGAAGATTTTGATCATATATAGTAAAAGATGAGCGTAGAAAAGAGATCTATGCTTGTCAATATCAACGTACTATTTTTTGCAAAAAGTCGAGAGCTTGCAAAAACATCACGCACAGTATTTGTGGTTAAAGACGTTATCACCGCTGGCAATTTGCTGAACCAGCTGATAGATAAATTCAACTTGAATACAATAAGTAGCAACCTGATTTTGGCCCATAACGAAACCTACATCGAAGATCTTAACGCAGAGATTAAGTTATATCAAGGAGACGAGATAGCTATAATTCCACCCATAAGCGGCGGATAATAACTTAGATTTTGCTATGGATCACATAAAACTAGTAAAGGACGGAATTGATATCAACCATATTCACGGCCTCTTGGTCGATGAAAGTTGCGGGGCTTGTTCGATTTTTGTGGGCACAACACGTGACAACTTCGAGGGGAAAAAAGTAAGATAATTATATTTATATGTATGTATGTATGTTCTTCCTATAAAAATATGACTTTTGAGTTATACACATTTGTACACGTTACCATTTGAAATGTATTATGCGTTCATGTGTGACATCAGATCATGATTTCATTATAACAATCACAAGCACAGTAACTAAAATATAATTTTGCCTACACACGAATTTGAGACAAGGCAAATACTTTTAAAATAGAAGGCAGCGATACAGTCCGTAAGAGGCGATTATAACGAGCTAGTAAATAACAATAAAGAGAAGCTAAGATTTGTAGTGATTTCAATGCTACACCCACCACTACCTACCCAAGCTTCCTGCCCTCAAAACGAGAAATGTGCGCATCTTTAAAAGCTTTAAAACAACCACGAAATTTGGCAGGATGAGAGCTGATGACATTTTAAAAAGATCAAACTCCCGCCTTCATACCACCTTTTGCTTTTTGTGAACTATTTCGCTTTGCTATTTATCACGTTTTTCGAGTCTTTAATTGAATTCTTTAACTTACGGACACTTTCGATAAAAGCATCAA
The DNA here is from genome assembly GCA_035044585.1 of Scaptomyza polygonia. NCBI lineage: Eukaryota > Metazoa > Arthropoda > Insecta > Diptera > Drosophilidae > Scaptomyza > Scaptomyza polygonia. The sequence goes on along the minus strand of JAWNNU010001903.1, from coordinate 253,935 downwards.
ACGGGCTGAAGTGGGTTTTTTTTTTTTGTAAGTACGTTGTTAAATGTCTTCCTATACTTTTTAAGATTTTGTGTGCTATTGCTATTCTAAGAATTTATACATTTCTTAACTTATAGTATTATTGACTCTGACTTTCTTACAGGTTATCTCGTTGGAATATGAATCATATGAAACTATGGCCTTAAAAGAAATGAGTAAAATCTGTGCTGAGCTCCGAGCTCGTTGGACTGATCTTAAACACATTGTTATATATCACCGACTCGGGTCAGTTCCTGTAAAAGCAGAAAGCGTTGTAATTGCCACTTCATCGCCCCACCGCGCAACTGCCATGGAATCTGTCAGATTTGCTGTTAATCAACTGAAATCACGGGTGCCTATCTGGAAAAAAGAAATATATGAAGAAGACCCAATTGGCAAGTGGAAGGAAAATGTCGAGTGTCCTTGGCCCCGTAAGACTTTATAAAGTTGTAAATATGTGCTTATTCATTTTCTAGTTTCAAATATCATGGAAAGCGTTTTGTCTTTTTTTTTAATACACAACAGAAAACTTTAAAAAAACTTCAACGACTTTTGATTTCTCTTTCTGCGAAATTGAACAAAAACTAAAAAATATTCCAGACAAATTAGTACAAATCCGAGTCAATGATATCGAATTAAATAGACGTGTAAAATGCTTTTTAAAAAGAAAGCGGGAGGAAATAAATCTACATAATATAACTGACTTCAAGCAACAGTCAACTAATGGGACTTGTTTTTCATGTGCCCGTACTCAGAGTTATCTTGTAAAGCAACATCAAACAAGTGGTCATTTAAAAGGTAAATATCAGAAAACAAAATTAAATTGTTAATACTATTATGTGTTGTGCTGATTTTTATTTGTCCAATAATAGTAAAACGTGCAATAAACAGCTGCGGGCCGCAAGTGCGACCAAACTATAATTTCCAGTTAAATAAGCTTATGACATCACATTATAATAAAGACGAAAAAAATAAAAACAACCCGATTAATGCTCGTCTTCAAAGTATAGAAGCTTATATGTGTGTCAGCTCTTATGACGGAAATATTTTGAATCGCCTTAAAAATATAGAAAATAGAATTTTGTTACTGGAATCTACCTCGCCAGAATACAAATATTTTGTAAGTAAATGTTTTAAACATACCATTTTTGTAGTAAAAAGATTTAAATTTTTTGTAGGTTCAGTATTGTACGGATTTGGAGCAAACATATCTTATGAAGCAAAAAAGGCAAAGACATCTTTCAGATAACTTAAGTGAATTCATTAATAAGATTAAAGCTGAAATAAATCTTAACAGCTAGCGTATTTGATCATATTTACAACAAAAGATAATAATTAAGGATGGCGATTTATTTTATCTTTGGTTTTAGCCACTGCTTTACTTGCATTTGTGTAAGGCAGTTAATTGCATTTAACCAGTTAAGTCAAATAAAATCATACTGATTATAAATAATATTTTGTCAAAAAATCTTTACAATCTCGGATCAAGCTGACTTGACTCGAACATTCTTACTTGTTGCTAAGCGAAATAAATGGTAACCAAAAGAAAGTGACGGAACCTCCAAACTGGTTCCATTCTAGTAACCAAAAAAAAATAAATAAAAAAAAAGGTTTTAATTGTATGTTTCAAACAGAGCAAAAAGTTAGCAATAGCCATTCGATGCAGATAACTGGAAAAAATTATTCGGAACATAATTTATACCACAGCTAAGCAGAGCTGTGGTTATGTGAAGGTAAGGTAATAACATTTTTTAAAATGAAAGTTGCGTTCATTCAGGCAGACATCGTGAAGTACTCTTTAACCTGTTTTACCAGGATAAACAAGTTGAAAAGTTTTTATGCAGATCTTTGTGGGATGTCAACTGCTTTCCCCTTACCAAGTTTGATGACTAGCTCAAAGTTTGTAAATGGTGGGGGCTAGGGGTGGTATAGGGCGTGGCATCCAAATTTTTGCTGCAGATCTGGGTATCATGTCAATTGAAAATTTCGTAACTTTAGCTCTAGTGGTATGGATGGGGGTGGCATCAAAATTTTTGATGCAGATTGTGTATGATGTCAATCCTCATACCAAAATTTGGTGAATCTAGCTCAAAGTTAGTAGAACATGGTGGAAGGGTGGCTGGAGGCGGTAATAGAGGGCGTCGCATCCAAATTGTTGCTGCAGGTCTATTTATGATGTCAACTGCTATCCTACTACTAAATTTGGTGAATCTAGCTGAAAGTTAGTAGAATATGGTATTATGGAAGGGTGGCTGGAGGCGGTATGGGTGGGGGGCACCATCCCAATTCTTTGGGTTTCTTCATCACCATAATTATATGGCACCAAATTTGGTGGCTTTAGCTCAAAAGCTGTGGAAGCTATAGGGGTTTTTGATTTCAAAATGCAAGGGGCTATGAAACGGGGGTGCTGGGGGCATGGCTCCAAAGCTTTGATGAAGTTTTTTGATGGTCATAAAAAGTTATCTTCCTACCAAGTTTGGTGACTGTAGCTTAAGCACTGAGAGATACACGCATTCCCGTTTTTAACGAAGCGTTGGGGCGGCTAGGGCAGTATGTATGGGCGTGGCATCCAAAGTTTTTATTAATTTTTTTTGGGGGTTCGTCATCACCTATCTTGGCTCCAAATTTGGTGGCTCTAGCTCAAATACTGTGGCAGATATAGGCGTTTATATCTTTGAACTGGGGGGAGGAAGGGGGGCTGGGGGCGGAATGGGTCGGTGTGGCTCCAAAACTTTGATGCAGTTTATTGAGACTCGTTACCAGTTATCTTCCTACCAAAAAAAACCTATCTTGGCACCAAATCTTCTCCCTAAATTTGGTAGCTCTAGCTGTAAGGGCGTGCGAAATAGCTGGATTTATCGATATTCAGTTATCGAGTTTATCGATTTGCCAGCCTCCTAGCTATCGTAGAACTCCAATCTTGACACTTTAAATTACTATGCCGTAGATGAAGACATTTTCAAAGTTTCAATTCTCTTTCTTGAAGGGTGTGGAAAAAGTTGAGAACGTACGGACGGACAGACACCATGACGGACACTATACAAACCCAATATACTCTTTACCTTTGGTATCCAGTATAAAAAGGTCCAAAATCGTACAGCTATGAAATAAAATGAAGATATCCATTACTTTTGTGGTCATTTGTGGAAAGCTTTCAAAACAACCAAGTCATACGATTATTATAAATAATGCACTTTTCTCAATTAAATCAAACTTTTTGACTGGTAAACGGACAATCATACATATAATTATATTTAGAATTTTTCCTGTATATATTGCTTGTCATCATTCGCATTCTTCGTGATACTACTGTTAACTGCCACATTGACAATTTGCGGTATCTTGTTTTATTAGTCAAATATTTCGATAGGCGTACAATGATTCTTCAATTGCAGGAAAGCTGACTGTGGTTGTATTAAAAAAATAGATTTAATTAAGATATTTAAGGACTCTGGCTTAATGAATTAAGGATATTTCTAGTTGCATCTTAAAACATATTTATTATTTAATCGACTGGGCGCATTACCAAAATCTAAACACCTCATCACATAAACATTTTTTTTTTGCATAAAGGCATAGTATATTTAATTCAACAGTTTTTACTATTCCAGCTCCTTGTTTAAATGCATTAATTCAGTACAAAATTCAAAATACATTCATATTATTCTAAGGACTCTAGGGTAGGCAGATTATTTTTATGTAACTTACATACAACTGCTAAGAAGCTTGGATTGCCTCTTTGAATATGAATAAAAATGTTATAAGTTTTAAGAAACAAATGGGCTTTACTATTGCTTTAAGCCAGAGACGGAAATTGAATTTCATCATCAACTTTTAAAGTTTTTAATCCAGAACGATGTTTTTCCCCGAATTTATTTGAAGTAATTTTTTCAAACCCATTATTAGACGTAATTTCTTTTCGAGGGTCACCGCGCGCCGAGGGACGCATTCCTTTACGCACACCTGATTTTCGACCATCATTGAAGTTAAATTGAATGTCTACAATGCGCTGAAGGCGTCCAACACGCTGAGGATACATTGCAGCGTCGTACTCTAATTCATCTTCTAATCCTGTGCCTGTTTCTTTTTTTTGGCTTAATACGGTCATCTTTTTCCACTCTGAGCTATCCACACCTTCGCCAGCTTTTCGCAAATTATAATTCGGCTTGGCACGTTGATCCTTAAGGGCCTTCCATTCGTCAAGAGTCATTAGCTTTGTCTCATCTTCTTCCAAATTATTGTTTGTAATATCATTAGTTTGTTCATTTGCCGAGTCTTCCTTTTCTGCTCTGGGAGCTGTGGCGCCTGCTTTTACGTCTTCAATGTCTTGCTTCGCAGAGCCCCAGTTGTGTGCGCCAGCGCCATCACGTTTATCAATAGGTTTAATTCCTATACATAATAAAAAATTCTTTGTATAATTGATTTTTTTCTGCTCTGTGTTCATGACGAATCAATTTCATGATAAAAATTGTATTTAATGTACTTTTAAACATGTGTAAAAATATTAAGGTGATATATTTACCTGTTTTATCGGAACCAGATTGACGGTCGAATTCGCGTTTGCCAAATTTTTCACTACCTCGAAAACGTGGTGGACCCTTGCTATCACGGTCTTTAGTTTGACGTTGCGGAAGTTCATTGTTATATTCGGGTCCGCTAGAGCTTTTGTTTTGCGACACAATTATGCGGTTGTTTCTTGACCGAGATTCGGAGGTGCCATTCGCAACATTACTTTTCTGAACTGATTTTGCAATTGTTGTAGGAGCTTTGCTTGTATTTAATGTGTTTAACTTGTTCTCCTTTTCATTCTTTTTTATAATTTTTTGTGTGCAATCAATTTTCTTTTTGCCGGTGCCAGAATTGTCAGGAACAACAAGAGCACCTGCGTCATCATCCATAAATAATATTTCATAGCGATTATTGGCAGAAGTCTCCATTTTGCCAAAATAGTTTTTAACAAAACTTTGCTGTAAAGATGACAATTTTACCGAAAGATTAGATTCTTCTCACACTATAGTCGAAACTCCAGCTTGCAGTTCTTTAACTAGGTTTATTAAACGAATTTCCCCAAGTGAAAAATGTGTGTCAAGATAGCAAAAGTAGAATTAGTTTATTACGATTAACACATTTAATTCCAGCGCCCGAGCTGTAGTTTTTAATCGATTAGTCAGACAAACTGTATGTGATTGTTAAGCTTACATTACATAGAGATGTCAAATCGGCTCAAAACATAATACCCACTTAAAGCATCTCGCACACCAAAGCAAATATCCGCAGCGGAAGCGGCACGAATGCACCGCGCAATATTTTCCGCGCCGAAATCGCATTTGCGTCTTTTTTTTTTCAAAACGTCATATGCGAAGGTTTTTTTAAAAATGTTTTTTTTGGAGTTTACTCCTTAAGAATCGATTATATAAGTAGTAAGTAAGTGGTATAAGTAGTATGAAAAAATATGAGGAGTGAAATCAACTGAAGAAATTTCGTTACGTTTTTGTGAAAAATAGCGCATGACGAATGTTGGATACCCTTATAAAATATAAGTGATATTGTGGGTATGTTGTTCAACAATGTATTTGCAAATAATGGCATATTTTCATTAGCGTAAGTTGTCGCTTAGTTAACAATTGAGAAATTGCTTCAATAAAAAATAGTTGATTAAAATACATATCCACAATAGCACTTATATTTTAAAAATGTACCTAACGTTCGCTGGTTCATTCTCTTATTACTTAAGAATCCCGTTAGAATTCTTTGCAAGCATGTGTGTGTATGCGTGTATCCTAACAAACCGCAAACAGAATTGCGGTGGACGATGAATGGTAAATTCTCAAATAATTTCTCAGTGCTATTGTGGATATCTTGTTCAACAATATGTTTGCACATAATTGCATATTTTCATTAGAATAAGTTGGCGTTAGGTTAACAATTGAAAAATAGCTTCAAATTTAAATAGTTGATTGAACTTCGTTGCCACAGTTGCACTTATATTTTGTTAGTGTGTCCAAAATTCGCTTATTCATTCTCTTATTATTAAGGAATCCCGTTAATCGAACAAAACGAAAACAGATTTGCGGTGGGCGATGAATGTTAAATTCTCTAATAATTTCTCAGTGCCAGTGTGGATATGTTGTTCAACAATATATTTGCAACAATTGCATATTTTATAGTTAAACATTGAAAAATAGCATCAATTAAAAATAGTTGATTGTACTACATATCCATAGTAGCACTTACATTTTGTAAGTGTGTCAAACATTCCCAATTCCATTCAGTTATTATTAAAGAATCCCGTTATGTTATTCCGAAAAAGAGTAAACTCAAGTCGTGCGTCGGAGCTGACACACACAATTTTTTAAAATGAATGATTTGTTTAAATCTGCTTCTCTTATTATTTTATTATTATTATTATATTGTATTAAAAGCCAAAATATAGTTATTGAAAATGTTACCATCAAATATTCAACTCATGCATCACATGTGACGTCATCAGCTCAGAACATAAACAAGTTTCCGCGCGGAAAGCGATAAAATCGCTGCAAGTACAGTTCTGAATATTCAGCGGAAAAAAACTCTACAAATTCGGTTTTATAACGAATTCGCACCGCTTTGGTGTGTATGCGTTCATAAGACTCCATGTAATTAAATATTCATGCCGCTTCCGCTGCGGATATTCGCTCTGGTGTGTGGGATGCTTAAATTGATCGCGCAACATACTTTATTCAGTATGGTTGGTGAAAATGAGTTTGGGACTTCCATGATCGCAAAAAAACGACACTCAGTCAACGAGATGTTAAACTTATAGAGGGTTCAAACAGCCATATTCCAACCAACCTAACATTTCTGGAATCTGGCGATTTTACTCTCTCGCCGTTTGTTGCTTCGTGAATTGTGGGCGAATTCGATGTCATTCGGCTTGCTGGCTGCGCTACAACATGAGCTGCCGTAGCACAGCCGACCCAATTTCAGAAGCTACTGCGCGCAGCGATCGCGCTCACACACACAGTACGGCTGGGTCGGCTGTGCTACGGCAGCTCATGTCGTAGCGAAACCAGCAAGCCGAATGACATCGAATTCGCCCACAATTCACGAAGCAACAAACGGCAGTCCCGCGAGAGAGTAAAATCGCCAGATTCCAGAAATGTTAGGTTGGTTGGAATATAGCTGTTTGAACCCTCTATAAGTTTAACATCTCGTTGACTCAGTCTTACAAAGCTTTGTTCTTTCGATTGCTCTTAAGCATAGAAAAAAAATTTCGTATGTGTATATGCGTAACTGCAAAGGGCAATTATAATGCGTTATCTTCCCCATTCTTTGATCATTGCTGAACAATTTTTGTTGCGACAGCCGGTGTGATTGAAATTTGCTGTTGGTTTTTTAAGGCAACCTTTGCACCGTATAAAGCAGGTGTAGGACAAGCTAATCTTCACCATTGTAGTACCGCATCCGCTGCCCATTAGCTCCGTCGCTTCGTCACTGACAGAGATCATGACGTCGCGACTCCCGACATCACACAAAGATCTCAAAAATCGAGTTTTGTTGTTGATCGCCCACACCAAAATAGATTCAAACGGCAGAAGCTTGGCTGCCTAACCATCTTAGACGGCTGCTCTTTTGCATCAAAACGCCAAACCCATGGTGATTTTATAACACAACATGCATATAAGTTCGCTGTTGAGCTATTGAGCTTTTTCAATAGCTATCTAATTTCGAATCTTAATTAATAAATATAAATGCAGCGAGATTTGCATTAAATATAACATGGTATATTTGGCTTCTTGGCCGAACAAAGATTATGACAAAAGTGTAAACTTATTTATTATAACCAACTCCAATTTGGGCTGTTTAATAAGTAACAATTTTAGCTTGTCGCGAAACAGACAAAAGTTCGAACTTGAGCTAGCGACGAATTTGATAGAACTGATTTGCTGCCGAATTGCAGTAGCGGCTTGCACACAGCTGAACGCCATGGGAAGCAATAAAACACGCAAGAATAAGAAATATTAAGAGCATAGCAAAACAATAGTTATGAGAGTTACTTTGAGCTGCTCTTATACTGCGCAGAGCATAATTGATCAAGAGTGATTCAGAGATGAATTATTAAGCTTAAATTATTTTGGCGCTGATGTCTGCGTGACCAAACATTCGCCATAGGCGAATAAGGGGTTTTCCAAAACAAGACTCTATCAAACGGTCAACAAGCAATGATATCTTTGCAAGCTTACACGGTGCAGAACATAAAAACCGACCCACGCTCTGATAACTTTTTTTGATGGCATTCGAAGATGGTGTATATGTTGAAAGTTGAAGTGCTGTAATAAGCTAAATGGTAAAATTTAGGAAACATTGCACGTTTGGGTGGTTTGAAACTATACATAGATACAAATTTATTCCTGTATAGTGTGCTTAATTTGCCCATCCAATACCAACAACTTTGCTTTTGTCACTTTTTCTTACCGTTGCCGAGATAAAGGCCTCAAAAAAACTATAACTTACAAAATCCGTACGTGTTTCATTGCTTTGACATTCCTAATATGTGGTCAACATTTTAAGTGCTTCAAGAAAATAATTTATAGAGGAAATACTGCTCGCTGGTTATTTTCGCTACGCATTTGTTCTCAATTTGCACAAAAAAATTTGATAACATATCGAGCGGCAAACTTGTTAATGTAGCAAATATGCTTCTGCGTAATAGAATTTTTAGTGTTGCTATTTGTGGGCAAAGAATGCGTTCATAGATTTCGGCATGAAAACACATTGTTTTAATATGACTTGATTGTAATATGAAACAAATTTAAATGTTATAATCAATCATCCCATCAAAGATATAGTACAATATGGAAACACATCAATAAGTTATTGCTTTTGCAAAACTTAAAAATTATTATAATATATATAAACTCTCTATTTGTTCGTAAAACGATTAACGATTATATTTATTATTTAAGAGTCTTTCCTTGGTTTCACACAATTGCGTGCGCTTAACATCAGGGTAACCGGAAAAGAGACAGAAACACAATCAGTGTGGCCAAACCACGCTTTTCTCATAACACTTAAGACTAACATCGATACTTAACTACTATCTTACATCACATCGATATGAATAACATAAATACTTTGCATTAACATAAATACTTTACAACTCGGCCGTCCGGACAACGGAACCTAACTCGATTCCACTTACTAGGCTCAGGACCATACCAAACAGTGGGGTATTGCCTGCGGTCAGACATCAAAAGCACAATTTTAATCAGGAGTGAGCCACAATTTCAGTTTAGATGACTCCAGCATACCGTCATAAGGAAGTTGGGTGGCCTAAGAGCCTTCAACATCCCAACCAACCTAACATTTCTGGAATCTGGCGATTTTACTCTCTCGCCGTTTGTTGCTTCGTGAATTGTGGGCGAATTCGATGTCATTCGGCTTGCTGGCTGCGCTACAACATGATCTGCCGTAGCACAGCCGACCCAATTTCAGAAGCTACTGCGCGCAGCAATCGCGCTCACACACACAGTACGGCTGGGTCGGCTGTGCTACGGCAGCTCATGTCGTAGCGAAACCAGCAAGCCGAATGACATCGAATTCGCCCACAATTCACGAAGCAACAAACGGCAGTCCCGCGAGAGAGTAAAATCGCCAGATTCCAGAAATGTTAGGTTGGTTGGAATATAGCTGTTTGAACCCTCTATAAGTTTAACATCTCATTGACTCAGTCTTACAAAGCTTTGTTCTTTCGATTGCTCTTAAGCATAGAAAAAAAATTTCGTATGTGTATATGCGTAACTGCAAAGGGCAATTATAATGCGTTATCTTCCCCATTCTTTGATCATTGCTGAACAATTTTTGTTGCGACAGCCGGTGTGATTGAAATTTGCTGTTGGTTTTTTAAGGCAACCTTTGCACCGTATAAAGCAGGTGTAGGACAAGCTAATCTTCACCATTGTAGTACCGCATCCGCTGCCCATTAGCTCCGTCGCTTCGTCACTGACAGAGATCATGACGTCGCGACTCCCGACATCACACAAAGATCTCAAAAATCGAGTTTTGTTGTTGATCGCCCACACCAAAATAGATTCAAACGGCAGAAGCTTGGCTGCCTAACCATCTTAGACGGCTGCTCTTTTGCATCAAAACGCCAAACCCATGGTGATTTTATAACACAACATGCATATAAGTTCGCTGTTGAGCTATTGAGCTTTTTCAATAGCTATCTAATTTCGAATCTTTATTAATAAATATAAATGCAGCGAGATTTGCATTTAATATAACATGGTATATTTGGCTTCTTGGCCGAACAAAGATTATGACAAAAGTGTAAACTTATTTATTATAACCAACTCCAATTTGGGCTGTTTAATAAGTAACAATTTAAGCTTGTCGCGAAACAGACAAAAGTTCGAACTTGAGCTAGCGACGAATTTGATAGAACTGATTTGCTGCCGAATCGCAGTAGCGGCTTACACACAGCTGAACGCCATGGGAAGCAATAAAACACGCAAGAATAAGAAATATTAAGAGCATAGCAAAACAATAGTTATGAGAGTTACTTTGAGCTGCTCTTATACTGCGCAGAGCATAATTGATCAAGAGTGATTCAGAGATGAATTATTAAGCTTAAATTATTTTGGCGCTGATGTCTGCGTGACCAAACATTCGCCATAGGCGAATAAGGGGTTTTCCAAAACAAGACTCTATCAAACGGTCAACAAGCAATGATATCTTTGCAAGCTTACACGGTGCAGAACATAAAAACCGACCCACGCTCTGATAACTTTTTTTGATGGCATTCGAAGATGGTGTATATGTTGAAAGTTGAAGTGCTGTAATAAGCTAAATGGTAAAATTTAGGAAACATTGCACGTTTGGGTGGTTTGAAACTATACATAGATACAAAATTATTCCTGTATAGTGTGCTTAATTTGCCCATCCAATACCAACAACTTTGCTTTTGTCACTTTTTCTTACCGTTGCCGAGATAAAGGCCTCAAAAAAACTATAACTTACAAAATCCGTACGTGTTTCATTGCTTTGACATTCCTAAAATGTGGTCAACATTTTAAGTGCTTCAAGAAAATAATTTATAGAGGAAATACTGCTCGCTGGTTATTTTCGCTACGCATTTGTTCTCAATTTGCACAAAAAAATTTGATAACATATCGAGCGGCAAACTTGTTAATGTAGCAAATATGCTTCTGCGTAATAGAATTTTTAGTGTTGCTATTTGTGGGCAAAGAATGCGTTCATAGATTTCGGCATGAAAACACATTGTTTTAATATGACTTGATTGTAATATGAAACAAATTTAAATGTTATAATCAATCATCCCATCAAAGATATAGTACAATATGGAAACACATCAATAAGTTATTGCTTTTGCAAAACTTAAAAATTATTATAATATATATAAACTCTCTATTTGTTCGTAAAACGATTAACGATTATATTTATTATTTAAGAGTCTTTCCTTGGTTTCACACAATTGCGTGCGCTTAACATCAGGGTAACCGGAAAAGAGACAGAAACACAATCAGTGTGGCCAAACCACGCTTTTCTCATAACACTTAAGACTAACATCGATACTTAACTACTATCTTACATCACATCGATATGAATAACATAAATACTTTGCATTAACATAAATACTTTACAACTCGGCCGTCCGGACAACGGAACCTAACTCGATTCCACTTACTAGGCTCAGGACCATACCAAACAGTGGGGTATTGCCTGCGGTCAGACATCAAAAGCACAATTTTAATCAGGAGTGAGCCACAATTTCAGTTTAGATGACTCCAGCATACCGTCATAAGGAAGTTGGGTGGCCTAAGAGCCTTCAACATCCCGGATGACATACCGATCATTCGGAAGTTTCTTATGAATGACATAGAGACCACGGAATCGCTTAATGAGTTTTTGTTTACACCAGCTGTCGTATCAACGTTTTTGACATCGACAAAATCAACGGCAGGGCGATGATATTTACCAAAGTACTTTCTGTTATACTCTTGAGATTTAACAATATTCAGCTCATCAGCGCCGCTCTGCACCAAACAGCAGGACGGAGGCTGCAAATTTAGTTGTGGAATGGACAGAATTATTCAAGGCAAACTCAATTTTCGGAAGTTGTTTCACCCAATTGGCATGATCCAATGGTTCAGACAATTTACCAAGCATGGGACCTAAGACACAGTTGACACGTTCTACTTGACCATTAACCCGAGGGAAGGCAGTGGCATTCTGGACATGGACTATATTATGGGATTGCAAGAAATCAGCAAATTCGGCGGAGGTAAAGCACGTACCTCGATGACTAACAATTCGGCGGGGTCGACTATAGTTGTAAAAATACTGCGTCTCTAGGGTGTGACATGCTTCCAGGGAACTAGAGTAGCGGCAGGGTACAATTTGACAAATTTCGTAAAGGCATCAATAACGACTAACAGATATTTTTCCTGGACTGTATGGACTGTCCTAAGTGGTCGATATGAAGAGTATCAAATGGCACAGGAATATTTTCAGAATAATATGCAGAGTAGCATTATTACTGTGAACGGAAGGGGAATAATAAATGCATTTGAGGCCGTTTTTAATAAAATTGTTTACGTAAGATTTCATATAAGGAAACCAATAATGCTTTTTAATCTGAGTACAGCACTTCTCAGCGAACAAATGACCTAACTTCTCATGCACTGTTCGTATGACACTGTTAATCATTGACAATCTCTGGATCACGATTTTGCGTCAGTTCTAATAGGAAATCTAGGTTTACGTCATCCACATGCGCAGCAGTGTCTAGTCTACTAAGTGCATCAACATGGGGCTTACAAATGCCGGACCGATGTACAATGGTATAATTATAATTTTCCAATAGTAATGCCCAGCGGCCAATTTTCGAGGAAGATCCACCATTCTTAAGAGCTAATGCTAACGAATTACAATGACAATACAATGGCTAGGGTCTCCAGTTCATAGATATGCAATTTGGAATCGGGGCCCCAAGCGGTCTTTGAAAAGTAACACACCGGGTGAAATTTATCAACAGTTTGTTTCTGCAGGAGCATCGCTCCAATACCGGCTGAACTAGCATCACAATGTAGTTCAGTTTCTGACTACGGGTTGTAAATAGACAGCACAGGTGACTCGATCAGTTTAGACTGCAGTGTTCGGAAGGACTTAAGACACTCATCAGAAAAAACGTAAGGGGCATCTTTTTTCAGCAGACGTGACAGCGGATAGGTGATTTTGGCAAAGTTGGGTACATAACGGAAGAAGTAAGAAAAGAGACCCGACAGCGTTCCAATTCTTTCCTATCCCGAGGTTCTGGCAGACTCTCTATGGCTTGAAGATGAGCTGGTTTCCGGGTCATACCGGAAGAGTTCGCTAAATACCCGAAATACTCTAACTCTTTGTGCGCAAAATGCCACTTTGACAATTTAAGTCGCAGCCCTTTCACTCGTAAGGTATAAAGTGCCTCTTTCAGCACTTTCGAATGGATTTCAAAATCACTCGACGCAATAAAGATGTCGTCCATATAAATCACTAGTTGACCTCTATTGATCAAGTCCTTCAGCACAAAGTACACAAATCTAGCGAAAACTGGGGGACCATTTCATAGTCCAAACGGCAAGCGTACTCAAATTGTCCGTCAGGTGTTACAAAGGCAGTGTATTTTCTTGAATCAGGGTGCATTTTCACATTGTGAATCCACTTTCTAAATCTAGTACAGTAAAGAACGATTTGCCCCCCAGATGTTCGACACAATCCTCTAACAGCGGAATCGAGAAGTGGTCACAGACAGTAATTTTGTTCAGCGGGCGATAATCAACTCATATCCTTAAAGTATTATATTTTTTTCTAACTGGCACTATAGCGGAAGCGTAAGGGGAACTTCTATGACGAATAATGCCGGCATCTAATAAATCATCACATATCTGGCGCACTTCGTTGCGCTCGTGATGGGATAGTCGGCGGGAACGCAGAAAATGGGGGTCTGACTTTTCAATTCGATTTTCATTTCGTAATTGGTCGGGTTAATCAGTTCTGAAGGGACATCAACATAAGAGGCCGAAATAACAGACTGCAACTTTGCAGCTTGTTCTGACGGCATGGTAAACTCTTTATTAAACTCATCCTCACTAACAACACGTACTCATTTGCATTAGTAGACGCCATGTCATCACGCAGCGAATTATCAGACATGACAATTTATCTCAGTGGTACACGATTGTGATTCGGCAGGCATAAACTCATTATCATCAAACGACCGAGTTGACTCTTTTGGGGTTATTGTGCGTTTGATGTCTGTTCTAAACAAATCAAGTGAATTAAGGACAGCAGTGAGTTTCACGTCAAAATCTATTCGAGATTTATTTAGGGCCAACAATCGACTTTTGGAATATTTGATTTTAAATTTACATAATTTTATATTTGATTTACAAAAAAAATCTCTGCCCAAAATCATTCGCAAATTTGTGGCACTGTTGGGCAATACATCAAATGTGTGTAATAATGTTTGACTAAAGATACGTATGGCACTTGGGATTTTTCCTAATGACACAAGTCGATTGTTTCCCAGACCACGGCATTTCGACGGGGTTGACTTCAGGCTACAGGCGGAAGGCACTTCAGATTCCCGAATAAAACTTCTACGACTACCCGAGTCAAGGAGGGAGAAAATGTTTGTAAGCTCACCTGCAAAGGTCGAGCACTGGGAATTGTATTGTCCGAATGAAGAGCAGTTATAGCACCGCACATCTCTTGCGGCAGGGACGGCATTCGTGGACGGAAGGGAATCACTCAGGCTGGGTCATAGCAGCCACTTGTCTACCCGCATTGGATTGCACTCGTCGTCTCCCGTATTTCTCCAGGAGCGTCTTCAGGTCGTGAACGGTTCTGGCTGCATATAGCATGCCCACTGCCGGCAAGCTGTCTCGGAGTCCATCGATGATGAGATCCACCAACTCAGCCTCAAGGATTGAGGCATTCATGGCAATCTCCTGCATCTCGATGGCATACCGCAGATACCCTTCTCCCGGCTTTATACGTCGGCTCCGTAGGGCTGCATACACTTCTTCCGTGCTTCTTGATCGTCCAATCTCGAGTATCAATGTTTCCTTCAGTTGTTCATAAGTGCGCACAACCGGCGAGATGCAACCAGTCGCAGGCGGGCATCTAGTTAGAGTATCTCACAGGCGTCCTCCAAGTTGCTGATCCACTTGTTGAAATCGTAAGCGTTGTCTGCCGAAAACCGCGGGACCATGGACTCGATCACACTAATGTCTGTTACCCGCTGACTGGGTACGCCAGGAGACACACCGATCTGCTGTTGCAAACTCGCAATTTGCTGTTGCAATTCCAAGACTTCCTTCTGTTTACGTAAGTTAGCTAAATGCTCATCCAGGTTCAAAAACACGGGAAGCGGGGTGACCGCCAGAACAGCAGACGGCGAGACAGCAGCCGGCACAGTTGACAGCAACGTTGACTCTGGAACAGCAGACTGCGAGGCGGCAGCAGGAGCATATGACGGCAGAGTTGAGGCTGAAACGGCAGACAGCGAGGCGGCAGCAGAACTGGTCGACGGCAAAGTTAAAGCTGGGACGGCAGGCAGCGAGGCGGCAGCAGAACTGGTCGACGGCAAAGTTAAAGCTGGGACGGCAGGCAGGGAGGCGGCAGCAGAACTGGTCGATGGCAAAGTTGAAGCTGGGACGGTAGGCAGTAGACTTGAATTGAGTGAGTTAGAGGCACAAAATGAATTGAATGAAATGAATTTTGTTGTGTGCTGCGACTCATAACCAAGGTCACTCAGTGGAGTGAATTAGAATGAATGAAGCGTAAAGCGGAATGAAAAATTTGGCAAAGCCGAAGACATTAAAATTATTCTATTTATTGCATACACATTTTGTGTTTCGCTTATTTCGTTAGAGACAATTGTTACACACATGTGTCCCTTGCACCCTCAGTTCGTCTACCTGGTTGACCTTGAGTGCGCACAAGGCATGTTTTTAGTCTTATTTTATTACTAATTATGTTCATGCCTGAACACCCTTCTTCGTTTTCTTTCCGCACGACAAAACAAAAAATAATTGGTCGTATCCCAATTCTGAGCTATAAACTCTCTATTTATCGTAAAACGATTAACGATTATATTTATTATTTAAGTTTCGTTCCTTGGTTTCACACAATTGCGTGTGCTTGACATCAGGGTAACCGGAAGAGAGACAGAGACACGATCAGTGTGGCAAAAACACGCTTTTCTCATAAAACTACTACTACTTAAATACTATTTTAGGATATATCGATACACTAACATCACATCGGCAGTCAATATAAATAACATAAATACTTTGCAATAACTTAAATACTTTACAAATATAAGTGATTCTGAATAAAACTAAAAAGAATATTATATTTATATTGAAAATATAAGTAGATCATACAAATTAAGGCTGGTTCTAGTCCACATGTGATGATACAATCACGCAAAAATAACAAAACCCTCACACGCAAATATCACATTCTTATAAGCACCAGAGCTTCTCTACATCTAAGCTTTATAATATATTTCAACAATGGTATTAGCGAGCCGAACGCAATACGTCGCATATTGAAAACATATTAATAGGTGCAACCGTTTATAGTACAGCTGGCATCATCGTTTTATAAAAAATTTCCGAAAAATTCTTGAATCTTGCGTTTTAGAGGCTCATAGCATTAAACAAATAATCTTCTAGATATACCATTGCCAGCACTAGTTCTGAGTCAGCCATTTTAAAAGTCACAGAGAGAGCGGCGGGAGCACTAGCCAAAGGGTTTCTGATTCCACCGCTCTGAGAACCACAGTTACCCATGCTCTCTCAAAACTTAAATGAGAGCGCTGTTTAATTGTGTGCGTGCATTTATATACTCAATGGAGTGAATGTATGCGTTTATCATTTTGCTGCTGGCAAACGACAACAAAATTAGTTTTTATACTCGATACCGAAACTAAACAGTATATTGGGCTTGTCCGTCATGGTCCGTCTGTCCGTCCGTATGTTCTCAACTTTTTTCCAGACCCTTCAAGTTAGAGACTTGAACCTTTGCAAATATCTTAATCTATGGCATAGTAAATTAAAGGTTCAAGATTCGTGTTCTACGATAGCTGGGGGACTGGCTTGATACATCCACTTAATTCGCACGCCCTTACAGCTAGAACTACCAAATTTTGGGAGAAGATAGCTACCAACAACCCCCAGAAATCTGCATCAAATTTTGGGTGGGCGTCACCCATCAGACCCAAAACCACCCCCCCCGCACTTTAAAAAAACGTTGGATGCCACGCCCATCCATACTGCCCTAGCAACCCTTAACCGACGCAACGCTACGCTAAAAACGGTAATCTGTGCATCTTCCATACTGTTTGAGCTAGAGTCACGAAACTTGGTAGGAAGATAACTGTTAACGACCCCCAAAAACTGCATCAAAGTTTTGGAGCCAAGCCTCCCCCTTTCCCCAGCCTCTTGCATTTTGAAATCAGAAACGCCTGTATCTTCCACAGCTTTTGAGCTAAAATCACCAAATTCAGTGCCAAATTCAGTACCCAAAAATTTTGGATGCCGCTCTCCACCTATACCGCCTCCAGCTTTCCTTTTCCCATATTTTACTAACTTTAAGCTCGAGCCACCAAATATGAGGATAGCGATTGACACCATACACAGATCTGCTTCAAAAATTTGAGCTAGATCCCGCCTTAATTTGTGTTGTATGATTATTTCCAAACTGGTGTTTGTTTATATGCAAGTGACTTTCTTATTCATTTTAATTTTAACAAAAAACACTTAGATATATATATAATATAATCTAAAGTTTTGCTTTTCAATTGCACAAGGTTTATATTAAGTTAATACTACCCTTCCAACTTGGACTGTATCAAGCAGATTGAGGCAAAACTCTAAGTTTGCCGATTCAAAATTTTGTGAAAACAACAAGAATACACACCGCGCGTATACAAACGCGTACACACATACAAATTTGCAAATCCGAATTTTTTCATAAGGGATTGATGACTGCTGCTTGCTCTTAGAAATAAGAAACGCACACAATTAAACAGCGCTCTCATTTAATTTAAATTTTGAGAGAGTATGGGTAACTGTGGTTCTCAGAGCGGTGGACTCAGAAACAGTGTTAGCAATATTGTATCTAGAATATTCTTTGGTTAGTGGCGGGTGTCTCCCAACCTCGCTCAACATTTAAAGTGAGATCTTTTAGTTTTGTACATGCATAGATACATTCAATGGCATGCGTGTATGCGTTATTCAACAAAATTAGTTTTTTATATTTTGACCAGTCAATTCACTGTGCGAATGCGTTTGCTCATGCATGCATGACATGTTGAACAGTTGTATTGACCTGCCTTACTATTTATGATGAGAGTTTTTAAAAAATGCAGGGTTTTTGTTACTTTCTAATTAGGTCAAGTTATCTTTTATTTTTATTTATTTATTTAATGTCAGCTATGAGCAGCTGACAAAACAAAATTTATATAATGAATGTTGACTTTTAGTTGAGTTTTTGATTATACCATTATAGTAGTAGGGAATTGATGGTTCTATGCCAATTTATTGTCCCATTAATTTTGACAGTTTTATTACCACCCGCTGATTTTTGGACCCTTTTTAAAAATTTTCCATAATCGTGACCCTTTTTAATAATACCAGGGGTGGGGGACAAAGGATTGATAATTTCATCAGATCAAGCGATGACACCTGTAAGTGCATCAAAGTCAAAGTAGGGTGAAGAACAAAGGATGATAATTTCATCAGATCAAGCGTGGTCACCTGTAAGTCAAAGGAGGGTGGAGAACAAAGGATTAATAAATTTATGAGTTAAAATTCAAAACACAGTCAAGGTTGGTTAGTGTATCATAGTCAAAGGAGAAGACATTCCTATCTCGCATTGTTATTAACAATATCAGCAACAAGCAATTCAGGATTTGGGAGAATCAGTGCTCGAAAGATCTGCTTTGGCTATTTTACTAAGAATTATTAGGTAGCAAGATAAGAACAAATGAGGGCCACCCACAAGTAGGTAAAGATCAATGGTCAAGTAGATTAGTCGGCCTCCTTGATGAGCAATGAACAAAGGAGAAACGGATAGAGACGTCAAGGGGGCGCCTGTTTAATGTGCTTACACAGGTTTCTTAGCAACCAAATAGTAGACAGGAGTCATGTCTGCGCCTGTTTGATGTGCGTGCGCAGATTTTATAGCTAGCAAATAGTAGATAGGAGTCAAGTGTGCGCCGGTTTGACGGCGTTGCCTTGCACTCATGCAGGCAGATCATAAACAAGGTCATGTATAATCATAGAGCCGCTCGCATTGTTATAGTCAACTGTAATACCAAAAACAACAGCATCATCCATGTGATTCATAGCGAAAGTGATATAGGGGGAAAGTGATAGGGGGGAAGGTGCTAGAGGGAGAGTATGCGCATGTTTTAAGTGCATTACTAAAAGTATTGGAAATGCTGGAGAATACAAGTGTGTACCTGTTTGACGTGCTTTGCCTTGTACGCCTGCAGGCAATCCGTAAACAAAAAATGTTTATGGTCGTAAGAATCAGTGATCAAAGAATGAAAAGACGGAGTCCAGCGTGCGCCGGTTTGATGTGCGTTGCCTTGAATACCTACATACAGGTCATAAGCCTTCGATGTTATGAAAAACAACAACATGCACAACAACATTCGTGAGGGCTATGTGAGCAAGGTTTGGGAATTTTCTTACGCAACAGCAAGATCAATCCAATGGTTCTAAACAAGAGTATTGATACTTGTAAATAAAGATTAGAAAGTGTTGTAGCGGGAAAGTGATCCTCCTTATAATAATATAATTAAACACGCACCCTTATCCGATTCATCCTATAGGCCCTAGGATTAGTTTGTTAGTATTATATCTTTTTTATAGATTATTGCATTAGAATTAGTTTTAGATTTTTATTTAGATTGTTCTGTTAAAGTATAACGCAAACATCGCGGCCAGATAAAGGTGGGCTCCAAACCACTCAACTGCTTCGGCCGACCAATGCAACTAATGCCGTCCTGCCCCGAAACAAACAAGGTTACTGGGAATTCACTCACCTGTGGAGAGGAAGTACGATGGCTAGCTAAGGTGAGCTTTATACCACTCAAAAGCTTCGGCATTGCGAGGGTGTGGAGCAAACCATGGTTCGAGGTCCTTGGCAGTAAGGTTAAAATGCTATGGGTATACTCCACAGAATCAAAAAAATCACATGGAGATGACGGACGATAAATCACGGGTTGGGATGTCAACCCAAACGTCGGTGGGAAAGGATGCTACCACCGGCGGGCACGGGGGGGGGGGGGGGGAGAAATCCTCTCTGCGTGTCGCCTGCAATCCAACCTCCGTACTGGTTTGAGCAGGCCAGGACGGTTGTACAGATACTGCCACACAACCCCACAAACCCAAAATGTGGCGCGATACCGCAGTCCATGGAGACTCGGATTGCGAATGCCACTTAGGGTCAACTACAGAGGCAGAGGGCACATGTCTTCCGGACCCAATGAGTACCAGTACCAGAAGCATGCGAGCAAAAAGCCAATATAAAGCCGCCCAAGTGATGAGGTCCGCCAGCTGGCGAGGGCCGATCAAAAGATCAAGGAGGGTAGGTCACATTACGAGACGAGGCTGAACACGGCGTCGAAGAACGTCGGCTTTGCCAATAAGGTGGAGGAGAACTTGGCCTTAAAACACCAGCGCTCCACTGAAACTGCTAAAGCAGAGGTGGCAGCCAGCAAGCGGCCCTGCAAAAAGCCAATGTCGCGGGCAAAGCCGATGGCCAGTAATGTGGCGAGGTGACATTTAGTCGTCGCGCTCATCTACCGCAGCGACCCAAGATGAAGCCCGAGCAGTGGAAGAAGGTGGAGGTGCTACTGTTCGACGCGCTTCTGAAACGTTTGGGCGAGGTGGACTCGCTTCCCATCTCATTTGTTGGAGTGAGCTGGCTCTCCGGCGTCAAAGTTTTGAGCTGCAAGGATGACCACACCCTGAAGTGGGTCACCGGCGTCGTGGCTGCCCTGTACGCTCCGTGGGTTGGTGCCAAACTGGAGGTAGTGGACAGAACTAGTATTCCGTCCGTACCGAAGGCAAAAGTACTCTTCCCGCAGGTCGTACCAGCAGGCCAGGCGCTGCAGCAATTGAAGTGGCAGAACCCGGACGTGCCAACAGCTGATTGGAAGGTAATCCATGTTGCGAAACCCGATAACAAGGGGCAGCAAATGGTGATCCAGATCAGCAAGGAGGCCGACGATCTTCTGTACGGACGATTCAGGAAGATGACGTGGGGCGTGGAAAGTGTCTACCTGCGATTCAAAAAGCGCCACCCCGATGACAAAAACACGAATACGTTGGAGGCGGGTGAGGTAGAGAGCGACCTGGCAGAGGTCACCCATGCCACAAAAACCCTAGAGATCAAAGACGACGAGGAGGCAGACACTACCGTTATAGAAGTCGCACCCGTGGAGGATACCACAGCCAAAAATGGAGCTGAGGATCATCCAGGTCAACCTGCATAAAAGCAATACAATTTTCTAATGTCCTGGAAGAACGTTGGAGTTATGTTTTTTCAAGGAGCTGCGTAAAATTTCATATTTCTCCTTAGTCAATCCTGAGTTTGGTGGCGTTGGAATACTCTCCTTAATCCTATTCAGCCGTAAGGGACTGGCGATCTGCACAGCTTTCGTAATTGTCGCTTTTGTCCTCTCTTGTTCCTTCCCATACTTGGATGTTAGTGCTTCCGACAGATGTTCTGTTGTTAAGCTATCCGTAGCATCGTCAAGCCTACTTTTCCTTGTAAGAGCTGAACACTGTTTCATAGTGTTTTTTCGACCTTCCACTTCATCGGCTAGTCGATGGGCAAACTTCTTAATTTTCTGAATATCCGAATGTTGTATATTCCTCCAACCAATTTTCATGCTTTTTTATGAAAGCCGACTTAGTTCTATGGACCAAGTTCCATTTTCGCTTCAAGTTAGAGTGAATGAATTTAATTTGTGTGCTAAGCTCCCAAGTAGCGTTTTCGAGTACGCCAATCTCTTTAAGCAATGCCACTTCAAAATCATTTTTATTTTCAGAAGCACGAAAAACTTCAAAAATCTTTGAATTCTTTAAATCCATTATTGAGCTTTTATATAAAAATTTCGTGAATTATATTGAAAAATACTATTCAATCGGAAAATGTCTTATGGTGTTTCCTGTTATGAAGTTATGAAATAACTCTCGCCATGAAGGGAAATAATCTGCACTATATACCAAATTTTTGGGTTAGCTAGGTAAGCAAGCAATGTTGGTATAACCCTTTTCCAATTAGTTAGGTAAAAAAACAAAATAAACATAAGGAAGAGATTTACATTAAAAAAGGGTCAACGGTCAAAATTTAAAAAAATAACCTGTAGTTCCGCAACTTTCCATCAACTACAATTGTATTTACCTGCCTCCTCAGACCTTTTCAATGCAGGTAATTAGAAATTCAACACTTCTTAAAGGGATATATCTAGACAGGTAGTACTTATAATACAACATTTAGCAATGTTATCAATTAACAACACACACAACAGCCAAATTTGCACCTGCTCTTCTTCTTCCTTATACCTGCCGCGTGTTTTTAACGCGAGGTATCCCTAGTTTTTTGGCTTGCGTTTCCAAAATGCAGATTTTCGCAGATTTAGGCTATATACATATGAAAGGTATACATTATAGCTATCAACTCTGAGAGATACTTTTTTGTTCTATTCCACCAAAGTTCAAAAAGTATCAAAATTTAGTGTATTTTTTAAACGATTCTAATTTAGTAAGTATTTCACTTATATTTAAAAGTTATACAGAAAAACACTAAGATTGAACATACTTTTCAGATAAAGAAAAAAGATCGAAGATCGGTTGCTTACATCGCACAATATTCAGTTTGAAAGTGGTAAAATTTTGTAAAAATTGTCGTCTACTCACGAAAAATTTCTCAACTTTGAGCAGATATACCACCCATAATTATTATCCGATCTAAAAAACCTTTCGGATCCATAATCCTTGAAGAATTCTCTATCGATTACATGTATCACTTTTGCCAAACGCGTTCATAAAAAAAAGATTATTGATAAGCTTTTCTGGCAAATTCCCCACTGTGCGGCGTGGGACGAGAGGTTGCCAGAGATCACGATGGCGTTGCGAAGTGCAGTCCATTCGGCGACGGAAACTTCCCCATACTTTGCACTGTTCGGACAGCATATGTTGAGTCACGGCAGCGAGTATAGACTGGAGAAGGCTGGGTGACGTCAGCGACTCAGCCATCAAGCCATTAGAGAGGTCGGCAAAGCAGCAGTTATACCGTGCTCGCATCCAGGAGACGCTGCACAAGGCGTACGAGAAGTCTGCGAGGCAGTATGACCTGAAGGCACGGGACATACAATACACGGCAGGGCAAGAGGTGTTCAAGCGCAATTTTGTGTTGAGTGACTTCGCAAAAACCTCAACGCGAAATTCTGTCGCCGCTTCACCAAGTGCCGAGTGGTGCGGCCAGTAGGACGATGCCTTTATGAGCTGGAGAAACTTCAGGGCAATCCGCTCGGGGTGTTCCACGCTAAAGATCTCAATCAATGACCCCCAAGCGTTGGATTTGTGCCCGGCTAGCCCACTCGGTAGAGCATGAGACTCTCAATCTCAGGGCGTGGGCGGTGGCCTACGTTGGGCAGCGTAGCGTGCAGACGCCTCCGGTTAGCACTCCTGTTCGCAGCGCACACAGGCGAACCGAAGTGTGGTGTTATGGTCGGCGATGGTTGTGGATTTCGAGCGAGGGGTGGAGAGTCGTGCTGGCTCCCAATAATCGATTGTTGTCTGCGAGATAGGGGGATGGTGCAAGGCAGAAGCAGAGCGGCCGTGAATAGGCAAAATTTATGCAGCTAAGAAACAGCCGGATTCCAACACGCGTGTTGAGGAAGTGATTTAATAAATAAAGTAAATTAAGTGCTGGCGTGTGAAAGGTAGCGGGATAGAATTGTAGGGGGATAGAATTGGTTTAGTTTTGTGTTTTTTTTTGTAAACAAAAGATTTTATTCTGTTCCAATAGTGCATTGCGTCCAGACATTCCAGCACGCCCGGCGCGGCCAGACGAGTGCAATAGACCACCGAACGAGGATTGGCCGACCCGTCTGGGTGGTTACACAAGTTTGTTTAGTGCAATAAGGCCAATAAAATATTTATACCCAGGCGCCTGCGCCCAAGCAAAAATTTCAAAGTGCCGGCTGCCAGCCACACACAGCTGCGCACCAACACGCACACTTACGCAGTAGCCGCCACAGGCAAAGTTCGCCGCGACCAGCAGGCAGCTTTATATAGGATTTAATTGATTTATTCATCTTATTTACTTTGCCCTTATTTATTTATTTAGTTTTATTCTGCCTATTATTTATTTCATCTATTATTTATTTTCATTATTTATTTAATTTATTATTTATATATTCTTTCTGTGTTTTTCGTTTATTGTTTATTTGTGTATTAGATATTTGTTGTTTTGTTCATTTATTTAATTATATTATTTTCATTTTCTTTGTTATGTTTATTTTAACGTAAATTTAATGTTAAGAAAAAACATGTTAATTATAATTATATTTATAAATAAATGAATGTTTTGTTATTGTTAATGTAAAATCATGTGTGAGTAGTAATTTATGTGTGGGTGGGACGATTGTGTCTTGACGTCGGGGTAAGTTGTTGTTGTTAGTGTTGTATGTATTAGGGAACTGGCGTGAAATGACAAAAGCCATTTCATAGGCAGGGAGGGCGCATTGGGGGTAAATCTTAACATCCTTTTACCAAGTATGTCCTAAAGTTGTCTGATGGTGCGAATTATCGCTGCTAGTCTGATTTTTGTTAGTTTTTTGTAAAAACATAAATTTTTGTTACACCGGTCCACACTGTATCGAGGTCGTATCCATCCCTGGGTCACCGATTTGCAAGCTGGCTATCGATACAGTGTTGGGAATCAAAGGCCGGTCATAACATATTAACAAAATGTATGTATTTTAATTGAGTTTAACGATCAATATTATACAACTAGCTAAAGGCCTGTTTACTCAAGACATAACTTAAGAAAAAATAACTTAAGAGTCAGCTGACTCAATCTACCTTATGGCTCTCAATGTTATCGTTTACTCTCAACATAAAATAACTTATCTTAATTTTGAACCTGCAGGTTGCAGAAATAACTTAATTTTCTTACGTCGAACAGTGTTGATTTACGAACAGCTGTTCGAAAACAGTCTTGCAAAACGTTAGTCAACAACGTTTAACAATTAAACATCTAATTCATATACATTGCAAAGGCTACTGTTGTTTTTTTATCCATTATTATAAAGTCACTTTGCTGCTGCTTTGGTGCTGTTGTGGTCAATATGTGATACCGCGTTTATTTTTCTTTGTTTAACAACACTGCTTACATAGTTATACAGCACTGCCGCACTGATTTAGGGCCGATTTCTCAATGTCCGGTTAGCGTAACTATCCCAAGTTTAGTCAAAATTGAGTTTCTCAATGTTCGTTTAGGGCTTAGCGTGCGATAAATTTAACCGATGCCTGAGTGCCGGCCAGTGTTGCCAGGTATTGATCGCCCGCATAAGCTAGATTCTATGAAAAAATAAGCTAAAATAAGCTAAATATATGCTAAAAAACAAGCTATATCCAAATTCATGAAAAACACACAAATAATTAGATTTTTATTTAAATTAAGTCAGTAAACAAATCAACCAACTCTGAATTTTCAGATTCATTAACGTATTTCTTATTTGTTTGAATTTGGCTTAAATATTTTTCGGGCAAGTTGTAGGTGTGGCAACATTCCCCACTTCTGCGCAACCCGTATCTGTGAAAATAAAAATAATATAATTATAAAAATTAATAATTCGGATTTTGAAAAACAAACCTTATGGATAAAATTGTGTTAAAGTTTTCAATTGCATTTTATTTCGCAATTTAGTTTTTACGATATTTGTTTGGCTAAAAACGCGCTCCACTTCCGCATTTGACCACGGCAGTGGAAGCATATGAATTATCGCTGCTAGTCTGATTTTTGTTAGTTTTTTTGTAAAAATATAAATTTTTGTTACACCGGTCCACACTGTATCGAGGTCGTATCCATCCCTGGGTCACCGATTTGCTAGCTGGCTATCGATACAGTGTTGGGAATCAAAGGCCGGTTCATAACACACTTCCAAATTAAATAAAATCGCGCATGTATCACCCGACATATGGATGACACTATCGATTAGAATACCAATTCACGATCATATTGATTAGGTTCACGTTACAATCGGCAGTAAAAGATATGTAAAATATTTCCTTGAAGTCACGAAAATAAATTAATGCTAGAATATGCTATATCAACTTATACCCTAATTCCATTAGGTTGCATCCGTCATTAACTGCACGTCGCGGATGTAGGTGATTCCACTACAAATCCAATTCATCCACATCCTGTTTTAACAGGGGTTTTGTTTTTTTTTTCATGCACTTGATGACCAGCTGCTGTTTTACCCAAATTGGCACTGTTTATACGAGTATCGATAGGAAATTTCATACTATCGACTATGTAAAAGTGCTGTTCAGTGCTCTGTAATGTTAAATTCTAACATCGCCTGCTTTTCCCAGTTGATCGGTTTTCGACCAACTGGGAAATGCAACCGACCAACGGGGAAATTTGAACAAGATTCTCATTGTGCATAGGGGAATCTTATACAAACGGAAGCAACATTCCCGAGTTCCAATTACATACTTGCATCCGGCTTGTAGTGGAATCGGGGTATTAGAAAAATGCTAGATTTCAGGCTATAAGCTATTTGCTAATTTTATAAGCTATTCCATTTTCAAATATGCTAGATCTAGCCTGAAATAAGCTAATCTGGCAACACTGCAACCAAGTACCAACTGATTTGAACATGTGAGTGCGAGGGAGACAGTCAAGTTGCTCTCTTTATTTTACTCTCTTGACTCTTTTAAGGGGTTGTTTTGTTAGTGCGACAGAGTTAGGTATAAAAAGTGTTTTGGTTGTATGCATGATACAATTATTATGGTAGTGTCATGCGAGCAACGCTCTCTTTTTTCTGGTACCAATCGACAGTCGCAAAATGCTTGTCGTTGTGGTAAGACGTCCGTGCGGACGAATTTCGTTCTGTTTGTTATGTTTGTTCATTTGTTTTTTTTAGTTTAGATTTTTACTTGTGCCGTTTACATTGCCCAACGAAGTAAAAAATTTTATTTTAAGATAAGAATACATTTTCGTATCAAAAACATTAATACTAAATTAAAAATACAAAAACAAAACATAATTAAAAATAAAAAACTATAAAAAATACTACTTTAAAATAATAATAATAAATGTTTTTTATTTGAATATGAATATTTATTTTAATTTAAATGTCACAACAAAGCAACCAAAATGTATCGGCCGTATACATACAACCAAAACACTTTTTATACCTAACTCTGTCGCACTAACAAAACAACCCCTTAAAAGAGCCAAGAGAGTAAAATAAAGAGAGCAACTTGACTGTCTCCCTCGCACCCCCATGTTCAAATCAGTTGGTACTTGGTTGCTCGCATGACACTACCATATTAATTGTATCATGGTTGTATGTATACGGCCGATACATTTTGGTTGCTTTGTTGTGACATTTAAATTAAAATAAATATTCATATTCAAATAAAAAACATTTATTATTATTATTTTAAAGTAGTATTTTTAATAGTTTTTTATTTTTAATTATGTTTTGTTTTTGTTTTTGTATTTTTAATTTAGTATTAAGGTTTTTGATACGAAAATGTATTCTTATCTTAAAATAAAATTTTTTACTTCGTTGGGCAATGTAAACGGCACAAGTAAAAATCTAAACTAAAAAAAACACATGAACAAACATAACAAACAGAACAAAATTCGTCCGCACGGACGTCTTACCACAACGACAAGCACTTTGCGACTGTCGATTGGTACCAGAAAAAAGAGAGCGTTGCTCGCATGACACTACCATAATAATTGTATCATGGGTTGAATTATACAAGGTTAAGTCATGCGCGGCAGAAGGAGCCTGTTGATAAGACCATGCGAGTGCAAGAGAGATAGCATAATTGCTGTTTCGATATTGCTTCATCGTCTTGTTTTAGTGAGCAAAAAAGAGATAGAACGATGTGTGATTTTGTTTACATTTTTCAACAGAGGTTCTAATTTCAGAGCGTTCTGTGTTTTTGGCTACATGTGTAAACAACAATTTAAACTGATTATGTAAATGAAATAAAATGACATGAAACATGTATAAACGTATAAAACATATAAACATAGTTCTAAAAAAGTAACGTAACCTTAAAATTCCACGAAAAATTCGTCCGCACTCACAACTTATCACGTTGACAGCTGCTTTGCGACTAACAACAGGCTCCTAAAAATTGAGCGAGCATGCTCTCACGACTTAACCATGTATAATTCAACCATGGTATGGAGTCTATGCAATTTTGAAGTTTCGTTAAAATATTTAACTAAATAAAATTTTGAGTGAAACGCTTTCAATTATATTAATTATATAGTTCTTAATAACAACAATTAAAAGTGATATTAAGATTTAATTATAATAAATCAATATTAAACTAAAAAGTGTATTAAAATTAAAAATATAAAAAAGATATCTTATTTAAAGCAAAATTTTTAATAATTTGCGATGCCCCATAAGATTTTGTTTCTGTTTTTAAAAATCTAATCTAAAAACAAGTAGAAACGTTGCAGTCGACGGCACCCGACTGCGGTATACTCGATACCAGTAGTAAAACAGATTAAAAGAGAGCTGATTGCAATGGTGTGTGGATACGGCAGGGGTGTACGCTGCCTCAACGATTGTCTGGTGCAGATGGGGATTCCAAAAAGCTATCTTCCTTCCAAATTTGGTGACTCTAGCTCAAAGTTTGTTAAAGGTAGGGGCTGGGGCGGTATGGGGGCATCAAAATTTTTGCTACAGATCTATGTATCATGTCAATAGCTATCCTCAAACCGAATTTGGAGACTTTATCTCGAACTTAGTAGAATATGGTGGAAGGGGGGCTGGGGTCTGGGGGCTGGTATGGGGGGCGTGTCGTCCAAAGTTTAGCTGCAGATCTATTTAAGATGTTAATTGCTATCCTCATTCCAAATTTGGTGACTCTAGCTCAAAGTTAGTAGAATATGGTGGAAGGGGGGCTGGGGCTGGTATGGGGGGCGTGGCGTCCAAAGTTTTGCTGTAGATCTATTTATGATGTTAATTGCTATCTTCATACCAAATTTGGTGACTCTAGCTCAAAGTTAGTAGAATATGGTGAAGGGGGGGCTGGGGGCGGTATGGGTGGGGCCGCCATCCAAAATTTTTGGGCATCAAATTTGGCGTCTCTAGCTCAAAAAAAATGTGGAAAATATAGGCGTTTTTGATTTCAAAATGCAGGGGGCTGGGGAACGGGGGGGCGTGGCTCCAAAACTTTGATGCAGTTTTTTGACGATCATTAATAGATATTTTCCTACCAAATTTGGTGACTCTAGCCTTAACGCTTTGGAAAATACACGCATTCCCGTTTTTAGTGAAGCATTGGGGCGGTTTGGGGCAGCTTGGGCAGTATGGATTGGCGTGGTATCCAAAGTTTTTATGAATTTCTTTGGGGGTTATAATTACCTATTTTGGCACAAAATTTGGTGGCTCTAACTCAAAAACTGTAAAAGATATAAGCATTTCTGTTTTTAAACTGCGGGGGTGCTGGGGGCGGAATGGGTGGGTGGGGCTCCAAAACTTTGATGCAGTTTTTGGGGGATCGTTACCAGTTATCTACCTACCAAATTTTGTGACTCTAGCTCAAACACTATGGAAGATACACGCACTACCGTTTTTAGCGAAGCGTTGGGGTGGTTGAGGGCGGATAGGGCAGTATAGATGGGCGTGGCATCCAAAGTTTTTATGAATTTGGTTGGAGATCGTCAACACCTATCTTGGCACCAAATTTGGTGGGTCTAGCTCAAAAACTGTAGAAGATATAGGCATTTTTAGTGTTAAACTGCGGGGGGGCTGGGGGCGGAATGGGTGGGCGTGGCTCCAAAATTTTTGATGCAGTTTTTTGGGGATTGTTAGTAGCTATTTTCTCCCCAAATTTGGTAGTTCTAGCTGTAAGGGCTTGCGAAATAGCTGGATCTATCGATTTTGCGTTATCGAGTTTATCGATTTGCCAGCCCCCTAGTTATCGTAGAACTCCAATCTTGACACTTTAATTTACTATGCCATAGATAAAGGGGTTTGCAAAGTTTGAAGTCTCTAACTTGAAGGGTGTGGAAAAAAGTTGCGAACATACAGACGGACAGACACCATGACGGACATTGCACAAACCCAATATACTCTTTACCTTCGGTATCGAGTATAAAAACACATGAACAAACATAACAAACAGAACGAAATTCGTCCGCACGGACGTCTTACCACAACGACAAGCACTTTGCGACCAGTGCTGCCATAATTTTTCGATCATAAAAAGCTAGATGGGCAAAAAAATAAGGCTAGAAAAGGCTATATCCAGAACAAAACAAGCTATAAAAAAAGCTGGGTTTAAATCACTGTTGAATTGGTGAAATTCAAGAAAATAACTGTTTTAGTGCTTATACTTTTTAATTCATAAAGTAAATGTGAATTTCTTTTTAAAATAATAATAATTAGTTTTCATTACATTAAAGATAAAATAAAAAAAAAATTTAATTGTGCAGTTCAGTAATTATTTCGTCCAAACTCACTGCCTCCTCGTCGGGATAGTAATCGCGGTTGGTTACTACTTGCAACCATTTTAGTGGCAATGAATATTCAAAACAGCATTTGTCTTTTCGATTAAGTCCGTATCTAAAATTGATAATAAATTTATATATATTGGAATATCTTTTATTTTGTTTCTTGTAAGCCTTACCTTACGCTTAAAATTGAGTTAAGCGTATTTATATGCATCCCATTTCGTAATTTTGATTTCACTAAGTTAACCTGGCTGAAGACCCGCTCCACTTCTGCGTTCGACCACGGTAACGACAAAACCTGAACCGCAATGGTTGCCAGTTCATGAAACCGTTTGTTTCCGCCGGAATCACGGTACGCGAGGACTTCCAGCCAAAATTTAAGCGTATTTTCGTTGTTTTGCCAAGTACAAAGCTTTATGTCTCTATATTGGCTTTCAACTTCTCCGATATTTGAAATTTTGAAATACTCCAAGACTGGAAGGATGCTTTGCTGCTTTATTTTTAAAACATTTTCAACAGAAAATGCATCAAGCTGTTTCAGTATTTCAAAATTGTCGGGCAGTCTGAAAGATAAACAACAATAAATATTTTTTATGCATTTTAACTAAATAAAATGTACCCACCTTTGCTTCAACTGTTTAACGAGCTCTATTATAAAATTTGCGCAGCACTCCCGAATAGAAATCTCATCAACTGTTTCAATTTTATCAACTTTGATGTGTTTTTCAAATTCGTAACCCAAATATAGGTCTTTTACAACGTATTTTTCAAAATTATCAACAGTTAAAATGTCAATGTTTTTTTCGCCAGGTATTATTTTACTTTGCAAAGATCTAATAGCCAGTATAAGGTCGTTTAGCAATTTTGTTGAGTCTGTATTCTTGCTTTGAAAACATTTGTTAAGGTGTTGCATTTCCTGCAAAATTGGTTTCAAGAATTTCAAGTACAAAAGTTTTTTATTGTCCTTAAACAAGCCGCACAGGTTTTGAGCTTGAAGACACTTTTCCTGGGTACCAGCAATATTGAAGTGAAGCGTTAGCTCATGCCACTGGTCCAAAATTCGTGTCACAGCCAATTCAATAGACAGCCATCGTGTATCGCACACCCGGGGAATTTTAAGTGGAGCCTTTAAGGAAACAAATTTATGTTGTAAACTTTTTCTTAAGTTAATTTAAAAGACATACACAGTCGACAAATAGTTACATGATAACAATAACAATGTTAATACAAAAGGACACAGTGAACTACTGACGTACACGAGGGCTTTTTTATACTTAGATATACCATCTCAACATTAATGCATTGGTAAATTTTATTATACGCAATTTGACGGCTAGAGCTTTTAGCAAACCAATTATATGTTCCATAAATAAGGTACTCCAGCCCCTCTGGAAAGCAGTGCTTGCATGCATGGTTTACTGCCAGTTGCACCGAATGGCAGGCACACTTAATTAAAAGTAACGACGGCGCATCCTTCTTCAACTCCGTAAATACACTTTGATTTGACCCAATCATTACATTGGCGTTGTCTGTGCCGATGCCAATCAAATTGTTGATTTCCAATTTCCATTTTCTAAGCTCTTGTTTAATTCCTTCCACTATAGACAAAGAATCACCACTTTCTAGGGAAATTAAGCTAAGGAACGTAGATACGATCACTCCACGCTCAACAGAAACGTAATTTATAACAACACCTAAACACCATTAACGTAAAAATTATGAATATACCTATATATATAAAAAACCATTCAAACTTCTATAAATAGAGCAAGTGTTAAAACAATATATTTTACGTACCGAGGAGCTTTGTAAATGATATGTCTGTTGATTCGTCCAAAATCAAACTAAACTTGGCGTTTCCAACGTCGTTTCTTAGGTCCTCACGAAAATGAGGAGCCAACGCATTTTTAATGATGTAGGTACACTTAGTGCGATGCAGCTTAATTCGAGACGCGGTAACGCTGTCACTAAATTTTTTTTGGCAAAGAGTGCCTAGGTGGTCAATGGGAGCAATCGAGGTATGCTTTGCCACAAACAGGCACAGTGCTACCTCTTGCTCGACCGTTTTATTTGGCGTTTTCGCAAAATCAATTTTTTCTTTTTGTGAGAAGCCACTCATTGCACCTTTATGTTTTTTTGTTGCCGCATGGCCACGCAGGTCGCAAAGTTTTGCAGTTAGCCCGCACTTGCAGTAGCTGCAGTAAGCCATTGTGGAATCAGTAATATCTCTTCGAAGCCAGTCTTTAAATTCGGCGCTCTGCAGCCACACCTCGCGTACACTTTGCTTATAAATTTTCGACATTTCTTTTTGCAGCGAAGACTGACTTATAAATGAAACATATGATGATGCTCGGGCCTCGAGGTGATTTTGATCGATTTTATAATCGAAAAACTGTTATCGGTACTTATGTTCATGATGCTTAGTGTTGTCAAAGATAAAAATACAATAAATGGTGATAAACGAAGTAAAGCTAAAAAAGGCTTAACAATATTTTTTTAAAGCTAGAATTCCCGCAACCCGCAATTTCAAAATTTTTCCCGCTATCGCGTTTTAAAAACAGCCAGATCTGACGGGTAAACAGCTAAAATGGCAGCACTGGTGCCGGCTAATAGCCTATTTCCACTGCTCAGTTAATCTGTTAACAGTCACTTAACAGTAACTGAGGTTCAGTTTGCATGTATTCTCCCATAAGGAATTTACTGAAGTATAACTGACCGTAAATATTAACTGAGAAATAACTGAAGAGAAACCAGTTCATTTGAACACTTGTTCGATAAAACATCGCGATGTTTCACCGAAAAAGCCACTAAACAGCTGAAAGAAGATTGAAAAGGTAAGCGCAAATTTGTAATATATATTTAAAATAATTAATATACTTCGGTTTGAGATGGATTCCCGAAAAAAATATGTCAACTGGGACCAATCGAATGAAAACTTATTTTTGGAATTGTGGGACGAAAACTTTGTTGCACTGAGAAAAATGCAAAGAAACTCCCACATATACGCAAAAATGGCGGAAAAATTGAAGGAGGCGGGAATGCGAGACGTGGATGGCGCAGCAGTGCGATATAAAGTTGAAAACTTTACTCGCAAGTATAAGTAAGTATATAGAAAACTGCTTATAGTATGTCCAAAAGCTTATTATTGTTGTTTCCTTCTAGACAAGAATTGAAGGATCAGGGCCCGTCTGGTGGTGCCAAATCAAAGTGGCAGTTGTTTGATAAGGTGCATCGCATATTGCAACCGGTCAGGTCAATACATATTGGAGGTTACATCGACCAAACAACAGGTAGTGTACTTTAATATTATTGTAATATGATTATTATATGCAGTATTATTTGTTAGAGCCTGCACCGCTTGAATTTTTAGATGACATTCCGTCGACGTCACACCAGAATATCATCGAATTGGAGCGTTCGTCTTTGGATCGGGCATCCATGGACAGATGTTCAGTGGAGAGGTCTTGCTCAGAGCGCTCATCACCAGCGGCTGGGGAGCCACCGTCAAAGCGGCGTAGAACGACGAGCGGGTCCGTCACGTCGCTAGAGGAAGCTGTTCAAGCTTCCACAGCAGCTCATGAGGAGATGTTTAGTAAGATGGAGAAAACCCTTGCTGACATGAGCAGCTCAATCAAAGAAACATTGGCTTTGATGAATGATGTTTTAAGGAAAAATTTATAAATTTAAGTAACGTTTGTTTAGCTTTATATAATCATTTAAATGTTAAGTAAAAAGGCATCTATGATGCGCATATCTCAGGGTTACAAATTTAAGAAATAAATGAAGTCAAGTTATAAAAATACAATTTCGATTCATTTAGCTTTTATATATTAAGTTGCTCGCTTATAGCTCTTCTTATACTACAAGCAGTTACATTCCGATCACTTGTTAAATTAATATGCTCCGGTTGCGGCAATGAACTGTCTTGAACTTCCCAAGCATCTGAAAACGCTAAATTGTGTTTGTTTAAAAAATTATGCATAATGCAGGCGGCCATAACAATTTTAGAAGCGTTCTCGTGCCGGTTGTCCAAGCCCTTGCCAACTCTTCTGAATCGGGCTTTTAGCTGTCCGAATGCATTTTCTACGACCCGCCTTGCCTTTGAAAGACAATAGTTAAATGTTTTTTCAGTTTGCGGGGCAGTGATGGAGAAAGGGTATGGCTTCATCAAGCTTTTTGAAAACTTGAAAGCGGAGTCACCAATTAGCACAACTGGAACAGTGACTTCACCTATCCTTTTCGCGTTTGCATCAAACAGGTCAGTTGCATCTACCATTCTTTTTAAGTCGCTGCACTCGTAAACTTTTGAGTCGTGCACGCGACCAGGGCACCCAATGTTAGCGTAGACGAATCTATAGCTAATTAAGAAGAAACATTTTAAAAAAATAATAGAACTTTTAAGTAAAAGCAAGGTCTTACCGATAATCCACAAGGGCGAACAGTATCACCGAATACCATCCCTTGTAATTGTAATAATCTACTGCATCGCTTGCTGGCGGGCTGACTTTAATGTGACTTCCATCTGCAAATGGCAATAAAATAATTATTTGAGCTAGTTGTTAAAAGCTTATCACAAATAATAACATACCAATCGCACCAAAGCATTGAGGAAATCCCAATGCCTCAAAACCTTTAACATTTTCTTCCACTCTTTCCTGAGTCAAAAAACTGCATGGCAAATACTCCGGAGCTAGAACCCGACGCACTTCCTTGCAGAACTCAAGAAATATTTTGCACACAGTGGGAGCTGAGACACCAAACAGTCTGCCCACTGTACGGTACTCAGCTGATGAGCCAAGTGTGTACACTGCGATTGCAATACGCTTCTCCAGAATAACTGCTTGTCGGAAAGGGGTATCTCTTTTTTCCATTCCTTGCAAGCGCTCCACAAGGATATTAAATGTGGCTCGCTCCATCCGGAAATTCTCCTTAAAAAACGCATCACTACTGTGTGGCACATCCAGCTCCCAAAATTTCCCATGCCTTTGCTATTTCAAACATAAATATAGAGATATTAAACAATTTTTAAATATGCCAGCAAATTTTACTTACAAATGACCACTCAGATGGACGCTTCCGTTTTCTGCTATTTGCAATTTTTAAGGCCGTTGTGTTTATAAAATTGTATTGCTCCTTCATAACACTCAAAATAGCTTGTAAACATTGCAAGTATTGCAATAAAAGCGACAATAATGCACAACAAATTTGCAATAATAGATTTCGCTCCATGTTTAATTCGTAAATAAAGCTATTACAAACCAAAACAAAACAAAACAAATCGAACAGCTGATTTATTTACGGAGGTTCAGTTAACAGTGCAATGGAAACAGGTTTCATAACTGACTGTTAAATTAACTGAAACGGAGCAATGGAAATAGGCTATAACATTTATCGTTCGTTAAAGGGCCGATATAAATATCGCTAAAACCATCGTTAGGCAATTACCTGATTCAAGCCGTCACTTGCATTGTATATGTTTTATTATTATACAAAATATTTTAGTTTGACTTCACAAGAACATTAATTGCATTCTTCTCAGCAACCCAAACGTTTTTCTTACGTTGGCGCTTATATATTTTAGCCGCGCTCAATAAAGTTTATGTTTTAAGCATTTGTTTCGAATTTGGCGGTCACAAAACAAAACAAATACCACACCAAACAGCTGATTTCCTCGTAATTAACTTTGCATTGAGAAAACCAAACTGATTTAGCACGAGCATTAAAGTTTTGCCGAGATTAACTAATTGGCACTTTAACTGTTCATTGAGAAACCGGCCCTTATTAAGTTAATTTATATCGAGAGTAAATGCAACTATTCCTTAAGATATTTTTTATTAAGATAAGTTTTTTTTTTTAAGTTATGTCTAGAGTAAACAGGCCTTAACCCGGTGCGCTTTGCTGCCCCAAAAACACACACCCGACTGACATTGTCTTAACGATTACTATTTAATTCGTTTGTTTATTATTCTAATGCTTTATAATATACAATATTCTTGGTTTTTTTTCTTGCACCTATAAAAATAGTTTTGTTGGTATTCTGACTCGGGAACAGGCAGAACAGACATATCTGGCCATGTGAAAACAATGGATCTTCATGATTGATGCCACAAACACTTAGCGACTGCCCTTGTGATTTATTTATAGCCATTGCCAATTCCCTTTCAAAATTGTGGCTTCGATGACGTTGTTCATTTATTTCATTATCGCAAGTCCGGTGCCATTACAAAGACGTGGCTGGTTTATATTCCGCAACATAAAGATTACGGATCCGATTTTTAATTGCAGATTATGAGGTATGGCTAGAAACGGAGTCAATCGCCGGCTATTTTGTTTTGAATCTGAAAATTCATTTCGTTAACATCCGAGTTTTTTTGAGCCAATATAACTCGTTCGCTCATTTATGATCTGTGTAAATTTGAGCAATGTATGGGAAGACATATTTTGTGTGCCATCCTGCACTCATCCTAAACTATTAGTTTACTCTGCTGCAACACTTTAGCCATCATATTTGCATGTTAAACGACAACTTGAATGCTTTGAGCTTTTCGACCGCCATCCAACAACATAGCTGCAATACCTGATGAAGCAAGTGCAAGTGCGATACCATTTTGCGATCGAACCGTTTCCAAAATCAATATTAAAAACATTTTCGTAGTCCCATCGGGAGCATCTAAGACAAAAATCATCCAGTTCCATCATTCACTACTTACATTAGCTTTTCGTATGCATACGAACGTTGTTTAGAACAGTTTCTTTTAATGCCTCAGAATCGTATTGGGTTTCGCGTCACAGCTCTTGACTAAATGCGTCGTGCATCGGGTTATTTGGCATTAATTGCTGGCATTTTCAAAAGATTTCAGGAGCTTCATTTTTAAATTTAAAAGCCTTGCAATAATGGCATACAACGTTCATTTGTCCAATATCAACGATTTTCTGTGAACTGTTCTCGATTTCTTCGTTATAATTGAATGCAGCTCGATAGAGGTTAAATTATTTTAATTCGATAGGCGTTAAACGCAACGTTTCGATTCCCTCGATTCCGTTGAACTGCAATCCTCACTTCGCGTTGTTCGTGTCAGAGAAACCAAATCAGACAAACGGTAGATAAGTGATTAGCAGCTACGATAAGATAAAAAAAAGTTATAAACGTTGTAGTCGGACACAACCCGATTGCGGTATACTTGATACCAGTAATAAAACCGATTAAAAAAGACCTGATTGCAATTGGGTTTCAGATACGGCAGGGGTGTGCGCTGCCTCAAAGATTGTCTGGTGCATATGGGGATGCCAAAAAGCTATCTTCCTTCCAAATTTGGTGACTCCAGCTCAAAGTTTGTTAAAGGTAGGGAAAGGGGGCTGGCGACGCTATGGGGGCGTGAAATCCAAATTTTTGCTGAAGATCAGAGTATCATGTCAATTGCTATGCTGCAGCAAGGCTGGAAATATCTGATTGCCCTTTGGCCTTTTAAAAAGTTGAAACGTCCAACTTACCTTGTCACGCTCGAAAATGATTCGTTTTAGTAAGCAGTCCCAACCCATTAGAAAAGCCATTTGCAATCTTGCTGTTTCCAGAAGTGCCTGGGAACGTTTGCATTAGTTGCGCCAGTTCTCTTGCTAAGCTTTTCTAATGCTTTTATTGTAGTAAATAAGTGTCCCAGTAATCAAAATAAGTTTTGGGTCTGTTAAAAAGCCTCAAACTTCCCATTTCCGATCAGCAAGTCTATCACTCCATCTCTCGGTTTTCTTAGTGGGGTTTCAGAACAGTTCGCACCGCTCTGATACGACTTTTGCATCGCTATTACGTATGTATCATGGTTAACGTATCTGTAAAAGGAACATGTATAGGATAAGCGAAAACGTTGCAGTCGGGCGTAAACGATTGCGTAGTACCAGCGTGGTTGACAATGTTTTGTTTGTTTGGTTCGTAACTGTTATTTATAAGCTGTGATTGATACAAATGGGAATTTTGGAATTTAAGAGGCGGGTTCCTGGAGTAGTTAGGCTTAACGCCCCTATTTTGACAGACTGTCGGACGCAGACCATGGA
The DNA here is from genome assembly GCA_035044585.1 of Scaptomyza polygonia. Lineage (NCBI taxonomy): Eukaryota > Metazoa > Arthropoda > Insecta > Diptera > Drosophilidae > Scaptomyza > Scaptomyza polygonia. Next base: position 215,067 of record JAWNNU010001903.1, on the reverse strand, counting down.
CCAAGATACTTACAAAAAATTTTACATCATAATAGTTGAGACGGTTTAAGAAATGATATACAATTGCTACGCACACATTTGAAGGTGCAGCATATGCATATATGAACACACACAGCCAAATATCAGTACTCAAATGCTGGTCAATAATACTCTTACATGATTTTAGTTTTATGACACTAGCCAACAATTTTGCCAACTCAAAATTGCACAGAAATTTCGAAAGTGTATTCAGTAGTTCAGTAGTGCATTTGTGTCGATGTCGTTTGCCGCCGAGACAGAAAAAGGGAAAATATCAAATATATCAAAAATCTGGACGGACAGGCCCGACAAGCAACGAAACAAACGCACACACACGCAAATACAAAAAATGTTTACAGTTATTGGCTGTTGGTCAACACTTGGCCCGAACGATGAGCGCAAGAGATAGTGAAAGAAAAATCTGCTCTCGCGCCTGCTCACACTTGTGCGAAGGGGTCTACCTCCGGCACGAGACGCGAAAGCTCTGGTTAGCAATTGCACAGTCTATATCTTAGGCTGTCTGTGGCTACGGCAGCTTATGTTGTAGCGAAGGCCAGAAATCCGAATGACATCGAATTCGCCCACAACTCACGAAGCAACAAACGGCAGTCCTACGAGAGAGAAAAAAAGTCACGTAACAGAACTCGCAAGTTAGTTGGGAAATCCCTATTTGAACCCTCTATAAGTATAAAATCTTGTTGCTCTACTCGATTCTGGTTCGCAGGTGCACATTACTTCTTCCACCTTAAATCAACACCTCTAGCTGCGCAAGTATTGGTCACCTACTTTAATTTATAAATTATTAATTAATTACTACTTTAATTATGAATCTGACTAGGCTGCAAACATCTCATTTTTAGTACCGCCATCCATCACTGGAAATCAGCCGAGCTGTGATATTAGCACTGATTTCTGGAATATACCCTCAAATGTTCGCTTGGCTGATCCAAAGTTCTTCCAGACGCAACACATCGATCTTTTATTGGAGCTTTATTATATGCGTTGGGCGAATCAAAATCGGTCCTGGTTTGCCTATTCTACAATAACCTCAACTGAGGTAGACTGGACTGGAGGGACGTCTTTTACATGTCATTGATGGCCACTCGCTCGATTTCAATGCCAAATCCTAGCCCTGAATATAAGCTTGATAAAATCGTTTGTCGTTTCAGGTAATTAGAATCCCGTTCTAGTTCAGTAAACTAGTCTACTTAGGAGGAACTTGATTGTGGGATTGTGATTGGGATTCGTATCAGCAAGCAGATCGTCGGTTTTCTAACCTAGAACGCAAATTGGAGCGTCATCCTGAGTTTAAGGCTCAGTATTCAGCATTCTTCAAAGATTATGGGATCTTACTTACATGTCTACTTTTGAGTCGCGCAAGCTAAGTCGCTGCAAGAAGTATGGTAGTATTTTCCTCATCATTGCTTGCTGAAGGAGGAGAGCTCAACCACTAAGCTAAGAGTTCTATTTGATGGTTCGGCCGTATCTTCGCCAGATTATTCTCTTAATGAAATCCTTACTGCAGGCCCAACAATGCAACGCAAGCTTTTAAGCACTGTGCCGCAGTTTCGGACTTTTTCAGTAGCTCTGACTGGCGAAATTTGCAAAATGTACAGGTGGTTAGGATGGCTAAACCCGGCGTGATACGCCTCATCTGGAAGCTCAAGTTGTCAAGCTCAATACAGTTTCTAACGGCACAAAGCCAGCTTCTTTTCTAGTGCTTCCGTTTAAGCAGCAACTGGCCATCGATGAAAGAAGATCCTTTTCTGTTGGATCGAAAGTGCTCGTGAGCGATTTCAATGAAGATCTCATCACTGAGGCGACTCTGCGCAGGAAGTAATTGGGATCATGCATCAAAAAGTCAGTCTGCTACGGAAAGGAAATTTTAAGCTTCGGAAATGGTGTTCCAACGATCCTCACGGTCTTCAACAGGTGCCTGATGAGGAAAAAAGGACTTTTTTTAAGTTTGATGGTGGTACAGATTTCACTCCAATTCTCGGTCTGGTATGGGATCCAGATTTTCTCCGATGAAAATGGCTGGCAAGCCTAGCAATGGACTGTACTCTCTACTATTACTTGATTCTAAGACCCGTATCGGACCCGTAATAGCCAAGGCCAAGATCTTTTTGCAGCACTTTTGGAGAGCACTTGGATTTAGGTAAAAGTCTGCTTGCGTCATTGCATTGTTCTTGCAGAGAACATGAAACTTCCTGAGTATCGTTCTAAAAGGCATCATCGAAGCTCATGGATTTAGCGATGTTAGCATTGAAGTCTACGGTGAATGCATTTACGTCGTATCTATAACAGAGGGAGTGTTCGAGCTCATATTTGTTTCCAATTAAATACATACAAATAATACACAAACAGCTGTCAGCTGACACTTAACACACCCCTGCTAAAACTGAATGCGGATGCAGTGGAATCACCTACATTACCGACTTGCTGTTAATGACGAATGCAGCAAAATGGAATCGCGGTATTATAGCGAACTCTCACGATACCAAAGCTGGAGTTAGCTGCTGCTACAATTCTATCTAAGCTCATTCGTGAAGTAGCTTAAATGAATTTGTTTGATTGAAGATATTATTATTGGTCTTATTTTGCACTGGTCTTATCCTGGATACGTGATGAGCCTTCTCGATTCCAAACGTTGTCTTCGGTTACATATACAAATTTCGAAATCGATTCAGACATCCCAGTCTTACAGTAGAGTGGATACACCAAGGAACCATCTTGCTCTTGCGCAGCATCTAGATGGCTAACCTAAGATGAACGTAGGGCGGACGGGTGATCAAATCATCCAGCTCTATTGCCTCGCTTACCCCATTCATGAATGAGTTTGGACTTCTTCGTGTTGATGGCTGTCTTAAAAACTCCAGTCTGGATTTCGATTCTCAGCATCCTGTGATACTTCCGGGTAATCATCCTGCCACACGCATCATCATCATGCATTTTCACAGGCCTTAGCTGCATGCTGGAGCACGATCAGTTTTTGCTCACATTCGGCTCCACTATTGGCCTATTGGTGGCCGTAAGACTGTCTCTAGCGTGACAAGCAAATGCATAATGTGCTTTCGAGCTGAACCGATCCTAGCTGAGACAATCATGGCGGGTCTTCCCCGGGATCGTGTGAGTGGATAGCATATTTTAGCTGTCCATTTTGGACCACTTTACTACAAAAAGGAGCTTTAAAACAAGGGACCTGTAAAATGCTTCATCTGTTTTGCCACAAAGGCAGTGTATCTCGAACTGGTTCCTGATCGGTCAACTGCAGCTTTTCTTAATGCTCCTAAGCGGTTTATTCTAACCAGATGTAAGCCTGCTCGTAAATGGTCGAAAAATGCTACTTATTTCGATGGAGCCAAGAATGAACTCAAGCGGCTCTTCCTCAGCGAAAAGCACATCAGCACTGTCCGAGAGTTATGTATCTTTCATGACATTGAACGGGAATTCGTTCCCCGCACTTCGGTGGACCTTGGACAGCGGCTGTGAGGACTGCAAAATATAATTTTTTTCATTCGGTCAGACCCTCGCTTTTGCCTGGATAATTTTGCACAATTTTCTGCCACATTGCCGCAAAAATAAATACAAGGCCTATATTTTCACTTTCAAATCAACCTGCAGAACTAGATGTATTAGCTCCTACGCACTCCCTTGGTACTGTGCCACTCGCATTGTACCCGAAGCCCGATGTCACCGCGCTAAACGTTTGGCACCTAGATCGCTGGCAACGAATAGCGCATTGTCAAAAAATCTTCTCGAATCGCTGGCGTGAGAAATGCTTATCGCTTCTTCAGCAGCGATCCAAGTGGCAAACATCCCAGCCTGGTGTTTTTGTTAATGATATCGTGCTTGTAAAGGACGAAAAATGTAAATGGCCACTGACTAGTGTGGTCGAGCTGACGGTGTCTCTGAAGTAGCTGTTCTCAAGACGTCAACTGGAGTCATTAAGAGAGCTCTGAACAAATTATGTGCGCTGCCGAAACAGGATCCCGTTGAAAGCCCGTGTCTTCCAAGGGGGGGGAAAAGTTTGGTTACGCAGCTATCTACACCAAAAAGAACTTAAGCTAGTTAATCTCTTAAAGTTTAATCACTCTTGATCAATTATGCTCTGTGCAGCATTAGAGCGTCTTAACGTAACTCTCATCACTGCTGTTTTCCATATACAGTACGACCTCACCTAACGCAACCCTCGTTAAACGCAACTCCTCGATAATCGCAACACCAAAATTCTTAACTTGAAAAAAATTTACCTCATTTTACGCAACTTTCCAAGGAAATCATAGAAAGTACAGACCACAATTTCTAATTTTATCAAAAACTTAATAAATTAAAATTAAGTCCTTGCAGATAAACTCGATTTACTTTGATTTAAATGATAAGAAAATGCATCTACTTTTGGAAATAGGTCTCGTAGCCAACAAAAGATTTTTCCTCCGTTATCGCAACCACCTGTTTTCGCAGCAGGCCAAATTCTAATAAGTTGCGTTAAGCGAGGTCGTACTGTATTATTATTATTATTATTATTTATACTAATATTTGTGATTGCTTGCACTCAGCTAAAGGCTTATAATGCATATGCAATTACATATCTCAAGTCAAAGTAATCTAAGTTCGGCCACGAAAGCAATTAAAATAAATAAACTTCTTACTGCCTTTCACATTTTTTCTTCACTATTTGAAATTGACCCAACTAGTGAATGCATCAGCTTCTGACAAGCCTTCGGCCTCTGTGCTTGCCACCCCGTGGCAGACCCCTCCCAAGTGGTTAACTGCACCTTCAAAGCGCAAAACCAACGCTCCTAATTCAGTTAAGAAGAAGGCACCAAGAAGTGGAAGCACTCCTGCCAACTTCTCTTTAGAATCCACCTCGGACTCTGACTCTGACTCTACGGTAAATGGTGATGGCGCAAAACCGCTCAAAGCTTCAGTACCCAGGAAGCAAGTTTTAAATGACGTGATCTCATCGAACCGCTTTGCTCTTCTTGCTGATGACAATGATCCTGCTCACGTCATGGGAAATGAGTGTAAAGTTCCTTCTCCTCTTATCCATAAGCCACCTCCTATTTTCGTAGATAATGTCAACAACATACAGGGCATGCTGAGTATGGTTGAAGCAGCTGCTGGCAAGGGCTCCTTCACTCACAAGTCGGATAGAGATGGCAAGGTCAGACTGATGCTTAATAAAAGTGACGATTACCGCAAAGTAGTCAAGCTGTTCACTGCTAAAAATGTGGATTTCCATTCATATCAAATGAAGGAAGATAGAGCCTACAAGATAGTGCTAAAAGGGATGCACTTCTCCTCATCGTTGGACCACATCAAAAGCGAGCTCCACAAGCTTGGTCATAAGGTGCGTCACATTGCTGTAGCCAGGAACAGATTCACCAAGGCACCAATGTCATTGTTATACTCGATACCGAAGGTAAAGAGTATATTGGGTTTGTGCAATGTCCGTCATGGTGTCTGTCCGTCCGTCCGTCTGTCCGTCTGTCCGTCTGTCCGTCTGTATGTTCGCAACTTTTTTCCACACCCTTCAAGTTAGAGACTTCAAACTTTGCAAATCTCTTTATCTATGGCATAGTAAATTAAAGTGTCAAGATTGGAGTTCTACGATAACTAGGAGGCTGGCAAATCGATAAACTCGATAACGCAAAATCGATAGATCCAGCTATTTCGCAAGCCCTTACAGCTAGAACTACCAAATTTGGAGAGAAAATAGCTACTAACAATCCCCAAAAAACTGCATAAAAAATTTTGGAGCCACGCCCACCCATTCCGCCCCCAGCCCCCCCGCAGTTTAACACTAAAAATGCCTATATCTTCGACAGTTTTTTAGCTAGACCCACCAAATTTGGTGCCAAGATAGGTGTTGACGATCTCCAACCAAATTCATAAAAACTTTGGATGCCACGCCCATCTATACTGCCCTATCCGCCCTCAACCACCCCAAAGCTTCGCTAAAAACGGTAGTGCGTGTATCTTCCATAGTGTTTGAGCTAGAGTCACAAAATTTGGTAGGTAGATAACTGGTAATGATCCCCCAAAAACTGCATCAAAGTTTTGGAGCCCCACCCACCCATTCAGCCCCCAGCACCCCCGCAGTGTAAAAACAGAAATGCTTACATCTTTTACAGTTTTTGAGTTAGAGCCACCAAATTTTGTGCCAAAATAGGTAATTATAACCCCCAAAAAAATTCATAAAAACTTTGGATACCACGCCAATCCATACTGCCCAAGCTGCCCCAAACCGCCCCAATGCTTCACTAAAAACGGGAATGCGTGTATTTTCCAAAGCGTTTAGGCTAGAGTCACCAAATTTGGTAGGAAAATAGCTATTAACGATCGTCAAAAAACTGCATCAAAGTTTTGGAGCCACGCCCCCCGTTCCCCAGCCCCCTGCATTTTGAAATCAAAAACGCCTATATTTTCCACATTTTTTAAGCTAGAGACGCCAAATTTGATGCCAAGATTGGTGATGAAGAAACCCAAAAATTTTGGATGGCGGCCCCACCCATACCGCCCCCAGCCCCCCTTCACCATATACTACTAACTTTGAGCTAGAGTCACCAAATTTGGTATGAAGATAGCAATTAACATCATAAATAGATCTACAGCAAAACTTTGGACGCCACGCCCCCCATACCAGCCCCCAGCCCCCCTTCCACCATATTCTACTAACTTTGAGCTAGAGTCACCAAATTTGGTATGAGGATAGCAATTAACATCATAAATAGATCTGCAGCTAAACTTTGGACGCCACGCCCCCCATACCAGCCCCCAGACCCCAGCCCCCCTTCCACCATATTCTACTAAGTTTGAGCTAAAGTCTCCAAATTCGGTTTGAGGAAAGCTATTGACATGATACATAGATCTGTAGCAAAAATTTTGATGCCACGCCCCCATACCGCCCCAGCCCCTACCTTTAACAAACTTTGAGCTAGAGTCACCAAATTTGGAAGGAAGATAGCTTTTTGGCATCCCCATCTGCACCAGACAATCGTTGAGGCAGCGTACACCCCTGCCGTATCCACACACAATTGCAATCAGCTCTCTTTAAATCTGTTTTACTACTGGTATCGAGTATACCGCAGTCGGGTGGGTCCGACTGCAACGTTTCTACTTGTTTTTCATTGACCTAGAGCCAAATACTAACAACAAAAAGGTGTACGACATCAAAAGGCTTTGCAACGCAGTGGTGACGATTGAGCCACCGAAAAAATTTGATGATCTTGTCCAGTGCCATAGATGTCAAGCATTCGGACACCACAAAGAGATTTTGCAACAAACCCTTCAGGTGTGTTAAGTGCGCGCAGAATCATAACACAGCAGACTGCACCAAAGTCAAAGAGGCCCAAGCCTGTTGTGCTCACTGCGGCATGAACCACACGGCTTCATACAAAGGCTGTCTTGTATACAAACAAACAGCCCAACGCCAATTCCAACGCAAAGTCACAAAAAAAACCACTAGTCCACCTGGCCAACATGGCAGCCAACCTTCCAACCACCTCTCTGCTGGAGTAAGTTTTGCCAGCCACTTCCGCAATGACAACAGTACTCAGTACAACAATTTCAACAATCCAAGCCTCAACTCAACGCCAGTCATTAATGAGGAATCCATCATGAGAAAAGTTGAAGTCCTTATTCAACAAATGGTTGTGCAGTTAACTGCACAATTTACGCAATTGCTTGGAAACCTCATGTCACCACTGTCCCAATGCAAGTAATATTAAAAATTATCATATGGAATGCAAATGGCCTTTGTCAAAGGAGGCTTGAGGTCGAGCACTTTCTTAAAACCAACAACATTGATGTGCTCCTTGTCGCAGAATCTCACTTCAACGAACGCTCGTTCTTTCACATTACGGGATACGAGCTTATAATTTGCAACCACCCCAGTGGCGCTGCGAGAGGTGGCTCCGCTGTACTCATCAGATCAGGCATCTCCCACTCCGTACTCGATCCTATCCAGCTCCCTTGGGTGCAAGCTTCTGTTTTGCAAATCCACAGTCCTCAGAGTAATATGAAGCTAGCAGCGCTTTACTTTCCTCCACGTCACAACATAACGCAAGGAATGTTTGAGCAAGTAGCAGACCATTTGGGCTCCAAATTCATCGCTGGAGGCGACTTCAATGCTAAGAACACCTGGTGGGGATCCAGGCTCACAAACACCAAAGGCGCTGCTCTCCTGAATTGCATCTGGAGCAGAGATCTCACATGTCACTCAGCCGGTGAACCCACTTACTGGCCTACTGACCCTACTAAATTGCCGGACGTTCTGGACTTTGCTGTTGCCAAAGGAATTCATCCCAGGCTAATCCGCACGTCCATTTGCGCGGACCTACAATCTGACCACAGTGCTGTTCTTCTGGAGGTAAACATGCCCGTACTGGCCGTCAATAAACCACATTACATACTTGGTAAGGGCACCAACGCTGTTAAGTATCGCGCCTGGCTTGAGCAGAATGTTGACTGCAACATTACCTTCCATTCTGGCAATGACATTGATGATGCTGCTGAAGCCTTAACTAGGTATATGCACAACGCTGCAAGCATTGCCTGTGCTTCCTCGAGTCAAAGGCATGGCATTCCCAAAAGGGACAGACATCTCTGGTCTGGAGAGCTAATGGTGGAAATCCAGGAAAAAAGGCGTCTACGACACACCTGGCAACTAAGCAGAAACCTCCTCGACAAAACCGCCCTAAATCGCGCTACTAGGAGGATAAAAGACCTGATGCGCAAGCTTAGAAGTGACTCTTTGGAAGCTTATCTAGCTGCTGCATAGCCTGGCGACCCCGAAAATAACCTTTGGCTGGCAACAAGAGAGAAAAGTAGACCTACTTTAAGTTGCCCTCCGATTCAGAACGCCAGTGGCTCTTGGTGTCACTCTAGCGAGCAAAAAGCCCAAGTGTTTGCTGCACACTTAGAACGGACATTTACCCCGTTCCAATTCAGCGATGATTCTTCTAATGACGAAATACGGAGTTTCTTGGACATTCCATGTCAAATGGACCTCCCTATTGCTGAATTTGTAGATGACGAGGTTCAAGAGGAGATCAACTCTCTGTCCAACAAAAAATCACCAGGCTATGACGGGATTAACGCACTTGCTTTGAAGATGCTGCCACCAAACGTGATCAAAATGATCACACATCTGTTCAATGGGATTTTAAGACTTCACCATTTCCCCTCCCAATGGAAATGCGCTGCGATTATTATGATTCCAAAGCCCGGCAAGCCTGTGCATATTGCCAGCTCTTACCGTCCCATAAGCCTACTGGTGATTGTCTCCAAAATCTTCGAGAGATTGTTCCTACGAAGACTACTTCCCATACTGGAAGAGAATCAGCTCATTCCGGACCACCAATTCGGTTTCAGAAGGCACCATGGTACACCTGAGCAGTGCCACAGAGTCGCTCAATATATCTCTAACGCTCTGGAGAATAAAAGGTATTGCTCGGCAGTGTTTCTGGATGTAAGACAGGCTTTTGACAGGGTATGGCACCCAGGACTCCTGTACAAGCTGAAAAAAAATCTTCCAATGCCATATTACATGGTACTGAAGTCTTATATTCACAACCGCAGATTTTTTGTAAGATGCAAGTACGCTGAATCGGATTTGTTCTTAATTCAGGCTGGGGTACCCCAAGGCAGCGTGCTTGCTCCAATTTTATATACCCTGCTCACTGCTGATTTACCGGTAACCAACCCAGAGATGTCCCTCATTGCTACATACGCTGACGACACCGCTTTCCTGGCCTCCAGTACCAGCCCTTCTGTTGCCTCAAGAATTATTCAAACGCAGCTGTCAGCCCTTGAGCCTTGGCTAAATAAGTGGAATATTAGTATTAACACCGAGAAGTCGGTGCAGGTTGTTTTCACCTTACGAACCCTCTCATGCCCTGAAGTCCACCTCTTTGGACGGAGGCTACCCACAGCCGAAAGTGCCAAGTACTTGGGCCTTACTTTGGACAGAAAATTGAATTGGAGAGCTCATATCATTAACAAAAGGACTCAGCTTAAAATTCGTTTCAAGCGCCTTTACTGGCTTCTAAGACCTGCATCACGACTCAGCCTACGTAACAAAGTGCTGGTTTACAAGGCTATCCTTAAGCCTATCTGGACCTATGGGATACAGATTTGGGGCACTGCAGCTGCCTCGAATATTCAAATTATTCAAACTTTCCAAAGTAAACTTCTGCGTACCCTAGTGAGTGCTCCGTTTTACGTCAGAAACGCTGTCATTCATAATGACCTGAAATTGGCTACAGTAAAAGAAACCATCACTCAATACAGCCAGAGATACTTACAAAGATTGGAGAATCATGATAATGTACTAGCTCTTCAGTTGCTAAACAACAGCAATCAGCTCCGGAGGCTTTCAAGATTCCATCAACTCGACCTCCCCTTCCGCTTTAATTAATTCTATTTGTGCTACCTAAATTTTTTCTTTTTACCTAACCGCCAATGTTTTTTCGTAAAATTTAGTTATTGTCTATCAAGACAGATTCTAAATAAAAATTTATCTCTCAAAAAAAAAAAAAAAAAAAAAACTATTTGAAATCATTAATCCTGTTTCTAAAGCTCTACAGCATGAAAATAATGATTTACATAACACTGGTACTCTATAAAGTAATCTTTTTCAAAACTGTGCGAATTAAGAAATCAAAGTTCAATCAAAAGTTTACTATATGCTATATATATAAAAGATTTTGCAAAAGAGTTGAGGGTTTTTTTTGACGAGTTATTACAAGATGAGAGAATTTCAACTATTTCTGTTTAGATATATTTATTAAGCTAAACAAACATTTCAGAGCCTTTCTGACCTAAGTAGTATGTTCGAAATATAACAACCGGAGAAACTCCTGTCTTCTTCGAACGAAGAGATATTAATAGCTTTCAGAAAACTGTTGGCTAAATACAGTAAAGACATTTCAGTTAATATTTTTGGCCTATGAAAGGCTTAAAAAACATGCATAAATCTGAAGTTCAAAAAAATTCATTCGATACAGGCATTGTGTTCTTGCTGATAAAATTCAATATGGATCCAGTTTTCCGGATCTAATTACAGCGTGCTTTTTATTCTCAACCCTTTCAGTATTAAATCGAAACAAAAATTACCTTAGAACTTCGATTGGACAGGAACGCCAGTCAGACCTGTTACTATTGTCCATATTGCAAGGAAAGTGTATACTCAGTTTGAATTTTTTGTAAATATTTTAGAAAAAGTTAAGGAAAGAAAATTCTGATGAATAAAATTCCTTTTAATGTTATGCAAACATTTTTGTCTTTTTGTGAGAAATCTTCTCCTAAGGGGCCCCAAGAAAATTTTTGTACAGGGCCCGGCCAAGGCTTTTGGTAAATACTAAGCACGATTTAAAATATACTTACTTTGAATGATTCTTAAACTTAGTGTATCTTGTTACTTATTAGATAGTCAGGCGCAAATTAAAAAATCGAAAAAAAAATGTGTGTGTGCATGTATTTATGTATTCAATTATAAGCAAATATTAATAGGTTATAAACAAAACAGTTGAGGAAAGTAAGATGACATTCTGTGGGTATATAAGTATGAAATTGAATTGAAGGTATGACATATGTACCTTATTTGCGGAAGGCTTTTGGAAAAAAAAAAAAATTTTATTTTTGTTAGAAAAAGTGCAGTAGTGGTGGTGGTTATTATCAGTACTTTTTTTTTGCTATTTCAAAAATCAAATTTAGCAATCACTAGTTTTTCAATGGGGCTTTCTTCATTATGATCACCATGATGATCAACAATATGTTTTGATATGTTTGCCGAATTAAGCTGTACAAAATTACATAAAATACATCGAAATATATTAATAACCATTTGGTTACAACAGTAAACATAAAAAGTTGACACTCTGTTACCACTACATTTTTTGGATCGCATTTGGTGAGCAAGTATATCTTTACGGTAAGGCCTTTTCAATTTGCAATTTGTACAATAATAAGCATATTCACCGGTATGAGATGAAAAGTGATTGTAAAAGTTCATAAAATTGTCAATTACAGAGGTCTCACAAAAGGGACAAAAAGCACTCAGCTTCACTGTTTTTGAGTTATTATTATTAACATTTACTTTTTCTAGAGGAACCATTAATGAGGTTGTCTTACGAATACAGTTAAGAGATTCATCACTCAGGCGAGAAACATAGGATTCCGTTTTATGCATATGTATAAAATGGTTTGTTAGGTTTTGCGGTTTCGAGTTGCAAATAGCACAAAACTTTGTGTTTTTTTCGGTCATTCGTGAATCGGTGTTGGAGATGCAAACAACATCTTTTGTTTTTCGATTATGGCTTATATCTGATTGTGAATGTACTTCCTCTACTTCATTCTGATAATTTGATTTTACAAGCACAACATCTAGAATTGCATTTTTTTCTTGACGTTCTTTAGATTTATTTAATATTTGCTGCACTTCAGATGGTGACAGTTTTTCTAACAACACAACTGGATTTGTATTTTGTTGATGTTTTGTTGTTGACGGTTTCGACGTTGGAGTGGAACTTTCAGAATTCTCATCATTATCTGAGCTCAGTAGTTCTATTTGGATTATTTGATCCTCAAATAGCTCATGGATCCATCTAGGCAAAGGCTGTAAGTAAAGCGTTAAATTAAAGAAAATACCCAATATATAACATTTCCAAGCCAATTGACGAAGCAGCAATCTCTTGAGTAATTGTTCGAGTGTGTACCCCAAGGCAAACAATATTTTAATTTATGACTTTTTATTGAATACTAGCCGACCCGGTGCGCGTGCGTTGCTGCACCCAAAAACACACATGTATTTATAGTTTTTTGAGCTGTTTCATTTAAATACAGTCGAATCCAGTTAATTCGTACCCTGCTAAATCGAAAACCTTTATGATTCGTAAAAAATGCTGTCCTCTTGAAAATTATTCGTTGCTTCGTAAAAATTCCATACATATTGGTCCCCGCATTAATACGTTGTATTTTTCGCAACGCATAGAATATTGAACCTCTTATTAATTGAAATTTGGTTTCGTAACCTCCTAAAATGCACTATTTTTTCGGTATATCACCGTTGGGTTTTGCAGACAGCTTTGCAGCCTTTATGACCCTGTACATGTTGAATTTTGTTTGTTTCACACTGTTTTAGCTTAGTTTGCTGAGTTTTTTTGAGCGTAACACCGATAAGTGCAAAAGTCACAAAAACGAAAGCATAAGGCGTTATCAATCGCGCAAAAACAAAGCATTATTTCAGCCATTGATAATTGAACAAAAAAAATTGACGTGGCAAAACAATTCAATATCGCTCCATCAACAATAACCTCAATTTCTCTTAAATAAGAGTTTATTCTGCAAACATCTTCTTGTTGTAAACTTAAACGTCAGAAACATGCTAAGCACCCGAATATAGAAAATATAGAATATAGAAAAGTCGCTTCTCACGTGGTTTACGCAATGCCGTCAAAGTAATGTTCCCATTGAGGGAGAGTTATTAAAAGAAAAAGATTTGTTTTTTGTCAAAGCTATGAACATAACAGATTTTAAGGCAAGCAGTGGTTGGCTAGATCGTTCTAAAAACCGAGAAAATATCGCATTGTATTTGGCAGATAACTTAACGACCCAAAAAAAAATCCATCAAAGTTTTGGAGCCAGGCCCCCCTTTCCCCACCACAGTTTTTCAGACCGCACGCAGTTGTTAAACAGAAATGCCTATATCTTCCACAGCTTTTGAGCTTTAGCCACCAAGTTCGGTGCCAAGATTGGTGATGAAGAAACCCAATAAATTTGGATGCCACGCCACCCCATACCACCCCCAGACCCCTTCCTCTATATTTTACTAAACTTGAGCTAGAGTCACCAAAGTTCGTAGGAGGCTAGCAATTGAGATTATACACAGATCTGCAGCAAAAGCTTTGATGCCATGCCCCCCATACCGCCCCCAGCCACCCTTCTCCCACCTATTACTATTTTTAAGCTAGAGTCACCAAATTTGGAAGGAAGATAAATTTTTGTCATCCCCATCCGCATCGGACAATCTTTGACGCAGCGTACACCCCTGCCGTATCCGCACCTCATTGTAATCAGGTCTCTTTTCATCGCTTTTATTACTTGTTCCACCGAGTATAACGCAGTCGGTTGCGTACGACTGCAACATTTCAACATATTTTTATTCATTATTGGTAGTGTTTGACAATAATCACCTGCCAACAGGACTGTAATTTTTTTCATTAGGAATTCCGTTTCTCTGATGTCTTTAAGTGTTCTATTTAACGCTTCAAAACTGCTTTTATGAGCTATTGTGCTTACATTCTTTCAATACTTGCGCCATGTAACCATCTTCTCTATGACAAAAATGGAGTGGATATTGTAAAGCATTAATAAAGTGAATGCCAACATTTTTGGTCGGTTAGAAAAAGCTACAGAAAAACCGTGCGTGTTTTTTTAAAGTTTTTTAAAGCTTGATTTTTTGTTATTATAATTTTATGTTTCTGATAGTCAGCTAGATTTTTGTTTTTATAATTTTATGTTTCTGTTTAATTTTTTTTTAATTTGTAAAACATACTAATGAATGTACTTATATTATTTGTTAAATTCCAATAAAGTTAAATGTGTTAACATAATGGGAAATCTTAAAGCCCCGTTTATTCGAATTTTTCTTTTTTGTGCCCCGTTTAAATCAAATACCGATAAGTCGAACACCTGTGTAAATCGTAAAAAATGTGATCCCCTTGCCATTTCGAATTATCGGGATTCGACTGTAACTTTAAAGCGGCTTAGGTGGTTCAGTCAACTGTTTAAATAACACATTTTTTGCCCTGACCACACGATACGTTGCTGTGGTGCTTTTTGACATCTACTCCATGAATCGTCTGTTTCTCCTATGATATGTGCAATTGATTTCTGTGTTTTTTTTGTGGCTGTTTCACGCCAATCATAAATATGCAAATCAATAAGCCCACGTTAATACATGCGTTATATAAGTTCATTGTTGTTATTAATTGTATAATACAAACCTTATTTTTTCGAAGCAAAATTTTATATTGCAAATTGAGGATTCTTTCAATTTGTTCAGCCATTTTCCTTTTGATCCTAAAATAAAAATATATGGAAAGAAAATAATTGCAGACGCAACCGAAATACTCTGAATCAAGTATTAAACGAGTAGAAACGTTGCAGTCGGACGCAACCGACTGGGGTATACTCTGATTCCTGTATTTAAACGGCTAAGCTCAGAGATTTGATGAACATCGCCTGCTGAGTTGGCAGCTCTAGCTTAAAATCTGTTGAAGATATAGGTGGGGGCGGAATGGGTGGGCTTAACATAACTATTTTTGATGCAGTTTTCGAGGAGACGATAGAAATTTGGTAACTCTGTAAGGATGTGGGTGATATTTGAAGAAGCGTAGAATATCAATAGATATTTGAATTATTCTAACTTGTTCATAAATTTTCAAATCGTTCATACATACTCTTTAATTTTTGGAGTTTACGCCTTAAGAATCGATTTGCATATAAGTAGCCCGGTATGAAAAAATATGAGGAGTAAATAGAACTGAAAAAGTTTTGTTACGTTTTTGTGAAAACTAGCGCATGACGGATGTTGGATACCTTTATAAAATATAAGTACTATTGTTGATACGTTGTTCAACAATGTATTTGCAAATAATTGCATATTTTCATTGGCATAAGTTGGCACTTAGTTAACAATTGAGGAATTGCTTCCATTATAAAAAGTTGATTGAACTACATATCCACAGTAGCACTTATATTTTGTTATTGTGTCCAACATTCGCTAGTTCATTCTCTTATTATTCAAGAGCCTCGTTATAATTATTTGCAAGTATGTGTGGGTATGCGTGTATACGAACCGAACGAAAACAGAATTGCGATGGACACTGAATGTTAAATTCTCAAATAATTCTTCAAGGCTATTGATGATATGTTGCTCAACAATATATTTGTAAATAATTGCATATTTATACTCGATACCGAAGGTAAACAGTATATTGGGTTTGTGCAATGTCCGTCATGGTGTCCGTCCGTCTGTAAGACACAACTTTTTCCACAACTTCAACCTAGAAACTTGAAATTTTGCACATATCTTTATCTATGGCCGGGACAGATAAAGTGTCATGATTGGGGTTCAACGATAACTGGGTGGCTGGAAAATCGATAAATTCGATAACTCAAAATCGATAAACCCAGATATTTCGCACGCCCTTACAGCTAGAACTATGAATTGGGAAAATAAAGCTACTATCAACCCCCAAATAACTGCATTTTGGAGCCACGCCCACCCCTTCCGCCGCCAGCCCCCCGCAGTTTACAACAAAAAATTCATATATCTTCTACAGTTTTTGAGCCAAAGCTCCATGTGTATATCGAAAACCAGAGTAGTTATCGATAGTTTGAAGCAAACTTGTTCTGCTTATGGTATAGGAGAACTTATATTCAAAATCTGAAGTCTCTAGCTCTTGTAGTCTCTGAGATCTACGCGTTCATACAGACGGACAGACAGATAGACGGACAGACGGACATGGCCATATCGACTCGGCTATTGATACTGATCAAGAATATATATACTTTATGGGGTCGGATATGCTTCCTTCTGCCTGTTACATACTTTTGCACAAAACCAGTATACCCTGATTTACCCATTTTATGGGTTCAGGGTATAAAAAGGTTGAATCTTTTTATTTTAGAAATTTCTGTTTTCATTTTTATACTCGATACCGACGGTAAAAGAGTATATTGGGTTTGCGCAAGGTCCGTCATGGTGTCTGTCCGGCCGTGAGTTCGCAACTTTTTTCTACACCCTTCCAGCTAGAGACTTGAAACTTTGCTAAATCTTAATCTATGGCATAGTAATTTAAAGTGTCGAGATTGGCAAATCTATAAATTCAATAACTGAAAATCTATAAATCCACCTATTTAGCACGTCCTAACAGCTAAAACTACCAAATTTCAGGGAGAAGATAGCTACTAACAACCTCGATCAAAATGCATCAAGTCCCTTCGCAGTTTAATATCAGAATCACCTTTTTCTTTCACAGCTTTCGAGCTACAGCCACCAAATTTGGTGCCAAGATAGGTAATGAAGAATCCCAAAAAAAATTTGGATGCAACCCCCTCCCCTAGCACTCCCAGCCCCCCTCTACCAACCTATTGCAAACTTTGAGCTAGTCACAAAATTTCACACAACTCTGCAGTAAAAATTTTGATGCCACGTACCCCCATACCACCCTCATCCCCCATTCCCTGAACTTTTACAAACTTTAAGCAAGTCACCAAATTTGGTAGGAAGATAGCAATTGACATCATTCATTCATATGCAGCAAAAATTTGAATGCCATGCCCCCCCTACCGCCTTCATACCACACTCCACCATATTTTCTAACTTTGAGCTAGAGTCACGAAATTTGGTAAGAGGATAGAAATAGACATCCCACAAAGATCTGCAGCAAAAGCTTTGGATGCCACGCCCCCTCATACCACCCCCAGCTCCATTTACCACACTTTTTACAAACTTTGAGCTAGTCACAAAATTTGGTAGGAACATAGGTTTTTGGCATCCGCATCTGCATCAGACAATCTTTGAGGCAGCATACATCCCTGCCTAATCCGCACCCCATTGCAATCAGGTCTCTTTTTAAAGGTTTTATTACTGGTATGGTGTATACCGCAGTCGGTTGCGTCCGACTGCAACGTTCCTACTTGTTTTTATATATTGGTAAGGCATACGGGGTAAGCCAGGAACACCTTAAATTCTATTTTCCCATTTCGCTTTTTGGGCGCGTCAGCCTACTATAGTGAGTTGTATTTGTTTTTGACGGACAACACAAACAACCATGCCCACTGCTGGATCCGAACCCACAACTGTGATCGTGACACTTTGAGCCATATTTACAATACTCAATGTACACGATATAATAGAGAAGAATTCGCTGCAGGGATATTCGATGACGGAAAACATAACACACTGAAAATAAAACGAATATGCAGTGATCTCGAAATTAATTCTTATATAGAAAAGGCGGTTGTATGGAATTTCGTTTAAAGAAGATTGACTGTAATAACAAGTTTAATAAAAGACGCATGTAAATGTAGTAATAAAATGTGCAAGTACCTTGCATTTAAAACTATCCATTTTATTATTTCCTTTAGTTTATGGTTTTTTGCTCCATTTTCTATAATAAACTCAATAAATAAAACATATTTAGTGAGATATTGTAGTTCGACTTTTTCGACATCATCCATGTTGCCTGTAAAAATAATTCATTATTAACACAAAATAGTATATCTATGAGGTAGCTGAATTTTAAATCTGATTGAAATCAGCAAATGCAAAGCAGTTCGCGTTACTCTAAGGGTTATTAAGCGCTTTATAACGGTCATTATCAGAAACTGCTGCGTTTAAACTGCAACTGACATCGTCCAATATTTTTTGAAGAGGTTTGATGTCTAGGCATCTAGGTGGAACATCTCTGTGCCAAATGTAAACAACACCTTCAGGGGGTACAACAGCCCAGGAGTATTCCTGCACGGAGAGGACCAAAACAAGTACCTTGAGGTCAGTTTCACAGGAGGCTAACCTTTGGGCAACACGTGAAGGATGTTGTCGGACGATTTAGAGCCAAGACACCAATGCGGAAATGTGTAGTCTCTGCAAAAACCGACATTACTAAAACTCATAAACCCCAGGCCAATTAACTGATGCGCGAACGGGAGCAGAAAGTAACATTCGCACGAGGGATGTTCATCGGGAATGGAAACATTATTAATAGACAGAAGACTCGGGACTACATCAGTATTCCACCCAAAAAAAAAAACAAGTAAGAAAGACTGTTAAAAATCTAAGAATTTATAAAAGTTAAGAATATAATTTTTTGTATCCCATTCATCATGATAACAAAATAATTTGAGTTAGCAGATTCTTCAAAACTATTTTCTAAAATGGTTTTCATAAATCAGGAAAACCATTATTGAACATAAGTGAAGATCCGCAAATCATATAAATTTTTTTAAAAATCAATCATTTGTCCGATATTTTCAAGTTTCAAGCTGCGTTTGATATCGGTGCGGAAACAAGATGTTGCCGATCTAGCCGATTTCGAAATATATTTAAACTATAGTAAAATAAAAAAACCTGACCACAGTGTTAGTTTCATAGCTCAAAATTTGAGAAACTTGCAACGAAACAGACAATAATGGCTCAAACGACTTAGCTCAATGCTCATCAGAATAATATACGTAAATATAGGTTCGTGGATGCTCCTTCTATGCATTACACACTCCACGAAGAATTTTTTCTCTTTTGCTTTAGTTTGGCTTTGAGTCCCTTCAGAAGTTATTATCTAATTTGTGATCGACAAGATTGGTAAATGACTTATCACGATTTGCTCACACAAATTTAAAAGCTTATGCCTACGAATTCAATAGGCATACAGGTTGCAAAAATAACTGGCCATAAAACTATCAGAACCCTTTACATAGCCACCTGCGATAAAGCTTTAAGCGCGTCTTCATCACAAGTAATCTCTTAGCAATTTGGCGTTAGAACTGAAGCCACAACTTAAAACGCTTATTTAGTTTATCACTTGTTACTTTTATTGCGTTTTATTTTAATAACTTATGTACGAGTATAAACATAGTATATATACACTATGAATATATACATATGCATAATTTATTTACCTTTTGTTCGGATATTCGATATTGTCATAAATATTGATGGCACGATTAATCACATTATATACAATAAACGATTATTTTGTATCATTGACCATTAATAATAACATATATCGATTACTTGCTTAAATAATCGCATCGTTAAAATATACGAAGCAGAGCCAGTGCTGCCATATTAGCCTTTTTCCGGAGAGATCTGTCATTTTTTAAAACTTCGTCAGCCGGAAAAATAACCAAACATCCCCTATCCGGAAATCTGTCATTTTTTAAGTACCATTGTCCTTATTTGAATTTCCAAAATAATTTACGAATTAATGAAAGCTTTTAAAGTAAAGATGCAACGATTCGACGAAGCTCTTAAGCGATTTGATCTTTGGGATTCACATATTAAAATCTAAAGTGATTCCGCCACACAGTGAAATCGATATTCTATGTGATGATTTCACAGCTCACGTAGAAAGAGACTTGTACTTAGGATCAAGGCATACTTAAGAAGGTGGTGTAACTCGCTCTCTCGCCCTCTTTTCACTTCTTAAATTTTCAGTCTGTTAGCAGCAGTTGTGAGCGACGCATCTCCGCGGACGATTTTTTCGTGTAAAACTTCTTGTGCTACAGACTTTACGTGTTGTTGCAATGGCGTTAAGTATGCCTTGCTTAGGATATGAGTTTGAGCGTCAATTGAAGGCTGTCAAACATAAGCACAAGGACAGCGATGAAAGTCAAATTCGTTTTGGCTGCACTGAGTTTGTTATTGAACTCATTAATCAATAAAAGCGCAGGTAACGCAATTTCCGCTATTTGCAATTAAATGTAAGATGTAGGTATCAGCAATTTCTTTATTTATATATTATTTTTTTTTAGATTGCCCGATAATTTTGAAATTTTAAAAAATATTGACCTGTTTTCTGTTGAAAATTGCTTAGCAGCACAGAAAAAACCAATTTGTAAAGTGCTAGAATTGGTCAATGTTGAGTCAGACGATATTAAAAAAATTCTTACTCAATATACAAACATCCATTTGGTGAAATGGCAAAGTATAGACAACATTCTTATGTTTTGGGCCGAAGTGGAAAAAATAAGGGTTCTGCAGGAAACAACTCGTTTTTCCAGCTAGCCAATTTTGCTCTAAACATTTTTTCGCTGCCTTGGTCGAACGCAGAGGTGGAACGTGTTTAGCCAGGTGAGCTTAATAAAAGAGAAGGTGCGGAATGCTTTCCAAACTGAAAAATTAAAAGCTATTTTGTCCATACGGTAAGACTTGTTGTTTATTAAATTATTATATAAAAAATAATAGACATTTTGTACATTTAAGATTCGGATTACGTCGAAATAACCAATGCTGTACCCGAAAAATTTTTGAAAATGATTGACACAAATGCAGCTTATGTTGAAGAAGAACAAGACGTCGAAGACGAGGAAGAAGATTTAATCGACGCAGCTTTAAAACTATTATAATATTTATTAACAAAATACAAACTTCGTACGAAAAGCGATGTAATTTTGTATCCTCTTTTCTGTCCTCATTTTTTGGTCGATCTAACCTTTTTTATAATCGATAGTTGGCAGCTCTGCTGCAGAGCTGCCATAGCAGGCTTTTTCCGGAGATCTCTGTCCTATCTAACCTTTTTTATAATCGATAGTTGGCAGCTCTGCTGCAGAGCTGCCATAGCAGGCTTTTTCCGGAGATCTCTGTCCTATATTAAACTTTATCAGCCGGAAAAATCCCCTATCCGGAAATCTGTCCTTCTTTAAGTACCATCGTCCTTTTTTGAATTTAGAATTATTGCCAATAACGGTGTATGAAAATAATAATAGCCTATAATAGAAGTTAACCGTGATCACGAAGGCGGTTCCTCCGGAGTGAGGCTTGGTCATTGCACTTCGGCTGAGTTGACCTCTGCGATTATTCCTAATGTGAAAAACTCGTGACGCATATATCACCACATATATTTTTTGTCGTAACAAAATATTACAAAAGAATGGATAAAAGAAATTTAGAGATAATATCTATAGTTGCTCAGCAACAGGGTATGATTGTTGATCTTGCTGACTATTTAAATAAACCCTGTGAAGACGAGGATTTCGAAGATGAGCAACTTTATGCACTTGTTGCAATGTCTCGGAGGATTTAGGCGCATGTGTGTGAAAATAAAAATTAATAAATACTAGGTAAATAATCGAAAAACTTTAAGATGCGTTTTGGAGAGTTTTTTGAAAAGGATATGGTGGATGAATGCGTCGCTGGGTTTGAAGCCCTTGGATTTCCACAGTGCATTGGAGCACTTGGTAAACAAAGTTGTTAAGTAGTTAATGTTGTTTATTATAATATTTTTTATTATTAAGATAAATGTCATATAGAGGTAAAGCCATCAGCTGAAGAGGCCACAGACCACGCAAATCATCAATCACTCCATCCACAAGCCCAGCAGGAGTGCTTCCTTTTCGGGCGACCATATTGTTACATTTGATGAACATTTTCTAACTAAATTCGAAAATATTATGAAAATAACATAAATAATTTGCATTTGACTTACCGTTGTCGTTGCCCGCCATGATTTATTTGCCATTCATTTGCGTAGACAATGTTTACATTTTTGTTGTGAATGACAATTTTTTAGTGGTGGAATCAAAAATATCGAAACTAACTAAATAAAAACACTTGGATTAGGAACATTTCCAGAAGATGTTGGAATATTTTGAGAAACCTTGGAACGGGTACTTCATACGTAACATCTTTGATGTAAGATGTTAGATGTTAAATGTGCCCTAGGGTGAATTTGGTATAAGGCCAACTCTAATATGAACTAACCATGAACTTTTTGTACTATCGATTGTATAAAAGCCATTCACTTGTATAATAATAGTATCGGGTATGGTTTTGGTGAATGCCATCCACTTTATATTCGAACGAGCGGGAGTAAAAAAATTAAAAATGCCCAAGGAAATCTACAAAGCAAAATAATCGTGGTTGAACCCACTATCATCAAAAATTGGTTGTGCCGAAATTCTCCTGACCAATTTTAAGCCTACTTCAAATATGTCATACATTTGCATTTATACGAGATTTGTACAACGACGATGTCACCCATTTATACCTGTTATTTCTAAAACCCATTTTTGAAGATATGCAGCTCATTAACAAAAGCTTTCAAAGCAAAAAAGCAAATCCAACAAAGCTTTTAAGCGATTTAATCATTGGCATTCACTTATTGAAATCTAAAGTGATTCCGCCAGACAATTCAATCGACATTCAATGTGATGATTTAACAGCTCACGTAGAAAAGGGATTTGTACCTAGGCTTTGAGTTTGAGCCTTAATTGGAGGCTAACATACTTAAGCTCAAGGACAGCGATGAAAGAGAGATTCGTTTTGGCTGAGTTTGTTGTTGAACTCTTGAATCAATTAAAGCGCAGGTAAGGCAATTTCAGCTATTTGCAATTAAATCTAACGATATCGGCATTTTCGATATTTTTTTTTTTTATCTTGAAATTGCCCAAAAATTATGAAGTTATTAAAAATGTTGACAAGTTTTGTGTGGAATATAGCTAAGCAGCACACAAAGAGCCAATTTGTAAAGTGTTAGAACTTTTCAATGTTAAGTCTCACGACACTGAAAAAATTCTAACACAGTTAGGGTGTTCACTTTGTGTTGCAAAAGTGCGAAAGTCCAACAGTGCAAACCATCCCAACAACAATTTGTACTGAAACCATTATGCACTTTTTGCAACACCATTGCCTATGATTAAAGGCCCAGTTACCCGAACGTAAACTAAATTGAACTTGAACTTAGAAAACAGCTGATCAGTTCAACTACACGTGAAACACTGTTTGATGGTTACCCAAATCTAAAACTGATTTGAACCGAATTGACAACCTGCAGAAAACAGAACTTTTAGATCCGGTTCATATTCCAGTTCAAGCTAGTTCCAATTACTTTGAACAGCTGATTTAAAATGGACGAGCATAAACTTATTTGTTTGGTGCAGGAAAATAATTAAATTCTGTATTTTGCTGAATGTTTTTCTGTAGTATCCAGCGACATTCCAATCCGTATTCATTGGCCGAACTGCCCAACGCCGCGTTCGCATTTCCGGCATTTCCAAGCTTATTAAACCGATGTGTACTAAGTACATGAAATAAACATTGACCATATCATCCATACTTAATTGGTTTATTATTTTCTTGTGTAAACAAAAATTGGCGCAATTGTGAAAATATCAAAACAATGACAAACAGCTGTTCGATAATTGAATGTGCAGGGTAATCGGTTCAATTACATGTTCATGTTCATTATTAGCTTCAAGCTAAGTTCACGTTTGGGTAATCGCTTGGTTTTCAAGTGCCAATTCACGATCACTTTCAATTTAAATCCAAGTTCGGGTAACTGGGCCTTAAGAAATCGTTGCAAAGTCGCAAGCTGATACAAAAGTGAAAAAGTGTTGCACAATACAAGCAATTTTCTGGTATTTTTTGGGGTAATTTTGTGCTTTAGGTGCTAAATCAAAACAAACAGCTGTTCATTGTGAGCGGCTGCTAAAAGTGAATGATGGTTGGTTTTTTCCGCGAAACAATGGCACCTGTGGAGGAAGAGTCCTGCTAGGCTTTGGACACACCAAGTGTTAAGGATGATGTTGTTTTTGACTTTATGGCCGACTCATCAGAATCAATAATTTTTAGCTCATATACTTAAATTACCACATAATGCATTTCGACCTATAAACCTTCAATTGCTTAAATTTCCTGAATTCCTTGGGATGCTGTCCAATCTATAAGTGAATCTTTCACGCTTTTAAAAGGCATTTTGAAATTTATTTTTTTATTGCAGCAAATTAAATTTCTCAAAACGAAAGCGAACAGCTGTTTGTGCAAAAGTAAAATACTTCAACAATCACAACTTGAATGACCACGACACCAGCGTTGCAAATTTGCACTTTTGCAACACAAATTGAACACCCTAAATATGCAAACATTCATTTGGTGAAATGACAGTGTATAACCAAGACTCTTATGTTTCGGGCCGAAGTGGAAAAATATAAAGATTCTGCAGGAAACAACACATTTTTCCAGCTTGCCACGTTTGCTTTAAGCATTTTGTCGCTGCCTTGGTCGAACGCAGAGGTGGAGTGTGTGTTAAGCCAGGTGAGCTTAATAAAAACAAATGTGCGGAATGCTCTCCAAACAGAAACATTAAAAGCTATTTTGTCCATACGGTAAGACTTGTTGTTTATTAAATATAATATATGTATATAAAATTCGTGTCCACGGTGCGTTATGAAACTCCTTCGAAACGGCTCGACCGATTTTTAAAAAATTTTATATGCGAATTCAGTAGGTCTGAGAATGGGCTAGAATATATTTTGCATCCCCTAAAGGTTAAGGGTGGTCCACCAGTAATTGGTTTGTTTGTAAATTCCTATTTGAATTTATAGTTGCCTTTTAATGTTGTGTCAGTTGGCTTTTTAAACTATATTTCGAGATAGTAAAGTGGAGTTAGAAATTTTAGCAAGCCAGTTTATTGTGTGAGGAACTAAAATAAATTTTTAAATTTGAATCCGTGTGGGAAAAGTCGGTTCATTTAAAAATCCGTGCCGAGACCAAAAATATATCTTTAGAAAATGTCAGCAATTAGACGTAAAAACTTTTTTTGAATTCAATTGTCAAACGTATTAACATAAACAGTAAGTTTTGAACTGTTAAAGAAAAAATGCCAGACGAGCAAATATAGGTCGGCAAACGCGTAATGCAAATGATGTGGCATTACTGAGACAATCACAGACTGCAGACGAACGCGCACAAGCTAATGCAAGGCAGCGTGAACGTAATGCATGAAATAGATTTCTAGACCTCTTTTCTTCAGTTTTTGTTGGACATGTATGTCAAAGTGGAGAGTGAGCGCTTAAGGATTATTGCCTTGAACCAATCAAAAATGCAAGCAGAAAACTAAATACATAATCAAGACAAGATCACGAATAATGTGGAATTAGATCCAAACAATATAGCTCAAATGGTAACACTCCCGGCGTCATTTGTAAAAAGCCCGAGTTATCTTCATGAGTACACGCAGGATGCGCTCATAAACGTGCGTAAGTACGGGAGGCTTGATCTAGAATTCAGATCAAAATTCAACGGACAGATATGACTTTGAGTATTATATATTCAAAAAGCACCACAGCAACGCGTGGTCCGGGTACACTAGTTATAATATAAAAAATAGAAATTTTTTACATTTAAGATTTGGATTACGTCGATATAATGCTGCCACAACAACGCTATACCCGAGAAATTTTTGATGATTGGCACAAGTGCAGCCTATGTTGAAGAAGAAAAAGACGCCGAAGAGTAAGATATAATCGACGCAGCTTTGAAATTATTAAAATATTTATTAAACGAAATACAAATTTCGTACGAAAAGCGATGTAGTTTTCTGTCCTTTTTTCTGTCCTTTTTACATTATTTTTAACCGTTTTTTGTCCTTATTTGGTCGATCTAGCATTTTTTTGTAATCGATAGTTAGCAGCACTGAGCTGAGATACGGAAGACTTCAGGCAGAACCAAAGTTGCTTTCTAGCTTAAAAAATCGCGGCACGCAAAGTTTCAACATATGCTACTCCGAGGATCTGCCCAAACGATGCTTACTAACGAATTCGTTCATTTTTTTTTGACGTAGAATACGTCTTACGTTTCGGTATGAGTGTGCTATCCAAAAAAGTTGTTGTTGTAATATGGTTGCTTCACAAAATCGCTCATTGCTCATGAACTAATGAATAGATTTTCCTCAAATTAATTTCATTTTAAAGCCAAGGCTTCAACCTTTATTTTAAGCTATATATATATATGAAGTGATTAAATTTTCTATTAAAAAAATGAGACCAAAAACATGCAAAATTTTGCATCATTTTGAAGACTTTAAATTGCTCTAGCAATCTCAATAATCAATCAATTAATCTGAGTTTTTCGAATTTAAGTTGAGATGAGGTAAACAAACATTCCCACATTCAAATTTCTAATAATTTTGCCATATATATAACTTTTTAAGGCAAAAAATCAGTGCAAAAATCACTACTTTTTTTTCAATTGCACATTGCTCGAAAATTCCGCCAGAGAATCGATTAAAACTTGTTTTAATACAAAGTAGACTTGATTTCCTTTCGTTTGATATACATGCGGTCATGACTGATAGCTTCTAAATGTGGAAATTTCATTAAGATATTCGGGCATAATTAAATTTTCATACATAAATTCTTCCGTGCTAGGGGTGAACAAGCTCAGCTTAAGCGTCAGCCCCAAACAATTATAACACAATAAAATATGTTTACCCCAATTCTGAAATTTGCGTGCAAGTTTTCGAAATCATGTTTTATTGTTTGTGTTGCACATTTAATTATGCTTTTGCACCAAAACAATAAATATGCCCGTGCAAAAATATCATATAAACTATCGTGAGTTAAACTATCGATAATTCGTCTTTACGGTGGCAGCCCTGATTTTCGCATCTTGTGAACAGTTACTGTGAATTAAGTTAATTTAATTTAATTTAAATGAATATTGAACAATGCCAAGAATTTCACAGTTGACACCGAGGTGGACATGCTCATCGTAGGTGATTTTAATTTAGAAATGACAAATGATTGTTCATTTGCAGAATTTATGGATGAAAAATTCAAATTAAAGTATATTAAAAATGCAGCAACCACCTTAGCTCTAACCAATATAGATTTAGTATTTGCTAGAAATTTAAGTGTATCATTAATGAATTACATATCATACTTTTCCTTTCACAAACCTGTCATATCAAAAGTCACATTTCAAACATAAAACAAAAATACAATTTTAGATTTAATTATGCACAAATTTTGATGTAATAAATTATGTAAATATATATTTCTATTTCAAGTCAATGTTTGTTAAATTTATATCAGAGATGCTAACCAGTATTGCAGTAAAAAGGAAAAAATTAGCCAAATGACAACAAACACAATTAAAAATAAAATAAAACATCTATGTGGTTGTTGTTATTAGGCTACCGCTTCATAATTTTTGTTGCACAAGGACAGACGTATTCTACGGCTAACCTATGCGCCCGTGTGATCTGACACAGGCTGTCAATTTTTTTTGACGGATGCTTTTAGGCCTAATGCATGTTTTGACTAGAGTGAGAACTTGAATGAATGCTGAGCGCTACAGAGTTGTCGCTGATTTTTCATTCCACGGAAAATATTTAAAAATTGTTAAATCTTAATTTTATTGTTGATGTGTTAACATCTATAGGCACGGGTATCTATTTCTGCCAGTTAAATACATGCAAACAAATGCAGCGTGCCGTGCTGCGCTGAGCTCGACCTACGAACAAATTTAGAGTGCTGTCGTGGACCGACTGAAAAATTTCATATACATATTCATCTGAGTATGATTGTATTGGCAGAGAATAACTGGAAAATACAAATTTTAGAGATTTGCCTCCAAGTTGGAAGGGTGGTATAAACTTAATATAAACTTTGTGCAATTAAATAGCAAAACTTGAGATTCTTAAATATAATTTCAATTCTACATGTTTGTTTA
This sequence comes from Scaptomyza polygonia, assembly GCA_035044585.1. NCBI lineage: Eukaryota > Metazoa > Arthropoda > Insecta > Diptera > Drosophilidae > Scaptomyza > Scaptomyza polygonia. The sequence continues at coordinate 186,803 of JAWNNU010001903.1, read as the reverse complement.
TATTCTAGCATTAAAATCATATATTAAAGTTTTCATTGAGAATTATTGAATGTTGGTTCAAGGGGTATTTTATTTTTGTGCAACTTAAGCGTCTCAGCTACGACAAGCCAGCAATTTGTTGTTATGTTCAGTTTCCCTTTGCGTTCAGCGGCCCGTCGATTAAAGGAGAGGTGGCGGGTCAGTTGTTGTTACATATTGTAAGCAAGTGCGTTTGAAACATACATATATTTCTTACTGTGCCTGGTTATCGAGGTTTTTGTTATTTTTGATATTTTTCCTTTTTCTGTGTCGGCGGCAAACGCGCGCTTTCATTTACATATGTACCAATGCACTACTGAATACACTTTCGTAATTTGTGTACATCTTTGCATAACTGTATGGCAAGGATTGTTAGAAAGTGTCATAGGGTAAAAATTGGGAAGAGTATGTATGATCAGCAATAGCAAAACTGATATTTGACTGCCTTGGAACACAAAATCTTGTTTTCTTACTCAAGCGCAATTATGGGGGAAGAAAAATAGTTTTGTGGACAGGTGTTTGCAGAAGCCTAGTTTTTAGCTCAATATACTTGGTTGGCTAGGTGCATATCAGTTGCTAGTGCATGTGTTTTGTGGGGTAGGACAGGTATCAAAAGGTCATAGAATACGTAAAGCAGGCAAGCTATCGTTCATATCCAAGAATCTTATTTATTGCAAAAATAACTAAATTCAATAAACTATTCTTTTATTTTTTATGCTAATAATATAGCAATCAAACAGGTACAAATAGGTTTTAACACATTGCTCGTGAGTTCTAACACTCATTAGTTGTTTTTTTTGTGACACCATAAATTTCAACCAATTGATTGTTTATATGTTGTTGCAAAGAAAAAAAAACTCACTTTAAATAAAAAGTTCTTAGTTTTTAAAGTAAGTTTAAATTTAAATTTAATTTAAAAATTTACTTTTATTTGCACTCATATATTTAAATATGTTTATAACTTTATGTTAAGTTAATGTGCATCGAAAAAGTCAAATCGATGGTTGTTTCACTCATCGTTATCGCCTGATGCGCCCTCGAGATTGTACATAACTTTCATGAATTTGAGGAATGTTCCATTACTCACGTTTGTGTTGAAGTCACCACAAAGAATAGGTTGGTGCATGATCGAATCAATACACTGGCTCGCCGACAGATGCTACTATTTCAATAAAAAAAAGAATAAATACATTGAAATTATACTATCAGATTTTTAAAATGCAAGAATAAATCTTTTTTGCCGATATTGTTGTTTTAATAAGCAATGAAAACCACATTTACTTTTAACTTCACTTTATAAACAGTCTACGAAACAGTTCTCCTTACATCACAACAGACACAGAATTTCTTTCTAATTTCAAATATTTTTAATTTTTTTTTTTTTAACCGTAATAAATTTTTAATATGTGCTCGTTTCCTTTAGTTAATTTTTCTTGTTTCTTGTTCTTGGTAGTTTTTAATTTTCATTAATGCAGAATGATTTTGTCGCATGTTGCGGTTGCTATGCAACAAGCATTCTCTGATTCTTATGTCTTTCTTAGAACCGCTACTTAAAAAAAGTAATGATGCGAACATTTTTCGTAGTAAATATTTTTATGTAGTATTTATTTATATATATGAAACAGTAAAGTTGATCTTTCTTGCTGATAGTGTCGCGGAGGAATATTAACTCGCTAAAATTTGTTTGCAAACATATTACAATATACTTTTTATATTAGACCAGTTTTGTGTATAATATTTTGAGTTTTTGCTCTGACATGCCACGTGGTAGCAGTTTATCAGGTGAGGAGCAGAGAATCATCATAGGAATGCATGAATGCGGTTCTATAATTTCCAATATTGCATCTCGACTAGACCGACAGAAAGAAGAAGGCTCTAGTCAGCAGAGCCCGTCTAGAAGATACCCTCAACGAAGTTACAATAAACATATTGAATTTATAAAAAACTTTAGTTTTCCTTGCTCCCTAAAAGTACGCTCTAAAATAATGATCCATGTTAACAAAACTAAAAATTTACTTAACGATATCCCCTTTCTTAACCGATTTGGACGAAATTTCGAGAAAACCGCATTTTCCAAATTCGATATTTTTTGTAATCGATTTCATGTTCATATCGGAAACCAGAATAGTTATCGCTAATTTGAAACAAACTTGTTCTGCTTATGATATAGGAGATTTTTTATTCAAAATCTGAAGTCTCTGGCTCTTGTAATCTCTGAGATCGACGCGTTCATACAGACGGTCATGGCTTAATCGACTCGGCTGTTGATGCTCATCAAGAATATATTTACTTTATGCGGTCGGAGATAATTCCTTCGGCCTGATACATACATTTGCACGAAACCATAATACGCTTCTTACCCATTTTATGAGATCAGGGTATAAAAAAATAGGGGAAATCCGCACCAGGAACGACGTAGTAATGAGGTACAACGAATATTACCAATAGTCTGTTCTACCAGTTAAGTCACTCGATTACTAATAATCGATAAATCCAGCTATTTCGCACTCCCTGACAACCCCAAAAACCTACATCAAAAATTTGGAGCCACGCACAGATAACTTTTAACGACCACCAAAAAACTGCATCAAAGTTTTGGAGCCACGCCTCCCCCTTCTTCGTAAGTCCAATGCATTTTGAAATCAAATCCACAGCTTTTGAGCTACAGCCACCAAACTTGGTGCCAAGATTGGTGATGAAGAAACCCTATTGCACCCCCAGCGCCCTTTCACCTTATTCTACAAACTTTGAGCTAGTCACCAAATTTGGAAGGAATATAGCTTTTTGGCATCTCCATCTGCACCAGGCAATCTTTGAGGCAGCGTACACCCTTGCCGTATCTGCACCCCATTGAAATCAGGTATCTTTTTATCGGTTTTATTACTGGTATCGAGTATAACGCAGTCGGTTGCGTGCGACTGCAACGTTTCTAATTGTCTTTATTTGGGTTTGAAGCTCTTTCTACTTGATAAAGTGATATCCCAGACCTAGAGTGTGATGACTCAAACTTAAAAATTGAGGGGATAGTTATAGTTTTATCGAACAGCCGATTGGTAGGCGTTGTGCTCCAAATTTTTTTGTGGTTTAAGAAGTTTGCATAAGTCGAATGGTCACCGATTCCAACAGACTTTACAGGTTTATTGTAATGCAAAAGACACGTCCTTGGGGAAATTTTTCCACGTACAACTCTATATATGTACCAGAGAACTGCTTGAGTATGATCGAGCCGGTTCGATCAACTTCGCTTTAATCTGATCACAACCAATACAGCTCGTTGCAACATCTACGATCGAGTACGATCACAGCACGAAACGAATTCGTTCAGTTTGCTTCATGATACAATTAATATGGTAGTGTCATGCGAGCAAGCCAGTACCAACTGATTTGAACATGTGAGTGCGAGGGAGACAGCCATGAAGCTCTCTTTATTTTACTCTCTTGAGTATGTTAAAGGGCTGTTTTGCAAGTGCGATAAAGTAAGGTATAGAAAATGTTTTGTTGTATGTATACGGCCGATACATTTTGGTTGCTTTGTTGTGACATTTAAATTAAAACAAATGTTCATATTCAAATAAAAAACATTTATTATTATTATTTTACAGTAAGGCATTTAATATTTTGTAAACGACACAAGTACAAATCTAACCTAAAAACAAGTAGAAACGTTGCAGTCGGACGCACCCGACTGCGGTATACTCGATACCAGTAGTAAAACAGATTAAAAGAGAGCTGATTGCAATGGTGTGTGGATACGGCAGGGGTGTAGGCTGCCTCAAAGATTGTCTGGTGCAGATGGGGATGCCAAAAATCTATCTTCCTCCCAAATTTGGTGACTCTAGCTCAAAAATAGTAAAATTTGTGGGAAGGGGGGCTGTGGTTGGTAAGGGGGGGCGTGGCATCCAATCTTTTGCTGTAGATCTATTTATGATGTCAATTGCTATTCTCAAACAGAATTTGGTGACTCTAGCTCAAAGTTAGTAGAATATGGTAGAAGGGGGGCTAGGTGCTGGGGGCTGGTATGGGGGGGCGTGGCGTCCAAAGTTTTGGTGCAGACCTATTTATGATGTTAATTGCTATCCTCATACCAAATTTGGTGACTCTAGCTCAAAGTTAGTAGAATATGGTGGAAGGGGGGATGGGGTTGGTAAGGGGGGGCGTGGCATCCAAACTTTTGCTGGAGATCTATTTATGATGTCAATAGCTATTCTCAATCCGAATTTGGTGACTCTAGCTCAAAGTTAGTAGAATTTGGTAGAAGGGGGGCTGGGTGCTGGGGGCTGGTATGGGGGGGCGTGGCGTCCAAAGTTTTGCTGCAGATCTGTTTATGATGTTAATTGCTATCCTCATACCAAATTTGGTGGCTCTAGCTCAAAGTTAGTAGAATATGGTGGAAGGGGGGCTGGGGGCGGTATGGGTGGGGGGCACCATCCACATTTTTTGGGTTTCTTCATCACCTATCTTGGCACCAAATTTGGCGGCTCTAGCTCAAAATATGTGGAAAATATAGGCGTTTTTGATTTCAAAATGCAGGGGGCTCGGGATCAGGGGGGGCGTGGCTCCAAAACTTTCATGCAGTTTTTTGGGGATTGTTATTAGCTATCTTCCTACCAAATTTGGTGACTCTAGCCTTAACGCTTTGGAAAATACACGCATTCCCGTTTTTAGTGAAGCATTGGGGCGGTTTGGGGCAGCTTGGTCAGTATGGATTGGCGTGGCATCCAAAGTTTTTATGCATTTATTTTGGGACTATAATCACCTATTTTGGCACAAAATTTGGTGGCTCTAACTCAAAAACTGTAAAAGATATAAGCATTTCTGTTTTTCAACTGCGGGGGGGCTGGGGGCGGAATGGGTGGGTGGGGCTCCAAAACTTTGATGCAGTTTTTGGGGGGTCGTAACCAGTTATCTACCTACCAAATTTTGTGACTCTAGCTCAAACACTATGGAAGATACACGCACTACCGTTTTTAGCGAAGCGTTGGGGTGGTTGAGGGCGGATAGGGCAGTATAGATGGGCGTGGCATCCAAAGTTTTTATGAATTGGGTTAGAGATCGTTACCACCTATCTTGGTACCAAATTTGGAGGGTCTAGCTCAAAAACTGTAGTAGATATGGGCATTTTTAGTGTTAAACTGCGGGGGGGCTGGGGGCGGTATGGGTGGGCGTGGCTCCAAAATTTTTGATGCAGTTTTTTGAAGATTGTTAGTAGCTATTTTCTCCCCAAATTTGGTAGTTCTAGCTGTAAGGGCTTGCGAAATAGCTGGATCTATCGATTTTGCGTTATCGAGTTTATCGATTTGCCAGCCCCCTAGTTATCGTAGAACTCCAATCTTGACACTTTAATTTACTATGCCATAGATAAAAGGGTTTGCAAAGTTTGAAGTCTCTAACTTGAAGGGTGTGGAAAAAAGTTGCGAACATACAGACGGACAGACGGACAGACGGACGGACGGACAGACACCATGACGGACATTGCACAAACCCAATATACTCTTTACCTTCGGTATCGAGTATAAACACACATGAACAGAAATAACAAACATAACGACATAATTGTATCATGGTTTGCTTGATTGCTTTTCTTACTGATCGGGACGGATTTTTAGGTTCGGGTACTATGATCGAATCTGATTTTTATGGTCGGGTATGATGATCGAAAATGATTGTAAGAAAACGACGATCAGCCCGAATGAAGCATAAAAACTCAGATTTCGAACATGTTGTGATTGAATTGATTGTGAGTGATGCAAATCAGATCGGAAAATTGCTTATTTCAACGAGCACCAAAAAATTTTTTTTTGTTTTGAGGAAATAATTTCATTTATTTAATCTTATCTTTATACGAAAAAACAAAGTATTTAATGTGAAATGCTTAAAATCTAAAATAAAAGGAACAAAAGTTTCGAACTATCACTTTTCAAAGAGATTAAAATAAACTAAAATTGAAATATAACTTTGTAACATATTGAAGGCTATTGATGGAAACCAAAATTTTTATAAAATAATTTAATAACAGCAAACTATCAACGGAACCCGGTCCTAGCCTATTACGTTTCTCCGTTATAACGTTTCCAGCCAATAAAAACGATCGTTAAGCGGCTGCACTGCTAGCTGGAATTGAATGAATGTGCAACGCTAATTTACTTTAATTTGGATATTTCTTTTCATATTTTTGCCACCAGTCAATCAAATTAAACTTTCAAACAAATAAAACTAATAAGACTAAGACTGGGACACACAAAAATCACAAAGCAACACTACATAGACAAAAACATAACCAACACTTGCCCCCTTTGCCAAAACCATTCCCCAATAGACCTCAAACACATCCTAACGCAATGCCCATCCCTAACAACAGCCCGAAAAAATATTCTCCAAAACAAAAACCCAATAGACATCCTAACAAACCCATCCATAGACAACATCAAACTTATAATAGATTTCTTAAAAAAAAACCAACCTCTACCACAAAATATAAAAACAACAAGATAAAATATACACACATCCCGATACCAAATACCTACACAAATTGTAAATACCTAACATAAGACTGTAATTAACAATATTAATAATTAAGCACACACACATGTATATAAAACAATAAATCAATAGCAATAAGCAGCAATAAGATATCAAATACTCCACAGCTGAAGGCCCAGGCAGCCATGCTAACACCCCACTAGCTCCTAAGTTTTTCTAAACTTTAAGCTAGTATTAATAAATAAATAAATAAAAACTTTCATCCATCTGGACTCTTTCATTGAAATATTTTTCAATTTCGTCTTCAGGTTTCTGTGAGGTATTCAAGACACTTCGTTTTATTAAATGAGGGGAAAAAAGTGTCATTGATCTTATTCGCAGGATATTGGCAACTATCATCCAAGTTGCTACCTGCATCAAAAGAAAAATGCGTTGTCGATGTGTCCGATAAAGGTGTTGTTGGACATGAATTTTGACTTTCCGTCTGCATCAGAGAACTGCAAGGGTGCACTGCAACTACAAGTGCACCCAGTAAACACCCTGGTGTTTTCGACACCCGGGTGTCTTAAGACTCAGTAAAGACGGGTGCGAGCACACACTCTGCAATAAAGGTCGGATGTGTAGACGCACCCGCGTATCTGTGGGTACCGTCTACTTTTTGCATGTGTGCATGGGCGCGAGTAAAGCAAAAAACACAAGCGTGAAGGGATGGGTGTGGGAGTGAACACGTGAATCGAGTGATGAAATGTTTTCGGCGACATGAGTTTTTTAATAAAAATTTTATTTTTTAACAAAAAAAGTAAAGAATCTACAGATTTCGTTCCTAATCTATTTCTTTTTTCTGTTATGACATTTCCTGCCAAAGAAAAAACTCTTTCAGCTGCTGCACTACTTGCAGGTATTGAAAGAATCTGAAATGCTAACTTTGACAAAAGAGGGTAATATTTTTCATTCTTCTTCCATCACTCAATTGCTTCAAAACTATCGCTGATAGGTACCCTTGCTTTGCAATATCTTTCAATTTCTTCTAAAGGCGAATCAATTAATGTTGGATTTGAAGTTGCTGCCAGTTTCGAAAAGAAGAATTTTGTTTTTGGCGCAGACGCTTGGCTTATTTCAGGACTTGAAGTTAAACTATTTTGAAACTTTGAACTCTCAATATTATTTTTAATTTCTTCTGCCATTTCTCTAAGCTCTTAAAATCACACTTGCTTATTGAACATTCAAATGCAAATTAAAATAAGACAAAGGCAAACCACCGCAATGATGCATATGAAGGCAAAACATACCAATGTTATAACGATAGCAAAAAGGATAACAACGCAATAATGCATACACCCTTTTTTGACAAAAAAATAACTGTAACACTATGGTGTCTTGAAAACACCATGGTGTTTTACTTGTGTTTTGCGTACCTAACCTTTTTTGCATGGGCGCCTGTTTTTACTTGTTGACTGCTACTACACTCCGTTATGAGTGCAGGTACATAGGCACGCGTAATCGTAAAAAAACCCGGGTGTCCGGGTAAAGAGTGGAAAAACACAATGGGTGAAAGAGTGCGCGTTGTATAGGCCACTCGCAAAACCCGCTGTTTTTTGTGTGTGTGCGCATAGTTACTTAGTTTTGAGGGTGAAGTGTACCACCGGCACTCATAATTTTATGGGTGTACCTAAGGTGCCGAAAAGTGACACCCTTGCAGTTCACTGGTCTGCATGCGATTAATGCAAAATTACTTAATAAGTGCTAAATCATTTGGCTGCATATTTAATGCAGGGGGATATAAGAAATAGGCAACTTTATGCTACATACCCAAATTGGCGACCCATATTGCATCAATATTTTCAATAATGTTTACTTTTTACAGTGAAAAATTAGGTATGTCATCGGTGTTCGGCTGACATAAATTCTAAATTGTTAATATTGATGGCAATACAAAACAAAGTGAAGGAGAACTACAGATTTAAAATTTTTTAAAAGCAATTTGAAAGTTGGCACACATTATGAAAAGTAAACTGCAAGTTGTAAGCAAGTGCACGACCGATTCGGCTAGCTCGGGTTGAATCGAGCCGCTCGATTATGATCGAACGCATGGTTGTGAGCAACCTGATTGCGACAAGAATTCTCGATCATTTTTTGTCGCTAACACAAAACGTTCGATCCAAACGATTCATGCACGAATCAATCGAGAGTGATTCGAACTGAATGGCTGCGTGCAGGGAACTAAGCGCTTAAAATACATGTTTAGTAATCGTTCGCTGAACGCTTTTATTAGTAAGAGCACTTCAAACATGTTAAGGTCGCCATCATTCTAAGCGTAAAATTTGTTCGCTTTTGCGCTTACTAGTTGATCAGCTGTTAATTGTTTTGTGCAAATGCAACACTTTCGGATGAACAGAACCACATTCAACGAAATTTTATACATCTAGAGGGTTCAAACAGCGATTTTCCAACTAACTTAACATTTCTGTTCGGTGGCTTTTTTTCTCTATCGTGGGACTGCCGTTTGTTACTACGTGAATTGTGGGCGAATTCGACGTCATTCGGCTTGCTGGGTTCACTACGACATGAGCTGCCGTAGCACAGCCAACCCAGCCGCACTGTGTGTGAGCGCGATCGCTGCCGATTTCAGAAGCTACTGCGCGCAGCGATCGCGCTCGAATGCCAAAGTTATTTTTTGTTTTGACGTGCTGAAAGAAAACGAAGAAGGGTGTTCAGGCATGAACATAAATAGTAATAAAGTAAAACTAAAAACATGCCTTGTGCGCACTCAAGGTCAAGCAGGTAGACGAACTGAGAGTGCAAGGTACACATGTGTGTAACAATTGTCTCAAACGAAATGAGCGAAACACAAAATGTTTATGTAATAAATAGAATAATTCGAATGTCTTCGGCTTAACCAAATTTTTCATTCCGCTTTACGCTTTATTCATTCTTATTCATTCCACTGAGTGACCTTGGTTATGAGTCGCAGCACCCAACAAAATACATTTCATACAATTCATTGTGTGCCTCTAACTCACTCAATTCAACTCAATTCATAGCATTCAGCAAAACGTACGTTGTGAGTGAAGCCATGCAACTCTCTAGTACATACACTCACTCGCATATCTCTGCGTACTCCACTAAAAATATTCAAAATCAAACTTTAAACAGAAATTGTTCAGTCCATTATGCATATATTTAACCAATTCTTTTTTTTAACTTAACTTTAGTTTATTGTCTTCAATGACGTATATTTGCTAGAAATATTCAACAATGTTTTATATTTAATTATTTATTTTAAACTTAACGCAACGAAAAAATGTACACGCAAAAGTCTGCGTACAGCTATTTACAGCTGTGTGGAATGCAAGAGTATGCGATTACCGCTAGATTTTTCGGCGTCGATCTTCTTCACATTGTCTAAGCATAGACACATTACGCAGTTAAAATTAAAATTTTGCATCACATTCCGGAGAATTGCAACATGGAACAAAAAGGCAAAGAAATTTCTATTGAGGAGCGAAAAATTATTATAAAATGTTTTTTGTCTTATAGACAAATTAGTGCTCTAGTTGGTAGAGCCCACTCCTCCATCCAAAAAGTTATAAACAATTACAACTCGACTGGCAGTATATTGTCTATACTGCTCGTTCTGGCCGTCCACCTTTGCTTACAATCGTCGAGCAGAAGACTATTATTAAGTCTATTCAGCTTAACCCCAGCTCATCAGGCACAACTGCAGATCGAGAAAAGTTTTTCCAAAACAGTTTCAGATGATACTGTACGCCGTGTCATAAAAATATCTGACTACCACAGTAGAGTCGCCCGCAAAAAACCTCTGATATCAGAAGTCAATAGACAAAAGCGCTTAGATATTGCCAATGAGTACATTTCTGACGAGAGTAAATTCTGCATATTCGGAATCAAGGGAAAAGTTTTGGTATGGAGGAAAAGCGGAGAAGCATTCAAAAAAGAAAACTTAGTTGGCACAGTTAAATATGGAGGAAGCGGAATAATGGTGTGGGGGTGTATGGCTGGAAGCGGTAAGGGAAAACTAACATTTATCAAATCAATCATGTATCAAGGAGCCTATATTAACATTTTAAAAAAACAATTTGAAACAAAGTGCTGAAAAATTAGGTCTGCAACATGAATATTGGTTTCAGCAGGACAACGACCCAAAGCACACGGCACAGAATACAAAGCTTTGGCTGCTGTATAATGTTAAATATCAGCTGCGAACACCTCCCCAGAGTCCTGATCTCAACCCTATTGAGCATTTGTGGGATCTTGAGAGAAAAATCCGAAAACACTCAATAACATCAAAAAGAATGCTCAAGGATATAATTGTGGAGAAATGGGGAAAATTACTGCAGAGGAGACACATAAACTCGTTGATTCCATGCCGAGACGCCTTGCAGAGGTTTTGCAAAGAAAAGGAAACCCTACAAGCTATTAAAAAGGGTTTTCTTTTAAGTCTAAGTACACTGTACGCAGACTTTTGCGTGTACATTTTTTCGTTGCGTTAAGTTTAAAATAAATAATTAAATATAAAACATTGTTGAATATTTCTAGCAAATATACGTCATTGAAGACAATAAACTAAAGTTAAGTTAAAAAAAAGAATTGGTTAAATATATGCATAATGGACTGAACAATTTCTGTTTAAAGTTTGATTTTGAATATTTTTAGTGGTGTACGCAGAGATATGCGAGTGAGTGTACGTATGTACAAGTGTTCCATGCTTTTCGCAATGCATGTTGTGCCCAGACCTCATTCTATTCTGCGGCATAAGGGATTGTTGCTGATTATATGTAATGAAAATATGAGAACAGGTGAGCGAAAACGCATTGGTTGATAACTGAAAAATTTGAAGTTGGTCAAATAGCGCAAAATTTTAGATCGTTTGCAAATTAAATACAGGCCTAAGTATGCTTACATGAACATACATACGTATGTAAATGCATCGGCGTTCTGGCTACTGAGCTAAAGTTGTTCGAGACTTAAGTATACATATTAAGAAAAAACAAGATTAAAACAAAACTTGTGAGCACAGCTTACATGTACATTGATGTTCACAGTTATACAAATTATCTGGTACTTACGTTAAATTTCATGCACGACAACTGTTGTTTGTTATATATATATATACTAGTGTTCTACGAACTTTAAGATAGGGCTGCAGATTGACTATCGATATATCGGCTACAAATTCTTATGATACACATTGTATTTTCATGATAGCCTATTCACACTAGGGCACATATCGGGGAACGATGAGAGGATGTGAAATTGTGTTCACATTTTAACATTTAACATCAAGCGTCTTCTTCTTCATTTGTAAAAAAGACGCTTATTTCACCACGTATTTTTTTTGTCGTAACAAAATATTATAAAAGGATGGATAAAAGAAATTTAGAGATAATATCTATAGTTGCTCAGCAACAGGGTATGATTGTTGATCTTGTTGGTTATTTGCAAGAAGCCTGTTAAGACGAGGATTTCGAAGATGAGCAACTTTATGCACTTGTTGCAATGTCTCGGAGGATTTAGGCGCATGTGTGTGAAAATAAAACTTAATAAATACTAGGTAAATAATCAAAAAATAATCAAATAGTGTATGCAATATTCTGCACGAGTTTTGTCGAGCAGTTGCTGTGGAATTTGGCGAAGATTATCTGCCAGAAAAGTTTTTAACAGAATGTATGGTGGATGCATGCGTCGCAGGGTTTGAAGCCCTTGGATTTCCACAGTGCATTGGAGCAATTGGTAAAAAAGTTGTTAAGTAGTTAATGGTATTAATTATAATATTTTTATTATTAAGAGGGATGTCATATAGAGGTAAAGCCATCAGCTGAAGAGGCCACAGACCACGCAAATTATCAATACACTCCATCCACAAGTCCAGCAGGAGTGCTTCCTATTCGGGCGACCATATTGTTACATTTGATGAACATTTTCTAACTAAATTCGAAAATATTATGAAAATAACATAAATAATTTGCATTTGACTTACCGTTGTCGTTGCCCGCCATGATTTATTTGCCATTCATTTGCGTAGACAATGTTTACATTTTTGTTGTGAATGACAATTTTTTAGTGGTGGAATCAAAAATATCGAAACTAACACTTGGATTAGGAACATTTCCAGAAGATGTTGGAATATTTTGAGAAAACTTGGAACGGGTACTTCATCTTTGATGTAAGATGTTAGATGTTAAAAGTGCCCTAGCGTGAATTGGGTATAAAAAGTTGTTGGTACATATTATATGCAAGTGCGTTTGAAACATACATATATTTTTTGCTGTGCCTGGTTATCGAGGTTTTTGTTATTTTTGATATTTTTCCTTTTTCTGTGTCGGCGGCAAACGCGCGCTTTCATTTACATATGTACCAATGAACTACTGAATACACTTTCGTAATTTGTGTACATCTTTGCATAACTGTATGGCAAGGATTGTTAGAAAGTGTCATAGGGTAAAAATTGGGAAGAGTATGTATGATCAGCAATAGCAAAACTGATATTTAACTAAATTCAATAAACTATTCTTTTGTTTTTTATGCTAATATATAGCAATCAAACATGTACAAACAGGTGTTAACACACCGCTCGTGAGTTCTAACACTCATTAGATTTTTTTTATAAACACATTAGGGGTTTTCACACGCAACGTTGTTATGCGTTATTCGTTAAATTTGTTAAAGGTTGCCAACTGTGAAGACTCGTTTTTTACGTCAGCTGTTAATCGTGAAAATACCTACTTTCAATCAATTATTTGTTTTACCGAATAACAAGTAATTTGTCGGGGTTGTCAGCTCGTTAAAGTGTTATTCGTTAAGCCGGCATTTCGTTAAACTTACAAAAACAAAATACATGTAGAACTTTAACGAATAACGAATAACAACGTTGCGTGTGAAAACCCCTATTGATATAATGTACTAGATATATAAAAATATCTATAATATGTTTTTAACATGGTATTGCATTAAATTTAAATTGAATAAAAAAGAGCACATGGCAACAATGTACAGCTGCTAATGTCATATGGTTTGTTTACATTGTTTCTCCGTGGTGGTAAGAAGTAGAGACAACAAAAAATCAGCATTTTTGAATTCATTCCCTGAACCAATTGCAGAAACTTCTGTTTTGGAAACGAACAGGAAGGCGAAAAAAAACTATCAGCAAAATAAACACTCACAAAAACGGCATTGGTATGATACAACTGTAGACGAGATAAATGCCTTCATAGGTTTACTGCTGCATGGTAGAGCTACTAAATCAGGGACTGTGAACATCAAAGAATTCTTCTAAAAGTCCAGATTGCCATTTTATAGAACTATAATCAACGAGATTTTATACTTATAGAGGGTTTAAACAGCGATTTCCCAACTAACTTAACATTTCTGTTCATTGGCTTTTTTACTCTCTCGTGGGACTGCCGTTGGTTGCTTTGAGATTCGAGAGCGAATTCGACGTCATTCGGCTTGCTGGCTTCGCTACAACATGAGCTGCCGTATCAAAGCCAACCCAGACGTACTGTGTGTTTGAGCGCGATCGCTGCGCGCAGTAGCTTCTGAAAGGCCAAGCATTTATTGTAATTCGTCGTAAAATGCAAATTGATACCCTTTTGAAAATCGTACAGATAACTTGGTCAGTTAGTTAAGTTTAAGTAAAAATATTACAAAACTATAAATTTAGAAGTATAAAGATAACGGTTATACACGTGACCTTTAATGTGTATTCACTTAGTTTCTTATCAAAATAAAAAAAAAATATAAGGCCCAACCAAACGTTGATTTCTTCCTTAAAGACTCGCGGCACGCAAAGTTTAACATATGCTACGCCAAGTATCTTCCCAAACGATGCTTACGATCGAATTCGTTAAGTTATTTTTTAACGGATGCTGTTAAGCCTGCATGCATAATTTGTCTGGAGTGAAAACATTCATGAAAATATTTAAAAAAAGTTGTTAAATCATAATTTTATTGTTTATAAACACATTGATAGAATGCACTAGATCTATAAAAATATCTATAATATGTTTTTAACATGGTATTACATTAAATGTTAACATTTATTTTCAATGGCATAAAAAAAGAGCACATGGCAACAATGTTCCACCGCTAATGCCATATGGTTTGTTTACATTGCAATAAAAGAAGAAGAGACAAAGATCTTAAGCAACGTTTGGCTATGCCGTAGATGCTCTTTTCGTTCATTTCTGCAACGAGTCATTAGGTAAGAAATCAACGTTTGATTGTGCCTATACTTATCCAATTCGTATCGATCCACGATTCCTATACCTACGCTGGCGATACCCATCCCTATCACGCATAAATACCTCATACCCAATTCACGCTAGGGCACTTTTAACATCTAACATCTTACATCAAAGATGAAGTACCCGTTCCAAGTTTTCTCAAAATATTCCAACATCTTCTGGAAATGTTCCTAATCCAAGTGTTAGTTTCGATATTTTTGATTCCACCACTAAAAAATTGTCATTCACAACAAAAATGTAAACATTGTCTACGCAAATGAATGGCAAATAAATCATGGCGGGCAACGACAACGGTAAGTCAAATGCAAATTATTTATGTTATTTTCATAATATTTTCGAATTTAGTTAGAAAATGTTCATCAAATGTAACAATATGGTCGCCCGAATAGGAAGCACTCCTGCTGGACTTGTGGATGGAGTGTATTGATAATTTGCGTGGTCTGTGGCCTCTTCAGCTGATGGCTTTACCTCTATATGACATCCCTCTTAATAATAAAAATATTATAATTAATACCATTAACTACTTAACAACTTTTTTACCAATTGCTCCAATGCACTGTGGAAATCCAAGGGCTTCAAACCCTGCGACGCATGCATCCACCATACATTCTGTTAAAAACTTTTCTGGCAGATAATCTTCGCCAAATTCCACAGCAACTGCTCGACAAAACTCGTGCAGAATATTGCATACACTATTTGATTATTTTTTGATTATTTACCTAGTATTTATTAAGTTTTATTTTCACACACATGCGCCTAAATCCTCCGAGACATTGCAACAAGTGCATAAAGTTGCTCATCTTCGAAATCCTCGTCTTAACAGGCTTCTTGCAAATAACCAACAAGATCAACAATCATACCCTGTTGCTGAGCAACTATAGATATTATCTCTAAATTTCTTTTATCCATCCTTTTATAATATTTTGTTACGACAAAAAAAATACGTGGTGAAATAAGCGTCTTTTTTACAAATGAAGAAGAAGACGCTTGATGTTAAATGTTAAAATGTGAACACAATTTCACATCCTCTCATCGTTCCCCGATATGTGCCCTAGTGTGAATAGGCTATCATGAAAATACAATGTGTATCATAAGAATTTGTAGCCGATATATCGATAGTCAATCTGCAGCCCTATCTTAAAGTTCGTAGAACACTAGTATATATATATATAACAAACAACAGTTGTCGTGCATGAAATTTAACGTAAGTACCAGATAATTTGTATAACTGTGAACATCAATGTACATGTAAGCTGTGCTCACAAGTTTTGTTTTAATCTTGTTTTTTCTTAATATGTATACTTAAGTCTCGAACAACTTTAGCTCAGTAGCCAGAACGCCGATGCATTTACATACGTATGTATGTTCATGTAAGCATACTTAGGCCTGTATTTAATTTGCAAACGATCTAAAATTTTGCGCTATTTGACCAACTTCAAATTTTTCAGTTATCAACCAATGCGTTTTCGCTCACCTGTTCTCATATTTTCATTACATATAATCAGCAACAATCCCTTATGCCGCAGAATAGAATGAGGTCTGGGCACAACATGCATTGCGAAAAGCATGGAACACTTGTACATACGTACACTCACTCGCATATCTCTGCGTACACCACTAAAAATATTCAAAATCAAACTTTAAACAGAAATTGTTCAGTCCATTATGCATATATTTAACCAATTCTTTTTTTTAACTTAACTTTAGTTTATTGTCTTCAATGACGTATATTTGCTAGAAATATTCAACAATGTTTTATATTTAATTATTTATTTTAAACTTAACGCAACGAAAAAATGTACACGCAAAAGTCTGCGTACAGTGTACTTAGACTTAAAAGAAAACCCTTTTTAATAGCTTGTAGGGTTTCCTTTTCTTTGCAAAACCTCTGCAAGGCGTCTCGGCATGGAATCAACGAGTTTATGTGTCTCCTCTGCAGTAATTTTCCCCATTTCTCCACAATTATATCCTTGAGCATTCTTTTTGATGTTATTGAGTGTTTTCGGATTTTTCTCTCAAGATCCCACAAATGCTCAATAGGGTTGAGATCAGGACTCTGGGGAGGTGTTCGCAGCTGATATTTAACATTATACAGCAGCCAAAGCTTTGTATTCTGTGCCGTGTGCTTTGGGTCGTTGTCCTGCTGAAACCAATATTCATGTTGCAGACCTAATTTTTCAGCACTTTGTTTCAAATTGTTTTTTTAAAATGTTAATATAGGCTCCTTGATACATGATTGATTTGATAAATGTTAGTTTTCCCTTACCGCTTCCAGCCATACACCCCCACACCATTATTCCGCTTCCTCCATATTTAACTGTGCCAACTAAGTTTTCTTTTTTGAATGCTTCTCCGCTTTTCCTCCATACCAAAACTTTTCCCTTGATTCCGAATATGCAGAATTTACTCTCGTCAGAAATGTACTCATTGGCAATATCTAAGCGCTTTTGTCTATTGACTTCTGATATCAGAGGTTTTTTGCGGGCGACTCTACTGTGGTAGTCAGATATTTTTATGACACGGCGTACAGTATCATCTGAAACTGTTTTGGAAAAACTTTTCTCGATCTGCAGTTGTGCCTGATGAGCTGGGGTTAAGCTGAATAGACTTAATAATAGTCTTCTGCTCGACGATTGTAAGCAAAGGTGGACGGCCAGAACGAGCAGTATAGACAATATACTGCCAGTCGAGTTGTAATTGTTTATAACTTTTTGGATGGAGGAGTGGGCTCTACCAACTAGAGCACTAATTTGTCTATAAGACAAAAAACATTTTATAATAATTTTTCGCTCCTCAATAGAAATTTCTTTGCCTTTTTGTTCCATGTTGCAATTCTCCGGAATGTGATGCAAAATTTTAATTTTAACTGCGTAATGTGTCTATGCTTAGACAATGTGAAGAAGATCGACGCCGAAAAATCTAGCGGTAATCGCATACTCTTGCATTCCACACAGCTGTAAATAGCTGTACGCAGACTTTTGCGTGTACATTTTTTCGTTGCGTTAAGTTTAAAATAAATAATTAAATATAAAACATTGTTGAATATTTCTAGCAAATATACGTCATTGAAGACAATAAACTAAAGTTAAGTTAAAAAAAAGAATTGGTTAAATATATGCATAATGGACTGAACAATTTCTGTTTAAAGTTTGATTTTGAATATTTTTAGTGGAGTACGCAGAGATATGCGAGTGAGTGTATGTACTAGAGAGTTGCATGGCTTCACTCACAACGTACGTTTTGCTGAATGCTATGAATTGAGTTGAATTGAGTGAGTTAGAGGCACACAATGAATTGTATGAAATGTATTTTGTTGGGTGCTGCGACTCATAACCAAGGTCACTCAGTGGAATGAATAAGAATGAATAAAGCGTAAAGCGGAATGAAAAATTTGGTTAAGCCGAAGACATTCGAATTATTCTATTTATTACATAAACATTTTGTGTTTCGCTCATTTCGTTTGAGACAATTGTTACACACATGTGTACCTTGCACTCTCAGTTCGTCTACCTGCTTGACCTTGAGTGCGCACAAGGCATGTTTTTAGTTTTACTTTATTACTATTTATGTTCATGCCTGAACACCCTTCTTCGTTTTCTTTCAGCACGTCAAAACAAAAAATAACTTTGGCATTCGAGCGCGATCGCTGCGCGCAGTAGCTTCTGAAATCGGCAGCGATCGCGCTCACACACAGTGCGGCTGGGTTGGCTGTGCTACGGCAGCTCATGTCGTAGTGAACCCAGCAAGCCGAATGACGTCGAATTCGCCCACAATTCACGTAGTAACAAACGGCAGTCCCACGATAGAGAAAAAAAGCCACCGAACAGAAATGTTAAGTTAGTTGGAAAATCGCTGTTTGAACCCTCTAGATGTATAAAATTTCGTTGAATGTGGTTCTGTTCATCCGAAAGTGTTGCATTTGCACAAAACAATTAACAGCTGATCAACTAGTAAGCGCAAAAGCGAACAAATTTTACGCTTAGAATGATGGCGACCTTAACATGTTTGAAGTGCTCTTACTAATAAAAGCGTTCAGCGAACGATTACTAAACATGTATTTTAAGCGCTTAGTTCCCTGCACGCAGCCATTCAGTTCGAATCACTCTCGATTGATTCGTGCATGAATCGTTTGGATCGAACGTTTTGTGTTAGCGACAAAAAATGATCGAGAATTCTTGTCGCAATCAGGTTGCTCACAACCATGCGTTCGATCATAATCGAGCGGCTCGATTCAACCCGAGCTAGCCGAATCGGTCGTGCACTTGCTTACAACTTGCAGTTTACTTTTCATAATGTGTGCCAACTTTCAAATTGCTTTTAAAAAATTTTAAATCTGTAGTTCTCCTTCACTTTGTTTTGTATTGCCATCAATATTAACAATTTAGAATTTATGTCAGCCGAACACCGATGACATACCTAATTTTTCACTGTAAAAAGTAAACATTATTGAAAATATTGATGCAATATGGGTCGCCAATTTGGGTATGTAGCATAAAGTTGCCTATTTCTTATATCCCCCTGCATTAAATATGCAGCCAAATGATTTAGCACTTATTAAGTAATTTTGCATTAATCGCATGCAGACCAGTGAACTGCAAGGGTGTCACTTTTCGGCACCTTAGGTACACCCATAAAATTATGAGTGCCGGTGGTACACTTCACCCTCAAAACTAAGTAACTATGCGCACACACACAAAAAACAGCGGGTTTTGCGAGTGGCCTATACAACGCGCACTCTTTCACCCATTGTGTTTTTCCACTCTTTACCCGGACACCCGGGTTTTTTTACGATTACGCGTGCCTATGTACCTGCACTCATAACGGAGTGTAGTAGCAGTCAACAAGTAAAAACAGGCGCCCATGCAAAAAAGGTTAGGTACGCAAAACACAAGTAAAACACCATGGTGTTTTCAAGACACCATAGTGTTACAGTTATTTTTTTGTCAAAAAAGGGTGTATGCATTATTGCGTTGTTATCCTTTTTGCTATCGTTATAACATTGGTATGTTTTGCCTTCATATGCATCATTGCGGTGGTTTGCCTTTGTCTTATTTTAATTTGCATTTGAATGTTCAATAAGCAAGTGTGATTTTAAGAGCTTAGAGAAATGGCAGAAGAAATTAAAAATAATATTGAGAGTTCAAAGTTTCAAAATAGTTTAACTTCAAGTCCTGAAATAAGCCAAGCGTCTGCGCCAAAAACAAAATTCTTCTTTTCGAAACTGGCAGCAACTTCAAATCCAACATTAATTGATTCGCCTTTAGAAGAAATTGAAAGATATTGCAAAGCAAGGGTACCTATCAGCGATAGTTTTGAAGCAATTGAGTGATGGAAGAAGAATGAAAAATATTACCCTCTTTTGTCAAAGTTAGCATTTCAGATTCTTTCAATACCTGCAAGTAGTGCAGCAGCTGAAAGAGTTTTTTCTTTGGCAGGAAATGTCATAACAGAAAAAAGAAATAGATTAGGAACGAAATCTGTAGATTCTTTACTTTTTTTGTTAAAAAATAAAATTTTTATTAAAAAACTCATGTCGCCGAAAACATTTCATCACTCGATTCACGTGTTCACTCCCACACCCATCCCTTCACGCTTGTGTTTTTTGCTTTACTCGCGCCCATGCACACATGCAAAAAGTAGACGGTACCCACAGATACGCGGGTGCGTCTACACATCCGACCTTTATTGCAGAGTGTGTGCTCGCACCCGTCTTTACTGAGTCTTAAGACACCCGGGTGTCGAAAACACCAGGGTGTTTACTGGGTGCACTTGTAGTTGCAGTGCACCCTTGCAGTTCTCTGATGCAGACGGAAAGTCAAAATTCATGTCCAACAACACCTTTATCGGACACATCGACAACGCATTTTTCTTTTGATGCAGGTAGCAACTTGGATGATAGTTGCCAATATCCTGCGAATAAGATCAATGACACTTTTTTCCCCTCATTTAATAAAACGAAGTGTCTTGAATACCTCACAGAAACCTGAAGACGAAATTGAAAAATATTTCAATGAAAGAGTCCAGATGGATGAAAGTTTTTATTTATTTATTTATTAATACTAGCTTAAAGTTTAGAAAAACTTAGGAGCTAGTGGGGTGTTAGCATGGCTGCCTGGGCCTTCAGCTGTGGAGTATTTGATATCTTATTGCTGCTTATTGCTATTGATTTATTGTTTTATATACATGTGTGTGTGCTTAATTATTAATATTGTTAATTACAGTCTTATGTTAGGTATTTACAATTTGTGTAGGTATTTGGTATCGGGATGTGTGTATATTTTATCTTGTTGTTTTTATATTTTGTGGTAGAGGTTGGTTTTTTTTAAGAAATCTATTATAAGTTTGATGTTGTCTATGGATGGGTTTGTTAGGATGTCTATTGGGTTTTTGTTTTGGAGAATATTTTTTCGGGCTGTTGTTAGGGATGGGCATTGCGTTAGGATGTGTTTGAGGTCTATTGGGGAATGGTTTTGGCAAAGGGGGCAAGTGTTGGTTATGTTTTTGTCTATGTAGTGTTGCTTTGTGATTTTTGTGTGTCCCAGTCTTAGTCTTATTAGTTTTATTTGTTTGAAAGTTTAATTTGATTGACTGGTGGCAAAAATATGAAAAGAAATATCCAAATTAAAGTAAATTAGCGTTGCACATTCATTCAATTCCAGCTAGCAGTGCAGCCGCTTAACGATCGTTTTTATTGGCTGGAAACGTTATAACGGAGAAACGTAATAGGCTAGGACCGGGTTCCGTTGATAGTTTGCTGTTATTAAATTATTTTATAAAAATTTTGGTTTCCATCAATAGCCTTCAATATGTTACAAAGTTATATTTCAATTTTAGTTTATTTTAATCTCTTTGAAAAGTGATAGTTCGAAACTTTTGTTCCTTTTATTTTAGATTTTAAGCATTTCACATTAAATACTTTGTTTTTTCGTATAAAGATAAGATTAAATAAATGAAATTATTTCCTCAAAACAAAAAAAAATTTTTTGGTGCTCGTTGAAATAAGCAATTTTCCGATCTGATTTGCATCACTCACAATCAATTCAATCACAACATGTTCGAAATCTGAGTTTTTATGCTTCATTCGGGCTGATCGTCGTTTTCTTACAATCATTTTCGATCATCATACCCGACCATAAAAATCAGATTCGATCATAGTACCCGAACCTAAAAATCCGTCCCGATCAGTAAGAAAAGCATTCAAGCAAACCATGATACAATTATGTCGTTATGTTTGTTATTTCTGTTCATGTGTGTTTTTTAGGTTAGATTTGTACTTGTGTCGTTTACAAAATATTAAATGCCTTACTGTAAAATAATAATAATAAATGTTTTTTATTTGAATATGAACATTTGTTTTAATTTAAATGTCACAACAAAGCAACCAAAATGTATCGGCCGTATACATACAACAAAACATTTTCTATACCTTACTTTATCGCACTTGCAAAACAGCCCTTTAACATACTCAAGAGAGTAAAATAAAGAGAGCTTCATGGCTGTCTCCCTCGCACTCACATGTTCAAATCAGTTGGTACTGGCTTGCTCGCATGACACTACCATATTAATTGTATCATGAAGCAAACTGAACGAATTCGTTTCGTGCTGTGATCGTACTCGATCGTAGATATTGCAACGAGCTGTATTGGTTGTGATCAGATTAAAGCGAAGTTGATCGAACCGGCTCGATCATACTCAAGCAGTTCTCATATAGAGTACATATATAGAGTTGTACGTGGAAAAATTTCCCCAAGGACGTGTCTTTTGCATTACAATAAACCTGTAAAGTCTGTTGGAATCGGTGACCATTCGACTTATGCAAACTTCTTAAACCACAAAAAAATTTGGAGCACAACGCCTACCAATCGGCTGTTCGATAAAACTATAACTATCCCCTCAATTTTTAAGTTTGAACCATCACACTCTAGGTCTGGGATATCACTTTATCAAGTAGAAAGAGCTTCAAACCCAAATAAAGACAATTAGAAACGTTGCAGTCGCACGCAACCGACTGCGTTATACTCGATACCAGTAATAAAACCGATAAAAAGATACCTGATTTCAATGGGGTGCAGATACGGCAAGGGTGTACGCTGCCTCAAAGATTGCCTGGTGCAGATGGAGATGCCAAAAAGCTATATTCCTTCCAAATTTGGTGACTAGCTCAAAGTTTGTAGAATAAGGTGAAAGGGCGCTGGGGGTGCAATAGGGTTTCTTCATCACCAATCTTGGCACCAAGTTTGGTGGCTGTAGCTCAAAAGCTGTGGATTTGATTTCAAAATGCATTGGACTTACGAAGAAGGGGGAGGCGTGGCTCCAAAACTTTGATGCAGTTTTTTGGTGGTCGTTAAAAGTTATCTGTGCGTGGCTCCAAATTTTTGATGTAGGTTTTTGGGGTTGTCAGGGAGTGCGAAATAGCTGGATTTATTGATTATTAGTAATCGAGTGACTTAACTGGTAGAACAGACTATTGGTAATATTCGTTGTACCTCATTACTACGTCGTTCCTGGTGCGGATTTCCCCTATTTTTTTATACCCTGATCTCATAAAATGGGTAAGAAGCGTATTATGGTTTCGTGCAAATGTATGTATCAGGCCGAAGGAATTATCTCCGACCGCATAAAGTAAATATATTCTTGATGAGCATCAACAGCCGAGTCGATTAAGCCATGACCGTCTGTATGAACGCGTCGATCTCAGAGATTACAAGAGCCAGAGACTTCAGATTTTGAATAAAAAATCTCCTATATCATAAGCAGAACAAGTTTGTTTCAAATTAGCGATAACTATTCTGGTTTCCGATATGCACATGAAATCGATTACAAAAAATATCGAATTTGGAAAATGCGGTTTTCTCGAAATTTCGTCCAAATCGGTTAAGAAAGGGGATATCGTTAAGTAAATTTTTAGTTTTGTTAACATGGATCATTATTTTAGAGCATACTTTTAGGGAGCAAGGAAAACTAAAGTTTTTTATAAATTCAATATGTTTATTGTAACTTCGTTGAGGGTATCTTCTAGACGGGCTCTGCTGACTAGAGCCTTCTTCTTTCTGTCGGTCTAGTCGAGATGCAATATTGGAAATTATAGAACCGCATTCATGCATTCCTATGATGATTCTCTGCTCCTCACCTGATAAACTGCTACCACGTGGCATGTCAGAGCAAAAACTCAAAATATTATACACAAAACTGGTCTAATATAAAAAGTATATTGTAATATGTTTGCAAACAAATTTTAGCGAGTTAATATTCCTCCGCGACACTATCAGCAAGAAAGATCAACTTTACTGTTTCATATATATAAATAAATACTACATAAAAATATTTACTACGAAAAATGTTCGCATCATTACTTTTTTTAAGTAGCGGTTCTAAGAAAGACATAAGAATCAGAGAATGCTTGTTGCATAGCAACCGCAACATGCGACAAAATCATTCTGCATTAATGAAAATTAAAAACTACCAAGAACAAGAAACAAGAAAAATTAACTAAAGGAAACGAGCACATATTAAAAATTTATTACGGTTAAAAAAAAAAAAATTAAAAATATTTGAAATTAGAAAGAAATTCTGTGTCTGTTGTGATGTAAGGAGAACTGTTTCGTAGACTGTTTATAAAGTGAAGTTAAAAGTAAATGTGGTTTTCATTGCTTATTAAAACAACAATATCGGCAAAAAAGATTTATTCTTGCATTTTAAAAATCTGATAGTATAATTTCAATGTATTTATTCTTTTTTTTATTGAAATAGTAGCATCTGTCGGCGAGCCAGTGTATTGATTCGATCATGCACCAACCTATTCTTTGTGGTGACTTCAACACAAACGTGAGTAATGGAACATTCCTCAAATTCATGAAAGTTATGTACAATTTCGAGGGCGCATCAGGCGATAACGATGAGTGAAACAACCATCGATTTGACTTTTTCGATGCACATTAACTTAACATAAAGTTATAAACATATTTAAATATATGAGTGCAAATAAAAGTAAATTTTTAAATTAAATTTAAATTTAAACTTACTTTAAAAACTAAGAACTTTTTATTTAAAGTGAGTTTTTTTTTCTTTGCAACAACATATAAACAATCAATTGGTTGAAATTTATGGTGTCACAAAAAAAACAACTAATGAGTGTTAGAACTCACGAGCAATGTGTTAAAACCTATTTGTACCTGTTTGATTGCTATATTATTAGCATAAAAAATAAAAGAATAGTTTATTGAATTTAGTTATTTTTGCAATAAATAAGATTCTTGGATATGAACGATAGCTTGCCTGCTTTACGTATTCTATGACCTTTTGATACCTGTCCTACCCCACAAAACACATGCACTAGCAACTGATATGCACCTAGCCAACCAAGTATATTGAGCTAAAAACTAGGCTTCTGCAAACACCTGTCCACAAAACTATTTTTCTTCCCCCATAATTGCGCTTGAGTAAGAAAACAAGATTTTGTGTTCCAAGGCAGTCAAATATCAGTTTTGCTATTGCTGATCATACATACTCTTCCCAATTTTTACCCTATGACACTTTCTAACAATCCTTGCCATACAGTTATGCAAAGATGTACACAAATTACGAAAGTGTATTCAGTAGTGCATTGGTACATATGTAAATGAAAGCGCGCGTTTGCCGCCGACACAGAAAAAGGAAAAATATCAAAAATAACAAAAACCTCGATAACCAGGCACAGCAAAAAATATATGTATGTTTCAAACGCACTTGCATACAATATGTACCAACAACTTTTTACTGTTCTTGCTGTCCGCTGACCCGCCACCTCTCCTTTAATCGACGGGCCGCTGAAAGCAAAGGGAAACTGAACAAAACAACAAATTGCTGGCTTGTCGTAGCTGAGACGCACAAGTTGCACAAAAATAAAATACCCCTTGAACCAACATTCAATAATTCTCAATGAAAACATTAATATATGATTTTAATGCTAGAATATAAACAAATATGTAGAATTGAAATTATATATAGTAAGAATCTCAAGTTTTGCTATTCAATTGCACAAAATTTATATTAAGTTTATACCACCCTTCCAACTTAGACTGTATCAAGCAGATTGAGGCAAAACTCTAAAATTTGTATTTAACAGTTATTCTCTGCCGCTACACCAATACAATCATACTCAGATGAATATGTATATGAAATTTTTCAGTCGGTCCACGACAGCACTCTAAACTTGTTCGTAGGTCCAGATCAGCGTAGCACGGCACGCTGCATTCGTTTGCATGTATTCAACTGGCAGAAATAGATACCCGTGCCTATAGATGTTAACACATCAAAAATTCATTTCTGCAATGAATTGTAGCCTAGTCAGATGAGCCAATGCGGTTATGCGTTCAAAGTGACTGTCTTCCAATTTTTGCGACAAATTGACAAAGATAAAATAAATTTGATTAGAAGTTTCAATTGTCAAATACACCCAGTTTCAAACTTGTGTTATTTTCGGACCAGGTAATGATTTCTGAGCACCTGTAATTCGTATTTCAACAAATCTCTTTTGGTATTATTTGTGTGTAAAATTTTTAATTACGATGAGTTTATTTTAACAAAATGTATTTGAATTTCAGGTTAAAAATACGACTTTGATTATTAAGCCATAATTAATAATGAAATCCCGCTTCAATTCTTACGACATAATATGTGGAGTTGCTGAGCTTCAAAGGTGATTTGTACATATCAATTAAATTTTTATAATTTATTTCGGCTGTTGCAAAATTTTGTTCTAAGTATCAGTACTTAGGTATTTTTAGGTATCCCACAAAGCTCATTATAGCTTAGTCATAAACATATGTTTATCAGATTGTTTAGTTTTACGAGGTACATTTAATAATTTGTGATTTGTCTGATTTAAAAAGCTTGGTTATATTGGAAAATGCTTCTCACCAAAAATATAGAGACGAAAATTTTATTTTTCATTCCTTAACTAAAATAGATAAAAAGGTTTGTGCAAATGTATATTACAGGCAATAGAAAGGATATCCGATCCTTTAAAGCATCAACACATGATATTTATAAAATTAATGTCCTGAATTTGGAAAGTTTAAACTTGTTAAAGGAACTATATATAAATACACAAAACCTTCTCGAAACAAATATTATAGCTAAGTTAATCGCGCAGTAGTAAAAACGTTCCTTATACGACTAAAAAACTAATATGATTATGTACTTTTGAGAATTGTATTGAGAAATTCTTATTTTAATGGGCTGTTATTTTAATAAGATATGAATAGGAGCTATTTTCCCTAGCACTAGTTTCTACATTAACGATTTTTAGGCTATAGTGTACGACTACAAAGTTTCTAAAAGAAATAATACATAAAATTATATTTAATTTTAGTCTAATCGGCTTACGCGTAAACCAAATATATGACATAGACAATAAAACGTATCTCTTCCGACTTCATGGAAGTGGAACCGCGGCCACGGAAAAGACAACTTTGTTGATTGAGTCTGGCACTCGATTTCACACAACCGCATTTGAGTGGCCAAAAAATGTAGCGCCTTCGGGTTTTAGCATGAAGTTAAGAAAACACTTGAAAAATAAACGGCTTCAGCATATACGTCAACTGGGCACGGACAGGATTGTCGATCTTCAATTTGGCACTGGAGAAGCTGCTTATCATGTTTTCTTAGAGCTTTATGATCGTGGAAATGTAATCCTAACTGATTTTGAGCTAACTATATTGTACGTCCTTCGACCTCATACGGAAGGTGAAAGTTTACGCTTTGCTGTGCGCGAAAAATATCCAATTGGCCGGGCACAAACGGCAGACCATGAACTGTCTGAAGAAACTCTTCAAAAAATTATAGAGAATACGCCTCCGGGTGAAAGTCTAAAGAGTTTATTAATGACAGTTTTAGGTTGCGGCCCATCCGTTATTGAACACGTTCTCGTTGAAAATGCAATGGAAAATTTAGTTGTTAAAGCATTGCCTGAAGCTGACGAAGAAAGTACAGAACTATTAAAGAAACAAAATAATAAAAGCAATAAGCGGAATCAAAAAATAAGTAAAGCGACATTAAAGTTTTTCGACTTGGCTAACGACCTACACAATCTGATTAAGGCCATTAAGGTTTGTAATAAAACAATCATATATATATTTGTTTTAATAATTTAGAAATAATTGATTTGCTTCATACACACTGGTCCCTTTGCACTTTGTTAAACAAGTATCGTAAAGTTGAAAGTATTGCGGGTGATAACACATTATTCCCTCGTTAAGAAGATTATAAAGAAGTGTTATACTCGATACCGAAGGTAAAGAGTATATTGCGTTTATGCTATGTCCGTCCGTACGTGCACAACTTTTTGCCACACCCTTCAAGCTAGACGCTTGAATCTTTTTAAATATTTTTATCTATGTCTGGAAAAGATACATTGGAGTTCGTTTTACGTTAGCTGAAGAGCTGTAAAATCGACCAATTCGATAAATCAAAACCGATAATTTCACCTTTTTCGCTAATCCTTACAGGTTGCTCATATATTCCTCCCCATTCTGATAATAACATTACATATCCCATCTGAATTCCCTGCAACTTGTTTCGTCATTGTTGACGGATACGGATCATCTTATATTAGTTGGTGATTTTAATTTGCCACATTTTGTATGGTCTGTAAATGACACATCTTCGGCGCAATTACCAGCCACTTCTGATGATTTTATCGATGGCCTTCTGAAGATAGGCCTATCGCAAGTAAGAAGGGTGCATAATTGTAATGGTAGAATGTTAGATTTGATATTTGTTTCTGCCTCTGATTGCAGTAATGTTTGTAGAGTACTAAAGGGCTTCCTGAAAAAAGTACCATCCAACCTTAGAATTTTGCTTCAAAATTGTTGTCCACCATTCAATAATTCTTTAAAGAACGATTTAATTAAATAATTCAGTTGAATCATCTTCTGAATACTAATTGGTCCCACTTTTATTCTTGTACTGATATAGAAACTGCCCTTGCCATATCTTTCAGGACCTTGAATTCTCTGTCAATAATAATTATCTCAATCGTTTTAGATTTCATTTGATTCTCACATATCGTCGATGGTCAATAAGATCATTAATGACTTCACCAAGCGGTGGTCAAAGTTTAATAATTCCTACACCAATAAAACGCTATATACATCCCTAGTACGTCCCATCCTCGGGTATGGATCTTGTGTGTGGTCTCCGTCAAGTAGACTTCTTTTAATTTATCTTCCTACTCTGTTGAACCGTAGAACTATGCAAGGAGTATTATTAATCACTAATCTTCTTAATGATGAAATTGAGTAATCAGTCGAATTAAATTAAATGTTCCAATTATATCTACCATTAACTTCTTATCCCTTTGCATTGATCGTTGCTCGAGCACCCATTTAATTACTGAACCATTTCGTGTTATATGTTCTGACCATAATAGGCTTTATTCTATTGTCTCTTTGGTAACTTCTACTCCAATAATAAAATTACCGACCCGTTTTTATACTCGATACCGAAGGTATTACAGGTAGAAGTACCAAATTTGGGGAGAAGATAGCTACTAACAACCCCCAAAAATCTGCATCTAAAGATTTGGAGCCACGCCCACCTATTCCGCCCCAAGCCCGCGCAATTTAAAACCAAAAGTCCCAATATCTTCTACAGTTTTTTAGCTAGAGCTACCAAATTGTGTCAAGATAGGTGTTGACGACCCCCAATCAAATTTTTTCGATGCCACGCCTATCCATACTGCCGTAACTGCCCCAACGGTTCGCCTAAATTGGTAATGCGTCGATCTTCCATAGTGTTTGAGCTAGATACACCAAGTTTGGTAGGAAGGTAACTGATAGCGACCCCCAAAAAACTGCATCAAAGTTTTGGAGCCCCGCCTACCCATTTCGCCCCCTGCATAAAAACTTTGGATGCCACGCCCATCCATACTGTACTAGCCGCCCCAAACCACCCAACGCTTCGCTAAAAATGAGAACGCGTGTATCTTTCACAGTGTTTAAGCTAGAGTCCCCAAATTTGGTAGGAAGATAGCTGTTTTTGACCCCCAAAAAGGTGCATCAAAGTTTTGCAGCCACCCCCTCCCCCCTCCCCGTTCCCTTCTATCTTCCACAGCTATCTTCCACAGCTTTTGAGCTTAAGCTTCCAAATTTGGATCCAAGATTGGAGATGAAGAGACCCAAAAAATTTGGATGCCCTCCCACCCACAACGCCCGCAGCCCACCTTCCACCATATTCGACTAACTTTGACTTAGAGTCACCAAATTAGTTTGGAGGATAGCAATTGACATCGTAAATAGACCTGCAGCAAAAATTTGGATGCCACGCTCTCTCTTACCTTCCCCAGCCCCCTTCTCTTATATCTTACTAGCATAGAGCTAGAGTCACGAAATTTGTAATGAGGATAGCTATTGACATGATACACAGATCTGCAGCATAAATTTGGATACAACCCCCAAACCGCCCCCAACCCCCACTTTTTACAGACTTTAAGCTAGAGTCAACAAACTTGGTATGAGGATAGCAGTTGACATCCCACAAAGATCTTTCCCTACCTTTAACAAACTTTGAGCTAGAGTCACCAAATCCCCATCTGCATCGGACAATCTTTGACGCAGCGTACACCCCTGCCGTATCTGCGACCCCATTGTAATCAGTTCTCTTTTTATCTGTTTAATACTGGTATCGAGAATACCGCAGTCGAGTTGCGTCCGACTGCAACGTTTATACCTTTTTTTTATCTTATCGTAACTGCTAATCACTTATCTACCGTTTGTCTGATTTGGTTTCTCTGGATTTTTTCTAATACACGCAGCAAATGTTAAACCACTAATTTTCTTGTTGAATTAATTATTATTTTATGTCATAATGTGTCAGCAAAGGCAAAACAAGTCAAAACCGAGAAGGATCCCAGCAGCGGCATCATGAGACGATAAAGCTCTTTTGAATGCTCTTATGTTTGAATGTCTTTGGTTAGAGTGACAAAATGCGTTATTTATGTGCGCGTGCGGCATCTTATATTCAGAAGATAGATTATTATTACTATTATTAATATTATAATTAATTAATATTTAATAATGATAATCAATAATAATAATCTTTTCATTATTACCTTTTTTATACTAAAATAATGTATGTTTGAAAATTGGCATATACAGCTACCGGCACCTACCTGAGGGGTGTCGAACCTATATAGAAACCATCCTCAAGACTCGCTGAACAAATTGATACAACGGTTCAGTTTGATATCATGCATATTTTTTGAGTTTATAAGCCTCACACAAACAGACATTCATTTGTATATATATAGATTAAATAAATTTGTAAACAAATCAAAGTAAATACATATGTATCTTTATTGAAAAAAACCGCGATTAAATTTTGCTTTTTGCTTCTGGAAATTAATTTTTGGACAGCTTTTTCAAGCAGACTGCGCATGTTTAAAATCGTGCGGTAGCCTTGTCAAAACAGTCTATAGCTTCGGAAGCTTTAATAGTCTTCATTATCCAAATCTTCAAATTCATCATTCTCAATATGAACTGGTTCTTTGTTTTCGATCAAATAACACACAGTGCAAAGTGAGCAGCCAGCCAAAGACACAAAGAAAAGTGTAAAAAAATTGTAATTGAATTAGCAAATGGAATGTTTTATTTAGGTACTAGCACTAAGCAGAAAATAATATAGAGCATTCACTCAGTACGGCGAAGTTTATCATTCACTACCAGTGAGATCAGATCCAGGCAGAAAAAAGAGCGAAATGAGCGGTCTCTCGCCGCAAATTTTTGCCGACAAAGTCTGCAGCGCAAAAACTGCAAGTCATTTATTTGCCTGCTTTGCTTGCGAACGTTGGGCAACGGCAGACTCGAGCCGCTGGATCCAATCGTTGTGCATATGTATGCGTTCATATGTGAGCGAGCTCGCAGCCAGTGTGAGCTGTTTGTAGATAGAGAGGGCGCGCGGAGGGTAGGCAACCAACCAACCAACCAACGGACATAATGCATTAGTATGTGAATACATGTGAGTTCGGTTTGGTCGGGCTACCTGCTTTGCGCTTTGCCTAGATTTTTTATATTTTTCTCTATGCCTTGCATTTGCATGTGTGTGTTCATGTATGTATATCCAGCTCATTTGTATGAGTGGTTATTGCTATGGCATTAACTGACCTGCCGCACTTTTAGGATTTTGGCAATTTATAAACAGGTTGAGGAACATAAAGAAGTGCAATGTTAACAATATGTGTATATTTATTATTAATTGCTATATTTGTTACTATTTATTACAGGTTTCTTATAACTATTGAAATAACTTAGAACTAATAAAACATATACAAACATAATTACATTTAATCCGCAAATATATTAAAAATACAATGACACATTATAACCGATGTGATGATTGCATATAAATGTTATAAATTTATAATCTAATCATATCAAAGCAATCCATGCATAAAGTATTTCTCACAAGCAGCAACAACAATGTCTCGCCACCCAAAATTCTATCAACGCATATTTCTTTGCCCACAAACAGCAAGTTTATACATATGTGTATACGCCGTGCATGGCTGCCAAAATGCAACAAAAAGTACAACAACCAAATATAGTTTTTACTAGTTTTTGTTGCTTTTCGGCAACGCTGTAGGCGCGGTCTGTATTCTTGTTATTTTCACAAAATTGTAAATCGGCAGTTCTTGAGTTTTGCTTCAATATGCTTATTAAAGTCAAAGTTGGAAGGGTAGTATAAACTTAATATTAACCTTGTGCAATTGAATAGCAAAACTTGAAATTCGTTAATATTATTTCAATTCTACATGTTTATTCTACCATTCTTTATTGTTTATATTCTAGCATAAACAATATATATATTTAAATCATATATTCGATTTTTCATTGACAATTATTGAAAATTGGTTCAAGGGGTATTTTTTATTTGTGCAGCTTGTGCGTTTCAGCAGCGACAAGCCAGCGCGTTGTTGGTTTGTTCAGTTTCCCTTTGCGTTCAGCGGCCCGTCGATTAAAGGAGAGGCGGCGGGTCAGCGGACAGCAAAAACGGTAAAAAGTTGTTGGTACATATTGTATGCAAGTCCGATTGATACATATATTTCTTGCTGGGCCTGCCTGCCGAGGTTTTTGTTATTTTTGATATTTTCCCTTGTTGGAAAGTGTCATAGGGTAAATATTGGGAAGAGTATGAATGAGCAGCAATAGCAAAACTGAAATTTGACTGCCTTGGAAGACAAAATCTTATGTTTTTTATTTCGACAAGCGCTCATAAGATTGTGTGTGTGTCCCTATGTGTATACATGTGCACATATAATTGTATGCGTAGCATTTGCATTGTTATTCATTGACCTGCTCCGATCGTTATGGATGAGAACAATAATAAATAACAGCTTGCCTGCCTTACGTATTCTGTGATATTTTGATACGTGTCCCACCCCACATAGCACTTGCACTAGCAACTGATTTGCACCTAGCCAACCAAGTATCTTGAACTAAAAACTAGGCTTCGGCAAACACTTGTCCACAAAACTATTTTTCTGCAAACACTTGTCCACAAAACTATTTTTCTTCCCCCATAAATGAGTTTGAGTAAAAAACATAAGATTTTGTCTTCCAAGGCAGTCAAATTTCAGTTTTGCTATTGCTGCTCATTCATACTCTTCCCAATATTTACCCTATGACACTTTCCAACAACCCTTGCCATACAGTTACGCAAAGTTGCGAACAAATTACGAAAGTGTATTCAGTAGTGCATTGGTACATATGTAAAAGGGAAAATATCAAAAATAACAAAAACCTCGGCAGGCAGGCCCAGCAAGAAATATATGTATCAATCGGACTTGCATACAATATGTACCAACAACTTTTTACCGTTTTTGCTGTCCGCTGACCCGCCGCCTCTCCTTTAATCGACGGGCCGCTGAACGCAAAGGGAAACTGAACAAACCAACAACGCGCTGGCTTGTCGCTGCTGAGACGCACAAGCTGCACAAATAAAAAATACCCCTTGAACCAATTTTCAATAATTGTCAATGAAAAATCGAATATATGATTTAAATATATATATTGTTTATGCTAGAATATAAACAATAAAGAATGGTAGAATAAACATGTAGAATTGAAATAATATTAACGAATTTCAAGTTTTGCTATTCAATTGCACAAGGTTAATATTAAGTTTATACTACCCTTCCAACTTTGACTTTAATAAGCATATTGAAGCAAAACTCAAGAACTGCCGATTTACAATTTTGTGAAAATAACAAGAATACAGACCGCGCCTACAGCGTTGCCGAAAAGCAACAAAAACTAGTAAAAACTATATTTGGTTGTTGTACATTTTGTTGCATTTTGGCAGCCATGCACGGCGTATACACATATGTATAAACTTGCTGTTTGTGGGCAAAGAAATATGCGTTGATAGAATTTTGGGTGGCGAGACATTGTTGTTGCTGCTTGTGAGAAATACTTTATGCATGGATTGCTTTGATATGATTCGATTATAAATTTATAACATTTATATGCAATCATCACATCGGTTATAATGTGTCATTGTATTTTTAATATATTTGCGGACTAAATGTAATTATGTTTGTATATGTTTTATTAGTGCTAAGTTATTTCAATAGTTATAAGAAACCTGTAATAATTAGTAACAAATATAGCAATTAATAATAAATATACACATATTGTTAACATTGCACTTCTTTATGTTCCTCAACCTGTTTATAAATTGCCAAAATCCTAAAAGTGCGGCAGGTCAGTTAATGCCATAGCAATAACCACTCATACAAATGAGCTGGATATACATACATGAACACACACATGCAAATGCAAGGCATAGAGAAAAATATAAAAAATCTAGGCAAAGCACAAAGCAGGTAGCCCAACCAAACCAAACTCACATGTATTCACATACTAATGCATTATGCCCGTTGGTTGGTTGGTTGGTTGCCTACCCCCCGCGCGCCCTCTCTATCTACAAACAGCTCACACTGGCTGCGAGCTCGCTCACATATGAACGCATACATATGCACAACGATTGGATCCAGCGGCTCGAGTCTGCCATTGCCCAACGTTCGCAAGCAAAGCAGGCAAAGGAATGACTTGCAGTTTTTGCGCTGCATACTTTGTCGGCAAAAATTTGCGGCGAGAGACCGCTCATTTCGCTCTTTTTTCTGCCTGGATCTGATCTCACTGGTAGTGAATGATAAACTTCGCCGTACTGAATGAATGCTCTATATTATTTTCTGCTTAGTGGTACTAGCTAACCCCGTGCGCTTTGCTGTCCCAAAAACACACACGCGACTGACATTGTCCTGGGTTATCGATTACTATTTAATTATTCTAATGCTTTATGATGTACAATATTCTTGGTTTTTTTTTAATTTTGAGTTTCGTACACAATAAACTGGCTTGACTGAATGTAAAAATTTCTAACTTCACTTTACTATCTCAAAATACAGTTTAAAAAGCCAACTAAGAGCATTATCTATGACTTCTGAGATAATTCATGAACTAAGTACTATTAAAAAACATTTTGGAATTTATATCCGCGTCCCACTGCCACACGCTTTAGACATTTTTATACTCGATACCGAAGGTAAAGAGTATATTGGGTTTATGCAATGTCCGTCATGGTGTCTGTCCGTCTGTGTGTCCGTATGTGCGCAACTTTTTTCCACACCCTTCAAGCTAGAGACTTGAAACTTTGCAAATGCTTTTATCTATGGCCGTGTAAGATAAAGTGTTAAGATTGGGGTTCTACGAAAACTAGGGGCTGGCAAATCGATAAATTCGATAACTCAATATCGATAAAGCCAGCTATTTCACTCGCCCTTACAGCTAGAACTACCAAATTTGAAGGAAAGATAGCTACTAACAACCTCCAAAAAACTGCATCAAAAACTTTGGAGCCACGCCCACCTATACCGCCCCCAGCCCCCCGCAGCATTAAACCACAAATGCCTATATCTTCTACAGTTTTTGAGCTAGAGCTACGAAAAAAGGTGTTGACGACCTCCAACCAAATTCATAAAAACATTGGATGCCACCCTCCACCCATACCGCCCCCAGCCCCCCTTCCTCCATATTCTATTAACTTTGAGCTAGAGTCACCAAATTTGGTTGGAGGATAGCAATTGACATAATAAATAGATCTGCAGCAAAACTTTGGTGTTAGGCCCCCAAACCACCCCCAGCCCCCACCTTTTACAAACTTCAAGCTCGAGTCAATAAACTTGGTATGAGGATAGCAGTTGACATCCCACAAAGATGTGAATAAAAAACTTTGGATGCCACGCATCCATACCGCGCACAGCCCCCCTTTCCCTACCTTTAACAAACTTTGAGCTAGAGTCACCAAACTTAGAAGGAAGATAGCTTTTTGGCATCCGCATCTGCACCAGACAATCTTTGAGGCAGCGTACAATCCTGCCGTATCCGCACCCCATTGCAATCAGTTCTCTTTTTATCTGTTTATTACTGGCATCGAGTATACCGCAGTCGGGTTGCGTCCGACTGCAGCGTTTCTACTTATTTTAAACTCCGTTACTGTTTAATTCCGTGGTTTCTGCGAATTTGCCGTGGTGTCGCAGTGTAGCAAAGCATATAATTTTAAGTAAAGTAAGTGTGAGCATTCCCTTTTGAGTGTTATTTCTTTCTTTTTCTGCTTAAAGTTAATTAAAAGTTTTGTTCACTATTTCGAGTTTTTCGAGGTTTTCGGCTGTTCACTTATTAGAGTACTCCATGTAAATTTTTGGGTGTTCACTATTTCGAGGTGTTCACTATTTAGGGTGTTCACTATATCCAGACTCGACTGTACCTATTACCTTGGGTATAAAAGTATAACCATAGTTTTTGAATTATATTAACACCAAAGAACACAAACATAATAATGGTACTTACAACTTTGAATGACAATGACTAGAGCTTAATATATCTCCTAGTCGAGCTTTCTCGATTAGACTTTTTTCAATAGAAATACCGATTCCTTTTGCATATAACAATTTGTATATTTTCAGGACGCACATGATTTAATTAAAATTGCAGAGAATGGAAATTCCAATGGTTACATTATTCAAGTTAAAGAGGAAAAACCATTAGACACAGAACATACTGACTATTTTTTTAGAAACATTGAATTTCACCCTTACTTATTTGCCCAGCACAAACAACAGCCATTTACAAAATATGAAACCTTTTTGGAAGCAGTTGATGAATATTTTTCTACTCAAGAATCACAAAAAATTGACATCAAAACACTGCAGCAGGAGCGGGAAGCTCTTAAGAAGCTTTCGAATGTTAAAAAAGATCATACAAAGCGCTTGGAGGAACTAAATAAAATACAAGATGTTGATAAGAGAAAAGCAGATTTAATAACAGCTAATCAAAGTCTGGTAGATAAAGCAATACTGGCAATTCAATCAGCCGTCGCCAGTCAGCTGTCATGGTCAGACATACAGGAGCTTGTAAAACAAGCCCAAACAAATGGTGATATTGTGGCAAGTTCGATAAAGCAGTTGAAATTAGAAATCAACCACATATCATTACTTCTTACTAATCCATATAACTACGGAAGCGACAATGCAAATAATCGTGATGATGTTGATAATAATGATTCGATTATAGTAGATGTAGACTTAGCTTTATCTGCATGGGCTAATGCGCGCCGATATTATGATTTAAAGCGATCGGCAGCTCTTAAGGAAAAGAAAACCATCGATGCATCACAAAAAGCTCTTAAATCCGCTGAACGTAAAACGCAACAAACTCTAAAAGAAGTACGAACCATATCAAATATAGCTAAAGCACGTAAAGTATTTTGGTTTGAAAAGTTTTATTGGTTTGTTAGTTCCGAAAACTTCTTAGTAATTGGAGGGAGAGATGCGCAGCAAAATGAACTTATTGTTAAAAGGTAATTAATTTTTATAACCTTAACTCATGTCATATAAGAAAGATGGTATAACGGTTTTGTGCAAATGTAGTTAAGTACGCATCTGCGACACCATAAAGTGTATACATTCTTGATCACCAATATAAATCGATTCGTTTTAGCTATGTCTTTCTGTATGAACGTAAAAACTAAATAAGTTCTTAAATGTTTTTATGTATAATAATAATTCTTTGTAATGTAATGAATTACAATAGGTACATGCGCCCAAAGGATATATATGTCCATGCCGACATTCAAGGCGCATCAAGTGTAATAATTCGTAATGCAACTGGAGGCGAAATTCCGCCAAAAACATTGCTAGAAGCTGGCACTATGGCTATTTCATACAGCGTTGCGTGGGACGCAAAAGTAGTGACAAATGCTTATTGGGTGCATAGTAGCCAAGTAAGCAAAACGGCACCGACGGGAGAATATTTAGGTACAGGCAGTTTTATGATTCGCGGAAAAAAAAATTTTCTACCATCTTGTCATCTCATAATGGGCTTAAGTTTACTTTTCAAACTCGAGGATGGTTTTGTACAACGCCATCTAGGTGAACGAAAATCTAGAAATACAGACGACATGATTGATGAAGATAAGTTGAAGAAAGCGGAAATAACTTATGAGGGTCTTGATGCAATAATCGGGGCTAACGACGTTGATAGTGTAGATCCAGCATATGCTTTTCCAGACACTGAAGTTAAGATTGAACATGATTCTGGCCGAATAACAGTCAAAACAGAGTTATCTGTAAACTCAAAAACTGGAACTGATGAAATCTCACATGCCAATAAAGTAGTCGAACAAGAAACAGTAATAATAGAGGCAGGGCCCACTCGGAAAAAGACGCAAACAAAAAAGCGTAGAGATGAGAAAAGTCGCCTAGACAAAACAGATATTGAGAAGTTCCATGCTTGTGAGGTTGAAATTGAACCTATAAATGCTTCCAAAGCAAAGCGAGGACAAAAAGGAAAACTAAAAAAAATAAAATCAAAATATAGGGATCAAGATGAAGAGGAACGAGAACTAAGAATGATGATTCTCAAGTCTTCAGGAAAAGACAAAGTAATAATCAAAAAAAGCAACGATGTTGGAAAACCCGATTCTTTTAAAGAACAACAAGTTAAAGCACTAGCTCCTACGTCCAAAAGTCAAATTGAAATAGATGAAATCGACGACTCTCCTATTATCGTTGACGCCGATTTGTTGGATACCCTCACTGGAGTGCCGTTTGATGATGATGAACTGTTGTTTGCAATTCCAGTTGTTGCACCTTACCAAGCATTGCAACAGTATAAGTAAGTATTTAACTCATGCATAAATATACATTACAATCAGAGCTCGCAAAAAAGACTGTCCGAAAAAATCTGTTTCATTGAGACGTTATGAAAATAGGGAGCGAGAAAACACACTCAACACTGTTATTGATCAATGAGTGTAATGCTCAAGCAAAAACTGTTTTTTTTCGTTCTCTTTCTGCTCGTGTCTTTCAAAGACAAAAACGCCCAAAGTGTCTTTTGCGTATGTATGCGTCTTTACAATAGTACACAGAAATTACACACATACATGCATACAAAAAGACACTGTTTGCTCATTTGATGACAAACGGCAATTTGTCTCTCCTCAAGTTATTATTGCAAGACCGATTCATGTATTTTGCTCAATGGAAAACAAGAAACAGAAAACACAAGAGAACCGAAAAACAGTGTTTTGCCGTGAGAGAAACAGACGGCGCTTGATTATACTCGATACCGAACGTAAAAAGTAAATTGGGTTTGTGCAATGTCCGTCATGGTGTCTGTCCGTCCGAATGTTCGCAACTTTTTTCCACACCCTTAAGGTTAGAGCATTGAAACTTTGTAAATGTCGTTATTAGTTAATTAAAGTGGCAATATTGGAGTTCTACGATAACTGGTAGGCTGGCAAATCGATGAATTCGATAACTCAAAATCGATAAATCCACCTATATAGCACGCCCTTACTAGCTAGTAGCTATTAATAACTTCCAAAATACTGCACTAAAAATTTTGGAGCCACACCAACCCATCCCGCCCGCGGTTTAAAATTAGAAACGCCTGTATCTCTTACAGTTTTTAAGCTAGAGCCACCAAATTTGGTGCCAAGATAGGTGATGACGAACTCCGAAAAAGTACATAAAAACTTTGGATGCCACGCCCATCCATACTGCCCTAGCCGCCTCAAACCTCCCCAACGCTTCGCTTAAAACGGGAATGCGAGTATCTGCTATAGATTTGAGCTAAAGTCATCAAATTTGGTAAGAAGATAACTGTTAACGGCCCCCACAAAACTGCATCAAAGGTAAGGAAACGCGCTCCCCGTTCCACAGCTCCTTGCATTTTGAAATCAGAATAGCCTATCTCTTACACAACTTTTAAGCTAGAGCCACCATATTTGCTGCCAAGGTTTGTGATGAAAAAACTCAAAAAATTTGGATGCCACCCCCCACCCATATCGCTTCCCGCCCCTCTTCCTTCATATTTTACCAACTTTGAGCTAGAGTCACCAAATTTTGTAGGAGGATAGCCATTGCCATCATACACAGATTTGCAGCATAAATTTGGATGGACACGCCCCCAGTATCTCTTTCCCCACCTGTAACAAATTTTGAGCTAGAGTTTCAAAATTTAGCAGGAAGAAAGCTTTTGGCATCCCTATCTGCATCAGACAATCTTTGAGGCAGCGTAAAGCCCTGCCGTATCCGCACCTCATTGAAACCAGATCTCTTTTTATCGGTTTTATTACTTGTAGCGAGAATATTGCAGTCGGTTGCGTCCGACTGCAACGTTTCTACTTGTTTTATTCTGTCTGTTAGGCAAGAGGGCAGCAAAAAAAAGTAAGTGATACATTTTTACTTATAACATAAAACAAAATTATTTAGCACTTCGTTACACCGGCACGTTTATAACTGGTTAGTTGTAGATAACGTAAATTTATCGCTATTATGTCCAGAACATATAAGTAATGACAATTATAAAAACAAGTAGAAACGTTGCAGTCGGACGCACCCGACTGCGGTATACTCGATACCAGTAGTAAAACAGATTAAAAGAGAGCTGATTGCAATGTTGTGTGGATACGGCTGGGGTGTACGCTGCCCTAAAGATTGTCTGGTGCAGATGGGGATGCCAAAAAGCTATCTTCCTTCCAAATTTGGTGACTCTAGCTCAAAGTTAGAAGAATATGGTGGATGGTAGGCTGGGTGATGTGTGTGGGGGGGGGGGGGGGGGGTTGGCGTGGCCTCAAAATTTTAGCTGTAGATCTATTTATGATGTCAATAGCTATCCTTAAACCGTATTTGGTGACTCTAGCTCAAAGTTAGTAGAATACGGTAGAAGGGGGGGCTGGGTGCTGGTATGGAGGAGCGTGGCGTCCAAAGTTTTGCTGCAGATCTATTTATGATGTTAATTGCTATCCTCATACCAAATTTGGTGACTCTAGCTCAAAGTTAGTAGAATATGGTGGAAGGTTGGCTGGGGGCTGGTATGGGGGGGGGGGGGGCGTGGCGTCCAAAGTTTTGCTGCAGATCTATTTATGATGTTAATTGTTACCCTCATACCAAATTTGGTGACTCTAGCTCAAAGTTAGTAGAATATGGTGGAAGGGTGGCTAAGGGCGGTATGGGTGGGGGGCGCCATGCACATTTTTTCTTCATCACCTATCTTGGGACTAAATTTGGCGGCTCTAGCTCAAAAAATGTGGAAAATATAGGCGTTTTTGATTTCAAAATGCAGGCGGTTCGGGAACGGGGGGGGGGGGGGGCGCGGCACCAAAACTTTGATGCAGCTTTTTGGGTATCGTTAATAGCTATCTTCCTACCAAATTTGGTGACTCTAGCCTTAACGCTTTGGAAAATACACGCATTCCCGTTTTTAGTGAAGCATTGGGGCGGTTTGGGGCAGCTTGGGCAGTATGGATTGGCGTGGCATCCAAAGTTCTTATGCATTTTTTTTTGGGGCTATAATCACCTATTTTGGCACAAAATTTGGTGGCTCTAACTCAAAAACTGTAAAAGATATAAGCATTTCTGTTTTTAAACTCTGGGGGGGGGGGGGCGGAATGGGTAGGTGGGGCTCCAAAACTTTGAGGCAGTTTTTGGGGGGCCGTTATCAGTTATCTACCTACCAAATTTTGTGACTAGCTCAAACACTATGGAAGATACACGCACTACCGTTTTTAGCAAAGCGTTTGGGTGGTTGAGGGCGGATAGGGCAGTATAGATGCGCGTGGCATCCAAAGTTTTTATGAATTTGGTTGGGGATCGTCAACACCTATCTTGGCACCAAATTTGATGTGTCTAGCTCAAAAACTGTAGAAGATATGGGCATTTGTGGTGTTAAACTGCGGGAGGCTGGGGGCGGAATAGGTGGGCGTGGCTAAAAATTTTTAATCTAGTTTTTTGGGGGTTGTTAGTAGGTGTCTTCTCCCCAAATTTGGTAGTTCTAGCTGTAAGGGCTTGCGAAATAGCTGGATCTATCAATTTTGCTTTATTGAGTTTATCGATTTGCCAGCCCCCTAGTTATCGTAGAACTCCAATCATAACACTTTATCTTACACGGCCATAGATAAAAGCATTTGCAAAGTCTCTAACTTGAAGAGTGTGGAAAAAAATTGCGAACATACGGACAGACAGACGAACAGACACCATGACGGACAATGCACAAACCCAATATACTCTTTACCTTCGGTATCGCGTATAAAAAGACATGAGAACATTAATATAGTTCTCAATGCTGTGATGCAAAAAAATTACAACCGTCCACGTGCTTCAAGAGCCCTTTCATCTTAGTAGAAAAGGAACTACTTGCTTTCAAGCGTGTTAAGAATGATTTGAATATCACCTAAATAGAGTAAAAGCTCATATTGATATGACGCTTGAAATTAATTTTGTTCTAATGTTTTGAGAAAAAAAAGTAATACGAATAATTCGAAGTAAAAGCACAACCAATGCATTCTTTGTAAGAATCGATATGTTAACAAAATACCTTTGATTAAAGCAAGTTTCAAATATATTTAACTTAAAGTCGTCAATTATAGCTCAATAAGGCTTTTAAATAGAATGATACGATCAGCTTGAAATAAAAAGAAATGGGTTATAAAATTACATGACCTCGAAGTTTTATTTGCAAAAATCTTAATTGGTCAGCCGAAGAATGAAGGAATACAACTTAGAGTTTGCGAGTTCTTGAAAATTCATTTTCATTATGTGAAACATATTTAATACCATTAAAGCACTGTTTAAAACATATATTAAATCATTGTTTAAAATGAGAAAATAGCAAAGAACGTTTGGTTTTGTTTTTCATACTCCGAAAATTTCGCAGGTTTAATGATTTATGATTAAGCTAATGATTTTAATTATATAAATAATATTTAAAATATTTTTAGGTTTAAAGTTAAGTTGACCCCCGGAACTGGAAAACGAGGAAAAGCTGCAAAAATGGCTTTAAATATTTTTTCAAAGGACAAAGCCAATAGTAACCGAGAAAGGGATTTACTTAAAAGTATAAAAGAAGAAGCCCTCGCAAGGAATATTCCTGGAAAAGTTAAAGTTTCAGCACCACAGTTACAAAAATTAAGAAAATGAGGTTTCTAAGCCATAATCCGTTCTCTCAATTTCAAAACTAATCCAAAATTTTAAATATGATAGAATTTTTTCAATAAAATACATATTGCTGTTGATACAGTATCTGCCTACACTGGCAAAACTTATTAACTGTTATCACCGAATGGGCCGTATGCTCTTG
Organism: Scaptomyza polygonia; assembly: GCA_035044585.1. Lineage (NCBI taxonomy): Eukaryota > Metazoa > Arthropoda > Insecta > Diptera > Drosophilidae > Scaptomyza > Scaptomyza polygonia. Next base: position 143,362 of record JAWNNU010001903.1, on the reverse strand, counting down.
GCAAAATGTCCGAAGTGGTAACCAAACTTGCAACTTTGAAATTTTCGAAATTTTGCAAATTTTAGAAGAGTTACTATCTGAGAAACCTCCTTTAATTTAAAGTCAATCCAAATAGAATAACAGATATTGGCGATGAAAGAGGTGAACTCGATAAGAAGAAAACTGAAAGTGCTACTTTAATGGCGTTGTAAAGTGGTAATTAAAGCGACCGTCACGCTGACATACAGACTGGGTGCTTAATGTATCGACTGGGACGAATCCACACTCATGCCCCTTATCAAGAGGGACAGATTGATTGTTTATAGTCGCATGATTTTTTAGGAAACAAATTTTCGCAATGTACGCAGGATTGACGGCGGCTAATTATACTAAATTAATAATTATTAGGTTCAGACGTTAATGCATTTATAATCGTGTTAAAATTCCCACGAACATACTTATGATTGTTAGTTAACTATAACTATATTAACTCGTAATATAAATCATTTAATATTTCATTCTTCTCATTAGTTTACAAAAAATCCCGTGCGTTGAATAGCAATTAAGCGTAATTTTCGGCAGGCTTGCACGATTTTCAGTAGGAAAGGCTAAAAATCTCGTCAAACCATATTTTGTATATAATTTTCGAACTGCGACCTTTAAAATTTCAGTTTTATTTTTAATTACTGTTATCTACGTTTCCTAACCAGTGTTGCTATCTCCGCTTTTTTCACGAGGGATCTGGCTTATTTCAAAACGTGATTGCTGGAACGTTCTGAAAATAGCGGGATTGCTGGCTTATTTTTAAATACCAAACCGCTCCTGTTGCTTTTGAATTTATTCAGTTTTTTTTCTTGATTTCTTGAGTAATGTTATGCCCTGTCCTCATTAGGACTGCATCATGCATCTTCGCATCATGAGCGACGATACAAAGCATCTCCCATACAAATTGTATGGGTGCTAGCTACAGAAAAACCGACCGTGCGAAGGGGCTTAGCATTATATGAAATATTTGATATTAAAAAAAAAAAATAAATATCGGCTTTATTTTTAACTTTATTTCTTTGGGTTTCAGCTTTTTTCGTTTTGTTTTTTGCAGTTATACTTCTTATGTCTCGTTTGAAAACTGGAGGTAACCTTTTTCAAGACCATAAGAACTCAGTAAGTGCGACAAAGGCAAATATAGGATTTGCTAAATTTCAATGAGAAGGAGTGAAATGGCATGTATCATATATAAGTGTTGAACATCGTTCAAGTATTATGTATCAGCACCATCTAGCAGTAATTATTATGTATCAGCGCCATCTAGTAGTAATTAAAATAGTAAATCCTATTTTGTTTCTAAAGATCATATTCGATGAATATAAAAAATCAAATACTTTTCATTGGGTGTAAAAAAAACCAGATACATAATTATTGAAGTTATTTGGTACATATTTGGTAAATAATTGCTCTTTGCATGAGCTGTAAGTGTTGGAAAATGCTGATGAAAATTTAACTCTTCCTATAAAGTAAATATCGATGTATATCGTCAATCACTTTTGCATATTTCTTTCCAAATCGAAGGAAGCATTGCGGATAAAAAGTAAGCATAGCACTTGTATAATAAAAACGAGAAAATAGACGATAAACGTTGACTAAACGTTGTTAAGTCAAGTTGTTAGACATGTCGTAATTTCGATATCGAATCACACGACTATGTGATCTAACGTTGAATGTCCCGTCCCGTTTAAATTATAATAAGCAACGAATTGGGCTAAAGATATATTTGTAAGGTCTTCATGTCTTTTTTCATTCTTGTCGAACCAATTTTCCTTCCATAAATTTGTAGAATCATCACCAACTTGCACTGAACCTAGTTCTTGATTAGTTTTTCTAATTCAATGTCGGTTAAAGGACCATATAGTAGGAATACATTCAACTTTGATTGAAGCCTTTGACATGGGCTCACGCAGCAGAAACCAGGCTGCTTCTTGGCTAGACATTTCAATTGTGCTCAATAAGTTTACACTTAGTCTTTTTTCACATCTACAAGATCAAATTCAGGGTGTTCATCCATAATTTCAATAATAGCACGTTGAAGAATGCTTATGCCTCTATTTGTTTTATTTATATATTCCACAACATATGCTGCGCATGAATATTCTTCTGTTATATCCATGTTGGATTTTAGAAAGCTAAATATGACGGGGCTGAAATTATTATGCCATTTTTCATTTGGTTCTCTTTTAAGAATAACTTTTGGGCGATCAAGTCCTGCCTGTAGAAGTTTGATGTGTAATATTATTTTTTTGATAAAATGTTTCAAAATCGGTATAGTCATAATTCCCTAAGTTAGATCGGATTTTTTTCTTAATGTTTAATGAATGTTTTATAGTTTGAACCACTTGTGGGCATAGATTCCATGCTACGTTTTAATATATACTTCTAATACACAGTAGTAGTTTAGAAATATAACTTCTACAGACTGTGTGTGCAGTACACACTATAGTTTTTTTAATTGGTCTAGCTTTTTAAGCTCTTGGATTAATGGCAACACTGTTTCTTACCTTAAACTCATTGACCAATTAACAGAAAGCCGGGTATCCAGAAAAGAATATGTAAACCATTGACATCGAGCACATAGTTTATAGATGAAACGCTGCTTGCGGGTTTTTTCATTAAGCATTTGCTGCACATTTTCCCATAGAACCCATTGACCAACTAGCAGAAAGTTTCCAGAATTGTTCGTGTTAACGAGCTGTGAACATTTAGGCAAGATCAAAGCGGAAAGTCGCAGACGTTTGTTTGCTGTGCGCCCGAATTTTACATGCATACGAGCGTGTGTAATTTTTTTTTTAAGCTTTCTTGCTTATCGCTTTTACCGCTCTTGTGTTTTGGTGCTGATGATCGGCCAGACCTAGACAGAGTTTCTATTGCACTGTCCACTAAGCTGTGCGCCTATTTTAGCACAGAACCTTGCCATATGGCATAGCCAGCGTATGTATACCAACATGCAAATATATATAAATATGTTGTGAAGTAGGTCCAGCGTGAACCTCCCTCACATACATATATATACATACATGCTATACATACATATAGAATAAGACTTATGAAGACAAACAATTAATATATATAAGACAAAGAAAGAGTTATGAAGACAACAAATCAATAGACATAAGACAAAGAATATGATTTAAGAAGCAAAACAAATCAAACGAACAGAATATTTACTTAATACATATTGTTAGCAAAGATAAGGCAATAAGTTACACTACTAGTAGATAAATACAAATGAACTACAATTTACTCTTAGAATAAGGAAAGAGAATAAGAATAGGGCAGCGAAGCCGGCGACAAACGATGTGAGGGCACGCTCGCGACACGCGACCCAATTGTCGCGAGCGAGGGCAGCGAAAAAGCGCGCTGACCTGAAGTGCGAGACCGGCAAGATAGTTAGAAAACGAGCATGCAGATGAGCAGACGCGATCGCGGAGTTATAAACCAGAGCCAGCAGTAAGAGTAGAAAAGCTAAGTCTGTAAGTAATAGGAGAAGGTCAGAACAATAAAAGGAAATGAAATAACCCCGAAACTACATGCGTTTAGATTAGAAAGTTAGCTGACCTCGTATCCCCCTAGCCGTCGAGGTGCCTATTTTCTGCGGTGCCTGACGAATGTCGCGACACTTACCTTCATTTCGCGAACGTCTCTGATGTTAAATATAAATATCTTGTGACGTGGACCGTGGACAGACTGAGATCTGTACCCCGGCAAAATAACTACTTTACAAGTGGCGCCCGAGCAGGGACCTAACGTGAAAGAGGTGTAGTGCAAGTTGGGAGCAAAAACCCCAAACGCACTTCTAAAAGTGAATCGTGACAGTCGGGCATACCCGGTCATACCACGCGATCGCGCGCGCGTTAGAAACAAGAGAACAAAAAAACTGAAAGTAACGGCGAGGGCAATAAAAGGTGCCAGATGGTCAGTTGGCGCTAAGAGAAAAAATTTGCCAAACGTACAGTTGTCGCGAAAACTAATCTGTTGTATGTGTTAAGCAGCAAATCGGTCGAAGCTTAGAGTGCACGTGCAGCGAAGTTGACGGTGAAAGAAGACGCACCAACTAAGCGAACGGGAATAGCGAAAAGACAGACGTGAGCGTTCGGCTAGAAAACGGCTAAAATCGCGGGAAACAGTGTCGGTCGTGAAAAGTGATCACAGCGGAGCAGCGCGAATGCTGACTGTGAAAGTGCAGCACACGCCAACACCTGGAGGTTGAAATTGGTATTAGCTGACTGCGATACAGTGGGTCGAGAGAGGAAATTTAAATAAATAAAAAAATTTTAAATAAATTAAATAAAAAATTTAAATAAACGAAATTTTATTAAATTAAATAAAAATTTTATTAAATTAAATAAAAAAGAAAAAATAAATAAATTAAATACAGCTAAAAAAAAAAAGAGAAAAAAAAATTTAAATAAACAAAATTTAAATAAATTAAATAGAACTGAAATAAATTAAATGAAAATTGAATAAATTAAAAATTTTTTCACGAGCAACGACCATGGAGTACAACAAAAGCGTAGAAGAAGAAGGATGCGACAACCCGGGCGTGAGTCTAGGATGGATATACCACTGCCGGAAGGAGGATCTGGAACGAATCGCTCAGAAACTAAACATAGAAAGCGCCGGCAAGGTAGAAGATTTACGGAAACGGGTATGTGATTTGATAAAATTGGGGGGCCATAGTTCGTCAACCTGGAACCGCTTGGGCGAATGGGAGTGGAAGTTCGCCAAGAGCCGAGGATCACCCGTCCCGCCCACTGTCATTAGTGAAGGGGCGCGACCCAGAGATAAATCGGAATCCGATTTGTTGGCGTTATCAGGGTCATCAGGAGAATTGCCACCATCACCCAGCCACGCGCGGTTTGCACCGGCCGTTGGCGGATACATAGCTGGATTGACCCCGAACGTACATGTAGTGCCGCCCGTAGGACCGCCCATGACTAGTACCCAGGAGGGCCAGGTGGATTACAGGCAAATGTACGAGCTCGCCAACAGTCACCGGCATTACATGGTCGTCCCTGATCAGGTTAGGAAATGGGGTGTTAAGTTTGATGGTTATTCCGACCCGCACGCGTTTATAGAGACATTGGAGGAGCGCGCCCAAACGTACGATATAGATCTGAACCGTATACCGAGACCGATGAGCGAGGCTTTGACAGGCATGGCGGGTAGTTGGTTCTCAACGAGCGGATTAAGGGACGTGACTTGGGGAACGTTCAAAAGGGAATTTTTAGGATTCTTTCTGCCTCCCCAATACTTCGACAGGTTAGAGGACGAAATCAGGGCCCGCCGACAACGCGTAGGGGAAGGGTATAAAGAATATTTAGTCAACTTCAAGAGATTAATGCGGCACGCCAGTTACACTCCTGATCAGGAGCTGAAAAGAGTGTATGAGAATCTTTCTCGGGAGTACCGCCCATGGTGAAACAATATAAGGTGTTCTATTCCGCATTCCTGCTCTCTTTCGGGGTACTTAGTTTTTGTCAGTATGCATTGATACTTTGAAGTGAGCAGTTGTGTTGCGGAAAATTCGTTGATTTTATATTTGAAAATGTCGAGACAATATTGTTGTATATGTCGCGCAAGGACATTAAAGAAAGTATTTCTTAAAAATACACAATATGTCCAATTAGACCAAAAAATTAAAAATTTTTTTTTTAAGTTGCGGCTTAAATTTAGAATAAAAAATTTGAATGATAAAATAAGAATTCAAAAGCAAAAACAAAGGCAAATGGGCCACAAAAAATATTTAAAAATATTACTTTAGTTTTAGTTATATTGTTAAATAAAAAGTTATTTAAAAAATTTATTCCGACAACAAATTTGTTTTATAATTTTCATTTCAAATTCTTTCATTTGCTGCAGCTAACAATAACACTAGCAAGAGCAGTGCGGTATATGAAGTCATAGCTGTCTCTTTCTTATTTCTCTCTTGCCTACTGCTCTCTTCGAAACCTAAGTACCCCGCCACAGCGGAATAGAACACCTTTATATTGTTTCACCATGGTACCGCCTATATATTCGACGGAGTGATTTTACAGATTGTCTCAGCTAACACAAATAGCCTCAGAGTTTGAAAGCATCCCGGGTCAGGTCCAGGGGGAGACGGGGTACAACCAGACAAGGGTTCTTGGGTATCAGGGTAGGTCCGGTGGCATGGACACACCCGCCAAACCGCCTAATCCGTTTAGGAGCCCGCCAGCACAGGTACCCTTAGCGGGAAATGAGACTGGTAGTCATTCCGCCACCAGGCGCGATGAAATTTCGAACAACATGATGGGGCATGAACAGGTTATGTCGGCAGTCGTGAGTCGCGTGTGCTACAACTGCTCACAAGGGGGACACTTTGCCAGAGAATGCCCAAATCCTAAGGTGGTATTCTGTAGACAGTGTGGTGCTCAAGGCGTGAGCGATTTGGCATGTTGCGGTAGGAGAGCGGGAAACGGGCAGCCGCGTCATCCGGATCGGGATCGGATGGGCGCCGGCGCGAGTCAGTCCCGAAATTAGAATGTCCTCTCAGAGTAGAGAACAGTCGCCATGGTGAAGGTCGGGGACCGAGTGGCGAAGGCGACGGTTGATACAGGGGCATCACGAAGCTTCGTGAGCCAAAGTTTTTTTGAGGAGATAAAGGCAAAGGGGGAAGTGTTCGCAGCGACCGCGAATACTCACTTAGCAGATGGATCAAAGGTAGCAATTAGTAAACTGTTGAGAGTCAAAGTCAAGTTGATCAGCAAAGAAGTGCCGATGGACATGCTCGTAATGCCATCCATGTTAGACAGTCTTATCCTGGGGATGGATTTTCTATGCAAGATGGGGACGACCATGCAGTGCGGTGAGGCGATGCTGGTACTGAAAGGCGCCGATGCGCCAGCCAAGGCGATCGAAACGGCCGAGTTAGGGCCAGGAGGGGAAAAGGAGCAAGAGAGACGCGGCACCCGAGGCAAAAAGCGAGAGACTGTCCTGGGGACGCATCGCAGCAAGGATACCACGCTAGCCAAGCAAGGGGCCGGCCGAGACGCAGTTACAGTCGTCAAGGAGCCATCGCTAGGCCAGGTGGAAAGTGCAGGAGCCGAGGCGCCGCAACAGGGAGACCCTAAAGCAGGATCATCATCGGAAGAACACGCTGCGCAGGAATCAGTGTGGCCAGCGGACTTGGAACCAGCAACGCAGGAGTTTTTAAGGACGGAGTTGCAACTCTTCGAGGGATTGAAGGGCGTATCCAACGTAGCCGAGCATCGAATCATCATGAGGGATGACAAGCCGGTCAAGCAGAGGTACTACCCCAAAAATCCGGCGATGCAACGCGTGATCGACCAGCAGGTAAATGAACTGATAGAGGCGGGGGCAATCGAGCCGTCACGCAGCCCACACAGCGCGCCCATAGTGCTCGTCCGTAAGAAGACGAACGAGTGGAGGATGTGCGTGGACTACAGGCAGCTCAACGCACACTCTATACCGGATGCATACCCTGTACCCAGGATAAATCACATACTGGAAAAGTTGAGGCACGCACGTTACATTTCGACGCTGGACTTGAAGCACGGTTACTGGCAAATTCCGATGGCGGCAAGCAGCAGGGAGTACACTGCGTTCACAGTGCCAGGTCGAGGACTGTTTCAATGGCGAGTCATGCCATTCGGTTTGCATTCGGCCGGTGCGACTTTTCAGAGAGCGCTGGATACGGTAATAGGCCCGGAGATGGAGCCCCATGCGTTCGCCTACTTAGACGACATCATAGTGATAAGCGCAACGAAAGAACAACACATAGCAAACTTGAGAGAAGTATTCCGACGGCTGAGAGAGGCCAACCTAAAACAAGGAACCATCTAAGTATACAGACTACGTGGAAGAAAACGGACAGTTGTACAGACACCTGGGCCACCGCGCGGATGACGAGGACTACATCCCGTGGAAGCTATGCGTCAGCGAGGAACAAAGAAAGCGAGTGTTATTGGAATGTCACGACGCGCCGACGGCCGGGCATCAGGGAGTCCGCAAGACGATTATGAGGCTGTCCCAACGATACTACTGGCCTGGGATGTTCAAATGTCAAATGTTGCGAAAAATGCCAACTGTTCAAGACCGAGCAAAAGAAGCCAGCCGATACTGTGCGCAGATTTCGTGGGCCCCTTACCGCGATCAAAACAAGGTAACACCATGTTATTGGTATTTCACGACGCATTCACAAAGTGGGTGGAATTGGTTCCCCTGAGACGAGCAACAGCGGCCACGTTGCAGAAAGCTTTTCGCGAACGCATCTTATGCCGGTTCGGAGTGCCAAAGAGGTTTGTTTGTGACAACGGAGTGCAGTTCACAAGTCGGATTTTCAAAGCGTATTTGAACTCCCTTGGCGTAGAGATGGAACACACCGCCCCATACTCAGGAGAACCCAACCGAGAGAACCAACAGGACGGTAAAGACGATGATCGCGCAATATATTTCCGGAAATCAAAGTTCTTGGGACCAGTTGATACCCGAAATATCGTTAGCCGTCAACTCGAGCATCGCAGATTCAACAGGATTCTCCCCAGCATTCTTGATGCAAGGAAGGGAACCTCGCTTGCCAGCAACGTTGTACGAGGAGAAAACGCCAGGTACAGGAAGCACACCGCAAACGCCGGAACAAAGGGCAAATAGGCTAAAGGAGGTGTTCGACATAGCGCGAAGCAACCAGCAGCGAGCTTCAACGGATCAAGGAAGAAATTACAACCTGCGACGAAGGGAATGGAGACCGATGATCAACGAGCTTGTCTTGTCAAGGACACACCAACTTTCGAAAGCCAGCGACGGGTTCGCAGCCAAGTTAGCACCGAAGTACGAGGGACCATATCGGGTGAAGAAGTTCGTCTCACCAAATGTAGTGCGCTTGGCAAGAGACGGGGAACGGAAAAACCGAGTTGCAAGCGTAGCACAGCTAAAACCTTTCCAGCAAGAGGGAGAAGAGGCCGAAACGAGTCGAGCTGAAGCATAACCATAGAAAAAAAAAAACCACAACAAAACTCTTATACTAACCCAAAACTTGTCAAAAACACACATCCAGAATTTAAATAGTAATTTCGTAATAACCAACAATTATGTTTCTCTCAACAGAAAATGAGCAAAGAAACAGTTTTGAAGTTTGAGGAAGGCACCCACTGGCGGAAGAAACTAACTAAGGTGGAAGAGGCTTGGGGCGCAAATGGTCCAGCCATTATGAAATATGTGCACGAGGACACGGTGACGGACACGGTGGGAGATTTCCACGTGATGCAGACGGTCGTCACAACGACAACATTTATCAAAGCCAAGAAAGAGGCAAGCCCCTGCGACGACAAAGAAAGCGAGGAAGAAGGCATCCTTGGATGGGAAGAGGAGTTTGACGAGATAGCAACGGAGACAACACGACAACAAAACGCACGCCGAGTATGGGCCCCGGGACTATGGTCGGCAACGGACGACGACGGCGACGACGACAAACCGTCGAGTAGCGCCGCAGCCGAGCGACGCCAAGCGCCCCTTACCCCACGGCCGGAAGAGAACCTTCCACCGGCAGATCCCGACGACGACATGGGAGCGTTACCTGAACTCCCAGACAATTGGACGTGCCACCCGGACACAAACATCGTGACCAAGCGGGCCGTCGAGGAGATTACGCGGGAGCTGCGCGCGCGGAAAAGACGAACGTCGAGGGACCGGCTCAGGGTGACGGCAGGAGAAGCGGTTTACTCCGTGACCAAACACCCGGACGGCAGAGTCACGGTCACGAAGAAAGGGGGGGGGGGGTGTGAAGTAGGTCCAGCGTGAACCTCCCTCACATACATATATATACATACATGCTATACATACATATAGAATAAGACTTATGAAGACAAACAATTAATATATATAAGACAAAGAAAGAGTTATGAAGACAACAAATCAATAGACATAAGACAAAGAATATGATTTAAGAAGCAAAACAAATCAAACGAACAGAATATTTACTTAATACATATTGTTAGCAAAGCTAAGGCAATAAGTTACACTACTAGTAGATAAACACAAATGAACTACAATTTACTCTTAGAATAAGGAAAGAGAATAAGAATAGGGCAGCGAAGCCGGCGACAAACGATGTGAGGGCACGCTCGCGACACGCGACCCAATTGTCGCGAGCGAGGGCAGCGAAGAAGCGCGCTGACCTAAAGTGCGAGACCGGCAAGATAGTTAGAAAACGAGCATGCAGATGAGCAGACGCGATCGCGAAGTTATAAACCAGAGCCAGCAGTAAGAGTAGAAAAGCTAAGTCTGTAAGTAATAGGAGAAGGTCAGAACAATAAAAGGAAATGAAATAACCCCGAAACTACATGCGTTTAGATTAGAAAGTTAGCTGACCTCGTATCCCCCTAGCCGTCGAGGTGCCTATTTTCTGCGGTGCCTGACGAATGTCGCGACACTTACCTTCATTTCGCGAACGTCTCTGATGTTAAATATAAATATCTTGTGACGTGGACCGTGGACAGACTGAGATCTGTACCCCGGCAAAATAACTACTTTACAATGTGTATGCCTACGAACGTTTTCCGGCACTTTATTTTACTGTACTTTATTCTGAGTTTTCGGCAACTGACTTTTACCAATGCTTTACTGTTTACACTTTCGTAATTTGTGTACATCTTTGCATAGCTGTATGGCAAGGACTGTTGGAAAGTGTCACAGAGTAAAAATTGGGAAGAGTATGTAAGATCAGCAGCAGCAAAACTGATAATTGACTGCCTTGGAAGACGAAATCTTGTGTTTTTTGCTCAACCGCATTAATGATAGAAGAAGAAGAGTTGTGTGCAAAAGTGTTTGCAGAAGCTTGGCTATTTTCTGAAATTAATATGGTTGTTGGATATGAATGAAAGCTTGCCTGCCTTAAGGCCTAGTTACTCGAACTTGAATTTAAATTGAACGTGAACGTGAATTGGCACTTAAAAACCAAGCGATTGCTTAAACGTGAACTGAGCTTGAACCAAAAAATGAACATGAACATGTAATTGAACCGATTACCCTGAACATTCAATTATCGAACAGCTGTTTGTCATTGTTTTGGTATTTTCACAATTGCGCAGTTTTTAAGCTGGAGCCCCCAAATTTGGTGCCAAGACAGATGATGACGAACTCCGAAAAAGTACATAAAAACTTTGGATGCCACGCCCATCCATCCTATTGAAATCAGGTCTCTTTTTATCGGTTTTATTACTTGTATCGAGTATACCGCAGTCGGTTTCGTCCGACTGCAACGTTTCTTGTTTTATTCTGTCTGTTAGGCAAGAGGACAGCAAAAAGCTCTGATTACAATACAATTAACCTAAGTAAGTGATACATTTTTACATATAACATAAAACCAAATTATTTAGCACTTCGTTAGACCGGCACGTTTATAACTGGTAAGTTGTAGATAACGTAAATTTTTAGCTATTATGTCCAGAAAATATAAGTGATGACAATTATAAAAAAAAAGACATATGAGAACATTAATATAGTTCTCAATGCTGTGATGCAAAAAAATTACAACCGTCCACGTTCTTCAAGAGCCCTTTCATCTTAGTAGAAAAGAAACTACTTGCTTTCAAGTGTGTTAAGAATGATTGGAATAGCACCTAAATAGTGTAAAAGCTCATATTGATATAACGCTTGAAATTAATTTTGTTCTAATGTTTTGAGAAAAAAAAATAATACGAATAATTCGGAGTAAAAGCACAACCAATGCATTCTTTGTAAAAATCGATATGTTAACCAAATACCTTTGATTAAAGCAAGTTTCAAATATATTTAACTTATAGTCGTCAATTATGGCTCAATAAGGCTTTTAAATAGAATGATACGATCAGCTTAAAATAAAAAGAAATGGGTTATAAAATTACATGACCTCGAAGTTTTATTTGCAAAAATCTTAATTGGTCAGCCGAAGAATGAAGGAATACAACTTAGAGTTTGCGAGTTCTTGAAAATTAATTTTCATTATGTGAAATATATTTAATACCATTAAAGCACTGTTTAAAACATAAATTAAATCATTGTTTAAAATGTACTTGAGAAAATAGCAAACAACGTTTGGTTTTGTTTTTCATACTCAGAAAATTTCGCAGGTTTAATGATTAATGATTAAGCTAATGATTTTAATTATATAAATAACATTTAAAATATTTTTAGGTTTAAAGTTAAGTTGACCCCCGGAACTGGAAAACGAGGAAAAGCTTTAAAAATGGCTTTAAATATTTTTTCAAAGGACAAAGCCAATAGTAACCGAGAAAGGGATTTACTTAAAAGTATAAAAGAAGATGATAGAATTTTTTCAATAAAATACATATTGCTGTTGATACAGTATCTGCTTACACTGGCAAAACTTATTAACTGTTATCACCGAATGGGCCGTATGCTCTTGGCAAAATGTCCAAAGTGGTAACCAAACTTGCAACTTTGAAATTTTCGAAATTTTGCAAATTTTAGAAGAGTTACTATCTGAGAAACCTCCTTTAATTTAAAGTCAATCCAAATAGAATAACAGATATTGGCGGTGAAAGAGGTGAACTCGATAAGAAGAAAACTGAAAGTGCTACTTTAATGGCGTTGTAAAGTGGTAATTAAAGCGACCGTCACGCTGACATACAGGACTGGGTGCTTAATGTATCGACTGGGACGAATCCACACTAATGCCTCTTATCAAGAGGGACAGATTGATTGTTTATAGTCGCGTGATTTTTTAGGAAACAAATTTTTGCAATGTACGCAGGATTGACGGCGGCTAATTATACTAAATTAATAATTATTAGGTTCAGACGTTAATGCATTTATAATCGTGTTAAAATTCCCACGAACATACTTATGATTGTTAGTTAACTATAACTATATTAACTCATAAAATAAATCATATAATATTTCATTCTTCTAATTAGTTTACAAAAAATCCCGTGCGTTGAATAGCAATTAAGCGTAATTTTCGGCAGGCTTGCACGATTTTCAGTAGGCAAGGCTAAAAATCTCGTCGAACCATATTTTGTATATAATTTTCGAACTGCGACATTTAAAATTTCAGTTTTTTTTTAAATACTGTTATCTACGTTTCCTAACCAGTGTTGCTATTTCCGATTTTTTCCCGAGGGATCTGGCTTTTTTCAAAACGTGATAGCTGGACCGTTCTGAAAATAGCGGGATTGCTGGCTTATTTTTAAATTCCAAACCGCTCCTTTTGCTTTTGAATTTATATAGTTTTTTTTCTTGATTTCTTGAGTAATGTTATGCCCTGTCCTCATTAGGACTGCATCATGCATCTTCTCATCATGAGCGATGATACAAAGGATCTCCCATACATATTGTATGGGTTCTAGCTACAGAAAAACCGACCGTGCGAAGGAGCTTAGCATTATATGAAATATTTGATATTAAGAAAAAACCTTTTTCAAGACCATAAGAACTCAGTAAGTGCGACAAAGGCAAATATAGGATTTGCTAAATTTCAATGAGAAGGAGTAAAATGGCATGTATCATATATAAGTGTTGAACATCGTTCAAGTATTATGTATCAGCACCATCTAGCAGTAATTAATATGTATCAGCGCCATCTAGTAGTAATTAAAATAGTAAAGCCTATTTTGTTTCTAAAGATCATATTCGATGAATATAAAAAAATCAAATACTTTTGATTGGGTGTAAACAAAACCAGATACATAATTATTGAAGTTATTTGGTACATATTTGGTAAATAATTGCTCTTTGCATGAGCTGTAAGTGTTGGAAAATGCTGATGAAAATTTAACTCTTCCTATAAAGTAAATATCGATGTATATCGTCAATCACTTTTGCATATTTCTTTCCAAATCGAAGGAAGCATTGCGGATAAAAAGTAAGCATAGCACTTGTATAATAAAAACGAGAAAATAGACGATAAACGTTGACTAAACGTTGTTAAGTCAAGTTGTTAGACATGTCGTAATTTCGATATCGAATCACACGACTATGTGATCTAACGTTGAATGTCCCGTCCCGTTTAAATTATAATAAGCAACGAATTGGGCTAAAGATATATTTGTAAGGTCTTCATGTCTTTTTTCATTCTTGTCGAACCAATTTTCCTTCCATGAATTTGTAGAATCATCACCAACTTGCACTGAATCTAGTTCTTGATTAGTTTTTCTAATTCAATGTAGGTTAAAGGACCATATAGTAGGAATACATTCAACTTTAATTGAAGCCTTTGACATGGGCTCACGCAGCAGAAACAAGGCTGCTTCTTGGCTAGACATTTCAATTGTGCTCAATAAGTTTACACTTAGTCTTTTTTCACATCTACAAGATCAAATTCAGGGTGTTCATCCATAATTTCAATAATAGCACGTTGAAGAATGCTTATGCCTCTATTTGTTTTATTTATATATTCCACAACATATGCTGCGCATGAATATTCTTCTGTTATATCCATGTTGGATTTTAGAAAGCTAAATATGAAGGGGCTGAAATTATTATGCCATTTTTCATTTGGTCCTCTTTTAAGAATAACTTTTGGTTGATCAAGTCCTGCATGTAGAAGTTTGATGTGTAATATTATTTTTTTGATAAAATGTTTCAAAATCGGTATAGTCATAATTCCCTAAGTTAGATCGGATTTTTTTCTTAATGTTTAATGAATGTTTTATAGTTTGAACCACTTGTGGGCATAGATTCCATGCTACGTTTTATTATATACTTCTAATACACAGTAGTAGTTTAGAAATATAACTTCTACAGACTGTGTGTGCAGTACACACTATAGTTTTTTTAATTGGTCTAGCTTTTTAAGCTCTTGGATTAATGGCAACATTGATTCTTACCTTAAACTCATTGACCAATTAACAGAAAGCCGGGTATCCAGAAATGAATGTGTAAACCATTGACATCGAGCAAATAGTTTATAGATGAAACGCTGCTTGCGGGTTTTTTCATTCAGCATTTGCTGCACATTTTCCCATAGAACCCATTGACCAACTAGCAGAAAGTTTCCAGAATTGTTCGTGTTAACGAGCTGTGAACATTTAGGCAAGATCAAAGCGGAAAGTCGCAGACGTTTGTTTGCTGTGCGCCCGAATTTTACATGCATACGAGCGTGTGTAATTTTTTTTTTAAGCTTTCTTGCTTATCGCTTTTGCCGCTCTTGTGTTTTGGTGCTGATGATCGGCCAGACCTAGACAGAGTTTCTATTGCACTGTCCACTAAGCTGTGCGCCTATTTTAGCACAGAACCTTGCCATATGGCATAGCCAGCGTATGTATACCAACATACAAATATTTATAAATATGTGTATGCCTACGAACGTTTTCCGGCACTTTATTTTACTGTACTTTATTCAGAGTTTTCGGCAACTGACCAATGCTTTACTGTTTACACTTTCGTAATTTGTGTACATCTTTGCATAGCTGTATGGCAAGGACTGTTGGAAAGTGTCACAGAGTAAAAATTGGGAAGAGTATGTAAGATCAGCAGCAGCAAAACTGATAATTGACTGCCTTGGAAGACGAAATCTTGTGTTTTTTGCTCAACCGCATTAATGATAGAAGAAGAAGAGTTGTGTGCAAAAGTGTTTGCAGAAGCTTGGCTATTTTCTGAAATTAATATGGTTGTTGGATATGAATGAAAGCTTGCCTGCCTTCAGGCCCAGTTACTCGAACTTGAATTTAAATTGAACGTGAACGTGAATTGGCACTTAAAAACCAAGCGATTGCTTAAACGTGAACTGAGCTTGAACCAAAAAATGAACATGAACATGTAATTGAACCGATTACCCTGAACATTCAATTATCGAACAGCTGTTTGTCATTGTTTTGGTATTTTCACAATTGCGCAGTTTTTAAGCTGGAGCCCCCAAATTTGGTGCCAAGACAGATGATGACGAACTCCGAAAAAGTACATAAAAACTTTGGATGCCACGCCCATCCATACTGCCCTACCCGCCACAAACCACCCCAACGCTTCGCTTAAAACGGGAATGCGAGTATCTGCTATAGTATTTGAGCTAAAGTCATCAAATTTGGTAAGAAGATAACTGTTAACGACCCCCACAAAACTGCATCAAAGCTAAGGAAACGCGCTCCCCGTTCCACAGCTCCTTGCATTTTGAAATCAGACTAGCCTATCTCTTACACAACTTTTAAGCTAGAGCCACCATATTTGGTGGCAAGGTTTGTGATAAAGAAACTCAAAAGATTTGGATGCCACTTCCTCTTCCTTCATATTTTACTAACTTTGAGCTAGAGTCACCAAATTTTGTAGGAGGATAGCCATTGCCATCATACACAGATTTGCAGTATAAATTTGGATGCCACGCCAAGTCACCAAATTTAGTAGATCTGCCTAAGAATTTTGGATGACACGCCCCCAGCATTTCTTTCGCCACCTGTAACAAATTTTGAGATAGAGTTCCAAAATTTAGAAGGAAGAAAGCTGTTGGCATCCCCATCTGCATCAGACAATCTTTGAGGCAGCGTAAAGCCCTGCCGTATCCGCACCCTATTGAAATCAGGTCTCTTTTTATCGGTTTTATTACTTGTATCGAGTATACCGCAGTCGGTTGCGTCCAACTGCAACGTTTCTTGTTTTACTCTGTCTGTTAGGCAAGAGGACAGCAAAAAACTCTGATTACAATACAATTAACCTAAGTAAATGATACATTTTTACATATAACATAAAACCAAATTATTTAGCACTTCGTTAGACCGGCACGTTTATAACTGGTTAGTTGTAGATAACGTAAATTTATCGCTATTGTATCCAGAACATGTAAGTGATGACAATTATGTTAAGAATGATTGGAATATCACCTAAATAGAGTAAAAGCTCATATTGATTTAACGCTTGAAATTAATTTTGTTCTAATTTTTTGAGAGAAAAAAATAATACGAATAATTCGAAGTAAAAGCACAACCAATGCATTCTTTGTAAAAATCGATATGTTAACCAAATTAATGATTAATGCAAGTTTCAAATATATTTAACTTATAGTCGTCAATTATGGCTCAATAAGGCTTTTAAATAGAATGATTGGTCAGCCGAAGAATGAAGGAATACAACTTAGAGTTTGCGAGTTCTTGAAAATTAATTTTCATTATGTGAAATATATTTAATACCATTAAAGCACTGTTTAAAACATAAATTAAATCATTGTTTAGAATGTACTTGAGAAAATAGCAAAGAACGTTTGGTTTTGTTTTTCATACTCAGAAAATTTCGCAGGTTTAATGATTAATGATTAAGCTAATGATTTTAATTATATAAATTACATTTAAAATATTTTTAGGTTTAAAGTTAAGTTGACCCCCGGAACTGGAAAACGAGGAAAAGCTTCAAAAATGGCTTTAAATATTTTTTCAAAGGACAAAGCCAATAGTAACCGTGAAAGGGATTTACTTAAAAGTATAAAAGAAGATGATAGAATTTTTTCAATAAAATACATATTGCTGTTGATACAGTATCTGCTTACACTGGCAAAACTTATTAACTGTTATCACCGAATGGGCCGTATGCTCTTGGCAAAATGTCCAAAGTGGTAACCAAACTTGCAACTTTGAAATTTTCGAAATTTTGCGAATTTTAAAAGAGTTACTATCTGAGAAACCTCCTTTAATTTAAAGTCAATCCAAATAGAATAACAGATATTGGCGGTGAAAGAGGTGAACTCGATAAGAAGAAAACTGAAAGGTGCTACTTTAATGGCGTTGTAAAGTGGTAATTAAAGCGACCGTCACGCTGACATACTGGACTGGGTGCTTAATGTATCGACTGGGACGAATCCACACTAATGCCCCTTATCAAGAGGGACAGATTGATTGTTTATAGTCGCGTGATTTTTTAGGAAACAAACGTTGATGCATTTATAATCGTGTTAAAATTCCCACGAACATACTTATGATTGTTAGTTAACTATAACTATATTAACTCATAAAATAAATCATTTAATATTTCATTCTTCTAATTAGTTTACAAAAAATCCCGTGCGTTGAATAGCAATTAAGCGTAATTTTCGGCAGGCTTGCACGATTTTCAGTAGGCAAGGCTAAAAATCTCGTCGAACCATATTTTGTATATAATTTTCGAACTGCGACCTTTAAAATTTCAGTTTTATTTTTAAATACTGTTATCTACGTTTCCTTACCAGTGTTACTATTTCCGATTTTTTCCCGAGGGATCTGGCTTTTTTCAAAACGTGATTGCTGGAACGTTCTGAAAATAGCAGGATTGCTGGCTTATTTTTAAATTCCAAACCGCTCCTTTTGCTTTTGAATTTATTCAGTTTTTATACTCGATACCGAAGGTAAAGAGTATATTGGGTTTGTGCAATGTCCGTCATGGTGTCTGTCCGTCTGTCCGTCTGTCCGTCTGTATGTTCGCAACTTTTTTCCACACCCTTCAAGTTAGAGACTTCAAACTTTGCAAATCTGTTTATCTATGGCATAGTAAATTAAAGTGTCAAGATTGGAGTTCTACGATAACTAGGGGGCTGGCAAATCGATAAACTCGATAACGCAAAATCGATAGATCCAGCTATTTCGCAAGCCCTTACAGCTAGAACTACCAAATTTGGGGAGAAAATAGCTACTAACAATCCCCAGAAAACTAGATTAAAAATTTTTAGCCACGCCCACCTATTCCGCCCCCAGCCTCCCGCAGTTTAACACCACAAATGCCCATATCTTCTACAGTTTTTGAGCTAGACACATCAAATTTGGTGCCAAGATAGGTGTTGACGATCCCCAACCAAATTCATAAAAACTTTGGATGCCACGCGCATCTATACTGCCCTATCCGCCCTCAACCACCCAAACGCTTTGCTAAAAACGGTAGTGCGTGTATCTTCCATAGTGTTTGAGCTAGTCACAAAATTTGGTAGGTAGATAACTGGTTACGACCCCCCAAAAACTGCATCAAAGTTTTGGAGCCCCACCCACCCATTCCGCCCCCAGCCCCCCCGCAGTTGAAAAACAGAAATGCTTATATCTTTTACAGTTTTTGAGTTAGAGCCACCAAATTTTGTGCCAAAATAGGTGATTATAGTCCCAAAATAAATGCATAAAAACTTTGGATGCCACGCCAATCCATACTGACCAAGCTGCCCCAAACCGCCCCAATGCTTCACTAAAAACGGGAATGCGTGTATTTTCCAAAGCGTTAAGGCTAGAGTCACCAAATTTGGTAGGAAGATAGCTAATAACAATCCCCAAAAAACTGCATTAAAGTTTTGGAGCCGCGCCCCCCCTGAACCCGAGCCCCCTGCATTTTGAAATCAAAAACGCCTATATTTTCCACATTTTTTGAGCTAGAGCCGCCAAATTTGGGGCCAAGATAGGTGATGAAGAAACCCAAAAAAAAGTGGATGGCGCCCCCCACCCATACCGCCCCCAGCCCCCCTTCCACCATATTCTACTAACTTTGAGCTAGAGCCACCAAATTTGGTATGAGGATAGCAATTAACATCATAAACAGATCTGCAGAAAAACTTTGGACGCCACGCCCCCCCCCATACCAGCCCCCAGCACCCAGCCCACCTTCTACCAAATTCTACTAACTTTGAGCTAGAGTCACCAAATTCGGTTTGAGAATAGCTATTGACATCATAAATAGATCTGCAGCAAAAGTTTGGATGCCACGCCCCCCCTTACCAACCCCATCCCCCCTTCCCACAAATTTTACTATTTTTGAGCTAGAGTCACCAAATTTGGTATGAGGATAGCAATTGACATCATACACAGATCTTCAGCTAAAATTTTGATGCGAAGCCCCCCCCCCCCCCATACCTCCCCAAGCCTACCATCCACCATATTCTTCTAACTTTGAGCTAGAATCACCAAATTTGGAAGGAAGATAGATTTTTGGCATCCCCATCTGCACCAGACAATCTTTGAGGCAGCATACACCCCTGCAGCAGCATACACCCCTGCCGTATCCACACACCATTGCAATCAGCTCTCTCTTTTAATCTGTTTTACTACTGGTATCGAGTATACCGCAGTCGGGTGCGTCCGACTGCAACGTTTCTACTTGTTTTTCTTGATTTCTTGAGTAATGTTATGCCCTGTCCTCATTAGGACTGCATCATGCATCTTCTCATCATGAGCGACGATACAAAGCATCTCCCATACAAATTGTATGGGTGCTAGCTACAGAAAAACCGACCGTGCGAAGAAGCTTAGCATTATATGAAATATTTGATATTAAGAAAAAACCTTTTTCAAGACCATAAGAACTCAGTAAGTGCGACAAAGGCAAATATAGGATTTGCTAAATTTCAATGAGAAGGAGTAAAATGGCATGTATCATATATAAGTGTTGAACATCGTTCAAGTATTATGTATCAGCACCATCTAGCAGTAATTATTATGTATCAGCGCCATCTAGTAGTAATTAAAATAGTAAAGCCTATTTTGTTTCTAAAGATCATATTCGATGAATATAAAAAATCAAATACTTTTCATTAGGTGTAAAAAAAACCAGATACATAATTATTGAAGTTATTCGGTACATATTTGGTAAATAATTGCTCTTTGCATGAGCTGCTTCTTATAGTTGTTGAATTAGACAGTGCTGGAAAATGCTGATGAAAATTTAACTCTTCCTATAAAGTAAATATTGATGTATATCGTCAATCACTTTTGCATATTTCTTTCCAAATCGAAGGAAGCATTGCGGATAAAAAGTAAGCATAGCACTTGTATAATAAAAACGAGAAAATAGACGATAAAAAATAACTAAACGTTGTTAAGTCAAGTTGTTAGACATGTCGTAATTTCGATATCGAACCACACGACTATGTGATCTAACGTTGAATGTCCCGTCCCGTTTAAATTATAATAAGCAACGAATTGGGCTAAAGATATATTTGTAAGGTCTTCATGTCTTTTTTCATACTTGTCGAACCAATTTTCCTTCCATAAATTTGTAGAATCATCACCAACTTGCACTGAATCTAGTTCTTGATTAGTTTTTCTAATTCTATGTCGGTTAAAGGACCATATAGTAGGAATACATTCAACTTTGATTGAAGCCTGTGACATGGGCTCACGCAGCAGAAACCAGGCTGCTTCTTGGCTAGACATTTCAATTGTGCTCAATAAGTTTACACTTAGTCTTTTTTCACATCTACAAGATCAAATTCAGGGTGTTCATCCATAATTTCAATAATAGCACGTTGAAGAATGCTTATGCCTCTATTTGTTTTATTTATATATTCCACAACATATGCTGCGCATGAATATTCTTCTGTTATATCCATGTTGGATTTTAGAAAGCTAAATATGAAGGGGCTGAAATTATTATGCCATTTTTCATTTGGTTCTCTTTTAAGAATAACTTTTGGGTGATCAAGTCCTGCCTGTAGAAGTTTGATGTGTAATATTATTATACTCGATACCGAAGGTAAAGAGTATATTGGGTTTGTGCAATGTCCGTCATGGTGTCTGTCCGTCTGTCCGTCTGTCCGTGCGTATGTTCGCAACTTTTTTCCACACCCTTCAAGTTAGAGACTTCAAACTTTGCAAATCTCTTTATCTATGGCATAGTAAATTAGTGTCAAGATTGGAGCTCTACGATACCTAGGGGGCTGGCAAATCGATAAGCTCGATAACGCAAAATCGATAGATCCAGCTATTTCGCAAGCCCTTACAGCTAGAACTACCAAATTTGGGGAGAAAATAGCTACTAACAACCCCCAAAAAACTGCATCAAAAATTTTGGAGCCACGCCCACCCATACCGCCCCCAGCCCCCCGCAGTTTAACACCAAGAATGCCCATATCTTCTACAGTTTTTAAGCTAGAGCCATCAAATTTGGTTCAAAGATAGGTGTTGACGATCCCCAATCAAATTCATAAAAACTTTGGATGCCACGCCCATCTATACTGCCCTATCCGCCCTCAACCACCCCAACGCTTCGTTAAAAACGGTAGTGCGAGTATCTTCCAAAGTGTTTGAGCTAGAGTCACAAAATTTGGTAGGTAGATAACTGGAAACGACCCCCAAAAACTGCATCAAAGTTTTGGGGCCCCACCTACCCATTCCGCCCCCAGCCCCCGCGCAGCTTAAAAACAGAAATGCTTATATCTATTACAGTTTTTAAGCTAGAACCACCAAATTTTGTGCCAAGATAGGTGATTACAACCTCCAAAAAAATGCATAAAAACTTTGGATGCCACGCCAATCCATACTGCCCAAGCTGCCCCAAACCGCCCCAATGCTTCACTAAAAACGGGAATGCGTGTATTTTCCAAAGAGTTAAAGCTAGAGTCACCAAATTTGGTAGGAAGATAGCTAATAACAATCCCCAAAAAACTGCATCAAAAATTTGGAGCCACGCCCCCCCATTCCCTAGCCCCTTGCATTTTGAAATCAAAAGTGCCTATATTTTCCACAGCTTTTGAGCTAGAGCCGCCAAATTTGGTGCCAAGATTGGAAGTGAAGAAACCCAAAAATTTTGGATGGCGCCCCCACCCATACCGCCCTCAGCCCCTCTTCCACCATATTCTACTAACTTTGAGCCCCAGCACCCATTCCCCTTCTACCATATTCTACTAACTTTGAGCTAGAGTCACCAAATTCTGTTTGAGGATAGCAATTGACATCATAAATAGATCTGCAGCAAAAGATTGGATGCCACGCCCCCCCTTACCAAACCCAGCCCCCCTACCACCAAATTTTACTATTTTTGAGCTAGAGTCACCAAATTTGGGAGGAAGATAGTTTTTTGGCATCCCCATCTGCACCAGACAATCTTTGAGGCAGCCTACACCCCTGCCGTATCCACACACCATTGCAATCAGCTCTCTTTTAATCTGTTTTACTACTGGTATCGAGTATACCGCAGTCGGGTGCGTCCGACTGCAACTTTTCTACTTGTTTTAATTGGTCTAGCTTTTTAAGCTCTTGGATTAATGGCAACACTGTTCCTTACCTTAAACTCATTGACCAATTAACAGAAAGCCGGGTATCCAGAAATGAATATGTAAACCATTGACATCGAGCAAATAGTTTATAGATGAAACGCTGCTTGCGGGTTTGTTCATTAAGCATTTGCTGTACATTTTCCCATAAAACCCATTGACCAACTAGCAGAAAGTTTCCAGAATTGTTCGGGTTAACGAGCTGTGAACATTTAGGCAAGATCAAAGCGGAAAGTCGCAGACGTTTGTTTGCTGTGCGCCCGAATTTTACATGCATACGAGCGTGTGTAATTTTTTTTTTAAGCTTTCTTGCTTATCGCTTTTGCCGCTCTTGTGTTTTGGTGCTGATGATCGGCCAGACCTAGACAGAGTTTCTATTGCACTGTCCACTAAGCTGTGCGCCTGTTTTAGTACAGAACCTTGCCATATGGCATAGCCAGCGTATGTATACCAACAAGCATATATTTAGAAATATGTGTATGCCTATGAACGTTTTCCGGCACTTTATTTTACTTTACTTTATTCAGAGTTATCGGCAACTGACTTTTACCAATGCTTTACTGTTTACACTTTCGTAATTTGTGTACATCTTTGCATAGCTGTATGGCAAGGACTGTTGGAAAGTGTCACAGAGTAAATATTGGGAAGAGTATGTAAGATCAGCAGCAGCAAAACTGATAATTGACTGCCTTGGAAGACGAAATCTTGTGTTTTTTGCTCAACCGCATTAATGATAGAAGAAGAAGAGTTGTGTGCAAAAGTGTTTGCAGAAGCTTGGCTTTTTTCTGAAATTTATATGGTTGTTGGATATGAATGAAAGCTTGCCTGCCTTAAGGCCCAGTTACTCGAACTTGAATTTAAATTGAACGTGAACGTGAATTGGCACTTAAAAACCAAGCGATTGCTTAAACGTGAAATGAGCTTGAACCAAAAAATGAACATGAACATGTAATTTAACCGATTACCCTGAACATTCAATTATCGAACAGCTGTTTGTCATTGTTTTGGTATTTTCACAATTGCGCAGTTTTTAAGCTGGAGCCCCCAAATTTGGTGCCAAGACAGGTGATGACGAACTCCGAAAAAGTACATAAAAACTTTGGATGCCACGCCCATCCATACTGCCCTACCCGCCTCGAACCTCCCCAACGCTTCGCTTAAAACGGGAATGCGAGTATCTGCTATAGGATTTGAGCTAAAGTCATCAAATTTTGTAAGAAGATAACTGTTAACGACCCCACAAAACTGCATCAAAGCTAAGGAAACGCGCACCCGGTTCCACAGCTCCTTGCATTTTGAAATCAGAATAGCCTATCTCTTACACAACTTTTAAGCTAGAGCCACCATATTTGGTGGCAAGGTTTGTGATAAAGAAACTCAAAAAATTTGGATCCCCATCTGCATCAGACAATCTTTGAGGCAGCGTAAAGCCCTGCCGTATCCGCACCCTATTGAAATCAGGTCTCTTTTTATCGGTTTTATTACTTGTATCGAGTATACCGCAGTCGGTTGCGTCCGACTGCAACGTTTCTTGTTTTATTCTGTCTGTTAGGCAAGAGGACAGCAAAAAGCTCTGATTACAATACAATTAACCTAAGTAAGTGATACATTTTTACATATAACATAAAACAAAATTATTTAGCACTTCGTTAGACCGGCACGTTTATAACTGGTAAGTTGTAGATAACGTAAATTTATAGCTATTATGTCCAGAAAATATAAGTGATGACGATTATAAAAAAAAAGACATATGAGAACATTAATATAGTTCTCAATGCTGTGGTGCAAAAAAATTACAACCGTCCACGTGCTTCAAGAGCCCTTGTATCTTAGTAGAAAAGGAACTACTTGCTTTCAAGTGTGTTAAGAATGATTGGAATAGCACCTAAATAGTGTAAAAGCTCATATTGATATAACGCTTGAAATTAATTTTGTTCTAATGTTTTGAGAAAAAAAAGTAATACGAATAATTCGAAGTAAAAGCACAACCAATGCATTCTTTGTAAAAATCGATATGTTAACCAAATACCTTTGATTAAAGCAAGTTTCAAATATATTTAACTTATAGTCGTCAATTATGGCTCAATAAGGCTTTTAAATAGAATGATACGATCAGCTTAAAATAAAAAGAAATGGGTTATAAAATTACATGACCTCGAAGTTTTATTTGCAAAAATCTTAATTGGTCAGCCGAAGAATGAAGGAATACAACTTAGAGTTTGCGAGTTCTTGAAAATTCATTTTCATTATGTGAAACATATTTAATACCATTAAAGCACTGTTTAAAACATAAATTAAATCATTGTTTAAAATGTACTTGAGAAAATAGCAAACAACATTTGGTTTTGTTTTTCATACTCCGAAAATTTCGCAGGTTTAATGATTAATGGGTAAGCTAATGATTTTAATTATATAAATTACATTTAAAAATATTTTTAGGTTTAAAGTTAAGTTGACCCCCGGAACTGGAAAACGAGGAAAAGCTTCAAAAATGGCTTTAAATATTTTTTCAAAGGACAAAGCCAATAGTAACCGTGAAAGGGATTTACTTAAAAGTATAAAAGAAGATGATAGAATTTTTTCAATAAAATACATATTGCTATTGATACAGTATCTGCTTACACTGGCAAAACTTATTAACTGTTATCACCGAATGGGCCGTATGCTCTTGGCAAAATGTCCGAAGTGGTAACCAAACTTGCAACTTTGAAATTTTCGAAACTTTGCAAATTTTAGAAGAGTTATTATCTGAGAAACCTCCTTTAATTTAAAGTCAATCTAAATAGAATAACAGATATTGGCGGTGAAAGAGGTGAACTCGATAAGAAGAAAACTGAAAGTGCTACTTTAATGGCGTTGTAAAGTGGTAATTAAAGCGACCGTCACGCTGACATACTGGACTGGGTGCTTAATGTATCGACTGGGACGAATCCACACTAATGCCCCTTATCAAGAGGGACAGATTGATTGTTTATAGTCGCGTGATTTTTTAGGAAACAAACGTTGATGCATTTATAATCGTGTTAAAATTCCCACGAACATACTTATGATTGTTAGTTAACTATAACTATATTAACTCATAAAATAAATCATTTAATATTTCATTCTTCTAATTAGTTTACAAAAAATCCCGTGCGTTGAATAGCAATTAAGCGTAATTTTCGGCAGGCTTGCACGATTTTCAGTAGGCAAGGCTAAAAATCTCGTCGAACCATATTTTGTATATAATTTTCGAACTGCGACCTTTAAAATTTCAGTTTTATTTTTAAATACTGTTATCTACGTTTCCTAACCAGTGTTGCTATTTCCGATTTTTTCCCGAGGGATCTGGCTTTTTTCAAAACGTGATAGCTGGACCGTTCTGAAAATAGCGGGATTGCTGGCTTATTTTGAAATTCCAAACCGCTCCTTTTGCTTTTGAATTTATTCAGTTTTTTTTCTTGATTTCTTGAGTAATGTTATGCCCTGTCCTCATTAGGACTGCATCATGCATCTTCTCATCACGAGCGATGATACAAAGCATCTCACATACAAATTGTATGGGTGCTAGCTACAGAAAAACCGACCGTGCGAAGGAGCTTAGCATTATATGAAATATTTGATATTAAGAAAAAACCTTTTTCAAGACCATAAGAACTCAGTAAGTGCGACAAAGGCAAATATAGGATTTGCTTAATTTCAATGAGGAGTAAAATGGCATGTATCATATGTATATAAGTGTTGAACATCGTTCAAGTATTATGTATCAGCACCATCTAGCAGTAATTAATATGTATCAGCGCCATCTAGTAGTAATTAAAATAGTAAAGCCTATTTTGTTTCTAAAGATCATATTCGATGAATATAAAAAAATCAAATACTTTTGATTGGGTGTAAACAAATCCAGATACATAATTATTGAAGTTATTTGGTACATATTTGGTAAATAATTGCTCTTTGCATGAGCTGCTTCTTATAGTTGTTGAATTAGACAGTGCTGGAAAATGCTGATGAAAATTTAACTCTTCCTATAAAGTAAATATCGATGTATATCGTCAATCACTTTTGCATATTTCTTTCCAAATCGAAGGAAGCATTGCGGATAAAAAGTAAGCATAGCACTTGTATAATAAAAACGAGAAAATAGACGATAAAAAATAACTAAACGTTGTTAAGTCAAGTTGTTAGACATGTCGTAATTTCGATATCGAACCACACGACTATGTGATCTAACGTTGAATGTCCCGTCCCGTTTAAATTATAATAAGCAACGAATTGGGCTAAAGATATATTTGTAAGGTCTTCATGTCTTTTTTCATACTTGTCGAACCAATTTTCCTTCCATAAATTTGTAGAATCATCACCAACTTGCACTGAATCTAGTTCTTGATTAGTTTTTCTAATTCTATGTCGGTTAAAGGACCATATAGTAGGAATACATTCAACTTTGATTGAAGCCTTTGACATAGGCTCACGCAGCAGAAACCAGGCTGCTTCTTGGCTAGACATTTCAATTGTGCTCAATAAGTTTACACTTAGTCTTTTTTCACATCTACAAGATCTCAAATTCAGGGTGTTCATCCATAATTTCAATAATAGCACGTTGAAGAATGCTTATGCCTCTATTTGTTTTATTTATATATTCCACAACATATGCTGTGCATGAATATTCTTCTGTTATATCCATGTTGGATTTTAGAAAGCTAAATATGAAGGGGCTGAAATTATTATGCCATTTTTCATTTGGTTCTCTTTTAAGAATATCTTTTGGGTGATCAAGTCCTGCCTGTAGAAGTTTGATGTGTAATATTATTTTTTTGATAAAATGTTTCAAAATCGGTATATTCATAATTCCCTAAGTTAGATCGGATTTTTTTTTTAATGTTTCCTGAATGTTTTATAGTTTGAACCACTTGTGGGCATAGATTCCATGCTACGTTTTATTATATACTTCTAATACACAGTAGTAGCTTAGAAATATAACTTCTACAGACTGTGGGTGCAGTACACACTATAGTTTTTATACTCGATACCGAAGGTAAAGAGTATATTGGGTTTGTGCAATGTCCGTCATGGTGTCTGTCCGTCTGTCCGTCTGTCCGTGCGTATGTTCGCAACTTTTTTCCACACCCTTCAAGTTAGAGACTTCAAACTTTGCAAATCTCTTTATCTATGGCATAGTAAATTAAAGTGTCAAGATTGGAGCTCTACGATACTAGGGGGCTGGCAAATCGATAAGCTCGATAACGCAAAATCGATAGATCCAGCTATTTCGCAAGCCCTTACAGCTAGAACTACCAAATTTGGGGAGAAAATAGCAACTAACAACCCCCAAAAAACTGCATCAAAAATTTTGGAGCCACGCCCACCCATACCGCCCCCAGCCCCCCGCAGTTTAACACCAAGAATGCCCATATCTTCTACAGTTTTTGAGCTAGAGCCATCAAATTTGGTTCAAATATAGGTGTTGACGATCCCCAATCAAATTCATAAAAACTTTGGATGCCACGCCCATCTATACTGCCCTATCCGCCCTCAACCACCCCAACGCTTCGTTAAAAACGGTAGTGCGTGTATCTTCCAAAGTGTTTGAGCTAGAGTCACAAAATTTGGTAGGTAGATAGTTATTAACGATCCCCAAAAAACTGCATCAAAGTTTTGGGGCCCCACCTACCCATTCCGCCCCCAGCCCCCTCGCAGCTTAAAAACAGAAATGCTTATATCTATTACAGTTTTTAAGCTAGAACCACCAAATTTTGTGCCAAGATAGGTGATTACAACCTCCAAAAAAATGCATAAAAACTTTGGATGCCACGCCAATCCATACTGCCCAAGCTGCCCCAAACCGCCCCAATGCTTCACTAAAAACGGGAATGCGTGTATTTTCCAAAGAGTTAAAGCTAGAGTCACCAAATTTGGTAGGAAGATAGCTAATAACAATCCCCAAAAAACTGCATCAAAAATTTGGAGCCACGGTCCCCCGTTCACTAGCCCCTTGCATTTTGAAATCAAAAGTGCCTATATTTTCCACAGCTTTTGAGCTAGAGCCGCCAAATTTGGTGCCAAGATTGGAAGTGAAGAAACCCAAAAATTTTGGATGGCGCCCCCACCCATACCGCCCTCAGCCCCCCTTCCACCATATTCTACTAACTTTGAGCTAGAGTCACCAAATTTGGTATGAGGATAGCAATTAACATCACAAACAGATCTGCAGCAAAAGATTGGATGCCACGCCCCCCCTTAGCAACCCCAGCCCCCCTACCACCAAATTTTACTATTTTTGAGCTAGAGTCACCAAATTTGGGAGGAAGATAGTTTTTTGGCATCCCCATCTGCACCAGACAGTCTTTGAGGCAGCCTACACCCCTGCCGTATCCACACACCATTGCAATCAGCTCTCTTTTAATCTGTTTTACTACTGGTATCGAGTATACCGCAGTCGGGTGCGTCCGACTGCAACTTTTCTACTTGTTTTAATTGGTCTAGCTTTTTAAGCTCTTGGATTAATGGCAACACTGTTCCTTACCTTAAATTCATTGACCAATTAACAGAAAGCCGGGTATCCAGAAATGAATATGTAAACCATTGACATCGAGCAAATAGTTTATAGATGAAACGCTGCTTGCGGGTTTGTTCATTAAGCATTTGCTGTACATTTTCCCATAAAACCCATTGACCAACTAGCAGAAAGTTTCCAGAATTGTTCGGGTTAACGAGCTGTGAACATTTAGGCAAGATCAAAGCGGAAAGTCGCAGACGTTTGTTTGCTGTGCGCCCGAAATTTACATGCATACGAGCGTGTGTAATTTTTTTTTAAGCTTTCTTGCTTATCGCTTTTGCCGCTCTTGTGTTTTGGTGCTGATGATCGGCCAGACCTAGACAGAGTTTCTATTGCACTGTCTACTAAGCTGTGCGTCTGTTTTAGCACAGAACCTTGCCATATGGCATAGCCAGCGTATGTATACCAACATGCATATATTTATAAATATGTGTATGCCTATGAACGTTTTCCGGCACTTTATTTTACTTTACTTTATTCAGAGTTTTCGGCAACTGACTTTTACCAATGCTTTACAGTTTACACTTTCGTAATTTGTGTACATCTTTGCATAGCTGTATGGCAAGGACTGTTGGAAAGTGTCACAGAGTAAAAATTGGGAAGACTATGATCAGCAGCAGCAAAACTGATAATTGACTGCCTTGGAAGACGAAATCTTGTGTTTTTTGCTCAAGCGCATTAATGATAGAAGAAGAAGAGTTGTGTGCAAAAGTGTTTGCAGAAGCTTGGCTTTTTTCTGAAATTTGTATGGTTGTTGGATATGAATGAAAGCTTGCCTGCCTTAAGGCCCAGTTACTCGAACTTGAATTTAAATTGAACGTGAACGTGAATTGGCACTTAAAAACCAAGCGATTGCTTAAACGTGAACTGAGCTTGAACCAAAAAATGAACATGAACATGTAATTTAACCGATTACCCTGAACATTCAATTATCGAACAGCTGTTTGTCATTGTTTTGATATTTTCACAATTGCGCAGTTTTTAAGCTGGAGCCCCAAGACAGGTGATGACGAACTCCGAAAAAGTACATAAAAACTTTGGATGCCACGCCCATCCATACTGCCCTACCCGCCTCAAACCTCCCCAACGCTTCGCTTAAAACGGGAATGCGAGTATCTGCTATAGTATTTGAGCTAAAGTCATCAAATTTTGTAAGAAGATAACTGTTAACGATCCCCACAAAACTGCATCAAAGCTAAGGAAACGCGCTCCCCGTTCCACAGCTCCTTGCATTTTGAAATCAGAATAGCCTATCTCTTACACAACTTTTAAGCTAGAGCCACCATATTTGGTGGCAAGGTTTGTGATAAAGAAACTCAAAAAATTTGGATGCCACTTCCTCTTCCTTCATGTTTTACTAACTTTGAGCTAGAGTCACCAAATTTTGTAGGAGGATAGCCATTGCCATCATACACAGATTTGCAGCATAAATTTGGATGCCACGCCAAGTCACCAAATTTAGTAAATCTGCCTAAGAATTTTGGATGACACGCCCCCAGCATCTCTTTCCCCACCTGTAACAAATTTTGAGCTAGAGTTCCAAAATTTAGAAGGAAGAAAGCTTTTGGCATCCTCATCTGCATCAGACAATCTTTGAGGCAGCGTAAAGCCCTGCCGTATCCGCACCCTATTGAAATCAGGTCTCTTTTTATCGGTTTTATTACTTGTATCGAGTATACCGCAGTCGGTTGCGTCCGACTGCAACGTTTCTTGTTTTATTCTGTCTGTTAGGCAAGAGGACAGCAAAAAGCTCTGATTACAATACAATTAACCTAAGTAAGTGATACATTTTTACATATAACATAAAACAAAATTATTTAGCACTTCGTTAGACCGGCACGTTTATAACTGGTAAGTTGTAGATAACGTAAATTTTTAGCTATTATGTCCAGAAAATATAAGTGATGACAATTATAAAAAAAAGACATATGAGAACATTAATATAGTTCTCAATGCTGTGATGCAAAAAAATTACAACCGTCCACGTGCTTCAAGAGCCCTTTCATCTTAGTAGAAAAGGAACTACTTGCTTTCAAGTGTGTTAAGAATGATTGGAATAGCACCTAAATAGTGTAAAAGCTCATATTGATATAACGCTTGAAATTAATTTTGTTCAAATGTTTTGAGAGAAAAAAATAATACGAATAATTCGAAGTAAAAGCACAACCAATGCATTCTTTGTAAGAATCGATATGTTAACCAAATACCTTTGATTAAAGCAAGTTTCAAATATATTTAACTTATAGTCGTCAATTATGGCTCACTAAGGCTTTTAAATAGAATGATACGATCAGCTTAAAATAAAAAGAAATAGGTTATAAAATTACATGACCTCGAAGTTTTATTTGCAAAAATCTTAATTGGTCAGCCGAAGAATGAAGGAATACAACTTAAAGTTTGCGAGTTCTTGAAAATTCATTTTCATTATGTGAAATATATTTAATACCATTAAAGCACTGTTTAAAACATAAATTAAATCATTGTTTAAAATGTACTTGAGAAAATAGCAAAGAACGTTTGGTTTTGTTTTTCATACTCCGAAAATTTCGCAGGTTTAATGATTAATGATTAAGCTAATGATTTTAATTATATAAATTACACTTAAAATATTTTTAGGTTTAAAGTTAAGTTGACCCCCGGAACTGGAAAACGAGGAAAAGCTGCAAAAATGGCTTTAAATATTTTTTCAAAGGGCAAAGCCAATAGTAACCGAGAAAGGGATTTACTTAAAAGTATAAAAGAAGAAGCCCTCGCAAGGAATAGTCCTGGAAAAGTTAAAGTTTCAGCACCACAGTTACAAAAATTAAGAAAATGAGGTTTCTAAGCCATAATCCGTTCTCTCAATTTCAAAACTAATCCAAAATTTTAAATATGATAGAATTTTTTCAATAAAATACATATTGCTGTTGATACAGTATCTGCCTACACTGGCAAAACTTATTAACTGTTATCACCGAATGGGCCGTATGCTCTTGGCAAAATGTCCGAAGTGGTAACCAAACTTGCAACTTTGAAATTTTCAATATTTTGCAAATTTTAGAAGAGTTACTATCTGAGAAACCTCCTTTAATTTAAAGTCAATCCAAATAGAATAACAGATATTGGCGGTGAAAGAGGTGAACTCGATAAGAAGAAAACTGAAAGTGCTACTTTAATGGCCTTGTAAAGTGGTAATTAAAGCGACCGTCACGCTGACATACTGGACTGGGTGCTTAATGTATCGACTGGGACGAATCCACACTAATGCCCCTTATCAAGAGGCACAGATTGATTGTTTATAGTCGCGTGATTTTTTAGGAAACAAACGTTGATGCATTTATAATCGTGTTAAAATTCCCACGAACATACTAATGATTGTTAGTTAACTATAACTATATTAACTCGTAATATAAATCATTTAATATTTCATTCTTCTCATTAGTTTACAAAAAATCCCGTGCGTTGAATAGCAATTAAGCGTAATTTTCGGCAGGCTTGCACGATTTTCAGTAGGAAAGGCTAAAAATCTCGTCAAACCATATTTTGTATATAATTTTCGAACTGCGACCTTTAAAATTTCAGTTTTATTTTTAAATACTGTTATCTAAGTTTCCTAACCAGTGTTGCTATCTCCGCTTTTTTCACGAGGGATCTGGCTTATTTCAAAACGTGATTGCTGGAACGTTCTGAAAATAGCGGGATTGCTGGCTTATTTTTAAATTCCAAACCGCTCCTTTTGCTTTTGAATTTATTCAGTTTTTTTTCTTGATTTCTTGAGTAATGTTATGCCCTGTCCTCATTAGGACTGCATCATGCATCTTCTCATCATGAGCGACGATACAAAGCATCTCCCATACAAATTGTATGGGTGCTAGCTATAGAAAAACCGACCGTGCGAAGGGGCTTAGCATTATATGAAATATTTGATATTAAGAAAATAATTATAAATATCGGCTTTATTTTTAACTTTATTTCTTTGAGTTTCAGCTTTTTTCGTTTTGTTTTTTGCAGTTATACTTCTTATGTCTCTTTTGAAAACTGGAGGTAACCTTTTTCAAAACCATAAGAACTCAGTAAGTGCGACAAAGGCAAATATAGGATTTGCTAAATTTCAATGAGAAGGAGTAAAATGGCATGTATCATATATAAGTGTTGAACATCGTTCAAGTATTATGTATCAGCACCATCTAGCAGTAATTATTATGTATCAGCGCCATCTAGTAGTAATTAAAATAGTAAAGCCTATTTTGTTTCTAAAGATCATATTCGATGAATATAAAAAATCAAATACTTTTCATTAGGTGTAAAAAAAACCAGATACATAATTATTGAAGTTATTCGGTACATATTTGGTAAATAATTGCTCTTTGCATGAGCTGCTTCTTATAGTTGTTGAATTAGACAGTGCTGGAAAATGCTGATGAAAATTTAACTCTTCCTATAAAGTAAATATCGATGTATATCGTCAATCACTTTTGTATATTTCTTTCCAAATCGAAGGAAGCATTGCGGATAAAAAGTAAGCATAGCACTTGTATAATGAAAACGAGAAAATAGACGATAAAAAATAACTAAACGTTGTTAAGTCAAGTTGTTAGACATGTCGTAATTTCGATATCGAACCACACAACTATGTGATCTAACGTTGAATGTCCCGTCCCGTTTAAATTATAATAAGCAACGAATTGGGCTAAAGAAATATTTGTAAGGTCTTCATGTCTTTTTTCATACTTGTCGATCCAATTTTCCTTCCATAAATTTGTAGAATCATCACCAACTTGCACTGAATCTAGTTCTTGATTAGTTTTTCTAATTCTATGTCGGTTAAAGGACCATATAGTAGGAATACATTCAACTTTGATTGAAGCCTTTGACATAGGCTCACGCAGCAGAAACCAGGCTGCTTCTTGGCTAGACATTTCAATTGTGCTCAATAAGTTTACACTTAGTCTTTTTTCACATCTACAAGATCTCAAATTGAGGGTGTTCATCCATAATTTCAATAATAGCACGTTGAAGAATGCTTATGCCTCTATTTGTTTTATTTATATATTCCACAACATATGCTGCGCATGAATATTCTTCTGTTATATCCATGTTGGATTTTAGAAAGCTAAATATGAAGGGGCTGAAATTATTATGCCATTTTTCATTTGGTTCTCTTTTAAGAATAACTTTTGGGTGATCAAGTCCTGCATGTAGTAGTTTGATGTGTAATATTATTTTTTTGATAAAATGTTTCAAAATCGGTATAGTCATAATTCCCTAAGTTAGATCGGATTTTTTTTTAATGTTTCCTGAATGTTTTATAGTTTGAACCACTTGTGGGCATAGATTCCATGCTACGTTTTATTATATACTTCTAATACACAGTAGTAGCTTAGAAATATAACTTCTACAGACTGTGTGTGCAGTACACACTATAGTTTTTTTAATTGGTCTAGCTTTTTAAGCTCTTGGATTAATGGCAACACTGTTCCTTACCTTAAACTCATTGACCAATTAACAGAAAGCCGGGTATCCAGAAAAGAATATGTAAACCATTGACATCGA
This sequence comes from Scaptomyza polygonia, assembly GCA_035044585.1. NCBI lineage: Eukaryota > Metazoa > Arthropoda > Insecta > Diptera > Drosophilidae > Scaptomyza > Scaptomyza polygonia. The sequence goes on along the minus strand of JAWNNU010001903.1, from coordinate 108,368 downwards.
GCAAATAGTTTATAGATGAAACGCTGCTTGCGGGTTTTTTCATTAAGCATTTGCTGTACATTTTCCCATAAAACCCATTGAACAACTAGCAGAAAGTTTTCGGAATTGTTCGTGTTAACGAGCTGTGAACATTTAGGCAAGATCAAAGCGGAAAGTCGCAGACGTTTGTTTGCTGTGCGCCCGAATTTTACATGCATACGAGCGTGTGTAATTTTTTTAAGCTTTCTTGCTTATCGCTTTTGCCGCTCTTGTGTTTTGGTGCTGATGATCGGCCAGACCTAGACAGAGTTTCTATTGCACTGTCCACTAAGCTGTGCGCCTATTTTAGCACAGAACCTTGCCATATGGCATAGCCAGCGTATGTATACCAACATACAAATATTTATAAATATGTGTATGCCTACGAACGTTTTCCGGCACTTTATTTTACTGTACCTTATTCAGAGTTTTCGGCAACTGACCAATGCTTTACTGTTTACACTTTCGTAATTTGTGTACATCTTTGCATAGCTGTATGGCAAGGACTGTTGGAAAGTGTCACAGAGTAAATATTGAGAAGAGTATGTAAGATCAGCAGCAGCAAAACTGATAATTGACTGCCTTGGAAGACGAAATCTTTTTTGCTCAACCGCATTACTGATAGAAGAAGAAGAGTTGTGTGCAAAAGTGTTTGCAGAAGCTTGGCTTTTTTCTGAAATTTATATGGTTGTTGGATATGAATGAAAGCTTGCCTGCCTTAAGGCCCAGTTACTCGAACTTGAATTTAAATTGAACGTGAACGTGAATTGGCACTTAAAACCAAGCGATTGCTTAAACGTGAACTGAGCTTGAACCAAAAAATTAACATGACCATGTAATTGAACCGATTACCCTGAACATTCAATTATCGAACAGCTGTTTGTCATTGTTTTGATATTTTCACAATTGCGCAGTTTTTAAGCTGGGGCCCCCAAATTTGGTGCCAAGACAGGTGATGACGCACTCCGAAAAAGTACATAAAAACTTTGGATGCCACGCCCATCCATACTGCCCTACCCGCCTCAAACCTCCCCAACGCTTCGCTTAAAACGGGAATGCGAGTATCTGCTATAGTATTTGAGCTAAAGTCATCAAATTTGGTAAGAAGATAACTGTTAACGACCCCCACAAAACTGCATCAAAGCTAAGGAAACGCGCTCCCCGTTCCACAGCTCCTTGCATTTTGAAATCAGAATAGCCTATCTCTTACACAACTTTTAAGCTAGAGCCACCATATTTGGTGGCAAGGTTTGTGATAAAGAAACTCAAAAAATTTGGATCCCCATCTGCATCAGACAATCTTTGAGGCAGCGTAAAGCCCTGCCGTATCCGCACCCTATTGAAATCAGGTCTCTTTTTATCGGTTTTATTACTTGTATCGAGTATACCGCAGTCGGTTGCGTCCGACTGCAACGTTTCTTGTTTTATTCTGTCTGTTAGGCAAGAGGACAGCAAAAAGCTCTGATTACAATACAATTAACCTAAGTAAGTGATACATTTTTACATATAACATAAAACAAAATTATTTAGCACTTCGTTAGACCGGCACGTTTATAACTGGTAAGTTGTAGATAACGTAAATTTATAGCTATTATGTCCAGAAAATATAAGTGATGACGATTATAAAAAAAAAGACATATGAGAACATTAATATAGTTCTCAATGCTGTGATGCAAAAAAATTACAACCGTCCACGTGCTTCAAGAGCCCTTGTATCTTAGTAGAAAAGGAACTACTTGCTTTCAAGTGTGTTAAGAATGATTGGAATAGCACCTAAATAGTGTAAAAGCTCATATTGATATAACGCTTGAAATTAATTTTGTTCTAATGTTTTGAGAAAAAAAAATAATACGAATAATTCGAAGTAAAAGCACAACCAATGCATTCTTTGTAAAAATCGATATGTTAACCAAATACCTTTGATTAAAGCAAGTTTCAAATATATTTAACTTATAGTCGTCAATTATGGCTCAATAAGGCTTTTAAATAGAATGATACGATCAGCTTAAAATAAAAAGAAATGGGTTATAAAATTACATGACCTCGAAGTTTTATTTGCAAAAATCTTAATTGGTCAGCCGAAGAATGAAGGAATACAACTTAGAGTTTGCGAGTTCTTGAAAATTCATTTTCATTATGTGAAACATATTTAATACCATTAAAGCACTGTTTAAAACATAAATTAAATCATTGTTTAAAATGTACTTGAGAAAATAGCAAAGAACGTTTGGTTTTGTTTTTCATACTCCGAAAATTTCGCAGGTTTAATGATTAATGATTAAGCTAATGATTTTAATTATATAAATAACATTTAAAATATTTTTAGGTTTAAAGTTAAGTTGACCCCCGGAACTGGAAAACGAGGAAAAGCTTCAAAAATGGCTTTAAATATTTTTTCAAAGGACAAAGCCAATAGTAACAGTGAAAGGGATTTACTTAAAAGTATAAAAGAAGATGATAGAATTTTTTCAATAAAATACATATTGCTGTTGATACAGTATCTGCTTACACTGGCAAAACTTATTAACTGTTATCACCAAATGGGCCGTATGCTCTTGGCAAAATGTCCGAACTTGCAACTTTGAAATTTTCGAAATTTTGCAAATTTTAAAAGAGTTACTATCTGAGAAACCTCCTTTAATTTAAAGTCAATCCAAATAGAATAACAGATATTGGCGGTGAAAGAGGTGAACTCGATAAGAAGAAAACTGAAAGTGCTACTTTAATGGCGTTGTAAAGTGGTAATTAAAGCGACCGTCACGCTGACATACAGGACTGGGTGCTTAATGTATCGACTGGGACGAATCCACACTAATGCCTCTTATCGAGAGGGACAGATTGATCGTTATAGTGGCGTCATTTTTTAGGAAACAAATTTTTGCAATGTACGCAGGATTGACGGCGGCTAATTATATTAAATTAATAATTATTAGGTTCAGACGTTAATGCATTTATAATCGTGTTAAAATTCCCACGAACATACTTATGATTGTTAGTTAACTGTAACTATATTAACTCATAAAATAAATCATTTAATATTTCATTCTTCTCATTAGTTTACAAAAAATCCCGTGCGTTGAATAGCAATTAAGCGTAATTTTCGGCAGGCTTGCACGATTTTCAGTAGGCAAGGCTAAAAATCTCGTCAAACCATATTTTGTATATAATTTTCGAACTGCGACCTTTAAAATTTCAGTTTTATTTTTAAATACTGTTATCTACGTTTCCTAACCAGTGTTGCTATTTCCGCTTTTTTCCCGAGAGATCTGGCTTTTTTCAAAACGTGATAGCTGGAACGTTCTGAAAATAGCGGGATTGCTGGCTTATTTTTAAATTCCAAACCGCTCCTTTTGCTTTTGAATTTATTCGGTTTTTTTACTTGATTTTTTGAGTAATGTTATGCCCTGTCCTCATTAGGACTGCATCATGCATCTTCTCATCATGAGCGACGATACAAAGCATCTCCCATACAAATTGTATGGGTGCTAGCTATAGAAAAACCGACCGTGCGAAGGGGCTTAGCATTATATGAAATATTTGATATTAAGAAAATAATTATAAATATCGGCTTTATTTTTAACTTTATTTCTTTGAGTTTCAGCTTTTTTCGTTTTGTTTTTTGCAGTTATACTTCTTATGTCTCTTTTGAAAACTGGAGGTAACCTTTTTCAAAACCATAAGAACTCAGTAAGTGCGACAAAGGCAAATATAGGATTTGCTAAATTTCAATGAGAAGGAGTAAAATGGCATGTATCATATATAAGTGTTGAACATCGTTCAAGTATTATGTATCAGCACCATCTAGCAGTAATTATTATGTATCAGCGCCATCTAGTAGTAATTAAAATAGTAAAGCCTATTTTGTTTCTAAAGATCATATTCGATGAATATAAAAAATCAAATACTTTTCATTAGGTGTAAAAAAAACCAGATACATAATTATTGAAGTTATTCGGTACATATTTGGTAAATAATTGCTCTTTGCATGAGCTGCTTCTTATAGTTGTTGAATTAGACAGTGCTGGAAAATGCTGATGAAAATTTAACTCTTCCTATAAAGTAAATATCGATGTATATCGTCAATCACTTTTGTATATTTCTTTCCAAATCGAAGGAAGCATTGCGGATAAAAAGTAAGCATAGCACTTGTATAATGAAAACGAGAAAATAGACGATAAAAAATAACTAAACGTTGTTAAGTCAAGTTGTTAGACATGTCGTAATTTCGATATCGAACCACACAACTATGTGATCTAACGTTGAATGTCCCGTCCCGTTTAAATTATAATAAGCAACGAATTGGGCTAAAGAAATATTTGTAAGGTCTTCATGTCTTTTTTCATACTTGTCGAACCAATTTTCCTTCCATAAATTTGTAGAATCATCACCAACTTGCACTGAATCTAGTTCTTGATTAGTTTTTCTAATTCTATGTCGGTTAAAGGACCATATAGTAGGAATACATTCAACTTTGATTGAAGCCTGTGACATGGGCTCACGCAGCAGAAACCAGGCTGCTTCTTGGCTAGACATTTCAATTGTGCTCAATAAGTTTACACTTAGTCTTTTTTCACATCTACAAGATCTCAAATTGAGGGTGTTCATCCATAATTTCAATAATAGCACGTTGAAGAATGCTTATGCCTCTATTTGTTTTATTTATATATTCCACAACATATGCTGCGCATGAATATTCTTCTGTTATATCCATGTTGGATTTTAGAAAGCTAAATATGAAGGGGCTGAAATTATTATGCCATTTTTCATTTGGTTCTCTTTTAAGAATAACTTTTGGGTGATCAAGTCCTGCATGTAGTAGTTTGATGTGTAATATTATTTTTTTGATAAAATGTTTCAAAATCGGTATAGTCATAATTCCCTAAGTTAGATCGGATTTTTTTTTTAATGTTTCCTGAATGTTTTATAGTTTGAACCACTTGTGGGCATAGATTCCATGCTACGTTTTATTATATACTTCTAATACACAGTAGTAGCTTAGAAATATAACTTCTACAGACTGTGTGTGCAGTACACACTATAGTTTTTTTAATTGGTCTAGCTTTTTAAGCTCTTGGATTAATGGCAACACTGTTCCTTACCTTAAACTCATTGACCAATTAACAGAAAGCCGGGTATCCAGAAAAGAATATGTAAACCATTGACATCGAGCAAATAGTTTATAGATGAAACGCTGCTTGCGGGTTTTTTCATTAAGCATTTGCTGTACATTTTCCCATAAAACCCATTGAACAACTAGCAGAAAGTTTTCGGAATTGTTCGTGTTAACGAGCTGTGAACATTTAGGCAAGATCAAAGCGGAAAGTCGCAGACGTTTGTTTGCTGTGCGCCCGAATTTTACATGCATACGAGCGTGTGTAATTTTTTTAAGCTTTCTTGCTTATCGCTTTTGCCGCTCTTGTGTTTTGGTGCTGATGATCGGCCAGACCTAGACAGAGTTTCTATTGCACTGTCCACTAAGCTGTGCGCCTATTTTAGCACAGAACCTTGCCATATGGCATAGCCAGCGTATGTATACCAACATACAAATATTTATAAATATGTGTATGCCTACGAACGTTTTCCGGCACTTTATTTTACTGTACCTTATTCAGAGTTTTCGGCAACTGACCAATGCTTTACTGTTTACACTTTCGTAATTTGTGTACATCTTTGCATAGCTGTATGGCAAGGACTGTTGGAAAGTGTCACAGAGTAAATATTGAGAAGAGTATGTAAGATCAGCAGCAGCAAAACTGATAATTGACTGCCTTGGAAGACGAAATCTTTTTTGCTCAACCGCATTACTGATAGAAGAAGAAGAGTTGTGTGCAAAAGTGTTTGCAGAAGCTTGGCTTTTTTCTGAAATTTATATGGTTGTTGGATATGAATGAAAGCTTGCCTGCCTTAAGGCCCAGTTACTCGAACTTGAATTTAAATTGAACGTGAACGTGAATTGGCACTTAAAACCAAGCGATTGCTTAAACGTGAACTGAGCTTGAACCAAAAAATTAACATGACCATGTAATTGAACCGATTACCCTGAACATTCAATTATCGAACAGCTGTTTGTCATTGTTTTGATATTTTCACAATTGCGCAGTTTTTAAGCTGGGGCCCCCAAATTTGGTGCCAAGACAGGTGATGACGCACTCCGAAAAAGTACATAAAAACTTTGGATGCCACGCCCATCCATACTGCCCTACCCGCCTCAAACCTCCCCAACGCTTCGCTTAAAACGGGAATGCGAGTATCTGCTATAGTATTTGAGCTAAAGTCATCAAATTTGGTAAGAAGATAACTGTTAACGACCCCCACAAAACTGCATCAAAGCTAAGGAAACGCGCTCCCCGTTCCACAGCTCCTTGCATTTTGAAATCAGAATAGCCTATCTCTTACACAACTTTTAAGCTAGAGCCACCATATTTGGTGGCAAGGTTTGTGATAAAGAAACTCAAAAAATTTGGATCCCCATCTGCATCAGACAATCTTTGAGGCAGCGTAAAGCCCTGCCGTATCCGCACCCTATTGAAATCAGGTCTCTTTTTATCGGTTTTATTACTTGTATCGAGTATACCGCAGTCGGTTGCGTCCGACTGCAACGTTTCTTGTTTTATTCTGTCTGTTAGGCAAGAGGACAGCAAAAAGCTCTGATTACAATACAATTAACCTAAGTAAGTGATACATTTTTACATATAACATAAAACAAAATTATTTAGCACTTCGTTAGACCGGCACGTTTATAACTGGTAAGTTGTAGATAACGTAAATTTATAGCTATTATGTCCAGAAAATATAAGTGATGACGATTATAAAAAAAAAGACATATGAGAACATTAATATAGTTCTCAATGCTGTGATGCAAAAAAATTACAACCGTCCACGTGCTTCAAGAGCCCTTGTATCTTAGTAGAAAAGGAACTACTTGCTTTCAAGTGTGTTAAGAATGATTGGAATAGCACCTAAATAGTGTAAAAGCTCATATTGATATAACGCTTGAAATTAATTTTGTTCTAATGTTTTGAGAAAAAAAAATAATACGAATAATTCGAAGTAAAAGCACAACCAATGCATTCTTTGTAAAAATCGATATGTTAACCAAATACCTTTGATTAAAGCAAGTTTCAAATATATTTAACTTATAGTCGTCAATTATGGCTCAATAAGGCTTTTAAATAGAATGATACGATCAGCTTAAAATAAAAAGAAATGGGTTATAAAATTACATGACCTCGAAGTTTTATTTGCAAAAATCTTAATTGGTCAGCCGAAGAATGAAGGAATACAACTTAGAGTTTGCGAGTTCTTGAAAATTCATTTTCATTATGTGAAACATATTTAATACCATTAAAGCACTGTTTAAAACATAAATTAAATCATTGTTTAAAATGTACTTGAGAAAATAGCAAAGAACGTTTGGTTTTGTTTTTCATACTCCGAAAATTTCGCAGGTTTAATGATTAATGATTAAGCTAATGATTTTAATTATATAAATAACATTTAAAATATTTTTAGGTTTAAAGTTAAGTTGACCCCCGGAACTGGAAAACGAGGAAAAGCTTCAAAAATGGCTTTAAATATTTTTTCAAAGGACAAAGCTAATAGTAACCGTGAAAGGGATTTACTTAAAAGTATAAAAGAAGATGATAGAATTTTTTCAATAAAATACATATTGCTGTTGATACAGTATCTGCTTACACTGGCAAAACTTATTAACTGTTATCACCAAATGGGCCGTATGCTCTTGGCAAAATGTCCGAACTTGCAACTTTGAAATTTTCGAAATTTTGCAAATTTTAAAAGAGTTACTATCTGAGAAACCTCCTTTAATTTAAAGTCAATCCAAATAGAATAACAGATATTGGCGGTGAAAGAGGTGAACTCGATAAGAAGAAAACTGAAAGTGCTACTTTAATGGCGTTGTAAAGTGGTAATTAAAGCGACCGTCACGCTGACATACAGGACTGGGTGCTTAATGTATCGACTGGGACGAATCCACACTAATGCCTCTTATCGAGAGGGACAGATTGATTGTTTATAGTGGCGTCATTTTTTAGGAAACAAATTTTTGCAATGTACGCAGGATTGACGGCGGCTAGTTATATTAAATTAATAATTATTAGGTTCAGACGTTAATGCATTTATAATCGTGTTAAAATTCCCACGAACATACTTATGATTGTTAGTTAACTGTAACTATATTAACTCATAAAATAAATCATTTAATATTTCATTCTTCTCATTAGTTTACAAAAAATCCCGTGCGTTGAATAGCAATTAAGCGTAATTTTCGGCAGGCTTGCACGATTTTCAGTAGGCAAGGCTAAAAATCTCGTCAAACCATATTTTGTATATAATTTTCGAACTGCGACCTTTAAAATTTCAGTTTTATTTTTAAATACTGTTATCTACGTTTCCTAACCAGTGTTGCTATTTCCGCTTTTTTCCCGAGAGATCTGGCTTTTTTCAAAACGTGATAGCTGGAACGTTCTGAAAATAGCGGGATTGCTGGCTTATTTTTAAATTCCAAACCGCTCCTTTTGCTTTTGAATTTATTCGGTTTTTTTACTTGATTTTTTGAGTAATGTTATGCCCGGTCCTCATTAGGACTGCATCATGCATCTTCTCATCACGAGCGATGATACAAAGCATCTCCCATACAAATTGTATGGGTGCTAGCTATAGAAAAACCGACAGTGCGAAGGAGCTTATCATTATATGAAATATTTGATATGAAGAAAAAACCTTTTTCAAGACCGTAAGAACTCAGTAAGTGCGACAAAGGCAAATATAGGATTTGCTAAATTTCAATGAGAAGGAGTAAAATGGCATGTATCATATATAAGTGTTGAACATCGTTCAAGTATTATGTATCAGCACCATCTAGCAGTAATTAATATGTATCAGCGCCATCTAGTAGTAATTAAAATAGTAAAGCCTATTTTGTTTCTAAAGATCATATTCGATGAATATAAAAAAATCAAATACTTTTCATTAGGTGTAAACAAAACCAGATACATAATTATTGAAGTTATTTGGTACATATTTGGTAAATAATTGCTCTTTGCATGAGCTGCTTCTTATAGTTGTTGAATTAGACAGTGCTGGAAAATGCTGATGAAAATTTAACTCTTCTTATAAAGTAAATATCGATGTATATCGTCAATCACTTTTGCATATTTCTTTCCAAATCGAAGGAAGCATTGCGGATAAAAAGTAAGCATAGCACTTGTATAATAAAAACGAGAAAATAGACGATAAAAAATAACTAAACGTTGTTAAGTCAAGTTGTTAGACATGTCGTAATTTCGATATCGAACCACACGACTATGTGATCTAACGTTGAATGTCCCGTCCCGTTTAAATTATAATAAGCAACGAATTGGGCTAAAGATGTATTTGTATTTGGTCTTCATGTCTGTTTTCATACATGTCGAACCAATTTTCCTTCCATAAATTTGTAGAATCATCACCAACTTCCACTGAATCTAGTTCTTGATTAGTTTTTCTAATTCTATGTCGGTTAAAGGACCATATAGTAAGAATACATTCAACTTTGATTGAAGCCTTTGACATGGGCTCACGCAGCAGAAACCAGGCTGCTTCTTGGCTAGACATTTATATTGTGCTCAATAAGTTTACACTTAGTCTTTTTTCACATCTACAAGATCAAATTCAGGGTGTTCATCCATAATTTCAATAATAGCACGTTGAAGAATGCTTATGCCTCTATTTGTTTTATTTATATATTCCACAACATATGCTGCGCATGAATATTCTTCTGTTATATCCATGTTGGATTTTAGAAAGCTAAATATGAAGGGGCTGAAATTATTATGCCATTTTTCATTTGGTTCTCTTTTAAGAATAACTTTTGGTTTCCTGAATGTTTTATAGTTTGAACCACTTGTGGGCATAAATTCCATGCTACGTTTTATTATATACTTCTAATACACAGTAGTAGTTTAGAAATATAATTGGTCTAGCTTTTTAAGCTCTTGGATTAATGGCAACACTGTTCCATATCTTAAACTCATTGACCAATTAACAGAAAGCCGGGTATCCAGAAAAGAATATGTAAGCCATTGACATCGAGCAAATAGTTTATAGATGAAACGCTGCTTGCGGATTTTTCATTAAGCATTTGCTGTACATTTTCCCATAAAACCCATTGACCAACTAGCAGAAAGTTTCCGGAATTGTTCGTCTTAACGAGCTGTGAACATTTAGGCAAGATCAAAGCGGAAAGTCGCAGACGTTTGTTTGCTGTGCGCCCGAATTTTACATGCATACGAGCGTGTGTAATTTTTTTTTTAAGCTTTCTTGCTTATCGCTTTTGCCGCTCTTGTGTTTTGGTGCTGATGATCGGCCAGACCTAGACAGAGTTTCTATTGCACTGTCCACTAAGCTGTGCGCCTATTTTAGCACAGAACCTTGCCATATGGCATAGCCAGCGTATGTATACCAACATGCATATATTTATAAATATGTGTATGCCTACGAACGTTTTCCGGCACTTTATTTTACTTTACTTTATTTAGAGTTTTCGGCAACTGACTTTTTCCAATGCTTTACTGTTTACACTTTCGTAAACTGTGTACATCTTTGCATAGCTGTATGGCAAGGACTGTTGGAAAGTGTCACAGAGTAAAAATTGGGAAGAGTATGTAAGATCAGCAGCAGCAAAACTGATAATTGACTGCCTTGGAAGACGAAATCTTGTGTTTTTTGCTCAACCGCATTAATGATAGAAGAAGAAGAGTTGAGTGCAAAAGTGTTTGCAGAAGCTTGGCTTTTTTTTTAAATTAATATGGTTGTTGGATATGTATGAAAGCTTGCCTGCCTTAAGGCCCAGTTACTCGAACTTGAATTTAAATTGAACGTGAACGTGAATTGGCACTTAAAAACCAAGCGATTGCTTAAACGTGAACTGAGCTTGAACCAAAAAATGAACATGAACATGTAATTGAACCGATTACCCTGAACATTCAATTATCGAACAGCTGTTTGTCATTGTTTTGATATTTTCACAATTGCGCAGTTTTTAAGCTGGAGCCCCCAAATTTGGTGCCAAGACAGGTGATGACGAACTCCGAAAAAGTACATAAAAACTTTGGATGCCACGCCCATCCATACTACCCTACCCGCCTCAAACCTCCCCAACGCTTCGCTTAAAACGGGAATGCGAGTATCTGCTATAGTATTTGAGCTAAAGTCATCAAATTTGGTAAGAAGATAACTGTTAACGACACCCTCAAAACTGCATCAAAGCTAAGGAAACGCGCTCCCCGTTCCACAGCTCCTTGCATTTTGAAATCAGAATAGCCTATCTCTTACACAACTTTTAAGCTAGAGCCACCATATTTGGTGGCAAGGTTTGTGATAAAGAAACTCAAAAAATTTGGATGCCACTTCCTCTTCCTTCATATTTTACTAACTTTGAGCTAGAGTCACCAAATTTTGTAGGAGGATAGCCATTGCCATCATACACAGATTTGCAGCATAAATTTGGATGCCACGCCAAGTCACCAAATTTAGTAGATCTGCCTAAGAATTTTGGATGACACGCCCCCAGCATCTCTTTCCCCACCTGTAACAAATTTTGAGCTAGAGTTCCAAAATTTAGAAGGAAGAAAGCTTTTGGCATCCCCATCTGCATCAGACAATCTTTGAGGCAGCGTAAAGCCCTGCCGTATCCGCACCCTATTGAAATCAGGTCTCTTTTTATCGGTTTTATTACTTGTATCGAGTACACCGCAGTCGGTTTCGTCCGACTGCAACGTTTCTTGTTTTATTCTGTCTGTTAGGCAAGAGGACAGCAAAAAGCTCTGATTACAATACAATTAACCTAAGTAAGTGATACATTTTTACATATAACATAAAACAAAATTATTTAGCACTTCGTTAGACCGGCACGTTTATAACTGGTTAGTTGTAGATAACGTAAATTTATCGCTATTATGTCCAGAATATATAAGTGATGACAATTATGTTAAGAATGATTGGAATATCACCTAAATAGAGTAAAAGCTCATATTGATTTAACGCTTGAAATTAATTTTGTTCTAATTTTTTGAGAGAAAAAAATAATACGAATAATTCGAAGTAAAAGCACAACCAATGCATTCTTTGTAAGAATCGATATGTTAACCAAATTAATGATTAATGCAAGTTTCAAATATATTTAACTTATAGTCGTCAATTATGGCTCAATAACGCTTTTAAATAGAATGATTGGTCAGCCGAAGAATGAAGGAATACAGCTTAGAGTTTGCGAGTTATTGAAAATTAATTTTCATTATGTGAAATATATTTAATACCATTAAAGCACTGTTTAAAACATAAATTAAAACATTGTTTAAAATGTACTTGAGAAAATAGCAAAGAACGTTTGGTTTTGTTTTTCATACTCAGAAAATTTCGCAGGTTTAATGATTAATGATTAAGCTAATGATTTTAATTATATAAATAACATTTAAAATATTTTTAGGTTTAAAGTTAAGTTGACCCCCGGAACTGGAAAACGAGGAAAAGCTTCAAAAATGGCTTTAAATATTTTTTCAAAGGACAAAGCCAATAGTAACCGTGAAAGGGATTTACTTAAAAGTATAAAAGAAGATGATAGAATTTTTTCAATAAAATACATATTGCTGTTGATACAGTATCTGCTTACACTGGCAAAACTTATTAACTGTTATCACCAAATGGGCCGTATGCTCTTGGCAAAATGTCCGAACTTGCAACTTTGAAATTTTCGAAATTTTGCAAATTTTAAAAGAGTTACTATCTGAGAAACCTCCTTTAATTTAAAGTCAATCCAAATAGAATAACAGATATTGGCGGTGAAAGAGGTGAACTCGATAAGAAGAAAACTGAAAGTGCTACTTTAATGTCGTTGTAAAGTGGTAATTAAAGCGACCGTCACGCTGACATACAGACTGGGTGCTTAATGTATCGACTGGGACGAATCCACACTCATGCCCCTTATCAAGAGGGACAGATTGATTGTTTATAGTCGCGTGATTTTTTAGGAAACAAATTTTTGCAATGTACGCAGGATTGACGGCGGCTAATTATACTAAATTAATAATTATTAGGTTCAGACGTTAATGCATTTATAATCGTGTTAAAATTCCCACGAATATACTTATGATTGTTAGTTAACTGTAACTATATTACCTCATAATATAAATCATTTAATATTTCATTCTTCTTATTAGTTTACAAAAAATCCCGTGCGTTGAATAGCAATTAAGCGAAATTTTCGGCAGGCTTGCACGATTTTCAGTAGGCAAGGCTAAAAATCTCGTCGAACCATATTTTGTACATAATTTTCGAACTGCGAACTTTAAAATTTCAGTTTTATTTTTAAATACTGTTATCTACGTTTCCTAACCAGAGTTGCTATTTCCACTTTTTTCCCGAGGGATCTGGCTTTTTCAAAACGTGATTGCTGGAACGTTCTGAAAATAGCGGGATTACTGGCTTATTTTTAAATTCCAAACCGCTCCTTTTGCTTTTGAATTCATTCAGTTTTTTCTTGATTTTTTGAGTAATTTTATGCCCGGTCCTCATTAGGACTGCATCATGCATCTTCGCATCATGAGCGATGATACAAAGCATCTCCCATACAAAATGTATGGGTGCTAGCTACAGAAAAACCGACCGTGCGAAATTATATGAAATATTTGATATTAAGAAAAAAATTATAAATATCGGCTTTATTTTTAACTTTATTTCTTTGGGTTTCACCTTTTTTCGTTTTGATTTTTGAAGTTATACTTCTATGTCTCGTTTGAATACTGGAGGTAACCCTTTTCAAGACCTTAAGAACTCAGTAAGTGCGACAAAGGCAAATATAGGATTTGCTAAATTTCAATGAGAAGGAGTGAAATGGCATGTATCATATATAAGTGTTGAACATCGTTCAAGTATTATGTATCAGCACCATCTAGCAGTAATTATTATGTATCAGCGCCATCTAGTAGTAAAAAATAACTAAACGTTGTTAAGTCAAGTTGTTAGACATGTCGTAATTTCGATATCGAATCACACGACTATGTGATCTAACGTTGAATGTCCCGTCCCGTTTAAATTATAATAAGCAACGAATTGGGCTAAAGATATATTTGTAAGGTCTTCATGTCTTTTTTCATACTTGTCGAACCAATTTTCCTTCCATAAATTTGTAGAATCATCACCAACTTCCACTGAATCTAGTTCTTGATTAGTTTTTCTAATTCTATGTCGGTTAAAGGACCATATAGTAAGAATACATTCAACTTTGATTGAAGCCTTTGACATGGGCTCACGCAGCAGAAACCAGGCTGCTTCTTGGCTAGACATTTATATTGTGCTCAATAAGTTTACACTTAGTCTTTTTTCACATCTACAAGATCTCAAATTCAGGGTGTTCATCCATAATTTCAATAATAGCACGTTGAAGAATGCTTATGCCTCTATTTGTTTTATTTATAAATTCCACAACATATGCTGCGCATGAATATTCTTCTGTTATATCCATAATGAAATTATTATTCCATTTTTCATTTGGTTCTCTTTTAAGAATAACTTTTGGGTGATCAAGTCCTGCCTGTAGAAGTTTGATGTGTAATATTATTTTTTTGATAAAATGTTTCAAAATCGGTATAGTCATAATTCCCTAAGTTAGATCGGATTTTTTTTTTAATGTTTCCTGAATGTTTTATAGTTTGAACCACTTGTGGGCATAGGTTCCATGCTACGTTTTATTATATACTTCTAATACACAGTAGTAGGTTAGAAATATAACTTCTACAGACTGTGTGTGCAGTACACACTATAGTTTTTTTAATTGGTCTAGCTGTTTTAGCTCTTGGATTAATGGCAACACTGTTCCTAACCTTAAACTCATTGACCAATTAACAGAAAGCCGGGTATCCAGAAATGAATATGTAAACCATTGACATCGGGCAAATAGTTTATAGATGAAACGCTGCTTCCGGGTTTTTTTCATTAAGCATTTGCTGTACATTTTCCCATAGAACCCATTGACCAACTAGCAGAAAGTTTCAAGAAGTTTCTTGTGTTTTGGTGCTGATGATCGGCCAGACCTAGACAGAGTTTCTATTGCACTGTCCACTAAGCTGTGCGTCTGTTTTAGCACAGAACCTTGCCATATGGCATAGCCAGCGTATGTATACCAACATGCATATATTTATAAATATGTGTATGCCTACAAACGTTTTCCGGCACTTTATTTTACTTTACTTTATTCAGAGTTTTCGGCAACTGACTTTTACCAATGCTTTACTGTTTACACTTTCGTAATTTGTGTACATCTTTGCATAGCTGTATGGCAAGGACTGTTGGAAAGTGTCACAGATTAAAAATTGGGAAGAGTATGTACGATCAGCAGCAGCAAAACTGATAATTGACTGCCTTGGAAGACGAAATCTTGTGTTTTTAGCTCAAGCGCATTAATGATAGAAGAAGAAGAGTTGTGTGCAAAAATGTTTGGAGAAGCTTGGCTTTTTTCTCAAACTAATATGGTTCTTGGATATGAATGAAAGATTGCCTGCCTTAAGGCCCAGCTACCCGAACTCGAATTTAAATTGAACGTGAACGTGAATTGGCAGTTAAAAACCAAGCGATTGCCCAAACGTGAACTGAGCTTGAACCAAAAAATGAACATGAACATGTAATTGAACCGATTACCCTGAACATTCAATTATCGAACAGCTGTTTGTCATTGTTTTGATATTTTCACAATTGCGCGCGAATTTTTGTTTACACAAGAAAATTATAAACCAATTAGGTATGGATGATTTGGTCAATGTTTATTTCTTAGTACTTAGTACACATCGATTTAATAAGCTTGAAAATGCTGGAAATGCGAACGCGACGTTGGGCAGTTCGGCCAATAAATAGGGATAGGAATGTCGCTGGATACTACAGAAAAACATTCAGCAAAATACAGAATTTAGACGATTCTCAATTTTTTCTGCACATTGAACCTCTCCGTTAGCGAATAATAAGCAATAATAAAAAAAAAAAAAAAAATTATGTAAATACAATTAAACTTACGGTGTGCTCCCGATTTCCGCGGCAATTGATATCCAAGCTGCCCTTTGCCGGATCCTTAAATTTGCTAGCTTTTTGGGCAAAAAATTATTTTCCTGCACCAAGCAAATAAGTTTATGCTCGTCCATTTTAAATCAGCTTTTCAAAGTAATTGGAACTAACTTGAACTGGAATATGAACTGGAATTCAATTCAGTTCAATTCAGTTCGAGTTTTGGGTAACCAGCAAACAGTGTTTTACGTTTAGTTGAACTGATCAGCTGTTTTATAAGTTCAAGTTCAATTTAGTTCACGTTCGGGTAACTGGGCCTTTACTTATTTTGTGACTTACCTGATACCTGTCCCTCCCCACAAAACATGCATCTTGCCAACCAAGTATCTTGAGCTTAATGTGAAAATTCGAATCAATTGTGTAATGTTGATCATGAAATAGAACTTAAATATATTTCATTAATATGAAACTGTAATTGCAGTTATTATTGTCCTCATTCATAATGGCAGAAGTACACCTCGAACACGGAAGAGAAGAGAATCCTTGCCTCAGAATCAGACGAGCAACGAAACCAGACTCTCAGTCAAAAATATAATGAACAATGTTATAGAGGCAACATTATTGACTAGAAAATTCAAAGGTGAATACTGTGGCCACGTATCCCAATGATCCCGACCGAATTGCCTATCCAAGCGCATTCGCAATGACTATCAACAAAGAACATGGACAATCGTTGAAACGGAAATGCGTTTATCTTTCACAGTGTTTAAGGTAGAGTCACCAAACTTTGTAGGAAGTTAGCTGCTAATAACCCCCAAAAAGTTTTGAAGCTACGCCCTCCCCCGTTCCATAGCGCCCTGCATTTTGAAAAATAAAACGACAATATTACTATTTTTAAGGTAGAGTCTCCAAATTTGGTTGGTGGATAGCAATTGAAATCGTAAATAGACATGCCTCAAAAATTTTGATGCCCTGCCATCTAATACCACCTCCAGCCCCCTTTCACCACATTTCACTAACTTTGAGCTAGAATCACCAAATTTGGTAGGAGGATAGCAATTGACATCTACAGCAACATTTTTGATGCCACTCCCACCCATACCGCCCCTAGCCCCCCTTCCTCCACATTATACAAATTTTGAGCTATAGTCACGAAATTTGGTATGAGGATAGCAACATTAAAAACAGATCTTAAGGAAAAATTTGGTTGCCAACTTTGAGCCAGAGTTACCGATTTGGAAGGAAGATAGCTTATTGGCATCCCCATCTGCACCAGACAATCTTTGAGGCAGCGTACACCCCTGCCGTGTCCGTACCCCATTGAAATCAGGTCTCTTTTTATCGGTTGTATTACTTGTATCGAGTATACCGCAGTCGGTTGCGTGCGATCGCAACGTTTCTACTTGTTTTTAATTCTAGATGTTATATTTATTTTAACTGCTCAAGTGTGCTTGCAAGTTAATACTGAACAGAGGTGCGTTTTTGGTACTTTTTAAATCTGATGGAATGTAATTGGTTCCAGGGTCTAAAAGCAGAGACATAAAATTGTCTACTTGAGCAGGCCAGTTTGGTTCGAAAACTAATAAGGTTATTAATTCTTTGGGATGTTGTAAATCTTATGATGTCATACAAATAGTCAATTTTTTTGGTAAAGATTATTTTGTGAAGAAAGGCTAGTATTTTATAATTTATTAAATGCTCAAACTCGAGGTCAACTAGCTTCTTTACGTAATTCGTTATGTGGTCAGTTCTTTGCAGCCCATACACGTTACGAGCAATATTATCAAATTTTTTTGAGTTTATGAATGCTAACTTCATCACAATTCCAAAAAACAGGATGGGTATCACTTAGGTTTTTGCAATCATTAATCTTGTTTTAACTGGTAAAAAATGCTGGGTCAGGTAAAGCTGTCGGAGAACTCCATACGTTTTTCCCTCAGCTTACCTGGTCATTCCACGCCAAAGTTCTATTGAATGTTATCCCAAGATAAACGAGTGTTTTTTTTTTAGTAAGTGTTTTTTATTTAATAAACAATATAATTATAAACTTTGCACAGAAAGTCGGAGCTCACAATGTCAGTTGCTATCTTCCTACAAAATTTATTGACTGGCTCAAAAGTTGTAAGAAGTGGGGAAAAAGGGGCTGTATGGGTGGGCATTGAGTCCAAAGTTTTTTGAGATTCTTCATCACATATCTTTTCACAAAAATTGGTGGTTCCAGCTCAAAAAACGTGGAAAATATAGATGTTTCTGATTTAAAAATGCGGGGGGGGGGGGGGCCTGTGGAATGGATGGGCGTGGCTCCAAACTTTGATGCAGATCTTTAGGGGTCGTTACCAGCTATCTTCCTACCAAATTTGGTGACTATGGATTAAAATGTGCGCGTGAGTAATTTTACGCTCACGTCACGCAAGCTCACTCAATTTAAAAGGCGCATGGTTCAAGCTCACGCTTGCAGGAATTTTGAAAAAATCACTTGACTCACGCGTATTTTCAATAATTTAAAATAAAACTTATTGAAAAAAGAAAAACAAAATAATTAGGGTGTTCACTTTGTGTTGCAAAAGTGCGAAATTGCAAAATTGCAACACTGGTGTCGCGGACACTCAATTTCTGAGTGTTGAAGTGTTTTGGACTTTCCCACTTTTGCAACACAAAGTGAACACCCTTATTGAAATGTCACATATTTTTACTTAAAAATAAAACTTTGTCCAGATTTTCTGGCAACATGTCCTGGTCCTTCTCTATTTAAATATTCTACTTGAAAAAAAACCCCTTCGTTTGTAGCGGAACTGGCAGGAACATTCAAAATATGCGTACTCAATATTTTCAGCAACGGAAGTTGCACTGGATTATTTATTTATTTTTTTTATTTATTTATTTATTTATTGTCAGCTATGAGCAGCCGACATGAAAATAAAAATAATTTAAAATAATTATAATAAAAATAATTAAGTTTAAAGTAAAATTTAAAATTATATGTAGTTCTGAAAGTAAATTAAGGTTGAAATAATTAAAAAGGTAACGTATATATTCCATATTGCGGCTACCCCACACAAGACCCATACTCCAGGATAGGACGTACTAGATGCATATAGCGTTTTAGTGGTGTAGGGATCGTTAAACTCTTTTGACTACAGCTTGATGAAGCCAAGAACATTTATGGCCTTATTGACCATCGACGATATGTGAGAATCAAATTTTAATTTGCTATCAAGAATGATGCCTAAATCTTTAATTTCAAAAACGCGGACAAGTGGTAAAGCATCAAGCACGTAGTGAGCAGTATGAGGGGAACCTCTACAAAAAGTCATGATTTTATATTTTGAACAATTAAAATTAAGTAAGTTATAACGGCACCAGGCCGACAGTGCACCCAAGTCTGACTGTAGTAAGTTACAAAGAGAATCATCATTATAGGTTAAACATAGCTTTACATCATCAGCAAACATAAATACACGTGAATTAGTAATAACAGCAGGAAGATCGTTAATAAAGAGATTAAATAGCCATGGTCCTAGGTGACTCCCCTAAGGGACACCGGAGGTAACAAAAATAGATTTGGATACAGAAGATTTAAAAACCACTTTTTGTGTTCGGCCACACATGTACTCAGAAAGCCACGACAAGATTACGTTTAGTAATACCGGATTTCAAGTGATAGGCGTGAGTTGCGTGATTTAACTACATCGCATGTCAATCACGTGATTATGAAATTAAAAAAACTCACGCACATGCGTGATCACGCTGTCACTGTCATGCCAAAAAAACATGTCACGCGCCCATCTCTACTCTAACCTAACTCTAACCATAGACCTTGTTATTATGGACTGTGCAATTGGGCTGGGAACTTCTCTTGGTTTTGCCCTGTTTTGCCTTCAAGGGCGAAATTGTCAAATCGTCATAGTTGAGAGGGTTTAAGAAATGATACACAATTGCCACGCACACATTTAAAGGTGCAGCAATTGCATATATGAACACACAGTCAAATTTCAGTTTTGCAATTCCTGACCATGAATTCTTTTTCATGTTTTTAATTCTATGACACTAGCCAACATATTTGCCATCTCAACTATCAGTTATGCAATGTTGCACACAAATTCCGATGTGAATTCGACATTTGTCGATATCGGTTGCCGCCAAAACAGAAAAAGGAAAAATATCAAAAATAAAAAATATCTCGTCAAGCAGGCCCAGCAAAAAATACATATATTAAACGCACTTGCAAAAAAACCTTACAAATATTTAACGTTTTTGTTTGTCGTACGAAATGGGAAGACATTAAAGTTATAAATTTTTTATACTTTCAAATTTTTCAACTTAAGAAATAAACAAGAACAAACGTTGCAGTCGGACGCAACCGATATAGGATATAGGCGTTTTTGGTTTTGAAATTCAGAGGACTGTGGAACGAGTGGAGGCGTGGCTCTTTTGATGCAGTTTTTTGGGGGTCATTTACAGTTATCTTCCTACTAAATTTTGTGACTAGCGCAAAAACTGTGGAAGATACACGCATTCCCGATTTAAGCGAAGCGTTGGGGTGGATTTGGACGGCTGATAAGTATGAATAGGCGTGGCATTCAAAGTTTTATGTATTTCTTGGGGCTCGTCATCACCTATCTTAGCACTAAATTTGGTTTCTCTAGCTCCGGGTTTTTAAACCGCGGGGGCTTGTTGCGGAATGGGCGGGTGAGGCTCCAAAACTTTGATGTTGTTTTTTGGGGGTCGTTACCAGTTATCTTCCTACCAAATTTGATGACTCTAGCGCAAACACTCCGGAAGATATACGCATTACCGTTTCTAGCGAAGCGTTGGTGTGTTTGGTGGCGGCTAGGGGAGTTTGCATTTGCGTGGCATCCAAAATTTTTATGAATTTGGTTGGGGGTTGTCAACACCATTCTTGGCACCAAATCGCTGGCTAGTAGAAGATAAAGGCATGGGGGCGGAATGGGTGCTCGTTGCTCAAAAATTTTTGATCCAAATTTTTGGGGGTTTTTAATAGCTATCTTCTCCCAAAAAGGACGTGCGAAATAGGTGGATTAATCGAGTTATCGATTTGCCAGCACCCTAGTTATCGTAGAACTCCAATCTTAACACTTTAATTAACTATGCCATAGATAAAGACTTAACTTGATGGGTGTGAAAAAAGTTCCGAACATGCGGCCGGACAGACACCATGACGGACATTGCACAAACCCAATATACTCTTTACCTTCGGTATCCAGTATATAAAGTGAAATTAAAGTGCACGCAATAACGCCATTTGCAACATCACCTGTGCCAATATCACTCCTTAAAATTTGAAAATGCAATAATCTCCATTGAAAGTTCAATAAATTGGGTGCATGCACCCTTTCAATTATGTTTAAATCTGTGGCCCTCAACCGTTTGCAACACTGAAAAGAGCTAGCAAAAAGTTCTGCGCAAGCGCTATGTGGAGCATGTGGAATCAGAGTATACATGTCTTTGTTTACTGGTGTTCTAGCATACAAAATGTGTTATATTTATGTATGTTTTGGTGCCAAGTTGCCTGTATTGTCATTTTTTTTACTAATAAGAAAAATTCAGAATTTAAACAATAATAGTTTCGAAACAAATCGAGTTAACATTTAAAATTTATAAATAGTTTTGTATCCCAAAAGTCTCTTATTTGGGTATAAAAATTACTTGCAGGATGGTGAGTATTTTTTTTATCCTCTTATAACTATATATGTGGACTATGTGTTTAAACAACGTGTCTTAAAATTAGAAAAAAGTGGTGGAATAATTTTTTTCTAACTCTTTACGCAACTTTTACTTACAAACTTAGTTGCTACGACATGTGAACATGCAAACACACATTTACACTAGTTTATATGCATTAACATAACTAAATTTGAAATGTTTATAAGTATACACATTTGAAAATCCATGTGCTTGTGCTTATGACTCTGTTAAAGCTGCGAGCATAAAGGTATATTTTCAAGCAATAATATTCGTACGCCCTCAAGCTATAGAGTGTAAAGTTTAACTTCCGTGATTTTGGCTTTCTCTTTGGCAATGTCTGTTAAATTTCAATAGCGACGCTTGTGTTTTGCTTATACAGTCAAACTTCCATATAAAGAATCTTAAACGGACAAGAAAAAGCATTGCTATGTAGAAATTTTGCAATATAGAATGGATTTTTAATTAAACCAAATTGCAGGGTTCTGGAAATGAATTTGTTGTATAGAAAACTACTTTATACGGCAGCTTGCTGTATGGAAGCTCGACAATCGTTGAGCTGGGCGTAATGTTGTAAGCTGTGCCCAGTAACAAAATGAATAACATTGTACAAAGATCACTGATAAGATTTTGAAAACAGTTAAAATAAGAAACATCGGAAAATCTGATACCATGCAGGTAATTCAGCTGATACATAAAGTCATTTAAATAAACGAGTAGTCTTTGACTTTAATAATAACATTTATAATAAACTATGATGGCTTCATCTGTTTCGCACAAAAATCAATTTTTAAACTTTGTTAAATATTACCCTTTTTTAACATAAAATGCCAGATAAGATAAGTACCTTATTGCATTTTACCTAGAACTAACAAAGTAAAAAAAGGCTTAAATAACTGAATTAAAATAAAAAACGGAATAGTGGTTGTCAGAGCATAAACCACGAAATAGTTCATGAATTAAATAGTTGCGCGACAACTAAAGTTACGGGATGATCTAATTGGTAAATTTAACTTTATTTGACCGTTATGTACAACTTACCAACAGGGAGGGAAGATTAATTCAAAAAAGTCCACTTGAATACGGTGGTAAGTCAAATTCAGGAACTCAGCTAAAACTTCTAAGGGCAAACAGAAGATATTTCTTCTGCACAGATTCAATTCTATCCTGGTGAATTCCGTCCTGCTGCGACCACACACGGGATTTATACTTCAGGATCGGACAACCTAGGAACGTATGGCCGTATTGACCATCGACGATATATGAGAGTCAAATTTTAATTAAAAATGCTTGTATCATTAAATTTAAATAAGCGATCATGTGGTGAACCATTAAACAAGTAGATAGCGGTGTGGGGGTACTTCTACAGAAAGACATGACTTTACATTTTGAAGAATTTAAATAAAGTATCTTATAAACGCCCAAAAATCTGAGTATAGTTAGTTACCTAGAGAACCATAATAAAAGGTGAAAGAAAGCTTTACATCATCAAACATATTTGCACGAGAGTTATTAACAAGTGGAAGATCGTTTATAAACAGATTAAAAAGCAAAGGTCCAAGGTGACTGCCCTGGGAAACATCAGAGGTAACAAAATTAGATTTCTAATAGATGATTTGAAAAAAAAAAACTTTTTGTGTTCAGCCACACCAAAAACCACATCAAAAATTTTGCAGGAAATAAATAAATTTTAATTAATTTTTCCAAAGATTTTTGACTTGGATATAATATATAATTTTAAAGGTAAGACTTACAAGAACTTTTATGGAGTGGAATAATAAAAAATTGCTTCCATATATCGGGAAAGACAGTTGAATCAAACGAAAAGTTTAGTGAAGAAAAGTTAAGGTCATTTAATGCGAATTATCAGTAATACCAGCAACGTACTTATATGCAAAGACTGCAACTATAGAATCTCGATGAGTAAACTGAATAAAGATAAAAGAATAAACTGAACGGAACTTGCTTTCATACTATCGAGGTAAGCAGAGGATGGCAAGCATGAAGAGTTTAAGTTCACAAATTTAGTAAACTGTTTGGGATCACTGAAAAAGTTAAACCTACCACGATTGAGATTATTATTTTAACAAGATGTCTTTACAGAAATAAAATAAGACTGATATTATGTACAAAGTTTTTAGTTTATTAATTCTATGATCTTGTCCTCGATATTTTGATAGTTCCTTTGAAACCAAGGTAATTTATAATGACTTGAAATACAAGTGAAGGTACACGAAGATATCCGAAAGCGAATTCAGGGTCTTATAAAATATGCATATGGCAGTTTCTATATCACTACAAGAATAAAGTGCGGAAAGATCATTGATTTTCGTTAAGTTAGTTTTTATATTATATGATGTTGGACTAGGTTTAAGAATTTCATAGAATAATTCTAAACCAATTCGCAGGGAACTCAGGTGGGATGAGTAGATGTTATTATCACAATGGAGAGGAATATAGAAACATATTTTATACAGTAAAAGGCCGCTTAATAATATTTTTTTCACATAAAAAATCTATGTCCGGAAGATCATGAGATAAATTTGTTCAGAGGACATACAGAACTCAACCGCAATGAGAACACCGCCCACCTCACGGGGGTTGCCAACGCTTCTGTACAAGTTATACTTATTAGGAAAAACAAGAACAACCAAAAGTACTAGTTTTAAACCAGTTTTCTGTAAGGTCAACTATTTGTGAGTCAAAGGATAAACTGTTTACATATATTTTAGTAAGTTTAGTGTAAGGCCTTGTACATTTTGATGCTTCAGGCTAATAACTTGTGATTGTTTTTTGGCGCCGAGGTGGAGGCAACAGTGAGGAGTACTATTATTATAATTATTATTGTTACTTCGCTTATTTACATTCACATTCACAAAAAGCTGTGGCATCCAAAAATTTTCACGGAATTTCAAAGAAGAAATATTTTAGGCATGTGTAAATTAAACTGTTTTTAACAATAATTAGTGGAGAATGAGTTTTACTTGTAATTAAGGCACTAGCATCATCCAATGAAACCGATAGAACCAGTAACTTGTTTGGAATGAACTCTGGTTAGGTTTTATGTGGAACTTTATGACAGTTAGTTAAATACTTTTAATGGGCTAGCAAAAGGACCCGTATTCTGAGGAACAATTATGGGGTAATTCTTCTCGATACCGAAGGTTGTACGCACTTTTTTCCACACCATTGGAGCTAGAGACTTCATACTTTGCAAGTAAATTTATCTATGGCCTGGAAAATTAAAGTGTCAAGATTGAGGCTCTGCAATAACTGGGGGGCTGGAAAATCGATAAATTCGCTAACTCAAAATCGATAAATCCACATAGTTCGCACATCCTTACAGCTAGAATTAGATAAATCTTAGCAGCTCTCCAAAAAAATCATCAAAAATTGTTTAGCCGTGCCTTCCCATTCCGCACCCAGCCCCTCCGCAGTTTTAAACCAAAAATGCCCATATATTCTACAGTTTTTAAGCTAAAGACTCCAAATTTGGTGCTTGGATAGATGATTACGACCACGGGAATGCGCGTTTCTTCCATAGTGTTTGAGCTAGAGGCGCTAAATTTGGTAGGAAGATAACTGGTAACGACCCTTAAAGATCTGCATCAATCAGGCCTCTTTTAACCGGTTTTATTAGTGGTATCAAGCTTAAGTCCCTTTACACGATCGGTTTTTCTGTTGCTTTTTTTAACCGACCAAAAATGTTGGCATTCACATTATTCGCATCGGTTAAATTGAAAATCCCATCACTTTTTGTGTTTACACAATCTGGTCTCACTTTTCTACTTAATTCAGCACAAACATAAATAAACAAGATTAATATGGATACAGGAGAAAACATATTAGAGGTTGTTTGTATTTTATCCGCGTTAGCTCAAGCAAAGAATATCTATTTATTTATTTCATTTATTTTTTGCCAACAATTACTAAAAAATACCAAAAACAGCTTATTTACTTATACAAATTTAACCGACGCAAAAAAGAGCAGAAATAGAACACGTTCTATTTTTCTAATTTTTGCGTCGGACGTGTTCTATTTCTGCTCTTTTTTGCGTCGGTTAAATTTGTTTAAGTAAAAAAGGCGTTGTTGGTATTTATTAGTAATTGTTGGCAAAAAATAAATGAAATTAATAAATAAATAGTCTTAGCTTGAGCTTACGCGGATAAAATACAAAGAACCTCTAATATGTTTTCGCCTGTATCCATATGAATCTTGTTTATTTATATGTTTGTGGTGAATTAAGTAGAAAAGTGTGACCAGATTGTGTAATCACAAAAAGTGATGGGATTTTCAATTTAACCGATGCGAATAATGTGAATGCCAACATTTTTGGTCGGTTAAAATAAGCGACAGAAAAACCGATCGTGCGAAGGGGGCTTTACCGCCGTCGGTTGCGACCGACTGGTTTCTACTTGTTTTAAATTGATCAGTATATAGAAATTGTTTACAACTCATCAACACAATTCCCATTATACACTTTAAATTTTAGTTGTTTTGACAATAGTCGATGATAATATGGACGCAAATCAATATTATTGCCGAAATGACGTCCATCAGAATTCATCTTTACCATCAATATCTCAACCACCCTTAAGTAAAATGAGTTATGGAAATAATGCTGGTCAGGAATATATGGCTTGTAGCTCAAATCATTCGGAATCGGCCTTTCATTCGAGGGATATGTCTTTCCGAAATGGCAGTAACAAATCTGCCGTTGGGCATCGGAGCACAGTAAACCCTTACGAATTTTCTAGCTGCAACAACAGCAGTCACTGTACAAATAATTCTGGCAACTTTATCAATATAATGCCAGTTCCATTGGGAACATTACAATACAATCGCAAAAAGTCTACATCACAGGACTACCAGTAAGTAGTCGACTTGCAATAGTTTCTTACAAATATAATATAAAACATTTAAATAAGCATTTTCATGGACAGATCGCGTTTATATTACAATACCGCTGATGTCAAGTGTCGTGATGATTACTATTCGGGCAGTAATGTTAAGCGCAGTAACGATACCACTGCTATTGCACATCATCAAATGCAACAGCAACCACAAAATCAACACCACATGCAACATCAACTTCAACATATTAATCAAAACGCTCACCATCGATTGCAAAATAGTCAACAAAAGACTGCATGTAGCCCGACCTCGGTTTTAGATACAATCGATGTTGATTGCACAATGTTTTCCAATCCCAATGGAAGTGGACGAGTTGTTGCCGCCACTCAAACACATTTAAACAACACCGATATAGCCGCATGTGACCAAATAGGGTCACAAACACCAGTATCTCTGGTTCCAGTAAATGTGCCTGTTCCCCCAGTGATGTACACAGTGCATCGTGTAGTAACGACAGCTCAAATTCAGACAGCAGTTGGAAGTTCATTTGCATCATCTGCGAGTGTTTCGAGCGTTGTGAGTGCTGGTCGGAATGAGAATGATTGCATATCGTCATCAGCACAAGTGACTTCAGCGATGTCCATGTCAGCGAAGGATCCTTGTCTGCATCTCTCCGATATAAGTGGCAATATTATTAATAATGGAAATTCCCTTGGACCTCTGGCTGGAGTTCGTAACGCATCCGGTAGTGCTAATTTTAAATATCTTTTCCATATACCGTTTCTTTTAGTTCTTAACCTTAATCATATTTGCAGGTATGCTACAAAATTTTGTACCAGTTCAACAGAAATGCAATGATAGCAATGATGTTCAACAGAATCCTGTTGTGTCTAAACGAATGGTAAGCGGCAACTCTTCTTCTGCTTACACAAATGCTGGAAAACCAAACTCAATAGTGAACCGAGCTCTACAAAATGTAAGTTTTGCTATATGCCTTATAAAAATTATGTATTTCATTGAGTTGGTTTTTTTTTATTCAGGTCATACCAACTTGTGTATACTTAATGTCACGGGTAGCCGTGCACATGGAGATCGAAGGAACGGTGCAGTGTCCCTCCCAAGTAATGCTTGCTGCTGCATTGGGATGCGAAGAATTAGGAATTTCTAACAAACTGCTGGCGCAGAGTATTTTTGGATTATGGATGACTAGTAGTTTACTAGAAATGCAGCTAAAAGCTCATCATTGTCCTTATATTGTTAGGGTAGCATGGCCTAGTTTACTTGAAAAGTTTAGCAGTGGAACTCCAATTGAAAAGAAATATGATGAGCCTATGATTGTTCTGAAGCGAAATGTTTTTTTTTCCAAGCGAGATGAAGAAAAAATTAAGTAAGTTAGCCTCAATGTGATTCACTCTTTATTAACCTACGTCTACTGACGAAAACATTAATAGGGATCATCGAATTGTTGAGTTGCTTTACGAGGAGGCAAAGAACTACGTATTAACAGGAAGATATATTATGGAGCCTGTCCATTCGCTCATGCTGGGTGGTATTCAGGCTAGAATTGAACTGGGTCCGTACAACTCGCACACACACACAGTGGGATTTTTTAGGTGAGTGGTACAATTGAGTTACATTCTAGTTAATTTTACAAATGCTTATATAGAGAAAATCAGTCAAGGTTCTTACCAAAACATGTTGCCAAGAGTTCAAACTGGCTATGGCTTCCAGTTAGTAAAAAGAACTCAGCTGAAATAAAACTCTTAGAACAATTCAAGCGAGTGCCGCAGACAGCTACCACTCGTAAACTAATGCGAAAGTATTTGGAGTTTTGCTGGGCGTTACCATTTTATGGGTAAGTTTATTCTCAAATTGCAACTATTACTGATAGTACTTTTCCATTAAGGCATTGTTTCATATTTCGTAAAATATTACATTCACAACATTATACAGAATAAGAACATGGCTTTTTATACTCAAAAATACAGTTGTTTTAGATTTTGCAAGGCGGCTGGAAGTGGAAAGATTAGATGTGATTTTGGGTAATATGTGGGTTTATGAAAAGTTTGACGTTATATTGATAATTTGTGAAAGTATTATGAATTGCTTCGCACAACCACAGGGATCGTATTTGGTTTCTTTAATTCAATTTTCGGTAGATTTTCTTTTTTTTGCAGATACTCGATACACAAATCAAATAAACTGAAAGTTATTTTTATACTCTGATATTGGCGGTCGGAGAAACGTTATTTACCCTTAAATTACCATGTGCACAGCTTCAATGCAAGATTTTATCCAAATTTTAGTGGGTTGAAGCTATAAAAATATATTTGACAAATCCATCCTGCCTCGTTACAGTTACAATACATTTTGATCGGTATGTTTACCGAAGCTTTCAGTTTTGAGTGTATGTAAGATTTCTTGTGGAAGTCTTCGTAATGACCACACGTTTAAAGGGAATATCGATATACCATGAGTTGTATCAATCAAACTAAATTAATTCCATATGATCAAAATAATTGTATAGAAACTAAATCTTATTATATTTAAATTACATGCTTAAGTGCGGCATTTTTTCACGGACAAATGGAGCAACCTGTAAGAGGCATCATGTCATTGGTCAACCATAAGGATATGGAAGTTTTACTTGCTGTTAATGAGAGAGGAATTTTTATAATAGACTGTTTGGAAAACGTGAGTATTCAATGATCTTTAGTCGTTCTTCGCATGGGTTGCACTTGATATTGGCGGGGGCGCAGTTTTTATCCCGATCACGAAAAAACCATAACCATTTTTTCCAAAGCCTACCGAATTTAATTTTTTCTTTGCCGACTGAATGTAACATAATTTGTCAAAGCAGCTGGATCATAAAACTGGGAAAAATTTAAAAACTTATTTGGTTTTTTTCAAATTAAGATATTGCCACTAAGAAACAATGGGCAGAAAAAGTTAGTTTGATTATAAAACAAACAATAAGTACATAAATCTATATTACTATATTTTAACTAACAGTTCATTTTTTTAAATGTTTTAGCGCGATATCCTTACAATCAATGGTATGTTGCTAAGACCTCTTGCGAGATTATAAGGGTGCAATGAGAACTTGCTAAAGTATTTTAGTTTTTTTCCGCTAATTCCTCCTTGAATTATATGATGTTTAAGTCTAAGAAAATAGCCAGCATTGATAAGCCAATGGACGTATCCTTTGCTGGGTAGCGCATTTGCTATACGACCATCGGTACAGTGTTGGGAAGATAAAGTCAGATCATAATAAAGAAGAAAGTTACTTGCTTACATTTTTGTTCGTTTACCTTAATTAGCCAGTAGGGTAACTATTTTTCCATGTTGACCAAATGAATAGCTGCTAGTTGGATTAATCCGGGAAAGCAAACATTTTGCAAAATGTATTGATAGACACGATAATAAGCTTTTAGGTCTGTACGATGAGGAAACTTTGTGATAATTTTCTGGCTTTGGGATCATTATGATGATTGTCTTTTTATACCCTGAAACCATAAAATGGGTAAAACAGGGTATAATGGTTAAGTGCAAAAGTATGTTACAGGCAGAAAGAAGCATCTCCGACCCCATAAAATATATATATTCTTGATCAGCATCAACAGCCGAGTCGATATAGCCATGTCCGTCCGTCTGTATGAACGCGTCAATCTCAGAGACTACAAGAGCTAGAGACTTCAGATTTTTAATATAAGGTCTCCTTTACCATGAGCAGAACAAGTTTGTTTCACACTATCGATAGATATTCTGGTTTCCAAAATACACATGGAATCGATTACAAAAAATATCGAATTTGGAAAATGTAAAAATGGGCGTTGAAATAATGGGTAACGATAAAACTTTTCTCAAAATTTTCCAAATCGGTTAGGAAACGCCGGAGATATTGTTAAGTTAAGTCAGTCGAATTGATCAGTATATTTTGCAACTGGGTTTAGGGTTCTAATCTTCTTACTTGTTTCATCTGTCTGGAAAAGGGCCAAGTTTAGTGATGGTATTGAAGAGCTGGGCAGCGAAGCAGACCGCACAGTAAGGAAACTCAATAACCATCTTTAAGGTTAATAAGTCATTCCCGGGAGACTGTTTTGGGTTTAATTGCTCTTTAAAGATTCGTGGGATTTCATTCGGGCGAATCATTTTTGGCTCATGTTGAAGCTGAGAGTCGTTTGATGCAGTCGGTAGTAAGAACGTACTTGTTGCTGAACAAGGTTGGAATACTTTTTGAAGGTGAGAAGCAAGTATGCTAGCTCTTTTTTCATCGGTGCGGGCTTAGTCATCTGCTAGGTTTCTAAAAGAGACATCAGTTTCTGTGGGTAAGCTAAGAGTTCGGTGAGCTTTTCACATAGTACGTTTATGCTTGCAAAAAAGCATGATTTCAGATCGTGATTTTTTAAAAATATACAAGCATAAACACAAAATCATGATTTTTTACTACACACGTATTTTGACTATTAGTACGTTTATGCTTGCTGTATCATGATTTTTTCAAATCACGCTTTTTAAAATAAGCCTGTTTATGCTATTTTATAAATATCATGATTTTGCTGAAGGGGGGAGCCACCTATGAATATTAACAAATAATAAAATAATTAGCTAGCTGCAACAGCACATTATTTTCTTTAATTATGCTAAGGAGCTCGTTCGTCTCCGCAGAAGTCCAGTGGCTTTTATTGTTTTCCATTTTTAACGTTTTTCTTCTTCAGTGCTGGACAGCTTATATTACACAGTAGCGTTGCCAGACTGTTTTCCACAAAAAATCATGATTTTTCCAAAAAATCATAGTCAAAATACGTGTGTAGAAAAAAATCATGATTTTGTGTTTATGATTGTATATTTTTAAAAAATCATGATCTGAAATCATGCTTTTTTGCAAGCATAAACGTACTAATTGTCTTGCAGTTTGTCTTGCTGGCGGCGTGTGTTTGTGTTTGTTAAGCGTGCAGTCTAGATCAGTGTAGTTGTTGTAGTAAGTTCTGTTGCGGTACCGAAAGGAGGCGCTGTGCTTGCCGATTTTGATAGACGCTTTATACCGTTGTTGTCCATTTGTTTTCATCATCAACTTCATTTGTATTTCATTTTTAGACTCTATTATTGGGCCTCCGATATGAAGATATGTCATGGGATTATGCTAAACCAAGTGATAGTGATGATTCCGAATGTCTTACATGCATATTCTTGCAGGTAAAGTATTTTCAAAAAGTATCATAAATACAACAGCAATACATATATATTTGTTTTAATTAAATTCAGTTTGATGCTGTGGAAAATGGAATACAAATATCTAAGTTAGTGCAAGTGTTTTCGAAGCAAGCGGCTATGATTGATGCACTTATTTCGCACTTTACAGAGCAAATGAGAAAAAAAAGACAAGAGTTAAACACTGCCGAACAATTTCATGATGGTAAGTTTATTGGTATTGGCATTGTTGATAATTCTTGGTATTAATTCCTAGCTCATAAGCTAATGTAAGAAATTATTGATTAGTTGGGTCTTTGAAATTGATATTGAGATCACCGGCGAGTATAATTGGCAGTGTATCGAAATTCCGTTCTGCGATCACTTCAAATAGGCCAGCAGCTTTATGACTATATGCCATCAAATGCAACTGAAGGAAATGTCGATTATCCTTTTGGCTTGTCCCTGGTGTAATGTAAGCAGCAACGATTAAAAGCGTTATTCATTTATGTTTTCTTCAATTGAACATATATTTCCAATAGATTCATAGGTGAAACTAATACCACTATTTTGCTGCGTTTTGAATTGTAAAAGACTGTAATTTTTTGACTGAAGGTGTATTGCTGCTTCATTTTGATAGATAGCTACTTCTCCTGATCTGATCGCATTTCGTTTGAACTTGGATAAAATTTTGAAGCGTGTAAGTGTTAGCTCATTTTCATTTTCTAGCCACGTAAGTAAGTAATAGAATTTGTGCCTTTGACAGGATCGTATCTGTAGAAAAATCCATTAAATGAACGTGTAAGCTTTGAACATTCGTTGCTTGGATATTCGTGACAAATGTGGCATTATTTTTAGAAAAAATGCCACGAGCCAGACAAGCAAATATAGGTCGGGGAACGCGTAATGTAAATGATGTGGCATTACAAAGACAATCACAGACTGCAGATGAACGCGCACAAGCTAATGCAAGGCAGCGTGAACGTAATGCACGAAGTAGATCTGTAGATCCTCTCTTCCTTCAGTTTTTGGTGGACATGTACGTCAAAGTGGACAGTGAGCGCTTAAGGTTTACTGCCTTAAACGGTTTAAGTTAAACCTAACAAAAATGCGAGCAGAAAACTTTATACATAAACGAATGACTCGGAATTAGATCCAAACAATTTAGCTCAAATGGTCACACTACCATCGTCATTTTTAAAAAGACCGAGATATCTTCATGAGTACACGCAGGATGCGCTCTATACGTGCGTAAACACGGGAGGCTTGATCTACAAAGGAATGTAATCCCGCTTGGCCAGAAATTACTAACGGACGGACATGACTTTGAGAGGATAAACAGATGACCACTGAGAGTATTCATAGAGTAGAAGTCCGCGACGACTAGTTTTAATATAAAGTACACCATATTAACCTGTTTATATTATTGTAATATTGTATGTAAATTTGACTTAATAGCACAATGTTTTCACTTTATAGCACAACGTTATTTCATTTTTTGATTTTGTTGTGTATTTTCAAAAATCTCTTTGTCAAAATGACAACTGAAAAGCTTGAAGCTCTGACTTGATGTCAAAAGAGCTTATAAGGTCTTTTTTTTAAAGAATGTACCCCAGCCCTAAGAAATATTCTTGTACAAATTTAGATGCCACGCCCCCGATAACACCCCCAGCCTCCCTTCCCCAACATTTTATTACTTTGAGCTAGAGTCACCAAATTTGAAACGAAGATTGCTTTTTGCCATCCCCCACCTGCATCCGGCAATCTTTCAGGAAGCATACACCCCTGCCGAATCCGCACCTCATTGCAATCAAGTCTGATTTTATCGGTTTTATTACTGGTAACGATTCGGTTGCGTCCGACTGCAACGATTCTACGTGTTTTCATTAAAACTTTATTTGAACGTTGACGGTGCTTAACTTAGGGCCGGTTTCTCCATGTCCAGTTAAAGTGTCAATTAGTTAATCTCGGCATAACTTTAATGCTCGTGTTAAACCAGTTTGGTTTTCTCAATGCAAAGTTAACCTTATTCGTTCAGATACTATCGCTCTGATGGTGCTGCCAACTAATTACGAGGAAATCACCTGATTGGTGTGGTATATTTTTTGTTTTGTGACCGCCAAATTCGAAACAAATGCTTAAAACATAAACTTTATTGAGCGCGGCTAAAATATATAAGCGCCAACGTAAGAAAAACGTTTCGGTTGCTGAGAAGCATGCAGTTAATGTTCTTGTGAAGTCAAACCAAAATATTTTGTATAATAATAAAACATATGCAATGCAAGTGACGGCTTGAATCAGGTAATTGCCTAACGATGGTTTTAGCGATATTTATATCGGCCCTTTAACGAACGATAAATGTTAGCCGGCACTCAGGCATCGGTTAAGTTTATCGCACGCTAAGCCCTAAACGAACATTGAGAAACTCAATTTCGACTAAACTTGGGATAGTTACGCTAACCGGAAATTGAGAAATCGGCCCTTATTCGTTTGCATAGGTTCGGTTTTATTTGCTGATATCTTTCTTGCGAATTTCAGGAATATATTTTGGATTGCCTTTATCGATTTCGATTGGTTGAAGAAGAATCATATAAGCGATTACATTTTTAATACGCTTTTATTAGTTTCACTTGTATGCATGTAAACCTATAATGATCGAAAAATACTAGCGTGGGCGCTCACACTTTTTTAATAATAATACTAGACTTTTTAGATCATTATTGTTTTAACCTAAGTTTAAAAATTATTTTTTAGCTCGAAGTTTATTTGCGCGTTTTTAATTTTTATACTCGATTTCGAAGGTAAAGAGTATACTGGGTTTGTGCAATGTCCGTCATGGTGTCTGTCCGTCTGTATGAACGCAACTTTTTTCCACACTCTTCAAGATAAAGACTTGAAACTTTGCAAATGTCTTTATCTATGGCATAGTAAATTAAAGTGTTAAGATGGGAGTTATACGATAACTAGGGGGCTGGCAACACGATAAACTCGATAACGCAAAGTCGATCAAAAAATTGCATCAAAAATTTTAAAGCCACGCCCCCGCAGTTTAAAACCAAAAATGCCTATATCTTCTACAGCTTTTGAGCTAGAGCCTCCAAATTAAATGCCAAGATAGGTGAGGACAACCCCCAAACAAACGCAAAAAAACTTTGGATGCCACGCGTATCAATACTAGCCGCCCCCAACCGCCCCAACGCTTTGCTTAACACGGTAATGCGTGTATCTTCCAAAGTGTTTGAGCTAGAGTCACCAAATTTGGTAGGAAGATAACTGTTAACGACCCCCAAAAAACTGAACTAAAATTTTGAAGCCAGTATACCGTAGTCGGTTGCGTCCGAATGCAACGATTCTACATGTTTTTTAAAATACATTTTATTAACAATATTTACGATTATTATTTTTTTAATCATTTTTATTTACAGAACCAAACCCAATTCAAAATAATGGCAATGGAATATTATGCAACAAACTGTCTCAGTTGACTTTAGCCAGCTTCGATGAAGAAGGTCGCTGTATTGGACAAATGGGATCATTATCTATAAGCTATTAACATTTGTTGATATAGATATAAAGTTCTTAATACAAATAAAACTATAGTATTTCTAATATACACGGTGTCCTTGACAAATGAACATAGTTTTTTGAGTATTGCTGCAACCAGCTAACGCTGTTCGGAACTATAAAATACAAGCAAAAGAAGATTTATATGGTGACTATATTTTTGGATGTCGCAAATAATATACAGGCTCCTTCAAAAAGACTTAGCCACAACGTGTAGGACAAAATGTATGTTGTAAATAAGTACAACTATCAAGCAATAAACGGTCTTTATGCCACTAAAGTTATTTGAAATTTTTAACTCTGTAGTAGAAACATTACAAATACCTTCGTTCATGTCTTCGCCAAATTATAAACATGGTGGATCATTAAAAAGTCGATACACATCAAGGTGCCACGACCACCTACTTCCTACAAAATTCAAGACTTTTTAAAGCAGACTTTTCAGATTATTTGTTGATGTGTGAACATCTTTAGGCGCGGGTAGCAAAATATCTCAGTTGAATACATGCAAACAAATTTCGAATGGCAGACTGAGATTGGAAGACTTATAGTGGCCGACTGGGAGTAACTGACTGAGAAATTGCATATACAAACATATTCATCTGCCTGAAAATAAGTATGATGTTATTGGTGTAGCATCAGCGAATAACTGTAAAAGACGAAGTCTTGCTACTCGTTAGCTTACTTAACTTAAGTATGCCTTGCTTTGCACCATGATAAAATAACATAAGGTGGTCCTGTCCAAGGTATACTTAAAAACATGGTTGAATTATACATGGTTAAGTCGAGAGAGCATGCTCGCTCAATTTTTAGGAGCCTGTTGTTAGTCGCAAAGCAGCTGTCAACGTGATAAGTTGTGAGTGCGGACGAATTTTTCTTGGAATTTTAAGGTTATGTTACTTTTTTAGATCTATGTTTATATGTTTTATACGTTTATACATGTTTCATGTCATTTTATTTCATTTACATAATCAGCTTAAATTGTTGTTTACACATGTAGCCAAAAACACAGAACGCTCTGAAATTAGAACCTCTGTTGAAAAATGTAAACAAAATCACACATCGTTCTATCTCTTTTTTGCTCACTAAAACAAGACGATGAAGCAATATCGAGAAAGCAATTATGCTATCTCTCTTGCACTCGCATGGTCTTATCAGCAGGCTCCTTCTGCTACGCATGACTTAACCTTGTATAATTCAACCATGCTTAGGGCCGATTTCTCAATGTCCGGTTAGCGTAACTATCCCGAGTTTAGTCAAAATTGAGTTTCTCAATGTTCGTTTATAGGCTATTCACACTAGGGCACATATCGGGGAACGATGAGATGTGAAATTGTGTTCACATTGCAACATTTAACATCTTGCGTCTTCTTCTTCATTTGTAAAAAAGACGCTTATTTCACCACGTATTTTTTTTGTCGTTACAAAATATTACAAAAAAATGGATAAAAGAAATTTAGAGATAATATCTATAGTTGCTCAGTAACAGGGTATGATTGTTGATCTTGCTGAATATTTAAATAAACCCTGTGAAGACGAGGATTTCGAAGATGAGCAACTTTAAGCACTTGTTGCAATGCCTCGGAGGATTTGGGCGCATGTAAGTGAAAATAAAAATTAATAAACACTAGGTAAATAATCAAAAAACTTTTAGATGCGGTTTGGTGAGTTTTGGGAAAAGGATATTCCCAAAAATAATGAAGCCTTTTTTGATCAGCTGTTTTCTAAAGGCCCAGTTACCCGAACGTGAACCGAATTGAACGTGGACTTAGAAAACAGCTGATCAGTTCAACTAAACGTCAAACACTATTTGCTGGTTACCCAAAACTTGAACTGAATTTAACTGAATTGGAAACCTGCAGAAAACAGAATTTTTAGTTCCAGTTCTTATTTCAGTTCAAGTTACGATCCATTTACATTGAACAGCTGATTTAAAATGGACGAGCATAAACTCATTTGGTTGGTGCAGGAAAATGATTTTTTGTACAATAAAGCTAGCAAACTATTTAAGGATCCGGAAAAGAAAAGGGCAGCTTGGATATCAATTGCCGCGGAATTGGGAACACACCTTAAGTATATTTGTATTTACATAATTGTTTTTTTAAGAGTCCATTTGCTGAAGCGCAAGTAGGTTAAAGAATTCTTTTGTTTTTTATTAAATTCTAATATTGTTTATTCTTTTTGAAGTCTACGCGCGAACTTTTTGTTAAACGTGCCCTTGGAATGTGGTGCGACTGGGCTAAAATCGCCGCCATTGGAACCTTTGTCTCCAGCGCCAGCACCCAATTCGCCATGTTTTGGAACTTTTGACAGCAGCGATTCATGGCTAGATGCGACATCAGAAGTGTTGACGCCGACAAATGATGTGTGCATGCAGTCATCCGGTTCGTCATGTACACAAAGGCAAACGACGTTGCTATTTGAGTCACCTACACCAAATAGCCAAGCGGAATGACGTTTAAAACGACAAAAAAAGTGACTTGTCGGAAATGCTGGTCGAGGTTAACAAAACGTTTAATAGTTACGTGCAAAATGCTATGAACAAACGAGAGGATGAAGTGGCCGTTGGTTTCACCACAACAGCATGTGAAAATATCAAAACAATGACAAACAGCTGTTTGATAATTTAATGTTCAGGGTAATCGGTTCAATTTCATGTTCAGGTTCATTTTTAGGTTCAAGTCTAGTTCACGTTTGGGTAATCGCTTTGTTTTCATATACCAACTCACGCTCGCATTCAATTCGAATTCAGTTCAAGCCAAGTTCGGGTAACTGGGCCTTAAGTCCACGTTCAATTCGGTTCACGTTCGGGTAACTGGGCCTTTAAGTATACCTTGGTGGTGCCGTCGGCAGCCGGCTTTTTACGAAGTATACACTTATTTCAGTGCACGTTTGCTTTTTGACGAGAAAGGTTGGGTGTGGACGAATTTTTTTCTTGTTCATTACCCCTTAAGCGTGCACCAATATGAAATATTGCAAATTTTGGTGCAAAGTTGTGGAGGAAGTAAGTCTTGTTCATGTACCGAAGGGTAATATGAAAATAATATTGTGGGAACAAAGCCTGGGTTGCAGCCTGGGGAGAGCTGGATAAATTTGTAATTTATTTTTATTTTAAAATAAGACTACAATTAAAAGCTAAGTACTTGAACAAAAAAATTTGTATTAAGAATCAAAAGCAGCGTTTAATTGGTAATTAAAAATTATTAAAAATTAAACATTAAAAAAATATCTCGTCTTTTTAATTTAAATGGCATGTTCAAGCCCTACTGACATGCTGAGGGTTAATCAACAATCACATTGCCGCCTCACTCACACTCAATACGACACTTAGTATACTATGTTCTTTTCACTCGCACTTATTGCAAGCATACAATAAGTGGATGGCTGTTGCTGACGTGGTACATGATGATTCACACGTGTGGGGAGGTTAGGTTTTCCGAATATTTTTTATTCACTTTAATTGCCTTCTTATACTAACATAGTCTTTTAGTTCTTAATCTCGTACGTGTATGTATTTTCAATTATCTGTCCTAATGGAGGGAATCTTTCCACGCCAGCCCTTTCTATTTGTTACTTGTTCGTTCAATGCTGTTCACGCTAAGCCACTTAACTATTTTAAATTCTAGCCGTCATGGAAACTTCATACTTTTGCACAAAACCATTATACCCTGATTTACCCATTTTATGGGTTCAGGGTATAAAAATGGTTTAAGCCATTTTCTTAAATCATATGCAAATCTGAATTTCAACTAAACGAGATTGGCTACTCACCAAACCGAAAAACTTGAATTTTGTTAATAATAGATATACAAACTGTAAAATCATCACAGCACACATATTGAATGACGAGTATGATGGTGCTGACCTGAAATACAGTTTCTAGAAGGTGTGTATTAAGATGTATTAAGATGATTAAACGGATAAATTTTTAGGAATTTCAAATGAGAATAAATCATGCATATCTAGAAATGAGTTTGAAAATGAAAAGTACGTAGTAGGTTCGACTATGATATAAGTCTAAATGCAAACCCAAATAAATATTTTGATTATCATGTTTTGATCGAAGTCCCTTCGAATACTTTATACATTTTTTTATTAACGTTTGGTGCTTGATTTCCATTTGTCAATTGTTTTTATATCCACTGCATTTGTTTTGTGGGCTGGTGTGTGAGATGTTGTAGGTGTGAGCACTGGAATAGAAATCAGGAGACATAAAGGCGGTGGAGAGTAAAACAAAACTTTCAGATGGTTACATGCAAGCCATACTTAATCTAGGTATGAGTTACTTATGCGTGTATGAGTGATGTTCCAGGTGATGTAGTTATCGCATTAAGGCCTCAGTGTAAAGCCTGAGGATAGTTTAGCCGTGGGGCCAAATGATGCGTCGAGTCTGTGAGTCTTAAACGAATGTGAGTCTGTTTGGTTTGGAGGACTCCAGGTTGTTGCAAACAGCGATAGTACGTCGTAAGGCCACTAATTTTTATCTTGGGGCGGTCCGATTGTGATTAGAAGCGTTCCACGCGGCACCTCATTAACACCACCGTCGGTAAACAGCGGCTCACTATCGGGCATTGAGGGAATTGACCTTTTAACAGCTTAACCGGTTCCGGTTTTATAAAGTTAAATAGTCATTGAATATCAATTTGAGAAAACATGTGATAAATCATGAAAAAAAAAAAATATATAGAAGTAAAGCGAAGCAAAAAAAAAGAAAAGAAAAATAAATCATGAGCTGTTGCAGAAATAATTAAATAAAATAATAGTCAGCAAGCAAACAGGAATATGTTAAGCCCATTTCATTAAGTAATGACACAATCTCAAAGTGCGTGAGAAACAGCATTAGGAAAAGAACCAACTTAGAACCCAGACGAAATTATATAAGGCAGTTTTGTTTGACCCTTTTAAAAAAAACCAGGGGTGGAGAACAAAGGATTGATAATTTCATCAGATCAAGCGTGGACACCTATAAGTGCAGCAAAGTCAAAGGAGGGTTGATAACAAAGGATTGATAATTTCATCAGATCAAAATCTTACAGCGTTCAGATGGACACCTGTAAGTGTATCAAAGTGAAAGGAGGGGTTGAGAACAAAGGATGGATAATTTTGTCAGTTAAAAATCAAAACACAGTCAAGGTTGGTTAGTACATCATAGTCAAAGGAGAAAACATTCCTATCTCGCATTGTTATTAACAATAGCAGCAACAAGAACACCAGGATTTGTGAGAATCGGTGCTCAAAGGATCTGTTTTGGCTATTTTACTAAGAATTGTTATGCCATGTTCTGATATACCAGTTAATCACGTGATTAGCGTCGTTGACTTGATTTAAGCGCTAATCATCTTGTAAACG
Organism: Scaptomyza polygonia; assembly: GCA_035044585.1. Lineage (NCBI taxonomy): Eukaryota > Metazoa > Arthropoda > Insecta > Diptera > Drosophilidae > Scaptomyza > Scaptomyza polygonia. The sequence continues at coordinate 67,639 of JAWNNU010001903.1, read as the reverse complement.
CGCGTTTAACTCATACAAGAACTGTCAAACGTAATCACTTCACTGACGTGTTTAACTTTTAATCATGATGTTTATTGGAGTGCAACCCTGTGTTTGTTTAACAATAACCACAGATGGCGCTGTTTTTGCATATTTCAAAGCTGATTGCTATGAAAAAACTTAAATTTGATAGAAGTAATCATATGCGAACAGCTGTTATCTGTCACAAAAAAGAACAAAGAAGTAATGGCAGCAAAAAAAAAGAGAGTTAATTGGTGCGATGGTACTTTTCTCCAGCACTTTTTCATTACAAATCCCTCACATATGGCTGCACGCAACTCAAGGTGCATTTTATATTGCATTTGCGCAATACTTATGTGTGCTCTTGATGTTTTGAGCAGATCCTCCATTATTTTTGCCATATCAAAAATTCTTATCATATAAAATATAATTTGAATAACATTTGGCGCCATCTTTATTCACTTTTCTTTAATTTAGATTTTTTCTGCTGTTTGCTATTCAGTTTGCTTGATTTATAAATGTAAACAAACAGCTGTCAAACTTAATCTTGTGCGAAACAGCTGTTTGATGTGTGAACGCATAAGTTTATCGCAAGTAGATTATCGTACTGACGTGATTAACTTTTCATAGTGTGAACATGGCATTAGAGACAATTGTGTGCCTGTTTAATATGCGTTACCTTGCACACCTGCATGCAATAAAAAACTAATTTTTATGATAGTAAGAATCAGTGAGCAAAAAATACAAGGATAGAGTCTAGTGAGTGCCTGTTTGATGTGCGTTGTTTTGCACACCCGTAAGCAAGCCATAAACAACGAATTTCATGATCGTAAGGGTCAGCAGCAAGGTCAATACATAGATTCTTAACAAGAGCATTGATACTTGTAGACAAAGATTTGAGAGTGTTAGAGGGGGAAAGTGTTAGAGGGAGAAAGTGTTAAAGAGAGCAAGTGTTAGAGGGGGCAAGTGTTAGAGACGTCATGTCTGCGCCTGTTTAATGTGCGCACGCACATATTAGATAGGAGTCAAGTGTGCGCCGGTTTGACGGCGCTGCTTTGCACTCCTGCAGGCAGATCATAAACAAGGGCAAGTAAAATCATAGAGCCGCTCGCATTGTTATGGTCAACTTCAATACCAAAAACAACATTCGTGAGGGTTATGCGAACAAAAGATGGAATTTTCTTTCGCAGCAGCAGCAAGATCAATACATAGGTTCTAAACAAGAGTATTGATACTTGTATATTAAGATTAGAAAGTGTTAGAGAGGCAATTGTTAGATAGAAAGTGTTAGGGAGAGAAAGTGTTAGAAGGAAAAAGTTTTAGAAGCAAGTGTGCGCATATTTCTTAACTATCATTTATATTTGCAAATTTCATTTGTATTTGTAGCTAAGACAGAGAGTATGCGCATGGTTTAAGTGCATTAGTAAAAGGAGGGGAAGTGCTAGTGGAGGCAAGTGTTAGAGTGAAGTGTGCACCTGTTTGACGTGCGTTGCCTTGCGTACCTGAATACAGGTCATAAGCCTTCATTGTTATGAACAACAACATCAACAACAACATGCACAACATCATTCGTGAGGGTTATGTGAGCAAGGGATGAGAATTTCCTTACACAACAGCAACAGCAAGATCAATTCAAAGGTTCTATACAAGACTATTGATTCTTGTAAATTAAGATTAGAAAGTGTAAAAAACAAGTGGGTGCATATTTCCTAGCTTTTAATAAGGAGATAAGAGAGAGTGTGCGAATGTTTTACCCGCGTTGGTAAAAGGGGGTGGGCAGGTACTTTATCAGACTCCTTATAATGAACACCTACAAGTAGGTAGGACATGTACATTAGTCGGCTTCCATATAAGTAAAAAAGAGAGAGCTGGTTTGATCTACATATGCAAATTTCTAAGCTAGCAATAATTACACTCCCGCAAGCAGGTCATAATTAATGGTAAAGTACAATCATAGAGCCGGTCGCATTGCTAGGAAAATCTTCCATTCAGTAAAGAACAAAGGTCAAGTGTGTGCAGGTTTCTTAGCTACAAATAAGTAGATAAGAGACAGTTTTCTTAGAGCCGGTCGCATTATTTTAAAAAACTGCAATAACAACAGAATCAGTTGCTACACACAAAAAAAAAATCAACGGTTGAATTTAACCGACGCAACAGTTACAGTAACAGATAATTGACTGCCGCCCAAAGTAAATTTACAATTGTAACTGTAGCTTTAACGTTATAGATTAGTTGATATTTTTCTGCTGGAATCTATAGCCATTCCTCCTATCCGACAAATTACAACAACAATTTTATGTAATTTGTTGTTTTAAGGCACAACTGATAACCACAGTTAATTTACCATAAAAAATTGTTACTGTAACGTAATTAGCAATCCTGAACTGTGCCAACTGTAATGTAACAGCTTACCTTGTTAAATAAAATGTATGTGTTTTGTTGTTGCAGCGATGAACTGTGCCCATGGTAAAGTTACCATACTCTACAGTACCTTTTACTGTGAGAACAGTGATATGACAGCAGAAATTGTTAAATAAAATGTATGTGTTTTGTTGTTGCAGCGATGAACTGTGCCCATGGTAAAGTTACCATACTCTACAGTACCTTTTACTGTGAGAACAGTGATATGACAGCAGAAATTGTTAAATAAAATGTGTGTTTTGTTGTTGCAGCGATGAACTGTGCTCATGGTAAAGTTACCATACTCTACAATTCTGACGCGCTCCTTTATATTTGAACATGTTTCAACATGTATGTATGTATATCGTGGTAAAACAAATCAGTACCGTTAGGATAATACTCACATTCCGGCACCGATCGAAAATGTGTGTACATATATTCGCCGGCAGCACGGTGCGTGTTTTGTTTTTGCATCGGTCGACTTGTACGTCTGACTGTCGCCAATCGTCCCAAGACGCAAATGCACTGTGGGTAAGCCGCACGTAATTTGAAGTGTGAAAAACAAAAAAGTGATAAACAATATAAGTGCCGCCGTTTTATAGTTCTTGGACATTATGAAATGGTAAGTATAAGTGCGTTTATTTTATAATGCGTTGCAATACAACGCACCGATCTAGTTTTCGTCTGTACCTGCCCACTGTAAAATCATTTTGTGTGTTCTTTTTTTTTTGTTCTTCGGCTTGTGTTTAATTATAATTTTGCCTATTCTTTTTGTGGATGCATCGAAGTCGCAGTTCTGGTTCATTTCAAAAAAATTGTTGTAGTGAAAAGACGTCAAAAATGGAACAAATTAACGAAAAGCAAGCCGACACTGAACTCATTAACTGTAACAACAATGAAGAGCTTAGTGCGTTGCTCACAGAATGGAAGTGCGGGCATTTAATAGATGTGTTTAATGGTGCGCAAATATAAATATAAATAAGAAGATATATTCAAGAATATTAATGTTAATTTACTGTTTATTAAAATTAAACTATTTTGCAAATGTAATTGGTTTTGTTTAATTTTACTATATATATGTATGTAAGTATATAGCTGCGTGCTCTTTATTAACGCATAAGCGCAACTTCTATTGCGATGGGGGTAACACAAAGTGCAATTAAGATAATTTAATAAATTTATATTTTCGCCCATCCAGCTGAGTCGATTAAAATTAGATCGCTGCGATTTTTAACTGAATGGGATTTGGAAAAAATATTTAGGTACCATAAGCTGGGCGATAAAATCGAGTTTCGATGTAAGCTTTGGGAATGGAAGCGCACCAGAGTATGTTTGATAATTTTCTTTTTTAAAAAATTCATATTTATATTGTGTGTATATTATATTATTCAAGGGCTATGACAATACGCGAACATACTCCACAGTGTCTATTGGCTCTAATATTGAAGATTGGAATTCTGGGTTTTCGCAAAAAAATTTAAAATAACGAGCGCTGCAGTAACATCACAGAAAAATAAGTTACTTTACTGTTAATAAGTAAAAAAATAGCATTACTGTAAAATAGTTTCTTTACTGTAAAAATAGGAATTGTACTGTAAACAACAGTAATTTTTAACTATTTTTGAAGGTAGGCGCGTTTTTAGCAATAATTTCGGTTGATTTTTACAGTGTTAACAGTAAACTTTACGTAATTTCTTACGTTTAATTTTACTGTAAAGATCGGTTGATTTTACTATTTTATCGGTTGGCGCATTTTTAACCGACAGAATTGGTTGGTTTTAACCGATTTTTTTTTGTGTGTAGGAAAATTTTATGCAGTTAATTATACCACACTTTTAACAAGCTATTGATTATTTTTGAAATTGGTTTATTTTGTTATAATGATAATTTTATATAGTTTTTTGCATTAGGTTTATGTTTAGATGATTGATGTATATGCAAAAACATTAACCAAACATTAAGACTAAAGCCGCATACTTATAGCCGGTAGAACACAAAGGTCACACACCATGTTTTCTTAAGGCTTTATTAATAGCTTTATCAAATCAATCTTATAAGCTTTAGTTTAAATACTCAGTATATGAATATCTAAGAGAGTTATATGTATTTCACTATTTAAAAAGGTTGAAGACGTTCGTTTAACTGGTATTAAATAAAGTAACTTAGATGTTAGTTTTCATACTTCATCGTTTGTTGAGATTTTTTTTTTAATACATGTATATTTGATTCTATGATATAGTCATTAATAATTTATTTTGATTCATTCAACTTGTAAGGTACTCTTTTAGACTGAATTAATAATCTTGTTTAACTTTTTTATTGCAGTATTAGACAATACTTGATTAGATTATCCTTGACAAATAATGTCCATCTGCACACTATAAGATTATTGTCCAATGTTTATGTGGTTTAATGACACTTTTACACTTTAAGATATTCGTCAAACTATTTGTTATATTTGGCTATAATACTTCATCAAACTCATTTATCAAATCGACTTCTCAAATACGGAAAATGAATACAGTTAGCTGACTGAAAGTATTACAATGTTTTAAGCTGCTTGATTATTGTTTTACTATTCTGTTTTCCAAGAGTGTTATTTACGATAAAAAGATATTAAGAATGTGTTTGTACTCATTGAGTGAGTTTAAAAATTCTTATTTTAGGTATCCTTTTGATGTTGTGATACCTCTGATACCTCATCTTAACTTGTGTTATGTTGAATTGTTTTCTTCAAATAAGTATTCTTTTGACTTTTAAATCTTTCATGTTATGTATTTAGCTAACTTGACTAGGTTTTACACTAAAAACGAGATAGATTGTGTTATTGTCTATTAAATGCCACCTATAACTTAACAGGGAAATCGTTCGGATTTGAATTTTTTCTCTTTATAACTGATAGCTTAAGTATATTTTAATTGTCAACCTACATACCTTTTCCACAGAAGGTTCAGTAATTTATCAATGGTTCATTCAACTACTTTTATGTTTAACATTACACTTTTAATGATTAGACGCGATTTCGGTACTATCCAAATTATTACTAAAACTAAGAATATTTCATAGTTAATTTCCATTAATTGATGGACGGTTATGATTTTATTATTTGTTTTCACACTCATTGTCGTATTTAATAACGAAGTGTATTAAACTGGCTTCAGTTTTGATGTAGGGAACTGGCGGTTCTACGCCAATCAAAAAACCCATTAATTTTGACAGGTTAATTACCCCCCGCTGAATTTTTTTTGACCCTTTTATTACCCCCCGCTGATTTTTTGACCCTTTTAAAAAATACCAGGAGTGGAGAACAAAGGATTGATAATTTTGTTAGATCAAAATCTTACAGCGTTCAGATGGACACCTGTAAGTGCATCAAAGTCAAAGGAGGGTTGAGAACAAAGGATTGATAATTTTGTCAGTCAAAAATCAAAACACAGTCAAGGTTGGTTAGTACATCATAGTCAAAGGAGAGAACATTCCTATCTCGCATTGTTATTAACAAAAGCAGCAACAAGCACACCAGGATTTGTGAGAATCGGTGCTCAAAGGATCTGTTTTGGCTATTTTACTAAGAATTGTTAGAGACAATTGTGTACCTGTTAATATGCTTTACAAAGCACACCTGCATGCAATAAAAAACGAATTTTTATGATAGTAAGAATCAGTAAGCAAAGAATACAAGGATAGAGTCTAGTGAGTGCCTGTTTGATGTGCGTTGTTTTACACACCCGCAAGCAAGCCATAAACAACACACCCGCAACAACCATAAAGCACATATTAGATAGGAGTCAAGTCTGCGCCGGTTTGACGGCGCTGCTTTGCACTCCTGCAGGCAGATCATAAACAAGGACAAGTAAAATCATAGAGCCGCTCGCATTGTTATGGTCAACTTCAATACCAAAAACAACATTCGTGAGGGTTATGTGAGCAAGGGATGAGAATTTCCTAACACAATAGCAACAGCAAGATCAATTCAAAGGTTCTATACAAGACCATTGATTCTTGTAAATTAAAATTAGAAGCGGGTGCATATTTCCAAGCTTTTAATAAGGAGATAAGAGAGATCGTGCGAATGTTTTACCTTCGTTGGTAAAAGGGGGTGGTCAGGTACTTTATCAGACTCCTTATAATGAACACCTACAAGTAGGTAGGTCATGTACATTAGTCGGCTTCCATATAATTAGAAAAGAGAGAGCTGGTTTGATCTACATACGCAAATTCCTAAGATAGCAATAATTACACTCCTGCAAGCAGGTCATAATTAATGGTAAAGTACAATCATAGAGCCGGTCGCATTGCTAGGAAAATCTTCCATTCAGTAAAGAACAAAGGTCAAGTGTGAGCAGGTTTCTTAGCTACTAATAAGTAGATAAAAGACAGTTTTCTTAGAGCCGGTCGCATTATTTTAAAAAACTGCAATAACAACAGAATCAGTTGCTAGGAAAATTTTATGCAGTTAATTATAATACGCTTTTAACAAGCTATTGATTATTTTGTTATAATGATAATTTTATATAGTTTTTTTTTTGCATTATGTTTATTTTTAGATGATTGATGTATATGCAAAAACATTAACCAAACATTCAGACTAAAGCCGCATACTTATAGCCGGTAGAACACAAAGGTCACACACCATGTTTTCTTAAGGCTTTATTAATAGCTTTATCAAATCAATCTTATAAGCTTTAGTTCAAATACTCAGTATATGATATCTAAGAAAGCTTTTATGTATTTCACTATTTAAAAAGGTTGAAGACGTTCGTTTAACTGGTATTAAATTAATAATCTTTTGTTTAACTTTATCATTGCAGTATTAGACAATACTTGATTAGATTATCCTTGACAAATAATGTCCATCTGCAGACTATAAGATTATTGTCCAATGTTTATGTGGTTTAATGACACTTTTTACACTTTAAGATATTCGTCAAACTATTTGTTATATTTGGCTATAATTCTTTCATCAAACTCATTTATCAAATCGACTTCTCAAATACGGAAAATGAATACAGTTAGCTGACTGAAAGTATTACAATGTTTTAAGCTGCTTGATTATTGTTTTACTATTCTGTTTCCAAGAGTGTTATTTACGATAAAAAGATATTAAGAATGTGTTTCTTATTTCTTATTTTAGGTATCCTTTTGATGTTGTGATACCTCTGATACCTCATCTTAACTTGTGTTATGTTGAATTGTTTTCTTCAAATAAGTATTCTTTTGACTTTTAAATCTTTCATGTTATGTATTTAGCTAACTTGACTAGGTTTTACGCTAAAAACGAGATAGATTGTATTATTGTCTATTAAATGCCACTTATAACTTAACAGGGAAATCTTTCGGATTTGAATTTTTTCTCTTTATAACTGATAGCTTAAGTATATTTTAATTGTCAACCTACATACCTTTTCCACAGAAGGTTCAGTAATTTATCAATGGTTCATTCAACTACTTTTATGTTTAACATTACACTTTTAATGATTAGACTCGATTTCGGTACTATCCAACTTATTACTAAAACTAAGAATATTTCATAGTTAATTTCCATTAATTGATGGACGGTTATGATTTTATTATTTGTTTTCACACTCATTGTCGTTTTAATAACGAAGTGTATTAAACTGGCTTCAGTTTTGATTTATGAGTATCTTAACATTAAATAGGATTCTTATATACATGAAGCCGTTCTTATATGTTTTATTCTCATTAACTTTGTATTATTCCTAGATTGTGATATCAAAATAAGGTTGTGATGTGACAAATGTCAAGACTATGTAAAAAGTAGCTGTTTTCCTTAATGGGCGGTAAAGTACTAATATTTTTAATTGTATTATGTTTTGATCATTATATAGGTCAATTTACACCGGGTTGGTTTAAACACACGTTGATTGCAAGTTGGTATTTGCAGAGGTTTCTATTTCCTTAGTATAAGTCGTTAACTACCGCTGGACCTTTGGTGCTAATTTTAAGGTAAGGACTGATTTTTATAGAGTATTGTTTGGGGAAGGCTCCAGACAAAAAGGTTTGGTTTAGATTTTGGTTGATTTTAAGAAACTGTATGATAGGATTTATCTTGCTTTATATGGTTGTATTGTAGAGCACTTCATGTGTGTAGAAGGTTTCTTGTAAGAGTATGTACTTTATGATTTCACTACTTGCCTTAAGCCTATTTTAACTGTTAATTTCACTGACATAAAAAACGCAGTCATTTACAGTAATTAACAGTAGACTAGGAGTCCTGGTTCTAAGACCGTTTAGACTTCATTGTTCTTATGAATTTAGATAATCCAACAAATGTTCATGCTCGGATTCTGACAACTAATGCATTTGGACATTGTGCCAACATCATCTCAAGAGCAATACAAAATTATAATCAAAGAAACGTTCGGCTTTATTTTTTAAGCCACATAATTCGTGAGAGTGCGCAAGAATAGTCCTTTATTCGTTAAGATAACACAGAAAATTCTTATAGTGCTTGTTAAAGCGGTATTTGATAGGCTATAATCTTTTATGATTCTTGTGGTTTATAGCTCGGACATTGAAAGAGCGAGATAACGTTGTTCTTTATATGAAAGATATTAAAAAGGTTACTTCCAAGATTTTAGCTTCACTATGTTCTGATTGATTGCTTAATTATTTTTCAGGGCATCAATTTTTTTTTTGACTTCATTTGCCTTGGTAAGATTTCAAAATAGTGTAAAGGGCCATTTTGCCATTGTTTATTGATTTTGTCTCAAGGATGGTTTGATGAGTCTACTGTTAATTACTAAGTAGCAACGTTGAACTCAGCTACGTTTTCTTAATGACTCGTAGTATGAAATTAAGAGTTAAAATAGGCTTAAGGCAAGTAGTGAAATCATTAAAGACATACTCTTACAAGAAACCTTCTACACACATGAAGTGCTCTACAATACAACCATATAAAGCAAGATAAATCCTATCATACAGTTTCTTAAAATCAACTAAAATCTAAACCAAACCTTTTTGTCTAGAGTTCACCAAACAATACTCTATAAAAATCAGTCCTTACCTTAATACGTTAACGACTTATACTAAGGAAATAGAAACCTCTGCAAATACCAAGTTGCAATCAACGTGTGTTTAAACCAACCCGTTGTAAATTGACCTATATAATGAGCAAAACATAATACAATTAAAAAAATTTAGTACTTTACCGCCCATAAGGAAAACAGCTACTTTTTACATAGTCTTGACATTTGTCACATCACAACCTTATTTAGATATCACAATCTAGGAATAATACAAAGTTAATGAGAATAAAACATATAAGAACGGCTTCATGTATATAAGAATCCTATTTAATGTAAAACTCATAAATCAAAACTGAAGCCATTTAATACACTTCGTTATTAAATACGACAATGAGGTGACAATTATCTCGTATATATGGAATAACAAGTCAAGTTATAAAGTCCATCAGTCTAATCAGTTAGTAAAGTGTAATCGTATCTAATATGAAAAGTAGTTGAATGAAACATTGATAAATTACAGAACCTTCTGTGGAAAAGGTATGTAGGTTGACAATTAAAATATACTTAAGCTTCAGTTATAAAGAGAAAAATTCAAATCCGAACGATTTCCCTGTTAAGTTATAGGTGGCATTTAATAGACAATAATACAATCTATCTCGTTTTCAGCGTTAAACCTAGTCAAGTTAGCTAAATACATAACATGAAAGATTTAAAAGTCAAAAGAATACTTATTTGAAGAAAACAATTCAACATAACCCAAGTTAGTGAGGTATCAGAGGTATCACAACATCAAAAGGATACCTAAAATAAGAATTTTTGAAGTCACTTAATGAGTACAAACACATTCTTAATATCTTTTTATCGTAAATAACACTCTGGGAAACAGAATAGTAAACAATAATCAAGCAGCTTAAAACATTGTAATACTTTCAGTCAGCTAACTGTATTCATTTTCCGTATTTGAGAAGTCGATTTGATAAATGAGTTTGATGAAAGAATTATAGCCAAATATAACAAATAGTTTGACGAATATCTTAAAGTGTAAAAAGTGTCATTAAACCACATAAACATTGGACAATAATCTTATAGTCTGCAGATGGACATTATTTGTCAAGGATAATCTAATCAAGTATTGTCTAATACTGCAATGATAAAGTTAAACAAAAGATTATTAATTTAATACCAGTTAAACGAACGTCTTCAACCTTTTTAAATAGTGAAATACATAAAAGCTTTCTTAGATATCATATACTGAGTATTTGAACTAAAGCTTATAAGATTGATTTGATAAAGCTATTAATAAAGCCTTAAGAAAACATGGTGTGTGACCTTTGTGTTCTACCGGCTATAAGTATGCGGCTTTAGTCTGAATGTTTGGTTAATGTTTTTGCATATACATCAATCATCTAAAAATAAACATAATGCAAAAAAAAAACTATATAAAATTATCATTATAACAAAATAATCAATAGCTTGTTAAAAGCGTATTATAATTAACTGCATAAAATTTTCCTAGCAACTGATTCTGTTGTTATTGCAGTTTTTTAAAATAATGCGACCGGCTCTAAGAAAACTGTCTCTTATCTACTTATTAGTAGCTAAGAAACCTGCTCACACTTGACCTTTGTTCTTTACTGAATGGAAGATTTTCCTAGCAATGCGACCGGCTCTATGATTGTACTTTACCATTAATTATGACCTGCTTGCAGGAGTGTAATTATTGCTAGCTTAGGAATTTGCGTATGTAGATCAAACCAGCTCTCTCTTTTCTAATTATATGGAAGCCGACTAATGTACATGACTACCTACTTGTAGGTGCTTAAGGTATAAAGACTGACCACCCCCTTTTACCAACGCAGGTAAAACATTCGCACACTCTCTCTTATCTCCTTATTAAAAGCTGTTAAATATGCACCCACTTGTTTTTTAAACTTTCTCATCTTAATTTACAAGAATCAATAGTCTTGTATAGAACCTTTGAATTGATCTTGCTGTTGCTGTTGTGTAAGGAAATTCTCATCCCTTGCTCACATAACCCTCACGAATGATGTTGTGCATGTTGTTGTTGTTGTTCATAACAGTGAAGGCTTATGACCTGTATTCAGGTACGCAAGGTAACGCACGTCAAACAGGTGCACACTTGACTCTAACACTTGTCTCCACTAGCACTTCCCCTCCTTTTACTAATGCACTTAAACCATGCGCATACTCTCTGTCTTAGCTACAAATACTATAGAAATTTGCAAATATAAATGATATTTAAGAAATATGCGCACACTTGCTTCTAAAACTTTTTCCTTCTAACACTTTCTCTCCCTAACACTTTCTATCTAACAATTGCCTCTCTAACACTTTCAATCTTAATATACAAGTATCAATACTCTTGTTTAGAACCTATGTATTGATCTTGCTGCTGCTGCGAAAGAAAATTCCATCCTTTGTTCACATAACCCTCACGAATGTTGTTTTTGGTATTGGACCAAGTTGACCATAACAATGCGAGCGGCTCTATGATTTTACTTGCCCTTGTTTATGATCTGCCTGCAGGAGTGCAAAGCAGCGCCGTCAAACCGGCGCACACTTGACTCCTATCTAATATGTGCGTGCGCACATTAAACAGGCGCAGACATGACGTCTCTAACACTTTCCCCCTCTAACACTTTCAAATCTCTTGTCTACAAGTATCAATGCTCTTGTTAAGAATCTATGTATTGACCTTGCTGCTGCTGCTGCGAAAGAAAATTCTCATACTTTGCTCACTGACCCTTACGATCATGAAATCATGAACGATCATGATCGTTGTTTATGGCTTGCTTGCGGGTGTGCAAAACAACGCACATCAAACAGGCACTCACTAGACTCTATCCTTGTATTCTTTGCTCACTGATTCTTACTATCATAAAAATTCGTTTTTTATTGCATGCAGGTGTGCTTTGTAAAGCATATTAACAGGCACACAATTGTCTCTAACAATTCTTAGTAAAATAGCCAAAACAGATCCTTTGAGCACCGATTCTCACAAATCCTGGTGTGCTTGTTGCTGCTATTGTTAATAACAATGCGAGATAGGAATGTTCTCTCCTTTGACTATGATGTACTAACCAACCTTGACTGTGTTTTGATTTTTATCTGACAAAATTATCAATCCTTTGTTCTCAACCCCTCCTTTGACTTTGATGCACTTACAGGTGTCCATCTGAACGCTGTAAGATTTTGATCTGACAAAATTATCAATCCTTTGTTCTCAACCCTCCTTTGACTTTGATGCACTCACAGGTGACCACGCTTGATCTGATGAAATTCTCAATCCTTTGTTATCCACCCTCCTTTGGCTTTGCTACACTTATAGGTGTCCACGCTTGATCTGATGAAATTCTCAATCCTTTGTTATCCACCCCTGGTATTTTTTAAAAGGGTCAAAAAATCAGCGGGGGGTAATAAAAGGGTAAAAAAAAAATCAGCGGGGGGTAATTAACCTGTCAAAATTAATGGGTGTTTTGATTGGCGTAGAACCGCCAATTCCCTACTACTAGTGCACTGTTTAAAAAATAACAGCTCAATAACAGGTTCCATGCAAGCCATACTTAATCTAGGTATGAGTTACTTATGCGTGTATGAGTGATATGGTCCAGGTGATGTAGTTATCGCATTAAGGCCTCAGTGTAAAGCCTGAGGATAGTTTAGCCGTGGGGCCAAATGATGCGTCGAGTCTGTGAGTCTTAAACGAATGTGAGTGTGTTTGGTTTGGAGGACGCCAGGTTGTTGCAAACAGCGATAGTACGTCGTAAGGGCACTAATTTTTATCTTTGGGGCGGTCCGATTGTGATTAGAAGCGTTCCACGCGGCACCTCGTTTGCACCACCGTGGGTAAACAGCGGCTCACTATCGGGCATTGAGGGAATTGACCTTTAAACAGCTTAACCGGTTCCGGTTTTAAAAAGTTAAATAGTCATTGAATATCATTTTGAGGAAACATGTGATAAATCATGAAAAAAAAATATATTGAAGTAAAGCGAAGCAAAAAAAAGAAAAGAAAAATAAATCATGAGCTGTAGCAGAAATAATTAAATAAAATAATAGTCAGCAAGCAAACAGGAGTATGCTAAGCCCATTTCATTAAGTAATGACACAATCTCAAAGTGCGTGAGAAACAGCCTTAGGAAAAGAACCAACTAAGAACCTAGACGAAATTATATAAGGCAGTTTTATCTTTCCATTAGTTTTGTAAACTGTATAACTTGACAAGCATAGCCAAGCAAATTGGTCTTTAAACTCTCTAAAACGAAAACGTATGAAGCTCCTTTAGTGTGAAAGTTTTTAGACTCATGATTTTCATGTAGCGAAATACATCTGAATTCGATTATTCAACTCAATATATTACTGTTTATAGTTTAAATAGAATGCGTTTATGTGAAGTCTATTCTTGAAATGAGAATAAAAAACTTTTGGAAGCCTATTAAGCAAAATTTTATCCTGGGGTCGCTATTACACGCCTTATAGCAAATCAGTTTTAAAACGAAACGACGACCGAAGTTCGTCTATCAGAAAAAAAAATTTTTTATTTAAATTAGGTAAGTCAAATGACCTTAGAAATCAAAAAATAAAACGATATAAACAAACAAGGCAACCATCATCGGAAGGCAGAATGTATTGTATACAGTTATGTTAGCTAAATTATATAATTCACGGATCGGAACACAGTGGATTTGAAAAATGAATAAGCTGCAATCAAAAAAGCAAAAACCATCAAAAAGCTAGATTCTGAACAAAGTTTAATCTCGATAGCTAAAAATTGATAAAAATAGATTGCATAGGAACGGACGAACAGACCTAAAATTGGCTTGCACTTAAATTAAGAGCCAATGCATAAGAACAAAAAGCAAAAAAAAATACAAATAAAATACAAAAAATAATTAAAACAAAATCAATAAACAATGGCAAAATGGCCCTTTACACTATTTTGAAGTCTTACCAAGGCAAATGAAGTCAAAAAAAAAAAATTTATGCCCCAAAAAATAATTAAGCAATCAATCAGAACATAGTGAAGCTAAAATCTTGGAAGTAACCTTTATAATATCTTTCATATAAAGAACAACGTTATCTCGCTCTTTCAATGACCGAGCTATTAACCACAAGAATCATAAAAGATTATAGCCTATCAAATACCGCTTTAGTAAGAACTAAAAGAGTTTTCTGTGTTATCTTAATGAATATAGGACTATTCCGACTAAGCCGAACGTTTCTTTGATTATAATTTTGTATTGCTCTTGAGATGATGTTGGCACAATGTCCAAATGCATTAGTTGTCAGAATCCGAGCATGAACATTGTGATTATCTAAATTCATAAGAACAATGAAGTCTACACGGTCTTAGAACCAGGACTCCTAGTCTACTGTTAATTACTGTAAATGACTGCGTTTTTTGTGTTAGTGAAATTAAGAGTTAAAATAGGCTTAAGGCAAGTAGTGAAATCATTAAGTACATACTCTTACAAGAAACCTTCTACACACATGAAGTGCTCTACAATACAACCATATAAAGCAAGATAAATCCTATCATACAGTTTCTTAAAATCAACTAAAATCTAAACCAAACCTTTTTGTCTGGAGCCTTCCCCAAACAATACTCTATAAAAATCAGTCCTTACCTTACCAAAGGTCCAGCGGTAGTTAACGACTTATACTAAGGAAATAGAAACCTCTGCAAATACCAACTTGCAATCAACGTGTGTTTAAACCAACCCGGTGTAAATTGACCTATATAATGATCAAAACATAATACAATTAAAAATATTTAGTACTTTACCGCCCATTAAGGAAAACAGCTACTTTTTACATAGTCTTGACATTTGTCACATCACAACCTTATTTTGATATCACAATCTAGGAATAATACGTTAATAATAATAAGTTAATGAGAATAAAACATATAAGAACGGCTTCATGTATATAAGAATCCTATTTAATGTTAAGATACTCATAAATCAAAACTGAAGCCAGTTTAATAGACTTCGTTATTAAATACGACAATGAGTGTGAAAACAAATAATAAAATCATAACCGTCCATCAATTAATGGAAATTAACTATGAAATATTCTTAGTTTTAGCAATAAGTTAGATAGTACCGAAATCGCGTCTAATCATTAAAAGTGTAATGTTTAATATAAAAGTAGTTGAATGAAACATTGATAAGTTACTGAACTTTCTGTGGAAAAGGTATGTAGGTTGACAATTAAAATATACTCAAGCTATCAGTTATAAAGAGAAAAAATTCAAATCCGAACGATTTCCCTGTTAAGTTATAGGTGGTATTGAATAGACAATAATACAATCTATCTCGTTTTTAGCGTAAAACCTAGTCAAGTTAGCTAAATACATAACATGAAAGATTTAAAAGTCAAAAGAATACTTATTTGACGAAAACAATTCAACATAACACAAGTTAAGATGGGGTATCAGAGGTATCACAACATCAAAAGGATACCTAAAATAAGAATTTTTGAACTCACTCAATGAGTACAAACACTTTCTTAATATCTTTTTATCGTAAATAACTCTCTTGGAAACAGAATAGTAAAACAATAATCAAGCAGCTTAAAACATTGTAATACTTTCAGTCAGCTAACTGTATTCATTTTCCGTATTTGAGAAGTCGATTTGATAAATGAGTTTGATGAAAGAATTATAGCCAAATATAACAAATAGTTTGACGAATATCTTAAAGTGTAAAAAGTGTCATTAAACCACATAAACATTGGACAATAATCTTATAGTCTGCAGATGGACATTATTTGTCAAGGATAATCTAATCAAGTATTGTCTAATACTGCAATGATAAAGTTAAACAAAAGATTATTAATTTAATACCAGTTAAACGAACGTCTTCAACCTTTTTAAATAGTGCAATACATAAAAGCTCTCTTAGATATTCGTATACTGAGTATTTAAACTAAAGCTTATAAGATTGATTTGATAAAGCTATTAATAAAGCCTTAAGAAAACCATGGTGTGTGACCTTTGTGTTCTACCGGCTATAAGATTGCGGCTTTAGTCTTAATGTTTGGTTAATGTTTTTGCATATACATCAATCATCTAAACATAAACCTAATGCAAAAAACTATATAAAATTATCATTATAACAAAATAAACCAATTAAAAAATAATCAATAGCTTGTTAAAAGTGTGGTATAGTTAACTGCATAAAATTTTCCTAGCAACTGAATCTGTTGTCATTGCAGTTTTTTAAAATAATGCGACCGGCTCTAAGAAAACTGTCTCTTATCTACTTATTTGTAGCTAAGAAACCTGCTCACACTTGACCTTTGTTCTTTACTGAATGGAAGATTTTCCTAGCAATGCGAACGGCTCTATTATTGTACTTTAACATTAATTATGACCTGCTTGCAGGAGTGTAATTATTGCTATCATAGGAATTTGCGTATGTAGATCAAACCAGCTCTCTCTTTTCTAATTATATGGAAGCCGACTAATGTACATGACCTACCTACTTGTAGGTGTTCATTATAAGGTATAAAGTACCTGACCACCCCCTTTTACCAACGCAGGTAAAACATTCGCATACTCTCTCTTATCTCCTTATTAAAAGCTAGGAAATATGCACCCACTTGTTTTTTACACTTTCTAATCTTAATTTACAGGAATCAATAGTCTTGTAAAGAACCTTTGAATTGATCTTGCTGTTGCTGTTGTGTAAGGAAATTCTCATCCCTTGCTCACATAACCCTCACGAATGTTGTTGTGCATGTTGTTGTTGATGTTGTTGTTCATAACAATGAAGGCTTATGACCTGTATTCAGGTACGCACGGCAAACGCACGTCAAACAGGCGCACACTTCACTCTAACACTTGCCTCCACTAGCACTTCCCCTCCTTTTACTAATGCACTTAAACCATGCGCATACTCTCTGTCTTAGGTACAAATACAAATGAAATTTGCAAATATAAATGATAGTTAGGAAATATGCGCACACTTGCTTCTAAAACTTTTTCCTTCTAACACTTTCTCTCCCTAACACTTTCTATCTAACAATTGCCTCTCTAACACTTTCTAATCTTAATATACAAGTATCAATACTCTTGTTTAGAACCTATGTATTGATCTTGCTGCTGCTGCGAAAGAAAATTCCATCTTTTGTTCGCATAACCCTCACGAATGTTGTTTTTGGTATTGAAGTTGACCATAACAATGCGAGCGGCTCTATGATTTTACTTGCCCTTGTTTATGATCTGCCTGCAGGAGTGCAAAGCAGCGCCGTCAAACCGGCGCACACTTGACTCCTATCTAATATGTGCGTGCGCACATTAAACAGGCGCAGACATGACGTCTCTAACACTTGCCCCCTCTAACACTTGCTCTCTTTAACACTTTCTCCCTCTAACACTTTCCCCCTCTAACACTTTCAAATCTTTGTCTACAAGTATCAATGCTCTTGTTAAGAATCTATGTATTGACCTTGCTGCTGACCCTTACGATCATGAAATTCGTTGTTTATGTCTTGCTTACGGGTGTGCAAAACAACGCACATCAAACAGGCACTCACTAGACTCTATCCTTGTATTCTTTGCTCACTGATTCTTACTATCATAAAAATTCGTTTTTTATTGCATGCAGGTGTGCAAGGTAACGCATATTAAACAGGCACACAATTGTCTCTAACAATTCTTAGTAAAATAGCCAAAACAGATCCTTTGAGCACCGATTCTCACAAATCCTGGTGTGCTTGTTGCTGCTATTGTTAATAACAATGCGAGATAGGAATGTTTTCTCCTTTGACTATGATGTACTAACCAACCTTGACTGTGTTTTGATTTTTAACTGACAAAATTATCCATCCTTTGTTCTCAACCCCTCCTTTCACTTTGATACACTTACAGGTGTCCATCTGAACGCTGTAAGATTTTGATCTGATGAAATTATCAATCCTTTGTTCTCAACCCTCCTTTGACTTTGCTGCACTTATAGGTGTCCACGTTTGATCTGATGAAATTATCAATCCTTTGTTCTCCACCCCTGTTTTTTTTTAAAAGGGTCAAAAAATCAGCGGGGGGTAATAAAAGGGTCAAAAAAATATCAGCGGGGGGTAATAAAACTGTCAAAATTAATGGGGGGTTTGATTGGCGTAGAACCGCCAATTCCCTACTACTGACGGCGGAATGGTTGTGCGTTGCTCCATTAATTTGATGCAGTTTTTGGGGATGTTAGAAGCTACCCTCTCCTCAAATTTGTTTTTTCTAGCTGTAAGGGTGTGCGAAATAGATGGACTTATCGATTATGAGTTATCGAATTTATCGATTTGCCATCCTACAAGTTGTCGTAGAGCTCCAATTTTAACACTTTAATTTTCTATGCCATAGATAAAGAGATTTGCAAAGTTTCAAGTCTCGAGCTTGAAGGATGTGGAAAAAGTTGCGTTCATACAGACGCACAGACGGACAGACACATTGACAGACATTGCACAAACACGGACATTGTTAAAACATAAAAAACAAAAAACAAACATTTTTAGGCACATCTTTTTTCGAAGTCAATTGCTATCCTCATCCCAAATTTGGTGACTCTAGTTCAAAGTTTGTAAAAGGTGGAGGAAGGGGGAATGGGGGCGGTGGCATTGCTATTTTACTACCAAATTTGGTGACTCTAGCTCAAACACTAAGGAAGGTACACGCATTCCCGTTTTTAGAAAAGCGTTGGAGCGGTTGGAGGCGGCTGGGGCAGAATGGATGGTCGTGGCATCCAAAGTTTTGATGCAGTTTTTAAGGGTCGTCATCACTTATCTTGGCATCTTGTATCAGTTTTCCTTACCCTTCAAGCAAGAGACTTGAAACTTTGCAAATATCTTTATCAACGGCATAGTAAATTAAAGTGTCAAGATTGAGCTTTTTTGGCGGGGGGGTGGAAAATCGATTAGTTCGATAACCCAAAATCGAGAAATCCACATATTTCGGACGCCCCTACAACTAGAACTACCAAATTTGGTAAAGGCCTGTTGTCACATACAACGGAAACCGAAACCGAATTCAGTACATTTAATACATTCAGTAAATTTTTTTTTAAGTTGGTGCATTACGGTACGTGCGCTGTACTGTCGTCTGCGTACAGACTTTAACACTCAATCAGTGCAGACGTCTTCCGCGAATAGTTTTTTTCACCGTTATGTGTACCATTTCTTATACACTCAGCTTTCAAAACAACAAATAAATCGCCAGAGCTTAATTCTCCAGCCATGGCCCCCGGATCACCTATTGCCGATGCAAATCGCAAATCCTTTCTAGGAGATAAAGAGAAAACTTAAATATAAGATCATATCAGATTAATTTTCACGAACTAACAGCAGTTGCTTCACAAACTCCGTTAACATTTAGAGTCTAAAGTGATTAAAGAATTAAAGCTGGAACAAATTCGCAATAGAGGCACAAACGATGCTAATGAAAGACATAGCTCTAACTTTCAAAAACAAAACATTCTATACAAACATCAATAATATAATTTGTTTTTAAGTATTATATATTTTAAATAAGTATAAGGTATTTTTTGGACAATTTAAAAATATGTAAAAATAAATAAAATATAATATTTTATATGCATTTTAATAAATTTCTTTCATTTGTTCATATGTAAATTGTCAAATCATAATAGTTGAGACGGTTTAAGAAATGTTATACAATTGCTACGCACACATTTGAATGTGCAGCATATGCATATATGAACACACACAGCCAAATATCAGTATTTAAATGCTGATCAATAATACTCTTACATATTTTTAGTTTTATGACACTAGCCAACAATATTGCCAACTCAACTTCCATACAGTTATGCAAAATTGCACACAAATTTCGAAAGTGTATTCAGTAGTGCATTTGTGTCGATGTAGTTTGCCGCCGAGACAGAAAAAGGGAAAATATCAAAAATATCAAAAACCTGGACAGTCAGGCCCGACAAGCAACGAAACAAACGCACACACACGCAAATACAAAAAATGTTTACAGTTATTGGCTGTTGGTCAATATTTGGCCCGAACGAAGAGCGCAAAGTATAGTCAAACAAATAAAAAAACTAATGAGTGTTAGAACGCACGAGCGATGTTTGATTGCCATATATTAGCATAAAAAAGAAAAGAATAGTTAATTGAATTTAGCTATTTTTGCATTAAAAAAGATTCTTGCATATGAACGATAGCTTGCCTGCTTTACGTATTCTATGACCTTTTGATACCTGTCCTACCCCAGAAAACCCGCCGCCTCTCCTTTAATCGACGGGCCGCTGAACGCAAAGGGAAACAGAACAAAACAACAACGTGCTAGCTTGTCGTAGCTGAGACGCACAAACTGCACAAAGAAAAAATACCCCTTGAACCAATATTCTGTAAAGTATTTAAGTTATTTAGGGTGTTCACTTTGTGTTGCGAAATTGCGAAATCACAACAGTGCAAACCATCCCAACAACAATTTGTACTGAAAACTATTTTGCTTTTTCGCAACACCCCTGCCTATGACTAAGAAATCGTTGCGATTTGGCAACGATTTGAGTGTTGAAAAATTATACAAAAGTGAAAAAGTGTTGCACAATACATGCAATTTTGTGGTATTTTTTGAGGTAATTTTGTGCTTTCGGTGCTAAATCAAAACAAACAGCTGTTCGTTGTGAGCGGCTGCTACAAGTAAGTGAGGTTTGGTTTCAAATGAGAAAAGGATGTTATCCCGCCAACTAATGGACTTAGGTTCATTTGTTACGTCGCCTCTGCGACGTCCAATGCAGAGTCGGCCAACACTTGGTCAGAAACACCTGCAATCATTTTTAATTTATATACTTAAATTGCCACATATTTCGACCTATATCCCTTCAATTACTTCAATTTCCTCAATTGTTTGGGATGCTGTCCATTCTATAAGTGAATCGTTCTCGCTTTTAAAAGGCATTTTGAAATTTATTTTTTTGTTGCAGCAATGCAAACAGCTGTTTGTGCAAAAGTAAAACACTTCAACAGTCAAATTGAGTGTTCACAACACCAGTGTTGCGATTTCGCAATTTCGCAACACAAAGTGAACACCCTAATTGTATTTATGTTATTTATATTGACCTGCCTTTTTTATGTTAGTGTATCGATATATTGTAAGATAGTATTTAAGTACCGATGTTAGTCTTAAGTGTTAAGTATTTAAGTGTTAAGTGTGGTTTGGCCACACTTAACTGATCTCGCTCTCTTTTCCGGTTACCCTTACGCCAAGCGCACGTATTAGTTTGAACTAAAAAAGAATCAATCCGAAATACTCAATACAACTCAGAAGTGGGATTCGCCCAAAACCCAAGACAGATTTAACGCCTTCCACCACAATGGGCCAGACAAAAGAATAACTATTGAAAGTGCTGAAGGCACATAACGTGGAGGTGCCGCCGCTGGCCACTTTAGTCCAGATCAGGAAATTAGTATCTGATTTAGCAAGGTCGGCTGCCACCTCGTCATCTGCTGTCCCAGAAGCAACCCCGCTGTCAACCGTTTTCGCTGCTGTTTCGCTGCCTGCTGTTCCGGCGTCGATGTTGCCGTCGACCAGTTCTGCTGTCGTCTCACTGCCTGCCGCTCCAGTGTCAACTCTGCCGTCACAGGCTCATGCTGTTATCTCGCTGCCTGCCGTGCCAGCGTCAACTCTGCCGTCACAGGCTCCTGCTGCTACCTCGCTGTCTGCCGTTCCAGCGTCACCCTTGCTGTCATACACGCCGGCCGTCACCTCGCTGTCTGCCGTCACAGAATCCACTCCGTTGTCGTTTCCTATTGCTGCTGCACCGCTGCCTGCCATTCCAAAAGCAACTTCGCAGTTTTATGCGCCTGCTGCCGCCTCGCTGTCTGCGGTGCCAAATTTAATGTTGCCGTCAACTATGTTGTCGCTAAGCCTAGACGAGCAATTAAACAATTTGCGCAAACAGAAGGAAGTTTTAGCATTGCAACAGCAAATTGCAAGTTTGCAACAGCAGATCGATGTGTCTCCTGACGTACCCAGTCAGCGGGTAACAGACATTAGTGTGATCGAGTCCATGGTCCCGCGGTTTTCGGCAGACCACGCTTACGATGTAAACAAGTGGATCAGCGACTTGGAGGACGCCTGTGAAATAATCCAACTGGATGACCGCCTGCGACTGGTTGTATGTCGTCGGTTATAAGAAGGAACTGCAGCAGTCTCATGCGCACATTAACGGTGCGTACGTATGAACAGATGAAAAGCGTTTTAATACTCGAGTTTGGAAGGGCCAGGAGCACCGAGGAAGTTTATGCGGCGCATCGAAATCGACGCATGAAGCCTGGAGAGGGATATCTGAGATACGCCATTGAGATGCAGGAGATCGCAATGAATGGCTCGATTCCAGAGTCCAAACTGGTTGACCCGATAATCGACGGGCTTCGGGACAACTCGACGGCAGTGGGTATGCTCTACGCAGCCCGTACCATCGGTGATCTTAAGACGCTGCTGGGTCGGTATGAGAGACGGTGCATCCAATCCAGCGCCAACAGACAAGTAAATGCAGTAACCCAGCCTCTACCTCGATCAGCTGCCGTCCAGAGTGTTCCCCTGCCGTACACAACTGCCGCCCCTGCTGCGAGTGAGGTACGCTGTTACAATTGCTCTCAATTCGGGCATTACAAGTCGCAGTGCAAGAAGCCGATCAGAGCAGTCAACTCGTGTTTTAAGTGTGGGAAGACGGGCCACATCTACAAAAACTGCCCGTTTAAGTTAATGAACGCCATCGCTTCCAATGCTGCCACTGCTGACGACGTCACCCATACGAGTTGCGGGGATACGTTAGTTGATTAAATTGAACATCTACAGATGGTGAGTGTTGCCTTTGTGTCAAATCAAGTGAAAAGCAGTGAGTTTACAAAGATTTTCTCTCTCCTTGACTCGGGTAGTCCTAAAAGTTTTATTCGACAATCCGAGGTGCCTTCCGTATTTAAATTAAAACAAACACCGTTGAACTGCCGTGGTCTAGGAAACCGTCAACTGGTGTCGTTGGGAAAAGTCCCATGTGCCATCCGCGTACTTAATCAAACAGTATTACATACATGTGATGTACTGCCTAACAGTGCCACAGATCTGCCAATGATTTTGGGCAGAGACTTTTTTGATAAAATGAATATTAAGCTTTGTAAATTAAAAATGAAATACTCAAAAAGTCAATTGTTAACGTTTAATAAACCGCAAGTAAATTGTAACATGAAACTCACTGCTGTCCTTAGTTCACTTGATTTGTGTAGAACAGATGTCAAACGCACAGTAATCCCAAAAGAGCCAACACGGTCGCTTAATGAAAATAAGTCTGTGCCTGCCGAATCACAATCGTGTACCACTGAGATAAATAATTCCGTCATGTCTGAACATTCGCTCAGTGATGCCCTAGCGGCTATTAATGCAATTGAGTTACCTGTTGTTAATGAGGATGAGTTTAATATAAAGTCTACCCTGCCGTCAGAACAAGCTGCAAAGTTGCAGTCTGTTATTTCCGCCTCTTATGTTGATGTCCCTTCAGAACTGATTAAACCGACCAGTTACGAAATGAAAATCGAATTGACAAGTCAAGTCCCCATTTTCTGCCGTCCCCGCCGACTATCCCATCACGAGCGCAACGAAGTGCGCCAGATATGTGATGACTTATTAGATGCCGGCATTATTCGTCATAGTAGTTCCCCTTACGCTTCCGCTATAGTGCCGGTTAAAAAAAGAGATAATACTTTAAGGATATAAGTTGATTATCGCCCGCTGAACAAAATTACTGTCCGTGACCACTTCCCGATTCCGCTGTTAGAGGATTGTGTCGAACATCTGGGGGGCAAATCTTTACTGTACTAGATTTAAAAAGTGGATTTCACCATGTCAAAATGCACCCTGATTCAATAAAATACACTGCCCTTGTAGCACCTGATGGACAATTTGAGTACGCATGCCGTTTGGACTATGACATGGTCCCCCAGTTTTCGCTAGATTTGTGTACTTTGTGCTAAAGGACTTGATCAATAAAGGTCAACTATTGATGTATATGGACGACATCATAATTGCGTCGAATGATTTTGAAACCCATTTGCAAGTGCTGAAAGAGGCACTTTATACCTTACGAGTGAATGGGCTGCGACTTAAATTGTCAAAGTGGCGTTTTGCGCACAAAGAGTTAGAGTATTTGGAGTATTTAGCGAACTCTTCCGGTATCACCCCGAAACCAGCTCATCTTCAAGCCATAGAGAGTCTGCCAGAACCTCGGGATAGGAAAGAATTGGAACGCTGTCTGGGTCTCTTTTCTTACTTCCGCCGTTTTGTACCCAACTTTGCCAAAATCGCTTATCCGATGTCGCGTCTGCTGAAAAAAGATGCCCCTTACGATTTTCACCCGGTGTGTTACTTTTCAAAAACCGCTTCCGCCCCTGAATCCAAATTACACAGTTATGAACTGGAGACCCTGGCCATTGTATAGGCCTTAAAGCGTTTTGAGACAAACCTGAAGTTCCTTCCGTTCAAGATAATTACAGATTGTAATTCGTTAGCATTAACTCTTAGGAATGGTGGATCTACCGCGAAAATTGCCCGCTGGGCATTACTATTGTAAAACTATAATTATACCATTGTACATCGGTCCGGTATTTGTATGCCTCATGTTAATGCACTTAGTTGACTAGATACTGCTTATGTGGATGATGTAAACCTAGATTTCCTTTTACAACTGACGCAAAATCGTGACCCAGAAATTGTCAAACTTCGGAGTGTCTTGGAGAACCAAGAACTGGCTGGTTTCGAGTTGCAAGATGGCGTCGTATACCGGCGATCGCCGACCAGCGTACTTCAGCTCTATGTCCCTGCCGAAATGATTAACAGTGTAGTACGAACAGTGCATGAGAAGTTAGGTCCGAAAAATGCTGTACCCAGATAAAAAAGCATTATTGGTTTCCGTATATGAAATCTTACGTTAATAATTTTATTAGGAACTGCCTCAAATGCATTTACTATTCCCCTTCCGCTCACAGTAATAAGGCTACTCTGCATGTTATTCGAAAATCTCTCTGCCGTTTGATACTCTTCATATCGACCACTAAGGACCCATTCCGTCCATACAGTCAAGGAAAAAATATCTGTTAGTCGTTATTGATGCCTTTATGAAATTTGTCAAATTGAACCCTGCCGCTACTACTAGTTCCCTGGAAGCATGTCACACCCTAGAGACACAGTATTTTTCCAACCATAGTGGACCCCGCCGAATTATTAGTGATCGAGGTACGTCCTGCAATCGCATAATATAGTCCATGTCCAGAATGCCACTGCCTTCCCTCGGGCTAATGGTCAAGTAGAACGTGTCAGCCGTGTCTTAGGTCCCATGCTTGCTAAATTGGCTGAACCATTGGACCATGCCGATTGGGTCAAACAACTTCCGAAAATTGAGTTCGCCTTGAATAATTCTGTCCATTCCACAACTAAATTTGCACCCTCCGTCCTGCTGTTTGGCAAAAGCGTGGCGCTGTTATAGACGAGATGACTAAGCGTTTAGATGATAGGTTTACTGTGGAAGTGTCCCCAGTGGATATCCGTAAGACTGCCCTGCAGAATATTGTCAAATCTCAAGAATATTACACAGAGTATTTTAATAAATATCATCGCCTTGCCGTTGATTTTGAAGAAGCGATTTTGTAGTTATCAAAAACGTTGATACTACGGCTGGTGTAAACAAAAAACTCATTAAGCGATTCCGTAATCGGTATGTCATCCGGGATGTCGAAGGCTCCCAGCACACACAACTTCCATATGACGGTGTGCTGGAGTCATCAAAATTAAAATTGTGGCTTAATCCTGATGAAAAGTGTGCTTTTGACGTCTGACCGCAGGCCACCGTCTGGTAAGGCCCTGAGCCTTGTACGTGGAATCGAGGTCGATTCCGTTGTCAGGACGGCCGAGTTGTAAAGTATTTATGCTATTTTATTTATGTTATTTATATTGACCTGCCTATTTTATGTTAGTGTATCGATATATTGTAAGATAGTATTTAAGTACCGATGTTAGTCTTAAGTGTTAAGTGTTTAAGTGTTAAGTGTGGTTTGGCCACACTTAACTGATCTCGCTCTCTTTTCCGGTTACCCCTACGCCAAGCGCACGTATGAGTGTGAACTAAAAAAGATTCAATGCGAAATAAGTAAATCATCGTTCTTTTAACGAATAATTATACCCATTACAATTCAATAATTGTCAATAAAAACTCTAATATATGAGTTTAATATACATATATTGTTTATGCTAGAATATTGTGAGGCAGCAGTAAAGCTGCCCTACAACACTTAGACTTTAGTATTGGTAAGTTAAATGAATTTGTATATTTTTAGTTATTTTTAGAAATTATACTCGACATAAGAAAGTTAAAACATAGCTTTTATACCGGGGGGACAAGTAGGCAAATGAACCAGTGGTGCGCATCACTATTAGCAGTGCTTATCACTGATAGCGGTGCGTAAAACTGGTTTATAACGGGATCATGTGCGCTCTCGCGCTCAAGAAACAGGCAGTAAAGCAAAGTTCGGCAGCAACGAAAAGGGACCAAACGTGACGTTGGCAGAAGGCATCAGAGCGAGAGCGGCGACGGCCGAGGCCACGCCAGAATTATCAGCGGCAGAGAGCACGACAGAAGGCCCAGCGACAGAGGCCACGGCAGAGGCTTAAGCAGCCGACAGTCACCGGCGACGGCCGAGGCCACGGCATAATGATCAGCGGCAGAGACCACGGCCGAAGGCCCACCGACAGAGGCCACAGCAGAGGCTTAAGCAGCCGAAAGTTTGGCACGCGGCCAAAAAAATCAAGGCGGGCAGTCGCGATCCGAAGGCAGGTCAACGCGGGAGTGCTAACGCGTCTGAAGTGCGAAAAAATAAGTAACGCAAAGGTTATACGCGGACGCGCCGACACTGTGAGACGTTAAAAGACAAGAGAATTTATTAACAAGTTCACCACAAAACAAGCAAGGAAATTTATAAGTACCTGGCACAGCAACAACAACTGGCGGAGATGAGCAGCAACGTCAACAATAACATCAAACGACGACCAACAGCCGCACTGAAGCATGGGACAGGAGTAAGCTGGCCTTAAGTCTGCGGGGTTTCAAATGGGCGGGAGTGTATTTTTTTTTTGTGATTTGCGGTGTGGTAGGCAGCAGGAGTAGGCGCCAGTAAAATAATAAAAACATAAAGAATAGAAAACGAAAACTGAGTGCAGCCCTTTTTCTTTTCCAGCATTGCTCGGACACTCGTAAGGGTTAACAAAATGCATTCCAAAGGTTCTCTGTGCGTTTTGGTGAGTCTTGCCCGTGCATTGGCCACTCTTTTTAGTTCTAGGGGGGGCTGAGGGCGTGCCGTACGGCCATAGAGCGTGTTCCGAGCGTTTCTCTGCATGTTTTGTGGCTATCAGGCATCGCCCGGGCACCGCGGGGTTCAGCAGGGCGCGTTCCGAGGGTTCTCTGCGCGTTTTGGTGAAATCTGGTGGTGTCTTACCGCCTCCTGGTCTGGGCACATCTCGAGCGTTATTCTCAATCTGGTTAGTTTTACCTAATAGGGATTGTCGAGATGCTCTCTAAGTCTCGGTATTTTATTTTAAATTTTACTGTAAAATGACTCTGGGCTGGACAGAGTTTACCCCAGCCTTAGATAACTTCTTTACAGTTGGCGCCCGAGCAGGGACTCTGAGATTTAGGCATTTCGAGCATCTTTTCTGTTAGTCAGTAGGTGCGGCATTTCAACCCATTCGTAACCTTTAAAATCAAAGGCAAAAATAAAAGCGTTTTAAGAAAATTGGAAAAAAATGTATGGAAGCACGCGGCCAGCGACATGTGGAATATTTTTTTTTGCTTGTTACAACGCCATTCGATATTCCGGGTACAGTCGTGTATTTTTTTCTTTTTGTTTGTTATTTTTTACTAACCAACCGCACAAAAGAACGCTTCTAAACATTTACTCTAGGGTCCAACTTCCTCTTAACCATATTTTTTTTGCGAGAGAACAGAGAAAGCCGACGACCGAGCCCTTTCGAAGCCGAACACTGCTGCCACGTCTCAGTCAAGAACACAGCAACTGCGCCGGGACATACCCGAGCCTGGACCGACTCGCTCACCGAGCCGAGGACTAACGACACAGCGGCAGAGGCACATCGCAACGAAGCCACCGGCATCACCAAGCAAGTGGTGCGATCAGGCAGCGCTATGATCAGAACCGACATCGCAGGGACAGGGCAAACAAGGCAGACCCCGAGCACGACAAAACGACCGCGAACCTACCAGGATTTTATCTTCGAACCGTTGGCAGATGCTTGCAAGGCCTGCAGAACGAACCCGTTTCGGAAACGACCCCGAACGCTACCGGACATTTTGGAGGAATCGGAAAACTATCAACCAGAGCTTCCCGTCAGCCTGGCTGCACTCACAACCGACACTGGAGACGAGGGACCGAAGCAAGTTTGAGAAGCTGACGGGAGTGTCAAACATTGCTCGACATTCCATCACCATGAAGGACGATAAACCGGTTTCAACAAAGATACTTCCCCAAGAACCCAGCAAAGCAGAATATAATCAACGACCAGGTTGATGAGCTACTGGAAAATGGCCAGATCGAACCTTCTAAGAGCCCGCACTGCGCACCCATCGTGCTGGTGCGCAAGAAGACAGGTGAGATGCGTGGACTTCCGACAGTTGAACGCGCGGTCGGTGCCCGACGCGTACCTCTTACCACGCATCAAGCACATACTGGAACGGCTACGCAACGCTAAGTACATATCCACGTTGGACCTTAAGAGCGGGTACTGGCAAATCCCGGTGGCCAAGGAAAGCAGAAAGTACACCGCGTTCACGGTTTCAGGGAGAGGCCTCTACCAGTAGAAGGTTATGCCGTTCGGGCTACACTCAGCCCCAGCGACATTCCAACGCGCATTGGACAGTGTCATCGGCCCGGAAATGGACCGATACGCCTTCGAGGAACACGTGGAACACTTACGCGAAGTATTCAGAAGACTGTTGAAGGCGAACCTGAAGTTAAACCAGAAGAAGAGTAGCGACGCTGCATAGGAATGGCAACGTGGTATCGCCGTTTTGTCCCGAACTTCGCCACCATCGTGCAGCCAATGACGAGTCTCCTGCGAAAGAACAAGAAGTGGGTCTGGGGCGAGGAACAGCAAGCAGCGTTCAAGGAATTAAAGGACAAAATCACAAAAGCACCGGTCTTGGCATGCCCTGAATTTACGGAAAAATTTACGCTTCAAACGGATGCCAGCGACTATGGACTCGGAGCAGTGCTAACTCAAAGCTTGCAGGGAACAGAACGGGTAATAGCCTAAGCAAGTCGACGTCTCCTCTGAGCCGAGGAGAACTACTCAGCTACGGAGAAAGAGTGTTTAGCGATTGTCTGGGCGATAAGGCAGTTACGCTGTTATCTGAAGGGTTACCACTTTGAAGTCATCACGGACCACCTCGCTCTGAAATGGCTCAATTCGATCGACAACCCAACTGGAAGGATCGCTAGCTAGCGTTGCTAGCAACCGAAACCGAATTCAGTACATTAGTAACCGAAACCGAAACAAGTACTTTTGCCTTTATTCGGTTGCTGCCAGCCGACGATCAACTGTTTTCTACAAACGCAGCCTACTTAACGCTGGTCATTTCTATATGTTTTCCATGTGAATTCGGTTGCAGTTTCGAGTTCGGTTTTCGTTGTATGTGACTAACAATCCAAAAAAAACTGCATCAAATATTACGAAGCCACGCCTCATCCCAGCCCACCTGCACGGAACGCAGAGGGTCAACTCATTTGTAAGGTGCATTTAGCAGTAAAAGCTCTTCTCAGGAAGCCGGAGGTAGAAGCCTTGTATGCTTCGCACAAGTGTGAGCAGGCGCGAGCGCAGATTTTAATGAGTTAACATCTATAGGCACGGGTATCTATATCTGCCAGTTGAATACATGCAAACAAATGCAGCGTGCCGTGCTGCGCTGGTCTCGACCTACGAACAAATTAAGAGTGCTGTTGTGGACCAATTGAAAAATTTTATATACATATTCATCTGAGTATGATGTTGGTAGGGTAATACAAGCTTAATATGAACTTTGTGCAATTGAATAGCAAAACTTGAGATTCTTTCTAGCATATTTTATTCTTTATATTATAGCATAAGCAATATATAATTAGAAGTTTGAAGTCATTTAAATACAAAAAAAAAACCAAAGGTCTTTATTCGTCTCTTTAAACGCGTCTTTACAGTTTGATGTGTAAATTCTAACTCTACTTATGCTAGTGTTTTGATCGTTGATGAAAGCTCGTATGGCGACGTTCCCTTTGTTTGAATTTATGAATGCTCAGCAGTTTAGCGTGGAAAGTTTTGGGAAGTCGTGGACTGGGCTTCGTACAAGGATCAAATTACATTTGGACTTTGGTCCGCTATTTCAGAAGTGGCGTGATCAAGTGGTGTGATTGATTTTAATGGATTGCCCTTTTTCGGGTGCATAGTTTTATGTTATTAGTTTTGTTCGCCTGGTATTTATTGCTTAGAATATGACATGTGCGTGTGCTTAAATTTATACATAAGTGTTTTTTCTTTAGAACAATGCTTGTGCATTGTTTGTGTTTTCTATGTTGTTATATGTGGAGTGGAGGTTGACATGAGAGTTCTGAAAGAACTGAATATGTCACTTCCCCATCCCCTAAAAATTTGCTTGTCCTCAAGCTGTTATGTTTGGGTACATTTTAGTTTCTGTATCAATTATGATTTTATTTTCTTGTTCACTTGGCATTTCTGTTTCTTCGTTTTTCTTATATTTTATAATCATACGTTGTGGAATATTTTTAAATTTATAAATTAAGTATATAGTTATCGCGATTAACAATATTGCGAGTATAGTTAGGACAATTATTAACATGTAATTGTGTATCTTAATTTGTTCTTTTATGATTTGTCTTGTGTGTATGAAAGATATTGGTTCGATTTTTGTTATGTTGTTACTTATGTAAACTGTTTGTGTGATGTCGGAAAGTACATTTGTTATAGATATATCTTCTAATTGAATTGAACAATTAATTGCCTTAATAATATTATTTCCACTTATTTCTATTTTTTGATTAATACAATTTTGATTAAGTGTTGTTTTTGGTAAATTCCATGTTATTATAACATTTGGTTCTACAAAATTTATTTCATAATTTTTATGTGTTTTTGTAAATTTACATTCTGTATGTTTTTGTTTTATAATGCCTTCTATACATTTATTTGGCTTTAATTTCTCGTCTACTGAATATGTTTTGTCATTGTTGATGTAATATTTAGTTTTTATAACTTCGGTCAATATGTTTCTATTCTCGTCTGGGTATGGGATAATTGTATATAACGATTTTTGAAATAGTGTTTTTGGAATGTGAGAAATGAGAAGGATTTCATTTGTATCTGATTTTAACCAAGTTGAAGTTTTTATGTTCAATATATGTTCTGAATCTACATTTCTTAAACGATCATGTTTGAGTAATTTTGGATTAAAAATTCCTAATCTTGTGAGTTGCATACCCATTTCTATATCTTCAATGTATTCGGTGAATTGTTGTAAATTGAAAAGTATTAAATTTATCTTTTTATCTTGTTGTGAATCTTCTAACATAGTGTCTATTATTTTTATCCCGTGATTAACAGCTTCTATAATTTTGTTTAATTCGTTAATTTGTATGCTGTTTTCTTCTAAGTTATTTATTTTATTTTCAAGTTCAGTTTTGTCTTCATCATTTAAAGTTCCGAATAAGTATTTATATGCTGTTAGTTATTTTCTGTTTTTTGAATTTAGTTTGGTAATGTATGATTTTTCTCCCTCTGTTAGTTTCTTCAAAGTGTTTTTCATCTATTTTTTTAATATTGCCTGTTTTCCTAAATGGGTTAGTTACTTTTGACTTTACTAAAGGCATTTCCCTGTATTTTGTATTTATTTCGAATGTTTTTCTTTTCATATTAAGTTTATTAATTTTGTCGATTTTCTTTGTTTGAACGTCATGGGTTGGTGTTCCTGCGTAAATGAATATATCTGCGGGTGTTCTACCTGTGGTGTTGTGTATTATCTTGTGGTTGTATGTGTAAAGGATTGTTTCGAATTTTGTCAATTTGTTTTCTTGGTCGTTGTCTGTATTTATAATTCTTAGTTTTTCATTTATTGTTTTGTGAAATCTTTCTTCATCTGAAATTCCGTTTTTACTTGTTGTTATTTCTATTTTGACGTCTTCTGATTCTAACCATATTTTCAAAGCTGCGCACATAAATGCTGAGTCTTTATCTGCCTTTATTTCTATTGGTTTTCCCATATCATTAAATATTTTTAGGATAGCTCTTTTTACTTCTAGCCAGTCTCTGCCATTTACTTCGATTAATGTAGCGTATTTTGAATATACGTCTATACAAGACAAGAACTGTTTATTATCTATCATGTAAAAATCTATTACATATTTTTCTCTTGGGTTGTAAATTTATGGTGTAATTTCGAAAGTGAATTTTGTATCTCTGTGTTCTGTTTTAGATATATTGCAAACTTCGCAATCATTTATAATATTTTGAATTAGTTTCTGGTAATCTGGGTAGTAATATTTTGTCTTGAACATAACTATTGTTTTTTCTATCCCTGGGTGTAGTAGTTTTTTATGATTTTTTATTATAATTTCTTTAAATTCTGAATAATTTTGGATGTCTATTAATTTTGTTAATGCTCTCATTGTTCTGATGGGGTTATTTATGTTGATTATTTCTATATAAGTTTTTTGGAATATTTCGTAGTCGCCATTATGTGAGAAATATATTACGCTATTTTTCGCACATAAATATTCTTTTATTATTTCTTTTGCTCTTTCTGTTGTCATTTCTGTGTAGTTTATTATAATTTTTGTTTTGTGAAAATAATTTATTGTCTTGATATCGTCAGTATTGCTTTTAATAAATTCAATTTGGTGATTGTAGTTGTTCAAAGGTCTTTCTGTAATTTGTATATAATTTTGATTATCTTCGTTTGCGCTATGTATTGTGGCGGCAACGCTATCTTGTGTGTCTCCCATGAAATTTTCTTCTTGTTTCATTCTCGAAAGTGCATCTGCTACGTAATTCTCTTTTCCTGGTAAATATTTTATTTCATAATCAAATTCGTTTAGTCTGATTTTCCATCTTTGTAATTTCATATTAGGGTCTTTTATATTGTCTAGCCAAACTAAAGGTTTATGGTCGCTTAGAATTTCGAATTTTCTACCAAAAAGATATGATCTAAAGTTTTTGGTGGCCCATATTATTGCTAAGAGTTCCTTTTCTATTGCGGAATAATTAATTTCGTGTTCATTTAATGTCCTACTTGCGAAACATATTGGTTTGTGGTCTTGCGACAGTACTGCTCCTAGTGCATAGTTGCTTGCGTCTGTCGTTAATGAAAATTTCTTTTTGAAGTCGGGATAAGTTAATATTGGATCGGATATAATTAGTAGTTTCAATTTTTCGACTGCTTCTTTGTATTCTTCATCATTAATGTTTATTTTTGCTCCTTTTTTTAATTTTAATGTTATTGGTTTTGCGACTTTGGCAAAGTTGGGTATAAATTTTCGATAAAATCCACATAATCCTAGAAATCTCTTTGTTTCTTTTGGTGTTTTTGGTATTGGGAATATTTTTACAGCTTCAATTTTATTTGGGTTTGGTTTAATACCATCTACTGTTATTACGTGACCTAAGAAATCTGTTTCCTTTTTCATCCATTCACATTTATCTAATTGCAATTTTAAATTCGCTTCCCTTAGCTTTTTGAAAACTTTTCTCAGTGATAATATGTGTTCTTCCGATGAAGTGGAAAACACTATTATGTCGTCCATATAAACTAAACAATTTTTGTAGGCTAGATCTCCTAAAAGATTGTTCATACAACGTTGAAATGTTGCTGGTGCATTCTTTAATCCGAATGGCATACGTGTTTATTCGAAATGGCCGTTTTTTGTTGAGAAAGCAGTTTTTGGTATGGACCTTTCGTCCATTTGGATTTGATGAAATCCTTTTGCTAAATCGATGGTTGTGAAATATTGACATCTTCCTAACTTGTCTAATATTTCATCCATTACAGGTATTGGGTATTTGTCGCTAATAGTAACTTCGTTGAGACTGCGATAATCTACGACTATGCGATATTTTTTTTTGCCTGAGGCGTCACTTTTCTTTGGAACTATCCATATAGGTGAACAATAAGGTGAACTTGATTCACGAATAATACCTTGTTTCATCATTTCTTTTACTTGTTTTTCTACTTCTTCGTCGAAGCTCTGTGGGTATCTATATGGTCTTTTGTAAATTGGGTCTTCATGTTTCGTTGTGATTGTGTGTTTTATAGTATTAGTGAAAGTCAAATTGTCGCCTTCTTTATACTGAATATCTCCGTATTCAAATAAAACTTTAGTTAATTCCTTTTTTTCTTCTGTGTTGAGATGTTCTAATCTGAACTGATTGCTTTCTAGTAATTCATTCTCTAATGCATATGCTATGTGTAAATCTCTTGTTAATGGTGGATCTAAACATTCTTCTAAGTTTTCGTTTAACCATTCTTCTGATGTTTCATCTAAATCTGTTTCTTTTTTACTATCTTCTTTGATACCATACTTGAATAGGAATTGAAAATCCCCAAGTTTTATAAACTCTTCCTCGTAGTCGATCTTAGCTTTACAATCCGTTAGGAACGTTCGGCCTAATAGAATATCAAATTTCTTTGAGAATTCATGGATATAAAATTTTTGATCGGTCGGACAAAGTCTACTGGGTGCCAATGATATACTGTTAGTTAAAGTTACTTTTCCACTTATGGTGTGGCATATTATATTTTCTTTTGATGTTTTATAGTTTAAGAAATTTTTGCTCATTAAATTTATTGATGATCCCGTGTCTACTAAGCATTTTAGGGGAATATCATTCATAATTATTATTATGTACGGTGTTTTATTTTCTATTCCGAGGCTGTTTGATGAAAATTTTCGGACGTATTCATTTTCGATTGCTCGCTATAACCTTGGCGAGCTCTTTTAACTGGTGGATTTGGTGCATTAGTTCTATTTTGATTTTGCGGGTAGTTGATTGGATTTTCGGTTCTACCTTGATATAATTTTTGTTGAAATTCCCTGAATAGTGGTGGGTCATATGCTGCTCTATTTTGATTTTGATTTTGGTTCCTATAACCTTGGAAATTTGCGTTGAAACTCTGTTGGTTTCTATTGTTTTGGAAATTTGTACTGAAATTCTGTTGGTTTCTATAGCTCGAGTTATTGTTATAATTTTGATGTCTAGGGTTGTAATTGGTTTTGTTACCTTTAGGAAATGTAGTATTATTATTGTTCTTGGTTCTCTCAGATACATAATCTTCATAAACTCCTTCTTTTTGAGCTACTTGTTTTAGTTTATCTATTGTCGTTATGTCATATCTAGCTAACTGCATATACAATCTGTCTGGTAACTTCTTACTGATCACGTCCTTTATTGTGTTGTTCATTGCGTTTGTGTATAATAATCTTTTGGCCTGATCGCCTTCTAGTATTAGTTTATTTACAATAACAAAGGACTTATTTTCTAATTCCTCGATAAACTTACGGATACTTCCTCCGTAATTGGTGTAATATAACTTCCTGAGTAGTTCTTCGTAAGGTGTCTGCGTCCTGTAGGTGTTGATCAGGATATTTCTTAGGGTGTTCCAGTCTGAAGCCATGTGTCTTAATGATGTCCTTTGTGCATCTCCATGTAACTGCATTTCCACTGCTCTGAATAGCACGTTTTGCTGTCTGTTGTCATCGGTTGGGTATAGTTTGATAATAAATTCGATTCTGCTCCTCCAAAGCTTGGTATTTGTCTTATTTGGTTTAGCGCTTGGCTTAAGTTGCTTTCGGATAAGGTTCGCAATGCCATTTTGTTTGACTTTATTTTTGTTTGTTTGTTGCACTTTATTATAATTTTTAAAAGTTTGTTGCTTTTGTTGTAAAATGTTTACGCAGTAATATTTTGTTTTTGCCGAAAAAACGTTTTCGTAGATTTAAATAATAATTAATTTTTTTTTTTGAAAAATAAAAAATTATAAAAAAAAAATTTTAAGGATTCACGAGGTCCTTATGCGGATATCACTTTCGATTAGTTCGCGACTCTTGAACAAGTTAAGGATCTTTTGATCCTTTGTTACAAAGACTTTTCCACGATTTCAAAAGCGTATCCTACCGGCTGCGCCAATTAGAAGTTTGAAGTCATTTAAATACAAAAAAAAGACCAACAGGCTGTGTCTCCAACACGGCCGCTAAGATTTTACGTAGAATACGTAACATTTCAAATTTATCAAACAAAATAGACGTAATGACAAAACAATGAAATTAAATTAAGTAAAATATATTTTTAAATGTATGCTGCAAACCATATCAATGCAGGTTAAAGATTGAATGTAGTTTCCATAAGTTCCTAGAAGGGTTTGTTTTCTCTCCTGATAAATTTCATACGAATATTAATATTATAAATGTATTTTCTAATCACACTTATTTATATTTACTTTCAAAATATTTTGTTAAATATAGGCGCTTTTTAGGAGGCATTTTATTATATTTTCATTCTATTTAGTATATTGGTAGCGACT
This sequence comes from Scaptomyza polygonia, assembly GCA_035044585.1. Lineage (NCBI taxonomy): Eukaryota > Metazoa > Arthropoda > Insecta > Diptera > Drosophilidae > Scaptomyza > Scaptomyza polygonia. Next base: position 30,594 of record JAWNNU010001903.1, on the reverse strand, counting down.
TTTTTGCACTGGTTTATTTTTTGTGAATATACACACACACACACATTTTGCCTCCCGAATCAAATACATACATAAATAGTCAAAAACAGCCATAAACCAACAACAACACGTGCTGGATTGTCGTAGCTGAGACCCAAAAAATGCACAAATTAAAAATACCCCTTGTACAAATATTTAATAATCGTCAATAAAAAAAATCAAATATATAATTTAATATATAGATAATATATTTTAATTACTAACAAAAAACGTCGATTTAAGTGCTAGTTTATTAAATTATCTACAACGTGTTTAATTGATTATGAACGCCCTACCTTATAGCCAAAATATGAACAAACATATTACACAGACATAATATTGAAGTAATCACGTTTTGCTATTTAATTGCACAAAGTTCAAATTGAGTTTATACAACCCTTCTAAGTTGGTTTGCATTAATCAGTATAAGTCAAATGCTGAGACGACATGAGAAATGAAGCGCAGTGGCTTCTTTTTCGAACACACACAAGCTTTTACCGTTGTTTATTGCTGCTGAACTATGGGGCGCTTTGCCAAAAAAAACTAACATATATTTATTTTTACATGTCCTAAAATTAACTTGCAAATCTCTAGTAAAATTTATATAGTTGGCCGATATCGATGAATTTTTAAAAAAATTGTAGTATTATATAAACGTGCTTGACTCCCAGATTTCGTTGAAAACAAAAGGCAGCAACAAGCCAATTTTATTAAAATGATTTTCCTTTGGTTCTTACAAACGCAAACAACCAAATCGAAATATCTTGCGTGGTTTGCAAGCCAGTTAATGCCAGTTTTTGGTAAAATGCCCACAGTGCGTTGGCACGCCGCTTGCTTCGAAACACCACTGAGCGCAACGCCAACTGAAACAACACTATATGCACAGTCTATCCGCTATAGCTATCACTATCGCGCCCGCTCTTACTTATTGCTAATACATGAGCACATAAAACACGCATATGAAAATTGCCGAAAAATGTATTGCGCTTAAAATTTCATTTACTTATGGATTCAAAAACTTTATATGTAGCAGTATTATACTTTATATACTGTTCGAAAGCTAACAAATTCAGTTAACTCCTATATAAATGAGATTCCATTTGGGAATGTTTAAAGTATAAAAAAATCGAAATGAACGCGGCGAAAGTGGTCGCAAAAATTTTTACTTCGCATTGCACCCCTAACCTGCCGAATAACGTATTCTACGTTAAAAAAAACCAAAGGTCTTTATTCGTCTCTTTAAACGCGTCTTTACAGTTTAATGTGTAAATTCTAACTCTACTTATGCTAGTGTTTTGATCGTTGATGAAAGCTCGTATGGCGACGTTCCCTTTGTTTGAATTTATGAATGCTCAGCAGTTTAGCGTGGAAAGTTTTGGGAAGTCGTGGACTGGGCTTCGTACAAGGATCAAATTACATTTGGACTTTGGTCCGCTATTTCAGAAGTGGCGTGATCAAGTGGTGTGATTGATTTTAATGGATTGCCCTTTTTCGGGTGCATAGTTTTATGTTATTAGTTTTGTTCGCCTGGTATTTATTGCTTAGAATATGACATGTGCGTGTGCTTAAATTTATACATAAGTGTTTTTTCTTTAGAACAATGCTTGTGCATTGTTTGTGTTTTCTATGTTGTTATATGTGGAGTGGAGGTTGACATGAGAGTTCTGCAAGAACTGAATATGTCACTATATATATATATGTTAAAATCATATGTTAGAGTTTTCATTGACAACTATTGAATATTGGTTCAAAGGCTGTTTTTTCTTTGTGCAGTTTGTGCGTCTCAGCTACGACAAGCCAGCACGTGGTTGTTTTGTTCAGTATCCCTTTGCGGTCAGCGGCTCGTCGATTAAAGGAGATGCGTCGGGTCAGCGGACAGCAAGATCGGTAAAATTGTATGCAAGTGCGTTTGCGAAACATACATATATTTCTTGCTGTTCCTGATTATCGAGGTTTTTGTTAAGTTATATATTTTTCCTTTTTCTGTGTCAGCGGCAAACGCGCGCTTTCTTTTAAATATGTACCAATGCACTACTGAATACACTTTCGTAATTTGTGTACATCTTTGCATAACTGTATGGCAAGGATTGTTAGAAAGTGTCAAAGGGGAAAATTGGGAAGAGTGTGTATGATCAGCAATAGCAAAACTGATATTTTACTGCCTTGGAAGACAAAATCTTGTTTTCTTACTCAAGCGCAATAATGGGGGAAGAAAAATAGTTTTGTGGACAAGTGTTTGCAGAAGCCTAGTTTTTAGCTCAATATACTTGGTTGGCTAGGTGCATATCAGTTGCTAGTGCATGTGTTTTGTGGGGTAGGACAGGTTTCAAAAGGTCATAGAATACGTAAAGCAGGCAAGCTATCGCTCATATCCGAGAATCTTATTTATTGCAGAAATAACTAAATTCAATAGGTGTTAACGCATCGCTCGTGAGTTCTAACACTATAGTTTTTTTTTTTTTTTTTTTTTTAAATTAGCTTCAATACAATTCGTGAAAATTTCTATGTAATAAACTGGGAAGTGGCAATGCGTTTGGGAGAAAAGGAAAATATGAAAAAAACCGAAAGTATGAAACATTTAAAAAAGTTACACAAAAATTAAATTATTAAATAATACAAAATCAAAAATTCAAATTATAGAAGCAATTGCCTGACGCAGCGATGATTTGTACACCTCACAACTTATTCGCTTGCGCAACAAAATTGTTTAAGCTTCACATTTCCTTTTTCAAAGTTACAACGGTCACAACGTAGACAAAAACGAGAACGACCATAACAAAATCGGCGAACATGAACAAAAGCAAAAACGAGAACGACCATAACAGAATCGGCGAACATGAACAAAAGCCACAACGGCGACAAGCCGAAATTGGCGACAGCAACGAACGGTTTCGCAATCGTTATCGTTGCGCAAAGTCACTCTACTTTGACTCGTAAATGTACACAGCCTTTAAAAATTTACGCGTTACAATTGTCTTGCAATGGGCATCGTGCTGCCTCGGAACAAGCGAGGGGTACTTGGTGCTATTTGCCTTGCGGAGAGACAGGGCGGTGTCCGGCCAAAGCGAACCACTCAAACCACTCAAAGGCTTCGGCACTGCGAGGGCATGGGGGGCAAGCCTAGGCAACAGGCATCGATGCCCCGCTAAGGTGAACTCTATTCCACTCAAAGGCCTAGGCACTGCGAGGGTAAGAGGTAAGCCAAGGCAAGGGCATCGCTGCCAGGCGGAGGAGAGCTCCTAACTACTCAAAGGCTTCGGCACTGCGAGGGCGAAGGGCCGACCAATGCTACAGATGCCGTCCTGCCCCAAAACAAACAAAGGTACTGTGAATCTACTCGCTTGTGCAGAGGAAGTTCGATGCCTAGCTAAGGTGAGTTCTTTACCACTCAAAAGCTTCGGCATTGCGAGGGTGAGAAGCAAACTATGGCTAGAGGTCCTTGGCAGTAAGGATAAAATGCTTTGGGTAGACTCCCCAAAAAAAAAAATCACATGGAGATGACGGACGGTCAAGCACGGGTTGGGATGTCAACCCAAACGTCGGTAGAAAAGGGTGCAACCACCGGCGGGCACGGGGGGGAGAAATCCTCTCTGCGTGTCGCCAGCAACCCACCCTCCGTACTGGTTGGAGCAGGCCAGGACGGTTGTAAAGATACTGCCACATCAACACACAAACCCAAGATGTGGTGTGATACCGCAGTCCAAGGAGACTCGGATTGCGAATCGCATTTAGGGTCAAATACGTCTGAGGTTGAGGACACATGTCTTCTAGACCCGACGAGTTCCAGTACCCCTAGTAGGGTCGGGCTCAAAAGGTCAAAGGAAGGCATGAGAGCCAAAGCCCAATACAAGGCCGCCCTTAAGATCAGGGCTCGGCTCACAGAATGCAAGCGAGATCTCACAACTGATGAGATCCGCCAGCAGGAGTGGGCCGACCAAAAGATCAAAGAGGGTAGGTCTCACTTTGAAAAGAGGAAAAACATGGCGCCGAGGGACGCCGGTTTTGCCAATAAGGTGGAGGAGAGTTTGGCCGTCAAACGCCAGCGATCCGCTGAAACCGCAAAAGCAGAGGTGCCAGCTAGCAAGCGGCCCTGCAAAAAGCCAATGACGCGGGCAAAGCCGACGACCAGCGATGTAGCGAGGCGGCATTTAGTCGTCGCGCTCATCGACCGGAGCGACCCTAACGGCAAAATGAAGCCCGAACAGTGGAAGAAGGTGGAGGAGCTACTGTTCGATGCGCTTCTGAGGCGTATGGGCGAATCGGACTCGCTTCCCATCTCATTTGATGGAGCGGGCTGGCTCTCCGGCTTCAAAGTTTTGAGCTGCAAGGATGACCACACCCTGAAGTGGGTCACCGGCGTCGTGGCTGCTCTGGACGCTCCGTGGGTGGGTGCCAAGCTGGAGGTAGTGGACAGAACATGTATTCCGTCCATACCGAAAGCAAAAGTACTCTTCCCGCGGGTCGCACCGGTGGACCAGGCGCTACAGCTACTCAAGTGGCAAAACCCGGACGTGCCAACTGCTGATTGGAAGGTGATCCATGTTGCGAAGCCCGATAGCAAGGGTCAGCAAATGGTGATCCAGATCAACAAGGAGGCCGACGATTTGCTGTACGGAAGATTCGGGAAGATGGCGTGGGTAGTGTCTACCTGCGACTCAAAAAGCGCCACCCCGACGACAAAAACGCCAACACGTTGGAGGCGGGTGAGGTGGAGAGCGACCTGGCAGAGGTCACCCATGCCACCAAAAGCCTAGAACTGGAAAACGACGAGGATGCGGACTTAACTGTGGTGGAAGTTCGATCCGTGGAGGGTGCCACAGCCAACAATGGAGCTGAGGATCATCCAAGTCAACCTGCATAAAAGCAAGTTGGCTTCGGCGGAGCTTCTGCTAACCATGGAGACAGAGCACGCCGACGTCGCCTTAGTCCAGGAGCCTTGGATAGCGTCAGGGAACAAGGTTTCTGGACTAAAACATCCAAACTTCAACCTACTCTACCCGACAACAGTGAGTAGAGCAAGGACCGTGATCCTAGTGAGGAAAGGTATCTATGCTTACTTATTGTCTAATTACAGCACTGACGACCTGACAGTGGTAGCGCTAGAAGGTGGCAGAGATGAGCCAATACTGATGGCATCCTGCTACATGGCGCACGACACCGACGCACCTCCTCAAGAGCTCACCCGAATGGTGATGGAGGCCGAGCCAAAAAAGCAGGCCCTCATCATCGGAGCAGACGCCAACGCACATCATACGGTATGAGGAAGCGGGGACACCAACGACAGAGGTGAGTCACTGCTTGATTTCATATTACAAACTAATCTTAAGATAGCAAACGAGGGGGAAGAACCAACATATGTTGGCCCCACCTCCTCCAACGTCTTAGATATTACCCTAGCGTCGGTAACGAATACTGTGGTACGAGATTGGAGAGTCCTTAGTAGACATTCCTTCTCAGACCACAAGTACATTCAATTCCGTGTAAACTTTGAACGAATAGTGAAGAAAAAGGTGTATAGAAACCCGCGAAACACCGACTGGGAGCAGTTCGGTATAGAGGTTGAAAGAAACCTACCACGACCACCCAAGATAGCCACACTAGATAAATTAGAGAAGTCCCTGGAGACACTCAATAAAAATTTGGTGGCGGCCTATCATAAAACATGCACACCGACCCAAGAGAAGAAGAGACACAGGCCCCCATGGTGGACTCCAGAACTCAAAGGACAACGGAAAGACGTACTAGAACTCTTCAAACTCGCAAAACAAGCGGAAGAAGAGCTAGTATGGATAGAATACAGAATAAGGCTTCGTGACTTTAAGAAAAAAGTGCGAGTAGCTAAAAGACGCATGGCAAAACTTTTGTTCAGGCATTGAGAAGACAGCTGACACCGCAAGGTTAAGGAAGCTGCTAGCTCGCCAACAGACAGTTCAAAGCCAATTAAAAACCGAAGATGGCAGATGGACGGAAAGCAGTGAAAATGCGGCAAATGTGCTCTTGGAGGCACATTTCCCTAACTGCACACAAGTCAACACAAACACACAAACGATACCTTCAACCACAAGGGTGGAAATTCCTGAAGATATCACATCTACGCGACGGATAATGTGGGCTATAGACTCCTTTGAGAGCTACAAATCACCGGGTCCGGACGGGATATTCCCGGCCATGCTGCAGAAGGTCAAACACGTGATCTCTCCATGGCTGAGAGAAATATTCAGAGGATGCCTCAGTTATGGCTATGTGCCGGTGGCCTGGAGGACGGCACGGGTAATTTTCCTGCCTAAAGCGGGAAAATGTAGCCACGTGCTGCCTAAAGACTACAGACCCATAAGCCTGACGTCGTTCCTTCTAAAAACGCTAGAAAAACTGATAGATCTCCACATCAGAGAGAACACGGAGATGACTCTAGAACAGAACCAACACGCATACACGAAGGGCAAGTCAGTGGAGACAGCGCTACATTCCCTGGTAGCAACCATAGAGAAAGCACTACACCAAAAAGAATACGCCCTAGGCGCATTTCTGGACATCTCAGGCGCATTTAACAATGTGTCAACGGAAGCAATAATGCACAGCCTAAGAGCTGTGACCCCAACAGAAGCAGTGAACTCCTGGGTACAGAACCTACTGCGCAGCAGGAGAATACTAGCGGAATGGGGAACCACTACCACAGTCAGGGAAGCAAAATTCGGCACACCCCAAGGAGGAGTGCTCTCACCCCTACTGTGGAACTTGGTAGTCAACGACCTACTTAGAAAATTCAAACGGAAAGCCCCGAAGATAACCGCCTATGCAGACGACATAAGCATAATTATCACGGGCAGGTGTCCATCGACAATAAGCTCAGTCATGGACCACACACTCAAAGAGATACTAGCATGGGCCACGGAAGCCGGTCTAAGTATCAACGCGGACAAGACGGACCTCATTCTCTTCACGAAGAGATACAAGGTACCTCGCTGGACTCCACCGAAAATAAACGATAAAACGCTGATACCAAAGGAAAGTATCAAATACCTAGGGATAGTAATGGACAGCAAGCTGAGTTGGAAGCTCAATGTGGAGGAAAGGGTGAAGAAGGCCACCAATGCACTCTATATATCGCAAAAGATGTTGGGTAGCACTTGGGGACTATCACCTAGACTGACACACTGGATTCTAATCTCGATCGTGCGTCCTATACTGCTCTATATGATACTGGTATGGTGAAAAGCCACAGAGAAGTCCACATACCTGAAACGAATGGAAAAAACCCAGCGACATGCACTTACATGCATCACAGGGGCGCTGAGGACTACACCAACTAAAGCATTACAGACCATACTGAATGTCAACCCAGTGGACATACAGGCACGCTTAGTAGCAAAAAAGACTGCACAACGTCTTTGCACGATAGGCAACATGGCGATACACAACTACGGGCATAGCACAATTGGACGGGCGAACATAGTCGAAACGGACTATATGACCCCAAGAAACAATTTTAACTTCACGCCCACGCTCCTTGGAAAAGATGACTGGCGCTCAGGAGCAGAGCAGTCAGCCATTAACATATACACACACGGCTCAAAAATGAGGGACGGGGTTGGAGCAGCAGTGTACTGCGCCGAACCACCCATGAGCCTGACTTACAAACTCTCGGACCACTGCAGCATATTTCAAGCTGAGATATTCGCAATAAGGAAAGCAGCAGAAGCAGTCCTACAAACAAATACAACACAGGAACAAGTAAACATATTCGTGGACAGTCAGGCGGCAATTAAAGCCCTGCAGTCCTACCACATAAGCTCTCGAAATGTCCTGGCGAGCAGAGAAACACTAGATGCACTCAGCACCTCCAAAAAAGTGCGCATCTATATAGCCATCAGGGCTTCGAAGGCAACGAGATAGCAGACACTCTAGCCAAGCAAGGTGCAATGGGACTCAACAGTGAAACTGCGGAAGTCCCAATCTCTCTGCGAACGCTACACTCCTACATGGAAAATAAAGCACGGGAGTTAGCAGATCTAAGGTGGACAAACACCTCTGACTGCAAGATCTCTAAAATAATGTGCAAAACATACAACCACAAACTAGCGCAATATATGCTTAAGCTACAAAGACATGACTGCCGGAGGCTAGTGGGTCTACTGACAGGCCACTGCCTAGTCGCAGTACATGCGAAAAGGCTAGGCATAACTAACAATGACGAATGCAGGAAATGCAAAGATCCAGGTGTCAAGGAAACGCTGGAGCACCAACTTTGCAGCTGCCCCGCACTGGCAGCACAACGACTACGCCACTTCCGAATTCCATTTCTGGCTTCGCTCGAAGAAGCTAGCAAGCAGGAACCCATAAGGCTTCTTGCGTTTGCACGAAGTACACACACTCCGTAGGACCTCACACCGAGAAAGTCCCAACCATCTCCGACCACCGGCCCCACTAAGGACCCTTTAGCGGTCTATGTGTGACACTCCCCTGGGAGGGTCAGTCGGTCTAACCTAACCTAACCTAATTGTCTTTAACTCAAGTTAAAAATAAAAGGTGTGATACCAGAAATAAACAGGAAAAAATAGACCTGATTGCAATGTGGTGCGGATACGGCAGAGGTGTACGCTTCCACAAAAATTGTCTGATGCAGATGGGGATGCCAAAAAGATTTTTTCCTTCAAAATTTGGTGACTATAGCTCAAAGTTAGTTAAAGGTATGTAAAGGCGGGCTGGTGGCGGTTTTGCTGCAGATCTTTGTGGGATGTCAAATGCTATCCTCCTACGAAATTTGGTGACTCTAGCTCAATGTTTGTAATAGGTTTAGAATGGGCTGGGGGCGGTAAGTGCTGCTGCAGATCTATGTGTGATGTCAATCGCTTTCCTCATACTAAATTTGGTGACTCTAGCTTAAAGTTGGTAGAATATGATGGAAGGTGGGCTGTGGGCAGTTCGGGTGGGGGGCAAATTAAATTTCTTTGGGTTCTTCATCGTCAATCTTGGCACCAAACTTGGTGGCTCTAACTTAAAAGCTGTGGAAGATATAGGCGTTTTTGATTTTAAAATGCAGTGGGTTATGCAACGGGTGTGGTGGGGGGGGGGGGGGGAGCGTGGCTCCAAAACTTTGATGCGGTTTTCGGGGGATCACAGTGTGGATGGGCGTGGCTTTCAAAATTTTATACATTATTTTGGGGTCGTCATCACCTATCTTGGTACTAAATTTGGTGGCTCTAGCTCAAAAATTGTTGAAGATATAAGCATTTATGTTTTTAAAGCACGGGGTGGCTGGGGGCGGAATGGGTGGGTTGGGCTCCAAAACTTTGATGCAATTTTTTGAGGGTCGTTACCAGTTATCTTCCTACCAAAGTTGGTGACTCTAGCTTAAATACTATGGAAGATACACGCACTAACGTTTTAAGCGAAGCGTTGGGTTGGTTGGGGGCGGCTAGGGCAGTATGGATAGGCGTGGCATCCAAAGTTTTAATGAATTTTGTTTGGGGTCGTCAACCCCTATCTTGGCACCAAATTTCGTGGCTCTTGCTCAAAAACTGTAGAAAATATAGGCATTTTAACGTAGCATACGTTATTCGGCAGGTTAGGGGTGCAATTTGAAGTAAACATTTTTGCGAACACTTTCGCCACGTTCATTTTGATTTTTTTTGTACTTTATACATACCCAAATGGAATCTCATTTATAAAGGAGCTAATTCAATTTGTTAGCTTTTGAACAGTATATAAAGTATCATACTGCTACATATTAAGTTTTTGAATCCATAAGTAAATAAAGTTTTAATCGCAATACATTTTTCATAATTTTTCATGAGCGTGTTTTATGTGTACATGTTAAGCAATAAGTGCGAGCGGGCGCGATATTGAAAGCTATAGCGGAAAGACTGTGCATATAGTGTTGTTTCAGTTGCCCCTGCGCTCAGTGGTGTTTCAAGGCAAGGCGGCGCCAACGCACTATGGGCATTTTGCCAAAAAACTGGCATTAATAAATAGCTTGCAAACCACGCAAGATATTTTGATTTGGTTTTTTGTGTTAGATTTGTAAGAACCAAAGGAAAATAATTTTTATAAAATTGGCTTGTTACCGCCCCTTGTTTTCAACATATCAGGCCCAAATATTGGAGTTAAGCTTGTTTTTATAATACCAGATTTTTTTTAAAAAATCATCGAGATCGGCCATCTATATAATTTTAACAAGAGATTTGCATAAACAAGTAGTAAATTTTAGGACATGTAAAAAATGAATAAATGACAGTTTTTTTTGGCAAAGTGCTTCATAGTGCAGCAGCAATCAACAACGGTAAAGCTTGTAAAGCAACCGCGCTTCATTTCTCATGTCGTCTCAACTTTTGACTTATACTGATTAATGCAACCCAACTTAGAAGGGTTGTATAAACGCAATATGAACTTTGTACTATTAAATAGCAAAACGTGATTAATTCAATATTATGTCTGTGTAATATGTTTGTTTATATTTTGGCTATAAGGTAGGGCGTTCATAATCAATAAAACATGTTGTATATAATTTAATAAACTAAAACTTAAATGGACGTTTTTTGTAGGTAATTTAAATATAATATCTATATATTAAACTATATATTTGAGTTTTTTCATTGAATATTATAAAATATTTGTACAAGGGGTATTTTTAATTTGTGCATTTTGTGGGTCTCAGCTACGACAATCCAGCACGTGTTGTTGGTTTATGGCTTTTTTTTTTTGACTATTTTTGTATGTATGTGATTCGGGAGCCAAAATGAGTGTGTGTGTGTATGTTCACAAAAAATAAACCAGTGCAAAACAGTCGCTACCAATATTCAAAATAGAATAAAAAAAATATAATAAATACTTCCTAAAAAGCGCCTATATTTAACCAAATATTTTGAAAGTAAAAAGAAATGAGTGTGAGAAGAAAATACTTTTATATTATTTATATTTGTCTAAAATTTATCAGGAGAGAAAACAAACTCTTCTTGGAACTACATTCAATCTTCAACCTTCATTGATATTGTTTTCAGCAGACATTGAAAAATATATATATATATAAAAAGTCATAAATTATACAAACGTAAAAACTTCATATAAAAAAAAAGTAAGAAGTTTTTTAGTGGTTAAGAAGGACTCTGTGTGGAAATGTGTGTGCCTTCTGATGTTTGTATTAGTTCCTTACATATGATAGATTTTTTATTAACACAGCTGATTGACATTTGCTCGATGGGTTTGTGACCGTACTACATTTGCACAACTGATCGGTCTGTGTCCCTACTACTTTTGGACTGCTGACCGGGTTGTAATGGTAAAACACTGCTGATCGGTAATATCTAAACTTTACCATTCATTGTGGATTATTTTCAAGTGAACAATTACAAAAATTAATTTCCAATTTTCTCTAGGAAAAGTGGTATTAAATAAATAATCTGTACAAACGATAAGGGCAACGATGTGGCGGAGTTGCGATTTATCGAAATATAGAAAATAATCAAACAATTCATTCATACCCAAATATTACACTCACACTATCATTACCTCTTTCATGTGGTACCGAAAAAATTGGAGACGTTTGCTGTACTGAACTAAAATTATTATCCGGTCTTAAAATACATTGTATTGCAGTGTACATTTCACCAAAGCAAATAGCAATCAATTTAATTAAATTCTTGCACTATACTCTACTGCCGTACACTGAAGCTGGTGCACGTGAATTAGGCAACAATTTTCAGACCATGCCTATTATTTTAGGTGGAAAACTTTAGTATTAATTTCGCGGATACTGAAGCACTAACACTCCTTAATTTTTTATTCGATGTTTTGAAATTGACAATGAATAATTCAGCGGATATTTAAATCACGAACAAGTCCACAGCCGTTTGATGCCGTTTTTTCATGATACCTAACCAATATCGAATCAAAGGTGTGAATTTCCTATTTTAGCTATCATGAGTCTATTTTAAGTATTGCAACATAAAAATAGAGAAAATTTTACATATTCAATAATAAAATTATACATTATAAGCTCTTTATTTATTTGTAAAACGATTAACGATTATATTTATTATTTAAGTTTCTATCCTTGGTTTCACATATTTGCGTGCGCTTGACTTTAGGGGAACTGGAAAAGAGGCAAAGACACGATCAGTGTGGGACCCAACAGACGGTGGGGTATTGCCTGCGTTCAGAGATCAAAAGCACAATTTTAACTCCAGCACACCGTCATACGGAAGTTGGGTGAGCTGAGAGCCTTAAACATCCCGGATGACATACCGATCATTCGGAAGTTTCTTATGAATGACATAGGGACTACGGAATCGCTTAATGAGTTTTTAGTTCACAACAGATGTCGTATCAACGTTTTTGATAACGACAAAATCACCTTCTTCAAAATTAACGGCAGGGTGATGATATTTACCAAAGTACTCTGTCTTATACTCTTGAGATTTAACAATATTCTGCAGGCCTATCTTTACTTCCACAGTAAACCTATCATCTTAACGCTCAGTCAGCTCATCAGCGCCGCGCTGTTCGACACCAATTAGCAGGACGGAGGCTGCAAATTTAGTTGTGGAATGGACAGAATTATTCAAGGCGAACTCAGTTTTCGGAAGTTGTTTCACCCAATCGGCATGATCCAATGGTTCAGACAATTTACCAAGCATGGGACTTAAGACACGGTTGACACGTTCTACTTGACCATTAGCCCGAGGGAAGGCAGTGGCATTCTGGACATGGACTATATTATGGGATTGCAAGAAATAAGCAAATTCGGCGGAGGTAAAGCACGTACCTCGATGACTAACAATTCGGCGGGGTCGACTATAGTTGTAAAAATACTGCGTCTCTAGGGTGTGACATGCTTCCAGGGAACTAGTAGTAGCGGCAGGGTTCAATTTGACAAATTTCATAAAGGCATCAATAACGACTAACAGATATTTTTTCCTGGACTGTATGGACGGAATGGGTCCTTAGTGGTCGATATGAAGAGTATCAAACGGCAGAGAGATTTTCGAATAACATGCAGAGTAGCCTTATTACTGTGAGCGGAAGGGGAATAGTAAATGCATTTGAGGCAGTTCCTAATAAAATTATTAACGTAAGATTTCATATACGGAAACCAATAATGCTTTTTTATCTGGGTACAGCATTTTTCGGACCTAACTTCTCATGCACTGTTCGTACTACACTGTTAATCATTTCGGCAGGGACATAGAGCTGAAGTACGCTGGTCGGCGATCGCCGGTATACGACGCCATCTTGCAACTCGAAACCAGCCAGTTCTTGGTTCTCCAAGACACTCCGAAGTTTGACAATTTCTGGGTCACGATTTTGCGTCAGTTGTAAAAGGAAATCTAGGTTTACATCATCCACATAAGCAGTGTCTAGTCAACTAAGTGCATCAACATGAGGCATACAAATACCGGACCGATGTACAATGGTATAATTATAGTTTTACAATAGTAATGCCCAGCGGGCAATTTTCGCGGTAGATCCACCATTCCTAAGAGTTAATGCTAACGAATTACAATCTGTAATTATCTTGAACGGAAGGAACTTCAGGTTTGTCTCAAAACGCTTTAAGGCCTATACAATGGCCAGGGTCTCCAGTTCATAACTGTGTAATTTGGATTCAGGGGCGGAAGCGGTTTTTGAAAAGTAACACACCGGGTGAAAATCGTAAGGGGCATCTTTTTTCAGCAGACGCGACATCGGATAAGCGATTTTGGCAAAGTTGGGTACAAAACGGCGGAAGTAAGAAAAGAGACCCAGACAGCGTTCCAATTCTTTCCTATTCCGAGGTTCTGGCAGACTCTCTATGGCTTGAAGATGAGCTGGTTTCGGGGTGATACCGGAAGAGTTCGCTAAATACTCCAAATACTCTAACTCTTTGTGCGCAAAACGCCACTTTGACAATTTAAGTCGCAGCCCATTCACTCGTAAGGTATAAAGTGCCTCTTTCAGCACTTGCAAATGGGTTTCAAAATCATTCGACGCAATTATGATGTCGTCCATATACATCAATAGTTGACCTTTATTGATCAAGTCCTTTAGCACAAAGTACACAAATCTAGCGAAAACTGGGGGACCATGTCATAGTCCAAACGGCATGCGTACTCAAATTGTCCATCAGGTGCTACAAGGGCAGTGTATTTTATTGAATCAGGGTGTATTTTGACATGGTGAAATCCACTTTTTAAATCTAGTAAAGTAAAGATTTGCCCCCCAGATGTTCGACACAATCCTCTAACAGCGGAATCGGGAAGTGGTCACGGACAGTAATTTTGTTCAGCGGGCGATAATCAACTTATATCCTTAAAGTATTATCTCTTTTTCTAACCGGCACTATAGCGGAAGCGTAAGGGTAACTACTATGACGAATAATGCCGGCATCTAATAAGTCATCACATATCTGGCGCACTTCGTTGCGCTCGTGATGGGATAGTCGGCGGGGACGGCAGAAAATGGGGACTTGACTTGTCAATTCGATTTTCATTTCGTAACTGGTCGGTTTAATCAGTTCTGAAGGGACATCAACATAAGAGGCGGAAATAACAGACTGCAACTTTGCAGCTTGTTCTGACGGCAGGGTAGACTTTATATTAAACTCATCCTCATTAACAACAGGTAACTCAATTGCATTAATAGCCGCTAGGGCATCACTGAGCGAATGTTCAGACATGACGGAATTATTTATCTCAGTGGTACACGATTGTGATTCGGCAGGCACAGACTTATTTTCATTAAGCGACCGTGTTGGCTCTTTTGGGATTACTGTGCGTTTGACATCTGTTCTACACAAATCAAGTGAACTAAGGACAGCAGTGAGTTTCATGTTACAATTTACTTGCGGTTTATTAAACGTTAACAATTGACTTTTTGAGTATTTCATTTTTAATTTACAAAGCTTAATATTCATTTTATCAAAAAAGTCTCTGCCCAAAATCATTGGCAGATCTGTGGCACTGTTAGGCAGTACATCACATGTATGTAATACTGTTTGATTAAGTACGCGGATGGCACATGGGACTTTTCCCAACGACACCAGTTGACGGTTTCCTAGACCACGGCAGTTCAACGGTGTTTGTTTTAATTTAAATACGGAAGGCACCTCGGATTGTCGAATAAAACTTTTAGGACTACCCGAGTCAAGGAGAGAGAAAATCTTTGTAAACTCACTGCTTTTCACTTGATTTGACACAAAGGCAACACTCACCATCTGTAGATGTTCAATTTAATCAACTAACGTATCCCCGCAACTCGTATGGGTGACGTCGTCAGCAGTGGCAGCATTGGAAGCGATGGCGTTCATTAACTTAAACGGGCAGTTTTTGTAGATGTGGCCCGTCTTCCCACACTTAAAACACGAGTTGACTGCTCTGATCGGCTTCTTGCACTGCGACTTGTAATGCCCGAATTGAGAGCAATTGTAACAGCGTACCTCACTCGCAGCAGGGGCGGCAGTTGTGTACGGCAGGGGAACACTCTGGACGGCAGCTGATCGAGGTAGAGGCTGGGTTACTGCATTTACTTGTCTGTTGGCGCTGGATTGGATGCACCGTCTCTCATACCGACCCAGCAGCGTCTTAAGATCACCGATGGTACGGGCTGCGTAGAGCATACCCACTGCCGTCGAGTTGTCCCGAAGCCCGTCGATTATCGGGTCAACCAGTTTGGACTCTGGAATCGAGCCATTCATTGCGATCTCCTGCATCTCAATGGCGTATCTCAGATATCCCTCTCCAGGCTTCATGCGTCGATTTCGATGCGCCGCATAAACTTCCTCGGTGCTCCTGGCCCTTCCAAACTCGAGTATTAAAACGCTTTTCATCTGTTCATACGTACGCACCGTTAATGTGCGCATGAGACTGCTGCAGTTCCTTCTTATAACCGACGACATACAACCAGTCGCAGGCGGTCATCCAGTTGGATTATTTCACAGGCGTCCTCCAAGTCGCTGATCCACTTGTTTACATCGTAAGCGTGGTCTGCCGAAAACCGCGGGACCATGGACTCGATCACACTAATGTCTGTTACCCGCTGACTGGGTACGTCAGGAGACACATCGATCTGCTGTTGCAAACTTGCAATTTGCTGTTGCAATGCTAAAACTTCCTTCTGTTTGCGCAAATTGTTTAATTGCTCGTCTAGGCTTAGCGACAACATAGTTGACGGCAACATTAAATTTGGCACCGCAGACAGCGAGGCGGCAGCAGGCGCATAAAACTGCGAAGTTGCTTTTGGAATGGCAGGCAGCGGTGCAGCAGCAATAGGAAACGACAACGGAGTGGATTCTGTGACGGCAGACAGCGAGGTGACGGCCGGCGTGTATGACAGCAAGGGTGACGCTGGAACGGCAGACAGCGAGGTAGCAGCAGGAGCCTGTGACGGCAGAGTTGACGCTGGCACGGCAGGCAGCGAGATAACAGCATGAGCGGCAGGCAGTGAGACGACAGCAGAACTGGTCGACGGCAACATCGACGCCGGAACAGCAGGCAGCGAAACAGCAGCGAAAACGGTTGACAGCGGGGTTGCTTCTGGGACAGCAGATGACGAGGTGGCAGCCGACCTTGCTAAATCAGATACTAATTTCCTGATCTGGACTAAAGTGGCCAGCGGCGGCACCTCCACGTTATGTGCCTTCAGCACTTTCAATAGTTATTCTTTTGTCTGGCCCATTGTGGTGGAAGGCGTTAAATCTGTCTTGGGTTTTGGGCGAATCCCACTTCTGAGTTGTATTGAGTATTTCGGATTGATTCTTTTTTAGTTCAAACTAATACGTGCGCTTGGCGTAAGGGTAACCGGAAAAGAGAGCGAGATCAGTTAAGTGTGGCCAAACCACACTTAACACTTAAATACTTAACACTTAAGACTAACATCGGTACTTAAATACTATCTTACAATATATCGATACACTAACATAAAAAAGGTCAATATAAATAACATAAATACAATTAGGGTGTTCACTTTGTGTTGCGAAATTGCGAAATCGCAACACTGGTGTTGTGAACACTCAATTTGACTGTTGAAGTGTTTTACTTTTGCACAAACAGCTGTTTGCATTGCTGCAACAAAAAAATAAATTTCAAAATGCCTTTTAAAAGCGAGAACGATTCACTTATAGAATGGACAGCATCCCAAACAATTGAGGAAATTGAAGTAATTGAAGGGATATAGGTCGAAATATGTGGCAATTTAAGTATATAAATTAAAAATGATTGCAGGTGTTTCTGACCAAGTGTTGGCCGACTCTGCATTGGACGTCGCAGAGGCGACGTAACAAATGAACCTAAGTCCATTAGTTGGCGGGATAACATCCTTTTCTCATTTGAAACCAAACCTCACTTACTTGTAGCAGCCGCTCACAACGAACAGCTGTTTGTTTTGATTTAGCACCGAAAGCACAAAATTACCTCAAAAAATACCACAAAATTGCATGTATTGTGCAACACTTTTTCACTTTTGTATAATTTTTCAACACTCAAATCGTTGCGAAATCGCAACGATTTCTTAGTCATAGGCAGGGGTGTTGCGAAAAAGCAAAATAGCTTTCAGTACAAATTGTTGTTGGGATGGTTTGCACTGTTGTGATTTCGCAATTTCGCAACACAAAGTGAACACCCTAAATAACTTAAATACTTTACAGAATATTGGTTCAAGGGGTATTTTTTCTTTGTGCAGTTTGTGCGTCTCAGCTACGACAAGCTAGCACGTTGTTGTTTTGTTCTGTTTCCCTTTGCGTTCAGCGGCCCGTCGATTAAAGGAGAGGCGGCGGGTTTTCTGGGGTAGGACAGGTATCAAAAGGTCATAGAATACGTAAAGCAGGCAAGCTATCGTTCATATGCAAGAATCTTTTTTAATGCAAAAATAGCTAAATTCAATTAACTATTCTTTTCTTTTTTATGCTAATATATGGCAATCAAACATCGCTCGTGCGTTCTAACACTCATTAGTTTTTTTATTTGTTTGACTATACTTTGCGCTCTTCGTTCGGGCCAAATATTGACCAACAGCCAATAACTGTAAACATTTTTTGTATTTGCGTGTGTGTGCGTTTGTTTCGTTGCTTGTCGGGCCTGACTGTCCAGGTTTTTGATATTTTTGATATTTTCCCTTTTTCTGTCTCGGCGGCAAACTACATCGACACAAATGCACTACTGAATACACTTTCGAAATTTGTGTGCAATTTTGCATAACTGTATGGAAGTTGAGTTGGCAATATTGTTGGCTAGTGTCATAAAACTAAAAATATGTAAGAGTATTATTGATCAGCATTTAAATACTGATATTTGGCTGTGTGTGTTCATATATGCATATGCTGCACATTCAAATGTGTGCGTAGCAATTGTATAACATTTCTTAAACCGTCTCAACTATTATGATTTGACAATTTACATATGAACAAATGAAAGAAATTTATTAAAATGCATATAAAATATTATATTTTATTTATTTTTACATATTTTTAAATTGTCCAAAAAATACCTTATACTTATTTAAAATATATAATACTTAAAAACAAATTATATTATTGATGTTTGTATAGAATGTTTTGTTTTTGAAAGTTAGAGCTATGTCTTTCATTAGCATCGTTTGTGCCTCTATTGCGAATTTGTTCCAGCTTTAATTCTTTAATCACTTTAGACTCTAAATGTTAACGGAGTTTGTGAAGCAACTGCTGTTAGTTCGTGAAAATTAATCTGATATGATCTTATATTTAAGTTTTCTCTTTATCTCCTAGAAAGGATTTGCGATTTGCATCGGCAATAGGTGATCCGGGGGCCATGGCTGGAGAATTAAGCTCTGGCGATTTATTTGTTGTTTTGAAAGCTGAGTGTATAAGAAATGGTACACATAACGGTGAAAAAAACTATTCGCGGAAGACGTCTGCACTGATTGAGTGTTAAAGTCTGTACGCAGACGACAGTACAGCGCACGTACCGTAATGCACCAACTTAAAAAAAAATTTACTGAATGTACTAAATGTACTGAATTCGGTTTCGGTTTCCGTTGTATGTGACAACAGGCCTTTACCAAATTTGGTAGTTCTAGTTGTAGGGGCGTCCGAAATATGTGGATTTCTCGATTTTGGGTTATCGAACTAATCGATTTTCCACCCCCCCGCCAAAAAAGCTCAATCTTGACACTTTAATTTACTATGCCGTTGATAAAGATATTTGCAAAGTTTCAAGTCTCTTGCTTGAAGGGTAAGGAAAACTGATACAAGATGCCAAGATAAGTGATGACGACCCTTAAAAACTGCATCAAAACTTTGGATGCCACGACCATCCATTCTGCCCCAGCCGCCTCCAACCGCTCCAACGCTTTTCTAAAAACGGGAATGCGTGTACCTTCCTTAGTGTTTGAGCTAGAGTCACCAAATTTGGTAGTAAAATAGCAATGCCACCGCCCCCATTCCCCCTTCCTCCACCTTTTACAAACTTTGAACTAGAGTCACCAAATTTGGGATGAGGATAGCAATTGACTTCGAAAAAAGATGTGCCTAAAAATGTTTGTTTTTTGTTTTTTATGTTTTAACAATGTCCGTGTTTGTGCAATGTCTGTCAATGTGTCTGTCCGTCTGTGCGTCTGTATGAACGCAACTTTTTCCACATCCTTCAAGCTCGAGACTTGAAACTTTGCAAATCTCTTTATCTATGGCATAGAAAATTAAAGTGTTAAGATTGGAGCTCTACGACAACTTGTAGGATGGCAAATCGATAAATTCGATAACTCATAATCGATAAGTCCACCTATTTCGCACACCCTTACAGCTAGAAAAAACAAATTTGAGGAGAGGGTAGCTTCTAACATCCCCAAAAACTGCATCAAATTAATGGAGCAACGCACAACCATTCCGCCGTCAGTAGTAGGGAATTGGCGGTTCTACGCCAATCAAACCCCCCATTAATTTTGACAGTTTTATTACCCCCCGCTGATATTTTTTTGACCCTTTTATTACCCCCCGCTGATTTTTTGACCCTTTTAAAAAAAAACAGGGGTGGAGAACAAAGGATTGATAATTTCATCAGATCAAACGTGGACACCTATAAGTGCAGCAAAGTCAAAGGAGGGTTGAGAACAAAGGATTGATAATTTCATCAGATCAAAATCTTACAGCGTTCAGATGGACACCTGTAAGTGTATCAAAGTGAAAGGAGGGGTTGAGAACAAAGGATGGATAATTTTGTCAGTTAAAAATCAAAACACAGTCAAGGTTGGTTAGTACATCATAGTCAAAGGAGAAAACATTCCTATCTCGCATTGTTATTAACAATAGCAGCAACAAGCACACCAGGATTTGTGAGAATCGGTGCTCAAAGGATCTGTTTTGGCTATTTTACTAAGAATTGTTAGAGACAATTGTGTGCCTGTTTAATATGCGTTACCTTGCACACCTGCATGCAATAAAAAACGAATTTTTATGATAGTTAGAATCAGTGAGCAAAGAATACAAGGATAGAGTCTAGTGAGTGCCTGTTTGATGTGCGTTGTTTTGCACACCCGTAAGCAAGACATAAACAACGAATTTCATGATCGTAAGGGTCAGCAGCAAGGTCAATACATAGATTCTTAACAAGAGCATTGATATTTGTAGACAAAGATTTGAAAATGTTAGAGGGGGAAAGTGTTAGAGGGAGAAAGTGTTAAAGAGAGCAAGTGTTAGAGGAGGCAAGTGTTAGAGACGTCATGTCTGCGCCTGTTTAATGTGCGCACGCACATATTAGATAGGAGTCAAGTGTGTGCACTCCTGCAGGCAGATCATAAACAAGGGCAAGTAAAATCATAGAGACGCTCGCATTGTTATGGTCAACTTCAATACCAAAAACAACATTCGAGAGGGTTATGCGAACAAAAGATGGAATTTTCTTTCGCAGCAGCAGCAAGATCAATACATAGGTTCTAAACAAGAGTATTGATACTTGTATATTAAGATTAGCGGCAGGGTACAATTTGACAAATTTTAATTTCATCAATAACGACTAACAGATATTTTTCCTGGACTGTATGGACGGAAGGGGTCCTTAGTGGTCGATATGAAGAATATCAAACGGCACAGGAATATTTTCGGAATAATATGCAGAGTAGCATTATTACTGTGAACGGAATGGGAATAATAAATGCCTTTGAGGCCGTTTTTAATAAAATTGTTTACGTAAGATTTCATATAAGGAAACCAATAATGCTTTTTAATCTGAGTACAGCACTTCTCAGTGAACATATGACCTAACTTCTCATGCACTGTTCGTATGACACTGTTAATCATTTCGGCAGGGACATAAAGCTGAAGTACGTTGGTTGGTGATCGGCGATACACGACGCCGTCTTGCAACTTGAAACCAGCAAGCTCTTGATTCTCCAAGACACTCCGAAGTTTGACAATCTCTGGATCACGATTTTGCGTCAGTTGTAGGTTTACGGCATCCGCGTATGCAGCAGTTTCTAGTCTACTAAGTGCGTCAACATGGGGCATACAAATGCCGGACCGATGATCAATGGTATAATTATATTTTTCTAATAGTAATGCCCAGCGGGCAATTTTCGCGGAAAATCCACCATTCTTAAGAGTTAATGCTAACGAATTACAATCTGTAATTATCTTAAACGGAAGGAACTTCAGGTTTGTCTCAAAACGCTTTAAGGCCTATACAATGGCCAGGGTCTCCAGTTCATAACTGTGTAATTTGGATTCAGGGGCAGAAGCGGTTTTTGAAAAGTAACACACCGGGTGAAAATCGTAAGGGGCATCTTTTTTCAGCAGACGCGACATCGGATAAGCGATTTTGCCAAAGTTGGGTACAAAACGGCGGAAGTAAGAAAAGAGACCCAGACAGCGTTCCAATTCTTTCCTATCGCGAGGTTCTGGCAGACTCTCTATGGCTTGAAGATGAGCTGGTTTCGGGGTGATACCGGAAGAGTTCGCTAAATACTCCATATACTCTAACTCTTTGTGCGCAAAACGCCACTGTAAAGTAGTTATTTTGCCGGGGTACAGATCTCAGTCTGTCCACGGTCCACGTCACAAGATATTTATATTTAAAATCAGCGACGTTCGCGAAATGGAGGTAAGCGTCGCGATATTCGACCCGGTGTTTTGGGCAACACGCAGCCACGAGCGTCTCAGCGGTTAGGGGTCGTACAAGGTCAGACTTTGTACCAACACCTCTAGTCGAGCAAGCCGCACTGTCGCTTTATTAGATGGCGACCACCGATTCATCTGGCACATTAACCCTTTTCTTAGCACTAGCAACTTCAGACCAAAACGCATGCGAGTTTTCGGTTATCATACTTTCTTTTATTTTCTAACTCTTTCCATACTTCTTCCGCGATCGCGTCCACCCAGTTGCGTGCTCTCGTACCAACTATCTTGCCGGTCTCGCACTTCAGGTCAGCGCGCTTCTTCGCTGCCCTCGCTCGCGACAATTGGGCGTGCGTGTCGCGGGCGTGCCCTCGCTCATTTGTCGCCGACTTCGCTGCCCGGCTCTCTTGCTGCGCTGCGTTCTTACATTGTCTTATGAGTTGATGTAACTTAACTCTATTAGTTGTGTAACTTATTGTAACTTATCTTTACTAACAATATGCATTAAGTAAATATTCTGTTCATATAATTTGTTTTGCTTCTTAACTCATATTCTTTGTCTTATATCTATTGATTTGTTGTCTTCATAAATCTTTGTCTTTGTCTTATACCGATATGTAAGTATAGTACGTATGTATATATATGTATGTGAGGGAGGTTCACGCTGGACCTACTTCACACCCCCCCCTTTCTTCGTGGCCGTGACCCTGCCGTCCGGGTGTTTGGTCACGGAGTAAACCGCTTCTCCTGCCGTCACCCTGAGCCGGTCCCTCGGCGTTCGTCTTCTCCGCGCGCGCAGCTCCCGCGTAATCTCCTCTATTTCCTCTAGCCCATCTTCCCATCCCAGCACACCTTCTGTTTCGTCCGCGTCTTTGGGGCTCGTTTCTTCCTTCGCTTTTATGAATGTTGTCGTTGTGTCTGCATAACATGGACATCTCCCGCCGTGTTTGTCACCGTGTCCTCGTGCACTTATTTCGTAATGCTGGTCCGTTTGCGCCCCAAGCCTCTTCCACCTTGGTTAGTTTCTTCCGCCAGTGGTTGCCTTCCTCAAACTTCAAAACTGTTTCTTTGCTCATTTTCTGTTGAGAGAGACATAATTGTTGGTTATTACGAAATTACTGTTTAAATTCTGGATGTGTGTTTTTGACAAGTTTTGGGTTAGTATAAGAGTTTCGTTGTGGTTTTTTTTTCTCTGGTTATGCTTCTGCCCGACTCGTTTCGGCCTCTTCTCCCTCTTGCTGGAAAGGTTTTAGCTGTGCTACGCTTGCAACTCGACTTTTCCGTTCCCCGTCTCTTGCCAAGCGCACTACATTTGGTGAGACGAACTTCTTCACCCGATATGGTCCCTCGTACTTCGGTGCTAACTTGGCTGCGAATCCGTCGCTGGCTTTCGAAAGTTGGTGCGTCCTTAACAAGACAAGCTCGTTGATCGTCGGTCTCCATTCCCTTCGTCGCAGGTTGTAATTTCTTCCTTGATCCGTTGAAGCTCGCTGCTGGTTGCTTCGCGCTATGTCGAACACCTCCTTTAGCCTATTTGCCCTTTGTTCCGGCGTTTGCGGTGTGCTTCCTGTACCTGGCGTTTTCTCCTCGTACAACGTTGCTGGCAAGCGAGGTTCCCTTCCTTGCATCAAGAATGCTGGGGAGAATCCTGTTGAATCTGCGATGCTCGAGTTGACGGCTAACGATATTTCGGGTATCAACTGGTCCCAAGAACTTTGATTTCCGGAAATATATTGCGCGATCGTCGTCTTTACCGTCCTGTTGGTTCTCTCGGTCGGGTTCTCCTGAGGGCAGAATGGGGCGGTGTGTTCCATCTCTACGCCAAGGGAGTTCAAATACGCTTTGAAAATCCGACTTGTGAACTGCACTCCGTTGTCACCTCTTTGGCACTCCGAACCGGCATAAGATCCGTTCGCGAAAAGCCTTCTGCAACGTGGCCGCTGTTGCTCGTCTCATGGGAACCAATTCTACCCACTTTGTGAATGCGTCGTGAAATACCAATAACATCGTGTTACCTTGCTTTGATCGCGGTAAGGGGCCCACGAAATCTGCGCACAGTATCGCCATTGGCTCTGCCACCTGGCGGGTTAGCATGTGTCCTGCTGGCTTCTTTTGTTCGGTCTTGAACAATTGGCATTTTTCGCAACATTTGACATACCTGGCTGCATCTCTGAACATCCCAGGCCAGTAGTATCGTTGGGACAACCTCATAATCGTCTTGCGGACTCCCTGATGCCCGGCCGTCGGCGCGTCGTGGCATTCCAATAACACTCGCTTTTTTTGTTCCTCGCTGACGCATAGCTTCCACGGGATGTAGTCCTCGTCATCCGCGCGGTGGCCCAGGTGTCTGTACAACTGTCCGTTTTCTTCCACGTAGTCTGTATACTTAGATGGTTCCTTGGCTATCTTTTCCAGCATCTTTGGAATCCATCCTCCGGGGGACTGCTGAACAACGGCTTGCTGGAGCTGCTCTAACGGGTCTCGTGACAAAGCGTCTGCCACCACGTTGAGCTTGCCTTTCCTGTATTTGACGTCAAACTGGTATTGCTGTAGCTCTAAAGCCCAGCGCGCTATCCTTCCTGTGGGGCTCTCGATTGAATCCAACCATTTTAATGCCATGTGGTCTGTGATCACCTCAAATTGGTATCCTTCCAGGTAGCATTTGAGTTTCCTGATCGCCCACACGATCGCCAAGCACTCCTTTTCTGTAGCCGAATAGTTCGACTCGGCCTTTGACAACTTCCGGCTGGCGTACGCTATGACCTGCTCCTGCTGATCAATGGTTTGCGTGAGGAATGCTCCGAGGCCGTAGTCGCTCGCGTCCGTCTGCAACGTGAACTTTTCTCCGAACTCCGGACAAGCCAGGGCAGGAGCGGACGTTAGACACCTTTTGAGACTGTCTAATGCGGCTTGTTGCTCCTCCTTCCACGACCACTTCCGAGACTTCTTCAACAGCTCTGTCATCGGTTGTACCACTGTTGTGAAATTGGGCACAAATCGGCGGTACCACGACGCCATCCCTAGGCATCGTCTAAGCTCTTTCAGGTTTGTGGGTGCCTTAAGATTTTTCATGGCTTCCACCTTTGAGGGGTCCGTCTGGATTCCTTTCTCGCTCACCAGATGCCCTAGGTATACTAGCTTCTTCTGAAAAAACGAACATTTTTTTTGGTTAAGTTTTAGGTTGGCCTCTCTCAGCCGTCGGAATACTTCTCTCAAGTTTTCTATGTGTTGCTCTTTCGTTGCGCTTATCACTATGATGTCGTCTAAGTAGGCGAACGCATGGGGCTCCATCTCCGGGCCCATTACCGTATCCAATGCTCTCTGAAAAGTCGCACCGGCCGAATGCAAACCAAATGGCATGACTCGCCATTGAAACAGTCCTCGACCTGGCACTGTAAACGCGGTGTACTCCCTGCTGCTTGCCGCCATCGGAATTTGCCAGTAACCGTGCTTCAGGTCCAGCGTCGAAATGTAGCGTGCGTGCCTCAACTTTTCCAGTATGTGATTAATCCTGGGTACGGGGTAAGCTGCCTGTAGTCCACGCACATCCTCCACTCGTTCGTCTTCTTACGGACGAGCACTATGGGCGCGCTGTGTGGGCTGCGTGACGGCTCTTTTGCCCCCGCCTCTATCAGTTCATTTACCTGCTGGTCGATCACGCGTTGCATCGCCGGATTTTTGGGGTAGTACCTCTGCTTGACCGGCTTGTCATCCCTCATGACGATCCGATGCTCCGCTACGTTGGATACGCCCTTCAATCCCTCGAAGAGTTGCAACTCCATCCTTAAAAACTCCTGCGTGGCTGGTTCCAAGTCCGCTGGCCACACCGATTCCTGCGCGGCCTCTTCTTCCGATGATGATCCTGCTTTAGGGTCTCCCTGTTGCGGCGCCTCGTCTCCTCCACTTTCCACCTGGCCTAGCGATGGCTCCTTGACGACTGTAACTGCGTCTCGGCCAGCCCCTTGCTTGGCTAGCGTGGTATCCTTGCTGCGATGCGTCCCCAGGACAGTCTCTCGCTTCTTGCCTCCTTCTGGCCCTAACTCGGCCGTTTCGATCGCCTTGGCTGGCGCATCGGCGCACTTCAGTATCAGCATCGCCTCACCGCACTGCATGGTCGTCCCCATCTTGCATAGAAAATCCATCCCCAGGATAAGACTGTCTAACATGGATGGCATTACGAGCATGTCCATCGGCACTTCTTTGCTGATCAACTTGATTTTGATTCTCAACAATTTACTAATCACTACCTTTGACCCATCTGCTAAGTGAGTATTCGCGGTCGCTGCGAACACTCCCCCCTTTGCCTTTATCTCCTCACAAAAACTTTGGCTCACGAAGCTTCGTGATGCCCCTGTATCAACCGTCGCCTTCGCCACTCGGTCCCCGACCTTCACCATGGCGACTATGCGACTGTTCTCTACTCTGAGAGGACATTCTAATTTCGGGACTGACTCGCGCCGGCGCCCATCCGATCCCGATCCAGATGACGCGGCTGCCCGTTTCCCGCTCTCCTACCGCAACATGCCAAATCGCTCACGCCTTGAGCACCACACTGTCTACAGAATACCACCTTAGGATTTGGGCATTCTCTGGCAAAGTGTCCCCCTTGTGAGCAGTTGTAGCACACGCGACTCACGACTGCCGACCTAACCTGTTCATGCCCCATCATGTTGTTCGAAATTTCATCGCGCCTGGTGACGGGATGACTACCAGTCTCATTTCGCGCTAAGGGTACCTGTGCTGGCGGGCTCCTAAACGGATTAGGCGGTTTGGCGGGTGTGTCCATGCCACCGGACCTACCCTGATACCCAAGAACCCTTGCCTGGTTGTACCTCGTCTCCCCCTGGAACTGACCTGGGATGCTTTCAAACTCTGAGGCTATCTGTGTTAGCTGAGACAAGTCTGTAAAATCACTCCGTCGAATATATAGGCGGTACTCCCGAGAAAGATTCTCATATACTCTTTTCAGCTCCTGCTCAGGAGTATAACTGGCGTGCCGCATTAATCTCTTCAGATCGACTAAATATTCTTTATACCCTTCCCCTACGCGTTGTCGGCGGGCCCTGATTTCGTCCTCTAACCTGTCAAAGTATTGGGGAGGCAGAAAGAATCCTAAGAATTCTCTTTTGAACGTTCCCCACGTTACGTCCCTTAATCCGCTCGTTGAAAACCAACTACCTGCCATGCCTGTCAAAGCCTCGCTCATCGCTCTCGGTATGCGATTCAGATCTATATCGTACGTTTGAGCGCGTTCCTCCAATGTCTCTATAAACGCCAGTGGGTCGGAATAACCATCAAACTTAACACCCCATTTCCTAACCTGATCAGGGACGACCATGTAATGCCGGTGACTGTTAGCGAGCTCGTACATTTGCCTGTAATCCACCTGGCCCTCCTGGCTACTAGTCATGGGTGGTCCTACGGGCGGCACTACATGTACGTTCGGGGTCCATCCAGCTATATATTCGCCAACGGCCGGTGCAAACCGCACGTGGCTGGGTGATGGTGGCAATTCTCCTGATGACCCTGATAACGCCAACAAATCGGATTCCGATTTTTGTCTGGGTCGCGCCCCTTCACTAATGACAGTGGGCGGGACGGGTGATCCTCGGCTCTTGACGAACTTCCGTTCCCATTCGCCCAACCGGTTCCAGGTTGACGAACTATGGCCTCCCAATTTTATCAAATCACATACCCGTTTCCGTAAATCTTCTACCTTGCCGGCGCTTTCCATGTTTAGTTCCTGAGCGATTCGTTCCAGATCTTCCTTCCGGCAGTGGTATACCCATCCTAGACTCACGCCCGTGTTGTCGCATCCTTCTTCTTCTACGCTTTTGTTGTACTCCATGGTCGTTGCTCGTGAAAATTTTTTTTTTTTAATTTATTCAATTTTAATTTAATTTATTTCAGTTTTATTCAATTTATTTAAATTATGTTTATTTAATTATTTTTTCTTTTTAGCTGTATTTAATTAATTTTTTTTTTCTATTTAATTTAATAAAATTTTTATATAATTTATTAAAATTTTTTTTTTTTTATTTATTTAAATTTTGTTTAATTACATTTTATTTAATTTATTTCCTTTCCTTTATTTAAATTTTATTTAACTTTATTTAAATTGTTGTTAATTTAAAATTTTTCCACTCTCGACCCACTGTATCGCAAGCTACCACGCCCAATACCAATTCCAACCTTCAGGCGTTGGCGTGTGCTGCACTTTCACAGTCAGCGTTCGCGCTGCTTCGCTGTGAATACTTTTCACAACCGACACTGTTTCCCGCGATTTTAGCCGTTTTCTAGCCGAACGCTCACGTCTGTCTTTTCGCTATTCCCGTTCGCTTAGTTGGTGCGTCTTCTTTCACCGTCAACTTCGCTGCACGTGCACTCTAAGCTTCGACCGATTTGCTGCTTAACACATACCAAATAATTTTTTTTTCGCGACGACTGTACGTTTGACAAATTTTTCTAGCGCCAACTGACCATCTGGCACCTTTTATTGCCCTCGCCGTTACTTTCAGTTTTTTTTTTTATTTTGAACGCGCGCGCGATCTACGGGGTATGACCGGGTATGTCCGACTATCACAATTCACACTTGTTAGTAATATGTTTGGGGTTTTTACTTCCAAATTATATTACTCCTCTTTCGCTTGGGTCCCTGCTCGGGCGCCACTTGTAAAGTAGTTATTTTGCCGGGGTACAGATCTCAGTCTGTCCACGGTCCACGTCACAAGATATTTATATTTAAAATCAGCGACGTTCGCGAAATGGAGGTAAGCGTCGCGATATTCGACCCGGTGTTTTGGGCAACACGCAGCCACGAGCGTCTCAGCGGTTAGGGGTCGTACAAGGTCAGACTTTGTACCAACACCTCTAGTCGAGCAAGCCGCACTGTCGCTTTATTAGATGGCGACCACCGATTCATCTGGCACATTAACCCTTTTCTTAGCACTAGCAACTTCAGACCAAAACGCATGCGAGTTTTCGGTTATCATACTTTCTTTTATTTTCTAACTCTTTCCATACTTCTTCCGCGATCGCGTCCACCCAGTTGCGTGCTCTCGTACCAACTATCTTGCCGGTCTCGCACTTCAGGTCAGCGCGCTTCTTCGCTGCCCTCGCTCGCGACAATTGGGCGTGCGTGTCGCGGGCGTGCCCTCGCTCATTTGTCGCCGACTTCGCTGCCCGGCTCTCTTGCTGCGCTGCGTTCTTACATTGTCTTATGAGTTGATGTAACTTAACTCTATTAGTTGTGAAACTTATTGTAACTTATCTTTACTAACAATATGCATTAAGTAAATATTCTGTTCATATAATTTGTTTTGCTTCTCAACTCATATTCTTTGTCTTATATCTATTGATTTGTTGTCTTCATAAATCTTTGTCTTTGTCTTATACCGATATGTAAGTATAGTACGTATGTATATATATGTATGTGAGGGAGGTTCACGCTGGACAATTTGACAATTTAAGTCGAAGCCATTTCACTCGTAAGGTATAAAGTGCTTTTTTCAGCACTTGCAAATGGGTTTCAAAATCATTCGACGCAAATAAGATGTCGTCCATATAAATCAATAGTTGACCTTTATTGATCAAGTCCTTTAGCACAAAGTGCACAAATCTAGCGAAAACTGGGGGACCATGTCATAGTCCAAACGGCATGCGTACTCAAATTGTCCGTCAAGTGTTACAAGTGCAGTGTATTTTATTGAATCAGGGTGCATTTTGACATGGTGAAATCCACTTTTTAAATCTAGTACAGTAAAGATTTGCCCCCCAGATGTTCGACACAATCCTCTAACAGCGGAATCGGGAAGTGGTCACGGACAGTAATTTTGTTCAGCGGGCGATAATCAACACATATCCTTAAAGTATTATATTTTTTTCTAACTGGAACTATAGCGGAAGCGTAAGGGGAACTACTATGACGAATAATGCCGGCATCTAATAAGTCATCACATATCTGGCGCACTTCGTTGCGCTCGTGATGGGATAGTCGGCGGGGACGGCAGAAAATGGGGACTTGACTTGTCAATTCGATTTTCATTTCGTAACTGGTCGGTTTAATCAGTTCTGAAGGGACATCAACATAAGAGGCGGAAATAACAGACTGCAACTTTGCAGCTTATTCTGACGGCAGGGTAAACTCTATATTAAACTCATCCACACTAACAGCAGGTAACTCAAATGCATTAATAGCCGCCATGGCATCAATCAGCGAATGTTCAGACATGACGGAATTATTTATCTCAGTGGTACACGATTTTGATTCGGCAGGCATGAACTCATTATCATCAAACAATCGGGTTGAATCTTTTGGGGCTATTGTGCGGTTGAAGTTTGTTTTACACAAATCAAGTGAATTAAGGACAGCAATGAGTTTCACGTTACAATCTATTTGAGATTTATTTAGGGCCAACAATCGACTTTTGGAATATTTGATTTTAAATTTACATAATTTTATATTTGATTTACAAAAGAAATCTCTGCCCAACAGCCCAATCGAACGCAGGATCGCGACGATGTGGCAC